>CP092875.1:13495943-14151224 GCA_030710605.1 Cordylochernes scorpioides | reverse complement strand
GATCCCTACACCAGTGTCCAGAACAAACCAAGTAGGTAGACTGAACCATCCCAACAAGCTCGACACGCGAACGCACGGGCAATGCAAATAGCCCAAAATTTACACACGAGTGCACGGGCAGTGCAAACGGCCCCAACCCAGCAGCACGCCCGGCGTCCCACGCCGTCACCCCATGCCGGAGACGTACTAGCCGCGCAGACTTTTCGGAACTGAGGTAGGATCTCAACCCTTTGGCGTCAAGCGATTGACGCTGAAACTGCATTTAACCCATGAACTGTCCACCCCATTTTTAATTGACACAGGCGCAAGTTTGAATATAGTGCCATTTAATATGTATAAAATGTTAAAAACTCACCTCCCTTATTTAAAATTGAAAGAACAGTCTATAGATCTACAGACCCTAAATGGTCTTGCAAGGTAAAATAGTACTCCCCCTGACAATAGATAAAATAACTAGAAAAGAGAATTTCCACGTGGTGGAAGCACCTCTGCCATTTGGAATTCTCAGCATAAATACCCTCCATCATTTTAAAATAACAATAGATTTTAACAACGGCACTATATTCCAGCTTGGCGCCCCATTGTCTACCCCTACCTACCATTTTCACCATGTACCCAATGAATGCACGTATTGGGAATGCCACGCGATATCACAAAAGACCAACAATACATCCAAACCTTCCGCACATGGCACCCACTGCGTGCATCCATTGGTCAAAACCCAATCACCCATCTGCCAATCTAGTCACGCGCCCGCACAACACAACTTTTTCACTAAGGCCAATTGCCTTTACTATATGCCCTCAACTCACAAGGCCACAACGGCTTCAAATCACAACGACAATGCACAAATTGCGTCCCCCCCAACAGGACAACATTAAACACACGCGTGACCACACGTCACCACACGACCCTCACGCACGTGTACATCGCAACAAACACGACACTCACAACAACAATACACAGACAGTATCCATCCAACAGGACGACTTTCACACTAAACACACACGTGTCCACACGTCGTCACACAACCGTAACACGCACAAACAGCGCAACAAGCGCGACACTCACACCAACAGACGACAACACCAACCAAAAACATGCACAAACACTGCCAACACAACCACCCCATCTACACGAAACATAGAGACAATCCACGCCACCAAACAACCACACAATCGCAAAACATTGCGATCTTTCTTAAGCGCTGTGAACGCTTACAAAAAGTTCATTCCGGACCACGCCCGCTTGCGGACGCCACTTGTCAACCTTCTAAAAAGGGATGTCATGTGGGTCTGGAATGACGAATGCCAGAAAGCGTTCACTAGCCTGAAAGAAAGCCTAACAACACACCCCACGTTACACCTTTACCAGGAAGGTCTGCCATGCCAAGTGTACTGTAACGCCTCAACACTCGGCATCGCAGGCGTCCTCAAACAGGTCTACCCTGATGGGAAGACCTATACAGTCCAGAATTTCAGCCGCGCTCTGCGTGCACACGAACGAAAGTATTCCATATCTGAACTACAATGCCTAGCAATTGTGGAGAGTGTGGATAATTTCCGTGTCAATCTGATGGACAGAAAATTTACAATATTTTCTGACCATCACGCATTGCAGTGGCTGAAAGAGATCAAAAACCCGTCAGGCAGACTATTTCGATGGAGATTAAGGCTATCGAGATACGAATATGAGATCCGTAGCATAAATGGAGTACAACAATATGAAACGGGCGCCATATTTCGTAACCCGTTCTGTGGCTCTTTAGACGCCTCCCTCATTAAGAGCCATCAGCCTTCCCCATCGGGAAAGTCTAGCTTGACCATGGATCACAATGGACTGCATACCGTTTCCCGAAAAGGTATAACTAAAATTATAATTCCAAAAACACTCATTCACCAACTACTACAAACAGTACACACACAACACAACCATCCAGACATCTCAAAGATGACGAGAATCATCTCTGCTCAATATTATTGGCAGAACATGACACAAGACATAGCAAAACAGGTAAAAACCTGTCCCACCTGCCAATTCGCAAGAAGTGTCGATGAATCCAACCAACCTCTACAAAGAGACACCGATACAGCACACAGAAACAAACTAAATCCGTACACAAAACATACCACACGCACAATACAAACAATAACAAATTTACACCATCTAAGACAGAGAGACGATTGCACGTTTCACTTAAAACACCTACCCCCGACATTTCTTCAACAGAATCCTTGACCACGAAACTGACAGACAGCAAACCTGACAGTCAATTAGATCCTACCATTTTGTCCAAAAAACGATTTACGCAAGTCACCCACTGTAACAAGAAATGCGACATAGCCCAACCACCGAAACATCCCGTTCCAGAATCACCACAACCAATAGAAGTCCAACCAGATATCCCAGAGCCACATTTCATGGCAACAACATGGAACAAGATGTGCCAATATCCCATTTTTCACCTAAACTTTGTTATTTGTCTACTGATTCTACCTTATAGACTCGTCCCATTAAATTTCATAATTTACACACTAACATTAACCCTGCCAACCAGACGATTGTTCCAACTGCAAGAAGCAGTCTTCCGTATAGGCCAAGCAGTTTTAGAAACTCTAATGCTCGTAGGAGAGATTCTCGCGGAAAATTTAGAGAAATTCAAAGGCACTCGAACCAACTAAGAAGAAACTAAAACGATGCCCGGAGGGAGAAGCCCACCAATTCAATTAGGGCACCGTGCAAAGATCAATTAGGAGGACGGATGTCGGTCATATTCCCCCCGCGCGACAACAAAAACGCCGCCATGCTTCCGGCCTCAAATTACACCAGCAGGGAACCGTGGGCCTCTCTTGGCCGACAGATAAAATTGAGGTCACCACGTTTCCCCGTCCACAAATTTTGTCGCCAATCTGGGATTCCAGTTTGAGCCTACATATCGACTTTTACCAAAAACACAATTTAATTACATTCTCACAAAAGACTTAATACGTTACAAACACTTCCAAATGAGTTTTACATTTCTATTTTCTTTTAAAGACTTCCAAAACTCTACATTTTTTCACACTAGGCACATATCCCACCTACACCTAGACACCCCAGACCTTAGACTTTTAACAACATCACAACCCATGCACAACACGCAGACCTCAAGGTCAAATATGAACAAAAGCACGCATACTGCCACTTAAATGATAAGTAAAATCAGGTAGCTAAGCTTTCGAGCTTACGTTTCTTCCGAAGGAATAAACAACCATTTTTTGAAGGGTCGAGGACTCTCCTCGCACCCTGTATTCAAAGATTTTGACTCCGGTATTGACACCCAATATAAAAAAGTGGGTATCGGGCGAACATAACTTAAGTGCCCTAGGGAACTGCATAAAAATCCCTAGAACGCATTAAGGCTCGGGACATATTAACATACTACATTCGGCATTGAGGTCTCGAAAAACAACACAAACACAAAGACATAATACAAGTAAGGTTAATTAGATTCCCATGTCTCCTGTATACATAATATAAAGCAGCACAATTGGGACAGATCATGTTTCTACCCATGAGTCGCACGGGAAAGACAAAAAAATCTACAGAATTAATTGCGGCGTTGACATAGATTGTGGCATATAATTTTGATTATAAAAGGCGAGTTTGCGAACCTCGCTATACATTTTTCTTATCTCATTCATTTACATTATTTTCCTATGTTTAAATTCAAATTACTTAATCAAATTTACCATTTTTCATTAATTCAAATACTTATCATTTATTTTAATCAATTATTTACCATTTATATAACCACTTCTTTTATTCATAATTCAATAACTAAAAATTTTTTATCAACGGAAACTCACTGGTTTTCTTTTAAAATTAGATTTTTTTTTTATTTACAAAAGCCTTTTCTTTTTGTCACCATGCGCGAAGAATTCACTTTGATTTCTTCCAACTTTTAATTTTTTATTTTTTATTTCTCAAAAGCCCTAATAGAACTCCCTCGATTTCATTCCCAATCTCGAGTAGAATATGGTTAGGCATTTCTTTTTTTTTTTTACCATGCAACAAAAGCATTCACTTTGATTTCGTCCAACTTTTATTTTATTTTTGATTTCTCAAAAGCCCTAACAGAACTCCCTCGATTTCATTCCCAATCTCGAGTAGAATATGGTTAGGCATTTCTTTTTTTTCCATGCAACAAAAGCATTCACTTTGATTTCTTCCAACTTATTTTATTTTGATTTATCAAAAGACCTAATAGAACTCCCTCGATTTCATTCCCAATCTCGAGTAGAATATGGTTAGGCATTTTTTTTATCACCATGCCCAAAGCATTCACTTTGATTTCTTCCAACTTATATTAATTTTGATTTCTCAAAAGCCCTAATAGAACTCCCTCGATTTTATTCCCAATCTCGAGTAGAATATCGTTTAGGCGCATTTTCTTTTCTTTTATCCCACTATGTACCATAGCATTCATTTTGATTTCTTACAATTGAAAATTTTTTTATTTCTATTAATTATACTCAACCTATATCATCAACACCAATCTCTTTTACCTCTTATATCACCACCAATGCTTGTATATAGCCTCTCAATAACCACAACTAATTTTCCCACAAAATTATTTTTCCCTTTACAGAATTCTCTCAGGCTAACCCCTTCTTAAATTCTTCACATGTAGGGGGCGCATCTGTCATAATTTGTACGTAACTCGATGTAACCCCACCACAATATGTATGCAATGTATGTTTTAAAAGATTTTAATAAAAACAAGGCTTAGAAAATCTGGGAGAAAGATTTAGAGAAAGGCCAAGAGAGGAAGCAATCATTAGCAGGTTTTATTATCCAGGAACTCATAAAACTGGGTTCAAGAACCTAGTATTTCCTGGGTCAGGTCAGCACAAGTCCAGAACAAAGGATAGCAGAGACCCAATGAGAGAATAGGAGAATTAGCTAGGAACCAATAGAAGGCTTACACGTCAAAACCACCAGCCAATCAGAACCCTAAAGAGTTTTCTTGTTAAATCGCGTATCGAGTTTAGTCAGTGAGGAACGTGGCACCATAGAGGCAAGTTGGGACCTGGACAGTATCGAGTTAACACCTGGACAGACCAAGCCAAGTGACGAGCCAACCCCATCTTCTCAACCCCTCAGATAAGTCAATCCTCAATCATGTGAACAGATAGTCAATAGCCAACTCAAACCAATAGTCTCAACTCCTTTTCTCCCTAGATTGCTAGCCTTTTTCCAACCCAAATCCTGTGTTTTTCTCGTTATTTTCCCCTGTTTGAATACCTTACCAACTCAGCAACAACGACTGCGCCCACCACAAACAATCACAACTCAGCCAACTTCAAAAGGTAAATCGTCCCAACCCCACATATATATATAAATGAAATGGCTTGTGTCCGAGTATGAGAAAAGGGAAGATACCGGGTCAGAACAACTCCTTGGTCACCTGATGTCAGCTTTCACTCCCATTCCCCCTGGGGGTAATATATCTTACTTAAAGCGGGACTTAGAAGCAGCTGGATGTGATTATCAGGGGACAGTTCGCACCGAGGTGGTCTCGACACCAGTTGTTCCTAGTATGGGCCTCGGACCTTCTATCTTTCCTCCACGATCTACTCCCAACGGGTTTTTGCCTCTGGATCCTGTCTCCTGTGTGTCCTTACCACTCACCACATAACTACCATGACTACTTCACAAATCACCACATATATATACATGTATATATTGCCATAGAATAATCTGTGGTGACCTACTCGATGAATTATCATCCTCCGCGTGACGGCAGCGTTTTATTTGTAAATACAATCGAACTTGGATAATTTTCAAAACAAGACGCGAGTAAAAGCGCTCAACACTAGTCCATACTAGTGAGCTGGACTCCCCGGGTAGTTGGTGTTCTGTGCTCCCTGGATTATAAATATCTCTCTTGGCTAATTCGAACCCCAGGGACCAAAAAAAAAATCGAATTATCCAAAAATTTGAATTAAAAACGTAAATTCTATTTATAGGAAAGTCTAGGCACCAAGATAAATATTGGAATTAAAGATGTTCGAATTATCCAAGTTCTACTGTATTTAAAAAAAAAAAAAAAAGTCGGTGGACGAGCGGGTAACACCCTCGATTCCCGACAGTCATGAACCGGAATTGAATCCCGCGTTAACATTTTGTTTAATATGTGAATAACCATCATGTATTATTCACTGTTTCAATTATCATGAACTAGGTTGCTCTTGCTGAGCGGTACCTATTAATGTGATTTTGAACCAACTGTATTTTAAAATAATTACAGTTTTCGTGGTCAAAAATATATTTATATTTTACCCGAAAGGTACAAATTCAAAGCGCAAAAATAAATATACAAGTTTGTTGATGCTTGTACTGGTACTGAGAAGATAATGACTTCGCATTCTTAACTCCCAAATACAATAATCTAACAACAGTAAATCAGTGTATGGTGAGCTACCTATATTTGGGCTTAAACTCTCAGGCTGTTGGCAAGTAAGGATGAAGAGAATCCAGGTTTTGGTCACTTCGAATCAACTAAGAAATATAGCTGATTGAAACCAGTGCTGTATTAGAACCCTTCAGGCATACAATATGAAATAAGAAGTCATCGAAAAAACGAAATGTTCGTTTCAAATTTTTATTTAACTTTACAAAAAGGCCGTTATGGCTGGATGTTTAGGATGGAAACAGCTAAGAGCGAGTATTCATAAGAAATGATTTAAACTCGACGTCAGATTGAGGTTTGTTATATAGTGATATTAGAAAAACACACACTAGGGCTTTTTTTCTTGGAAAAAAACAACAACAAAAAGGCATCTCTAGATCATGCATCTGAAAATCTTTAATCGTTCACTTTTGAATCCCAGAATATTGGCCTATTATCATGTCTGGAGGCCTTGGAATCTGTAGAAGATAGCTTCACCGTGGTGCGCTCCAAACGGAGACGCAGGGAGTCGCCAGGCCGCGCTGTCGGACAGCGCTCCAGCGGTGTCGTGGCCTCCGGAAGGACCGGCGCAGCCCCGCGAAGACGACCACCTACGGGTAGAGCTACAATGGTCCAGGAGATCAGGGCTGACATCACCGACGCCAGAACACTGCGTCTTTGTAGAGCACTGCCCGGACTTCGAGTTCTTCCATTACCTGCAGGCGGTGGACGAGCTGGTCGGAGGAGCCGGGAATATACTCCAAATAATGAAAATGGACGGACACATGCTGGTGGGCCTATCCACCAAAGCCCTGGCGGAACGACTTATAAAAAAACGGCCTGCAAATCGGGCACACCCACCTCAGGGCCTTTCCCTTCAAGAAAAGGGCAGAGAGAATCACCGTAGGAAACCTGCCCTTTTTCGTGGACGACACCGCCGTCATCGAGGCCCTCAGGCCCTACGGCGACGTCACATCCATCGTCCCCATCCGGCTGAGGGCCGGAAAGTATACCTTTACGGATGGCCGACGCGAGGCTTTTATCCTCCTTAGAGAGGGTTTCACATTGGAGAGACTCCCAACCCGCATCGACATCCGAAACAAGGGTAACGCCCTGTCGGCGTTCCTCTCATACGGAGTCAAATGCTCCAGATGCGGCCGGCAAGGTCATCGTCGGGCAAACTGCCCAATGAACCCTGCCAGGACCACCCACCAACATCGGCCGGCCACACCCCGCACCCCATCCTGGAGCGACGCCCATTGCGTTTCAGCAGCCGACCCGCCCAACACCAGCGGCTCCGGCTCCGTCACCGAAACGCCCTGCGCCTCAGACTCCGGTTTCTGCCACTTCTGCCGCCCTGCCTGCCAGAACCCCCTCAGACGCCGTGGCTCCTCCTTCTGTGCCCATGGAGATCGCTGTCGAAATGCTGGCGCCGCCCACCTCCAACAGCGCCCCACAGGCGATGGACCCTATGGAGGCACCTGAGGCTTCCGCGGACCCTCGCCCTTCGGCTTCTCAACCTGCCGGAGCAGTGCCTCAGGCCCAGCCGGCCTCCGTCGCCCCTCCTGGTCCTCTGCATGCACAGGGTACTCTAGAGCCATCCTCCTCGCCATCTTCGGGGCGAACTACAAGAGGCGACTTTGAGGGTTTTCTCAAGAGAAACCCCGGGGTCTCCTTCGCTGAGACAGAGGGCCTTGGACTTGGGCGGGAGGAGGTCTTGGACCTCATCTCCTCAAAGACCAAGGTCCTGAAGCGGAGACCCCCGCTCACACCCGCGCAGAAGGATGCTATCGCCGGGCTAGCTGATCGATTGCTGGACCTGAGACCCGGAGGCACAACCAACATTTACAAAGTCTTAAGGCAGGTTAAAACCGGGCTTGAAGACTTGTCCAGAGAAGAAGAGGATGCTCGGGATGAGCGCAATCGGGCACAATTTTAAAAATTTTCGACCAATTGGATTCTGAGTCCACCCTGGCGCCACTGACTCGCCAGCAGATTTCCCCGCATCAAGTCATATGGGCGCTTTTACACCCCGAGCATGCCACCTTCATTTAGTTTATTTTCCCTAAAAACAAGACCATCCTCGTTGATTTTCTCGAAGAAGCCCTCGAACTTGCTAGGGACGTGGATCCTGTGATCCGCAAGAACCTGATTACACTCCAGGCAGATCTGGGTTCTTGAAAAATTTCCAGGCGTCCCTTCGTAGGGCTTCGTCTGTGTGCATACTTTTAATTTAATTGAATCTGAACTTTTGTGTTTCTTTTCTTGTTGAATTCTGACTCTTTGTCAGTGTAGACAATTGACAGTTGGTCAATAAAGTTCTTTTTAATTGTCAATTGTCACGCCACCACGCACGTATATTTTCGAAAAATTTTGTTTTTCAAATTGAAATAATGTAATATATTTTCTCTCAATATATAATAAGTAATTAAAATATATATATAATAATGTGTATATAAATATTGTATTTATTATTAAGTTGTCAACGTGATAATCCTGTTGAAGGACTGACCAAGTCCGAAAGCTTGAAAAGAAAAAGTTGCACAAGAAACTTAACCTTGGAAGCTTCATTTATTTTATAATAATGTCTTTGTATTATGTATTAAGTAACTGTTTTTTTTTAAGAATATAATCCTTTGTTCTAGCAATTTTATATAATAAAGTAAACGTCTAAGGATGAGTATCTTTTAATTAAACCTTTTTCAAGCTTTCGGATAACGCCCTTCTACAGGAAAATTTGGTACAAAATGAAAATTGTTTCAATTTTCCTGTAGAAAGGCGTTATCCGAAAGCTTGAAAAAGGTTTAATTAAAATATACTCATTCTTGAACGTTTACTTTATTATATTAAGTAATTGTATTATGTATTCGCCGTAATGATATTATTCGCCAGGTAATAGGAAAAGGGTTTTAAGAAAAACACGAACTTTTAGGATAACCCTATACATAACGACTACTGGAGCTGCAGGCCCCTCATCCTCGAGGCCTTCAGTGTCCTTGGGTGACCCCCTGACCTGCGGGCCTGGATATTCGGGTCTGGCTTCGAAGATGACGACCTGGCCATCCTGGCGTCGGCCAAATCCATCATCTACCGGTACTTCGTACAGGTTGGGCTGACCGGAAGACCCGCTCATCACCTGGGAAAGAGGGCTTACCCGCCGGGGCACACCCCCCGCATGATCATCTGTATTTTAGTTTTATTTCCATTTTTAATGTAAATTATTGACAAGAAGTCAATAAATTTGTTTCAATTGTCCTATACTATACGAGAGGTTAGTACAGCGGTAAAGTTGGACTGGGACCAGGTGGATAAATTAAGAAAATGAAGAAAATACATACATTGTCCTTGATATTTCTGGAAACCTCTAGGTCCAACTCTTGACCGTTGAGTTACAGGATGCTCTACCCTAGCGAGAACCAACAGCCTGAAACACGTACGCGGTTGACCTTTCTTAATTTGTCTAGAAAATTATTTAACGAATATTCTTGAATTTTAAAAAATGATTCAACCATTAATTTAGATTCATTCCGACAGATGTCGCGATCTCAGTTGCAAGATCAGTAGAGACGTTTTCTTAATTCCATCTTTTGATTACAGTATACTTTCACTTTTCTAAAATTTTCATATAAAATGAACATGTTAATAAAATCCATGTATCTTATAATCCTTTTGAATCAACTTACCTACTTTCTAAATTAGCCATTTGGAATTCTTTGTTTTAAAATTCAGAATTATTTCTTTCGCACCAAATATTTGATTTAGTGTTATTTATATATACAGTAGAACCTCCCTTTAAGGACACCTAATTACAGAGCCAAAGTGTCCTTTAGTGAGAGGTGTCCTTTTACCGGAAAGTTGCTAAATTGTAAAAAAAAAGGTAATTTTGCAAATGAAAACTGTACTTTGTGGAGAGGTGTCCGCTAAAAGGAGATTCTACTGTATTTACAGAAAATAAATATCAATAATAATAAATGAGATTACGTTTTTAAATTCCAAAATATTGATGTATGATTAGAAATTTATATAAACTTTAAAAATATATATCATTATCTTTCGATATTTTGATTACTCACTAGTTTTGAAAATACTTAAAAGTCGGCTTAATATATTTTCTGATTGAATAAATATATCGTTTGGGTTTAATTGTTTGAGCCCTAGAAACCTTAATCCACGACCTAGTTGATTGAACAAACTTTGTTCATGAGATGTTTTCTCTCGTTATAGTTTAAAGAACAGAGTTGTGATAAACAAGTTGTTTGACAAGTCATTAACATGACTAAATATAACAATCAATTTCAGCGCCATCTATAGCCCTGAAAAAATAATAAATATTTTAGCTATAAAGAGAAAGTTCGCCTCTCCCGTGAAAATTAACGTCAAAACTAGACGCCATCTATTGACAGTCGCCGCAAACTAGCGGCCTCGGGTCGGTGACAAAGCCACAACACCAGCTTTGACAAACTGAGAAGCGTTCACCTGGAGACCATTCCCCTCGTCAGTTTAGGATAAACTTTATTCCATCGGTTCGGTTCAAAATCACTTTATTAGGTACCGCTCAACAAGAGCAATCTAGTTTATGATAATTGAAACAATGAATAATATATGTGAAGGTTATTCACATATTAAACAAAATTTTAAGGCGGGATTTAATCCCGGTTCATGGCTGTCGGGAATCGAGGGTGTTACCCACTCGTCCACCGACTTTTATTTTTTTTTATTTTTTTTTTTTACTTTATTCCATGAGATCCACAATCTTAACAATCTGCCACAGAGGTGTTTAGTTGACAAAGTGGCTGGGCAAATCTATGGATCTATTTCTAAATATGTTAACTCTGCTGTTGTTTCTGTTTCTTATTCCTAAAGTCGCTTAAACGATCTCCATTAGGTTCTCAGCTTTTCTATTATAGTCCACATCATGGAGAAGGAAAGAGGGGTACTGTTGGTCTGAAGACCTGTAAGTACCACTCAGTGTGACTTTGCTTCTTTTGGTCTCCTGACATGGAGCCGCTCCTATGGAGAACAGACAATTGATACTGTTTGAAGTTTATATGCTAATTTTGTAATTAATCTTATTTTTTAATTCATAGAAGCATTTTTCTGGCAGACATATTCAATTTTTTATCATCATTATTTTTTATATTATTTTTTTTTAGTTAGTTATCAAATCATTTTGAAATTGTAGTTTTTTTTTTTTTTGTGTTTCTTTTGAAGAAATAAAATATATAGGAGTAAGCTGTAATATTCAATTCAAGCATATGGAACCAACATCGATTCATTTTTAAAACAAAGCAAAATCATAAGCTTATACAACTTTCACTTTTTCATACAGATACATTAGCCGGGTACAGGGTGGCCCTACCAGGAGTTAAACTCCCGACCTCCTGTGCTACCTGTTTACACCCTCCCGCCACTTTGAGGCTGTAGGATAGCATTTTGGGAGTGATGTTAACTCTAGTCTCTCTATTTTGAATACATATAATTAAAAGTTATTTCTACATACCTTATACTGTAATGAATAAGAATTGAGTGAGGGAGTGTAAGAGAATCAGAGGCTGGATCTCAGATATTATTGTTTAATTAACAAAACATTAAATTAAGATGACAGAAAACAAAAGAGGCAAAACAAAACAAGCGTATGGGCAGACAACCAAAGTTAAACTAAAACTCTACAGGTACAGCTGGTCGGGGTGGCGCCAGGTCACGTGATGTCTGGTAGGAAGGTGCGTTGCTAGGCAACGGCTGATGTGCGTAGTTACTCTCCAACACTCCCACCTAACAAGCACTCAGTTGTTTCAAACAGTCAAAGTTGGCTTCTTAGTCTTCTAAACTTTTCTGGAGGTAGAACTTTCGTAAATATGTCTGCAGCTTGAGCATTGGTGCAGACATCTTCTTCTTCTTTCTTATCTCGAGACAAGTGGTACAGGCCATGATAATCATGGTGGGTAGTTAGCAACTGCTTTTACTGTAAGCGCACCACATGTCTACACATGTGAAAAGCAGTTCGACTTTGCACTTACAAATGTGCCAGAGCCCCGTTTGGTTACTTGCACTCGCTGGTGGGGTTGGACTTTTGCAAGAATCGGGGGCCATTGGAGCATTTTTTTTAAACAGAAAAAAAAGTGTCCAATGCGGGAATCGAACCCGGGTCGTCGTGGTCGAAAACCCAACGGTTTAACCAGCCTTCCACCGACCTCCAGGGTCGGGTGCAGACATAAAGAAGGTCAATTGCATGGTTTTGAAATTGATCTCTGATAAAGTGATACGAAATATCAATATGTTTAGTTCTTTTGTGGTATTCTGGGTTGTGAACAAATCTTATGCAGCTTTGATTGTCGCAATAAATTGTTGTAGGCTTTACTTGTTCTTGATGTAGCTCGCGTAGAAGTTGTCTCAGCCAAATTGCTTCTTTCGTTGCTTTGGAAGCCGCAATATCTTCAGATTCTGTTGTTGACAGAGACACACAATTCTGTTTTTGACTGCACCAAGAAATAGGTCCATTATTCAACATGAACACATATCCGGTGGTTGATTTTCTTGTGTCTAGGTCTCCAGCAAAATCAGCATCGGAAAAACCTATCAGAGATGTTATGCAGGAACTCCCACCCAAACCAATACCGATATTTTTCGTAGCTTTTAAGTATCCAAATATTTTCTTTACTGCGGTCCAATGTGAAAGTCCTGGGTTGTTCATAAATTGGCTAACCCTGCTGACTGCGTAGGCAATATCAGGTCTAGTTCCAGTCATAAGGTACATTAAACTGCCAATTGTCTGTCTGTATGGAATCATGTTCATTTCTTCAATTTCCTGATCATCCTTTGAACACATCTCTTTTGTTAGTTTTGAGTAAGGATCAGAAGGTATGGGTTGTAACTTAATTTCAAGGAGGTTGTAATGTTCAAGTGTTCTTTCAATGTATGAGGCTTGATGTAGAAATAAGGTTTTACTTGTTCTATCTCGATTTATTTGTAGGCCAAGGAAATAATCGGCAGTAAAAGTTCTTATTTCAAAATGGGAATTTAAGTACTGTACTATAGCATCTAAATGTTGTTTGTTTATACTGCAGGTTAAGCAATCATCTACATATATTGCAAGTAATATGTAAGCCTGTTTACACTTCATTGTATAGACACATGAATCTGATATGCTAGGTTTCAGATCAAACTTAATTAAAAACTCATGAAATTTCTCGGTCCACATTCTGGGGGATTGCTTAAGACCATAGATACTTTTCTGAAGAGAGCAAACATGATTTTGAAAATCTGGGTTTTCATAACCTTGGGGTTGTTCCATGTAAAGTTCTTCTTCCAAATCACCATTCAAGAAGGCAGATTTTACATCTAATTGAATCATTTCCATATCAAGTGATGCACAAAGTGATAAGATTGTTCTAATTGAATCGAATTTCACTACTGGAGAAAAGGTTTCACCATAATCAAGTCCTGATTTTTGTGAATAACCTTTCGCAACTTAGTCTAGCCTTAAACATTTTATTTGATCCATCTGCATTTTCCTTTATTTTGTATATCCACTTGCATGCAATAGCCTTTCTGTCTGATGGTAGTGTCACATAAGTCCATGTTTGATTTTTCATCAAGGAATTGAATTTATCATCCATAGCTAGTTTCCACTTTTCTGAGTTTTGTCCTACAATTGCATCTTCATAGTTTAATGGTTCTTGGTCATGGACATAACAAGAATATTAAATAGCTCTTGTACAGTTGGTTGATGGTTGTTCTCTGATTCTATTCCTGAGAGGATATCTGCATGATTCTTCTGGTTTGGAACTGGTATTTGTGCTATCAACACTTTCTTCACTATATATAGTTACCTGCTCTTGTTGGTTATCCTGAATATTTTCTGATGTACAGGGTGTACCAGGTAAATTGGGAATTTCAACAATGGTATTTTAACTGAAATTTTTTGCAAGTAAAAATTAAAATATCCGAATGAAATTTGACACAGTAGTAGATAAAAGGATATAGTTTTTATTTATTCAATGTAGTTTCCATTATTAGCTACAACAGTCTCGAGGCGAGTGCGGAATGAAGCACAGGCCTTGGCGACGATGACCTTGTCCATTTGGGTCATCACCGTGTGAACTGCTTTCTTGACAGACTGGATGGTGGTATGAGGAGCTTTGTTGACATCTCTCTCAACAACGCCCCATACATAGTAGTCGAGGGGATTGCAATCTGGAGAATTAGGGGGCCAAATATCAGGACCCCAGTAACTAGGGACGTTAAGTGTCAGCCACGATTGTGTCTTTTTTGCCTTATGGGCTGGAGCTGAGTCCTGTTGGAAGACATACTTCCTTCCTGCGGCCACCATGTCCATCCAAGGCTTCACAACGGTCTCCAGAACATTGATGTAGGTGTCAGCGTTCATCCTAAGGCCCTTCTCAAAGAAATGGGGAGGCATGACATCACCTTCACTGCTGATAACGCCAAGGACCATTACGGAGGCAGGAAATTTCGTGTGCATCACGACAGGTATCTCTGAGGGGTCTTTATAGATCCAGCGATCATTCCTGGGATTTACCTTTTGGTCCACGTCAAAGTTCTTTTCGTCAGAGAAGAACCTTAGCATGCCAAAAGAGTCGTGTTTCAGGTTGTTGAGGAGGGCAGCAGCCTTTCCTTTTCTGTTATTCTTCATATTCTCAGTCAGCAACTGACCTTTCCGAAGGGCATAAGACTTGAGACCAAGGTCCTCATGGATAGTTCTGACAATTGTCATAGAGCCAACGTCCATTTCCTTGGCTATGGCCCTCATGCTCTTCCCAGGGTTTCCATCAATCTTCTCCTTGACATTTTTGACAAATTCTTCGCCTCTTACCCTGTCCGATCGACGCGAGTGCTTTTTCCTTGTAGCTATCCCCTCTTTGTTACTGTCGGCCTCATCAAACTGCTTCTTGACACGATAAATAGTGGTTTTGGGCAACTTAAGAAAATCCACTATATCTTTGGGGCTCCTTCCGGCGCGCAGAGCAACGATGATGGCAGCTCGATTTTCAAATTCTCGGTTACTCTTCATCACTACACTGCGCACACATGTACTGTTGCATTTTACATGAATATGGCTACGTAATGAAAAAAAAACAAGTTTTTAATCTCAAGTAGTTTTTGTTTTATGGACTGTCAAAGTTAGTCCCAATTTACCTGGTACACCCTGTATTAGCTCCAGTAAATATTACATCTTTGCATATAATAATTTTTCTAGCAATAGGATCCCACATTCTATAATTTTTGTTAGTTTCAGTATATCCAACAAAAAATATACGAATACTCTTTTTGTCTAATATCTTTCTGTTATCCTTTGGTATATGCACATAAGCATTACATTCAAAAGTTTTCAAATGTAAGATGGAGGGTTTTCTCTTGCGCCATATTTCAAAAGGTGTAGAATTTCCCAATACTTTAGTAGTACATCTATTTAAGAGATAGACTGCTGTGTTTACGGCCTCCGCCCACAGTTCAAGCGGAAATTCCATTCTGTATTAGGGTATACGGAGCAGTGAGTTCATGAACAATTCCTAGAGATTTTAGATAATCAGAAAAATTCTTATTTAAAAATTCTGTGCCATTATCTGTTTTGAATCTTTTTATTTTATTTCAGTTTCAGTCCTAACTCTTTTTACAAATTCTTTAAATTTCTCAAGTACATCTGATTTATGCCTAATGAAGTAGACCATTCTGATTCTTGAAAAATCATCCTTGAATGATACAAAATTTAATGATCCACCTGGTGATCTTTTACTCATAGGTCCACAAACTTCTGAATAGATCAGCTCTCCTGGATAGGTCGAATTTTGACTTGTTGACTCGTGAAAAACTTTTCTATTTTGTTTTCCTTTACAAATGAGCGTCAAACCATGTTTTGTTGCATTAGATATTGAAAAAAGATTGGTCTCTAATTCAGGAATATAGAGAACATCCAAAAGAGTTGCATTAATTTCCTGACTATTAACATAAGAGAGAATATCAATATTTCCCTTACCTTTTGCATAGATCTTCTTTCCATCTTCAAGGCACACAGGATGAACACCTTCTGGTATTTCTTCGAATGTAGAGAACCATTCTCTTCTGAAAGTCATGTGATCCGTTGCTCCCGAGTCTGTAATCCAGTAATCCTTTGTTTCAGCGAGGAAGGCACTTGTCTCAGCTGAAAAAGCACAGCTATCATCTCTGGCTGAAGAACTTGGCTGTTGTCCTTTCTGCTCTTCCTTTCTTTTATAGCATTCTTTCCACCAATGTCCCTTCTTCCTGTAATATCCACAGTGTGTGTTCTTCTTTCTATCTTTAATGGATTGTTGATGCTGCTGTTGTTTGTTGGAAACTGTTTAATTTCTGTTAATCTTTGAAAAAGTCATCAAGGCATTATCTGGTTTAAAATTTCCTGAAGAGTCCCAATGTGATCCTGTAAGCTTTCTTCTTTCAGTAATCTTGCCGTCAAGTTTTCTAGAGTCTTTTCTTCTGATGAAACTGAATCCTACGCTGTTATGAAATTCTTGTATTTATCAGGCAAGCTGAAAATTATCTTTGTAATTAGGGCAACATCAGATATTGGCTCACCTAGATCTTTCATTTGTTGTGCCTGAGTTTCAACTTTGGAAATGTGAGAAGTAATGTTATAATTTGGATTCATTTTATATTGGAAATTTCTTTGTTGCAGCAAATATTTGTTTGTTTCAGATTTCAGTTCATACATTGTTGATAATTTCTTCCACATTTCTGCTGAAGTCTAGCAATTAAAAATCTGTTGAAGATATTTAAAATCCAGAGCAGTAGTGATCAGCATTTTTGATTTTGCATCTTTCTTTTTCCATTCAGAAAATTTTGCAATATCCTCTATTTCAGGTTTTACTTCAGAGCCATCAGTTATTCTGAGATCTTTTGCTTCTAGAATAATCTTCATTTGAAATTTCCATAGATGAAAATTATCGCCATTGAATTTTTGAATTTGTGAAAGTTCAGTAGTCATATTGAGCAAGCAAAACAAAATTCAGCATAGATAAAAAAAAAATGATATCAACCACGCTCTGCTACCATGTAAGAGAATCAGAGGCTGGATCTCAGAGATTATTGTTTAATTAACAAAATATTAAATTAAGATGACAGAAAATAAAATAGGCAAAACAAAAAAAAGCGTATGGGCAGACAACCAAAGTTAAACTAAAACTCTACAGGTACAGCCGGTCGGGGTGGCGCCAGGTCACGTGATGTCTATCACGTGATGTCTGGTAGGAAGGTGGCGTTGCTAGGCAACGGCTGATGTGCGTAGTTACTCTCAAACAGGGAGGGGCATGGCTCATCAGTGGTTAAAAAATGGCGAAACCTCTGGAAGAGTTCACTACTGATGATCCCTCCCTCATTGAATTTTTATCCATTGCAGTATAGGGTGTTTGAAATAATAATTTAAAAAGGCATATCCTGACCACGCTCACATGAGATTTTTTGTTGGCAGAGCGCCATCTAGTGGAACAGAAATCAACTAAACATTGATTTAGCCCATTTCTTGATATCTGGCCAACCCATGATTAATCAAGAAAATCCAAACACGAGCACATTTCGGGCTGTTGGCTCTTGTCAGCGTAGTGCAGGCTGTACTTTTACGACCAAAAATATTTTGTTCCCAGAGGCTTCTTGAAAAATCAAGAAATTGGTATTTAAGGCCAAACTTGAGTAAACATGCTGAACATGTGAAAAAAAAAACAAGAAAAAATAAAATAAAAATAATAAATATAAGGTTTATAGAAATAGTTTCCCATTATGTATTTTAAAAAACGTAGCGTTAAAATATTTATTATTTTCACATTTATCATAATATCAGATTGGTAAAAGATTTCGAATTGTTGATATTTGTATATTAAATAAGAGATACAACAAAAAACAACAATCCTTTATTGAGGACCTCTCGTCCTATAAAGAATTCGCCAGTTTACAGAGTAATTGAAGAGAAGAGAACTAAGAATACAGAGAGAAACCTATATGTAGTAGGTATAGTATAGTATTTTCTACACTGTGACTATATACAACAGCAGCAACAAGCCTTTTACTGGAATCAAAGTCCCATACAGGATTCGTCATTCTAATCCTGACAAAGATTATTTACATATAATTATTTACATCAATTAGATTATGTATATAGCTTCCCTTTCTCTTCAGCCGTCTTCCAAAATTTGAACAACGCAAGCGCTCCAGCTTTGTTTCTCACCACCTCATTCAACAGGAGCTCCAAAGAAAGTCCCTCAAGGCCTATTTCATTGAGGAGCACTTCTCGTTCGTCTTTCAGCCCCTTACATGAGAGTATATGGTGATGTAGCCCCGGCTCCATTCTTGTCCCGCAAATCTCGCATGTCCATCCGTCTGTTTTAAATATTATGGGGCGATCATCAGTAAAGAGCACCGAGAGGATTCTCAGTCCGGCAATACACCGTTTGACCCGGAGCGGGAAATCGCTGGACAGATAGTGTTCCGGTAACGGAGTTGAGTAGATGTTTTTATAGTGGGGGTATAGTCTTGAATTTATTATTCTTGTGTGATCCTTTTGCAGAGATTGATCTATTGCAATCCTGATTATGCAGGGAATTTCTCTTTGTGATGTTCTATAGTCTGTGCAGAAATTCAGCCATTGAAATCCGGTGGTGTTTAAAATATTAACTATACTTCCTGTGAAACCTATATATTTTTTCGTTGCGTTTGAGATTTCCCACAGCTGGGACAAGCAGAGTAGCGGCAGTCTAGTTTCACCCATTCCCAGCATTCTCAACCAAAACTTTAAGGTAAGTTTCAAGACTGTAACGCTGAGTGACACTCTTCCCAATTCTATCCTGAGCATGTATCCGGTGGTAGATTTAGATATCTTCGCATAAATGAGTCCTGAATTTGATCAACAATTAATGTATGCTCATTTGCCCAAACAGATGCCGCGTATAGCAGGGTTGATAAAACCATCGCGTCAAGAAGTTTCATAGAGGATTTAAGAGAGTTCATCTTCGACCTGGTCAGAATAGGCCATACCGCACCACTGGCAGCGAGAGCTTTACCCTTATAGTATAATGCGGCTTGCTTAAAAGAGTTTGTTGAGGTGAGTGGATATCCTAGATACATGTATCTTTCCGTGACATTCAGTAAAAATCAATAATATATAAAAGTTACAATTAAACAAAAGATATCGACAGTAAGTTTGACATGTAAATAGAAGAGACTCCAACAGTTCACCTTTCTCCCAACATTACGGTGTCTTTTTTTTTTTGTAATTTGCCGAAATCTGCAATCCAGTGATAATAAAAACTCAGAGTTGTTGGGAGGATTGTGAAGCCGGTAGCAAGGAGAACGTGTTGCTTCCAAAGTCGAGCATACTAGTAATGGTCAGCACTTGGGAAACTGGGAGGATCATCAAGTGAAGGATTACTGGAAATGGCGACGTCAGAATCATAATTCTATACAAAAATAATCTAGGTGTTTTAAATATTCATTGAAATACTAACTGCGTATAACCCCCGGATTCCTAGAGTTATTTATTGTGAAATTATATACAAAAATATGTACCAAAAGAGAAATGATAATTCTATACAAAAAATATATTCGGAGTGTTTTATATATTCATTGGAATTATAACTGCGTATAACCCGGATTCATAAAGTAATATATTGTGAAATATATACAAAAATATGTATCAAAAGAGGTATCTATCCCTATTAAAGTGCATCAAAACGATGGCTCTATTGCATCACCCTAGTGAAAAACTATACTAGTGATAATATAGAATGAGCCACAATACAAGTTAGGAAAATAAAGACAAAAAGGCCAAACTGTATACTATGGTTTCAGGCTCTGGCCCTCATCAGTACAGGGGCGGCTTAGATTTCATGGCATCCTACGAGAGAAGTTATGAAATCGGTCGAATTTACCAAACAGGTGTTTAATCTTGTGAAGTGGCAAGGGCCGATTTTCAAGCAAAATTTAAAGGGAGAGGTACCTCTTTTGGTAAATGAATATCATCCTCTCTTAACTTTATGTTATATAAAAATATATTCTTGTTTTCTTCAACCAATGCAGTAACTACGTGGTTTTAGAAGTATAAGATGATTCTGAATCAAGACAGAGTAAGACCAGCAATGTAACATTTGAGGCTATGAAAGAAGCCTTGAAAGATTGGACTTCCATACCATCTTGGAATATCTTGATTTGTTGTGAAATGTTTGTTAGGTTGTGTACAGAGCTGATGATTGATGGTTCTCTCTATGATTCCTGATTGAGGATGGTGAGTGATGGTCTTCTACGCTACTAATCAATGAGGATTCATCAAGATTTAGTGAATTAAATTGGAATAATAGGTATTTTAGTCACACTTAGCATATTGCACTGTACGTCATATAGAGAGAGTGAAAGTTGTATTGTTAGCGGTGGTCCGGGCACGTGTGGCTGCACGCTCTACTTGCCCAGGGATGGTGGTATAAAAGGGCCGCAAGCCCGGCACATGGCAGACATTGGCACAGCGATGGAGCTTTGTGTGGCTCTACTTCTCGTAGCGGTGAGTACCCGCCGACAGCAACAGTGGATAGCGAACCCTTGTGGATGATGGGACAGTCACTACCTCGCTGGAATACCTGCCGTTATCGGATAGACACTGGTTTGTTATCTCAATGTACGCTTACTTCGCCGAATGGAATACCGCTCTTGTGTATAGACACTGGTTAGCTATCGCAATGTGCTCTTACTTCGCCGAGTGGAATACCGCTCTTGTGGATAGACACTTGTTTGTTATCGCAATGTGCGCTTACTTCGCCGAGTGGATTACCGCTATTGTGGGTAGACACTGGTTTGTTATCGCAATGTGCGCTTACTTCGCCGAGTGGATTACCGCTCTTGTGTATAGACACTGGTTTGTTATCTCAATGTGCGCTTACTTCGCCGAGTGGAATACCGCTCTTGTGGATAGACACTTGTTTGTTATCGCAATGTGCGCTTACTTCGCCGAGTGGATTACCGCTATTGTGGGTAGACACTGGTTTGTTATCGCAATGTGCGCTTACTTCGCCGAGTGGATTACCGCTCTTGTGGATAGACACTGGTTTGTTATCTCAATCTGCGCTTACTTCGCCGAGTGGAATACCGCTCTTGTGAATAGACACTGGTTTGTTATCTCAATGTGCGCTTACTTCGCCGAGTGGAATACCGCTCTTGTGGATAGACACTGGTTTGTTATCGCAATGTGCGCTTACTTCGCCGAGTGGAATACCGCTCTTGTGGATAGACACTGGTTTGTTATCGCAATGTGCGCTTACTTCGCCGAGTGGAATACCGCTCTTGTGGATAGACACTGGTTTGTTATCGCAATGTGCGCTTACTTCGCCGAGTGGATTACCGCTCTTGTGGATAGACACTGGTTTGTTATCTCAATGTGCGCTTACTTCGCCGAGTGGAATACCGCTCTTGTGAATAGACACTGGTTTGTTATCGCAATGTGCGCTTACTTCGCCGAGTGGAATACCGCTCTTGTGAATAGACACTGGTTTGTTGTCGCAATGTGCGCTTACTTCGCCGAGTGGAATACCGCTTTTGTGGATAGACACTGGTTTTTTTATCGCAATGTGCGCTTACTTCGCCGAGTGGAATACCGTTCTTGTGGATAGACACTGGTTTGTTATCGCAATGTGCTCTTAGTTCGCCGAGTGGAATACCGCTCTTGTGGATAATATAAATTCTTTTACCTTTTTACTTTTGAAGAACACACAGTGTGTGATATCTCTAATAGTAATTTTAACATTTCTCTCAAACAGCTTATATTTACAAACTGTTAAAGAATATTTGAATTTTAATTATCTCTTGTAACATGCATCTAGAGAGAGAGACAAATAGAAGAACGTTTTTTGATTTTTCTGAATTATTTAATTTTTTCAATGCTACTTTACACTTCGACATAGTTTTTAATACTTATAAGTATATATACGGTATAATTATCAACAAAACCTCATTACAAAGTGCAATACTATTGCATCTAGTTGCTTCTACATTTTTTTCTGGCTAGCTAGAGAGGCTTATATTTGAAGAACCTTCGAAATATTTTAAGGACACCCTTCTTGGCTAGCCCTGTGGTGTATTTACAGTGAAAAAACACTCTTAACCCTATAACCACCATAGTCTGGCACTACATGTGTAGACATGGAGTGTATTCACAGTGCCAACGCTCCTAATTCTCTACCCACCATGGCCTGGTACTACACATGCAGATATGTATTGTACGTACAGTACAATCAGTTACACCATGGCCTAATACTACCATGTATATACCCGTGGTGCACTTACAATATAAAAATTCACAGCCCTCTACCTACCATGGTCTGACACTAAATGTATAGGCATGTTCAGTTTAGTTGGTCAAAAACTTGTACTTACTTTTTTGTTTGCAATAAACATTTCATTGAACAAAACGAAAAATCTTCAATAAAATTAGAATAATAATTTACAAGCATACTAAATACCATAGCATGTGAATTCTATCGACTACCTATACGCTCTATAGGAATCAGTTCGAGGTAACCATCTAGTCAGACAAACACGGAAATCAACCCAAACACCATGGTGTCAATGTATCACCAGTAGATGGGCGATATTCAACTCGTGAAATAATCATATTTTCACAATTTGATGAATTCGAAGCTTTCAAGAAGCAAATCACTGTGTTTTACCTATCACAGTAGAACCTCCCTGTAAAGGACAACATCTAATTGAAGGGCCAAAATGTCCTTTAGGAAGAGGTGTCCTCTTACCGGAGAGTTTCTAAATAGTAGAAGTGGTATTTTGGCAAATGAAAACTGTCCTTAATAGAGAGTTGTACTCTAGCGCGAGTGTCCTCTCATGGAGGTTCTACAGTATGAGCCCTATCCTTGAAATAGTCTCAAGCGAGACCTTCCACTATGGTTGTAATCAAAGCCTTACCTCGAACGTAGATCTGGACATTCAAACGGTCGTCAGACATTTCCGAAGAGCCATTTGCAATGAAGAGACACTTTTTGCTACAAACACACATGATTTATTTGAAATGCAAAGTTTTGTTCGAAATACATGTAAATGAATGATATTCTTAAAACTGAATAAAAAGCTAAGTTTTTATTTCAGGTGAATCAGTTTCTCTCACGACTGGTGTTCGTTTTTCTTCAACCAGAATCCTCTATCATTCTATAGCTATAGAAGGTAGTAAGATGTTACACTTTGATACATTTGGTCTATTCATTGAGGATTTCCATGGAAATTATAATGCGATGTTTTTTTATTTCAATATGCCGTTCACCTAATAGTAGATTCATCCGTCTTTGGAAGCCGTTTCCAACTTAAAGGGAAAGTGAGTATCCTCCTCCATATTGGGAGGGAGTTGAATGGTTTCCGATCTTTGCTCGGCCCTTCCTGACTCAGCCGTTCTTTGGCGTTATCTACCTTCAGTCACATGGAGGCGCTAGGTAGAGATTTTCCCTTCCTATAAGATTGTATCTTAGAGTAAGATATTTCTCAGATTTCTCCAGTACTTTAGAGATAAAAAGAAGATTCCGAGACGATCGAAGTTTTTTTAACACCTCGATATGTTTATCCCTTAGCTGAATATATAAATTATACAATCTTCTCAATGTTAGTACTGGTCGCGGAGCAAAAATTGATGAGGTTTTACATTCGGGAATACATACGGTAACAATGGTGGCTAATCTTCATCTTGATTATTATAATCTGTAGAAGGAATATAGTTATTTTATAGACTGCTTTCCTCCTGGAATATTTCAACTTATATATAGGAAACTCAGGTTATAATACCTTTCTTAGAACTGCTGTTTCCCGTACAAATATTCTCTACAGATATAATATTTAGAGAGCCTTGACTCATTAGTTTCAAACCCAAACAAAAGTTCCGCAAGGTGAACCGACTGTCGTCTTGATGTCGAGGGTTTAGCATGGATGAACTTCGAAAGTTTTCCAAATACAGGAATCCCCAATACAATTCCACACTTTGACAGTAATCCCCGAGCGATCTGTCACGACAGTCTCAACTATGTCACCAAAATAGTTCCGTTATTGATTTTGGGTTGTTAATAAATGTCAACATATATTTATTTTGAAAATAGAGAAATCCATAAATAAATATTTAAATAATAAGGCA
Organism: Cordylochernes scorpioides; assembly: GCA_030710605.1. Taxonomy (NCBI): domain Eukaryota; kingdom Metazoa; phylum Arthropoda; class Arachnida; order Pseudoscorpiones; family Chernetidae; genus Cordylochernes; species Cordylochernes scorpioides. Next base: position 14,126,643 of record CP092875.1, on the reverse strand, counting down.
TATATTGGATCAAAATATTATATATTTTCACCAATATTTCAGTTGGCTGAACGCCAACCTTTAACAAGGTATTATAAAATTTTAAAGTGTGTCAACAACAAACTCAGCGCCACATACCATCAATAGAAAAGGTTGATGTTCAGCCAACTGAAATATTGGTAAAAATAAATGATATTTTGATCCAATATATGCCTTTTTATTTAAAAATATATTTATTTGAAGAGAGAATCTTACAATACGTATTAATACTATTTAGTATATTAACTACAACTGTTTCCAAAGAAACAATTCTTCCATTAAAATCCATTACAACAACGCATCTTGCAATCTACGCAGACTAGGTGAATAAACCACAGTTTTGTGCCGAGTAGATCGTAAAATACATAATCTAAATAAATTTTTAAAGGGAAAAGTTTCTCTTTTTGGTAAATATTCAAATACTATTTTTATGGATTTTCAATCAGCTTACTCTAAAGGGCTTCTATCAAAAGTTTACTTGAAGCCTCTATCTCTAAATACAATATGTTGAGACAATTTTCGTGTGGTTTGTGTACTGGCCTTTTTCTGTTATTGAGAACCTGTGCTCAAAACGAGAAATATCTCTAATTTATACCACCATAGCATAGCTTCATGATTGAACTAAATATACTAATAAATTAAATTTATAATCCTTTGCTCTATGCATTACCTTGAAATTATATGTAACTCTCTCTACAGACCTATAAGCTTATGTCCATAGGTTCACTAAACACCCCTAAGCTGCCTTCCTTAGTAAATACATGGTTTATAAGAAAACCAATCCAATATATATATACAATAGTAGAGTGGTCTGAAGATTAACTTGGCGAATCCGCTGAGAGAATTTACCACTGATGAGCAGACAAGCCCTCTCATTCAATAACTTTTATCATTGCAGTAAGGTCTGTAGAGATAATATTTTATGATATTTTAAAAAGAAACACATTGCTCCAGTAAATTTATTTGTTAAAGATTTAAACTAAAGTTATTGATTGAATAAAAAATGTAGATCATAGCTGCTGAATAGACATTCTGAACGTTTTAGCGGTATTGAAACATGGCAATGCAATGGAAAAAAACTCTCAATAGTTTTTTATGATTTTAATGATTGTTCTTAAATATTTAGCTATTGTGATGATACATTTTGGATAACTAGATAGCGTTATAACAACGGATTGGGACAATTGAACTTACTGATGAATGGTCGAGACTTGATTTGATCGATATCTATGGAAAATGAAACTAAAGGGAATGTGGAGATGAGAAACTGAGAGGGAAAACCCAGTAAGTGTAGGTGTGGGAAGAAAGTGGAAAAACTTTTTAGAACAAACAATCGACTTCCTTTATTGTCTAGCAGAGTTACTTTTTGTCGGTTTGTCCCCAAATTCAGTTATTGTTTTCAGTAAACAAGGTCTGGTGACACGAATCACGTATTCAGCTTGTTTAGTAGGAAAGTTTGGTTGCCATTATATACCTTCCATTCTTTTCTTTAAACGTGGACTTACAGATTGAGAACACGAGCTGGAGGACGAAATCTTTCTAATTGTTCCATTCACAGTTAGCGGACAAGTGCCAAGATGATATAAACAATGAGAAAACCTACTTCATCTGTGGTAGACTTCGCAGGAGTTTCGTCATCTCCAATTTACCAGATATACATTCGAAAGATTTGTACTACACCGAAGTATATAATACACAAAGCTCTCATATATATGTACAAGTATATATATTATACTTGTATATATATATACACAATTTAAAGTCAAAGTTAACATTAAACAAATAGTGCAAATTTATATTACTTTTAAAGACAATAAAAATACTATTGCTACTTATACAATAAAGATATATATTAAAATAAAATTTGTATAATTTTATAGGTTTTAGAGTTTTATATTTATAATAAATTTCTGTAGTTCAATGTGTGTGAATAGCCGGTTATCCTGTTCTTATAGTCGTCTGTATTTATAAGTTTATCCATAGTTGTAGTGTATTAAGAGTGGTTGTTGTTGTTGCTTATTCCTCAAGTCGTTTCAACGATCTCCATTAGGTTCCATTGTCTCAGCTTTTATATTATAGTCTTCCCAGAGGTCTTTTTGGAGTATTTTATACAATTTAATAGAGGTAGACATCATGAAGAAGGAAAGAGGGGGTACTGTTGGTCTAAAGACCTGGAAGTACCACTCAGTGTGACTTTGCTTCTTTTGGTCTCCTAACATGGAGCCGCTCCTATGGAGAACAGACAATTGATACATTAGCCGGGTATTACCCGACGTCCTGTGCTACCTGTTTACACCCTCCCGCCACTTTGAGGCTGTAGGATAAGATTTTGGGAGGGGTATTAAGAGTGGAAATATGAAGAGAGAATTCTGTAACTTTAGACATTTTTTACACATATGGTTACTTAGAGCCCATCTCTATAGCTCTAAAGCCTGTTTGGACCATATTATTGGATAGAACATATGTATTCATCTGTACAAGTGGCTAGCAGTAAGACAGCACAAACTTGTAAATAAAAGAGATCACAGACAGATACACCATAAAGTCTGTACAAATGTTATAGGAAGCAATAGACAAGTATGATGCACTAGCGCGCCATCTGTTATCAAAATTCGAAACTATTTTAAAGGCGTAAGATTCTTTTTGAAATAAAACAATTTCTACTGCCCTTACTGCAATGGAAAAATTAAAGGGAGGGCCTGGCTCATCAGTGGTGAACCCTCCCAGCGGTTTCGCCAGTTTAATAGACAGGTATGCTGACTAAAGTAAAGAAAACAAACAGATACGTTTTTCCTTAAGAATATTTTAAAGAAATTCAACTTATTTTGACTTTGAAAACACACATGTTTATTTGATGCATTAGCGCGACTTCTGTTTGAAGAATTATTTTTGACGCGTATGTTTCTAGTAATTCATTTAAAATATGTTTTACCAGAGTTTATATTCAGTATCGGTATAAAAGGAAAACAGTTAAATACCATATTACAGTGGTATGGTAGATTAAAGTGGAGAAAACACTGGGAGGGTTCACCACTCATGAGCCAGGCCTTCCCATTGCAGTAAGAGAGGCAGAGAATTTTGTTTTATTTTGAAAAAAAAAGATACATACACATGAATATATTTCAATCTAGGGTAGATGCTAATTTTAAATAACTCTAATTTTTCATAATTGAGTTAGACACAATGAAAAACAGTCCCCCCCTCTCTCTCTGTGGGAAAGAACTCTCGCAGTCCATCGGTGGCGGAGTATTTCCCGCGGTGGGCGCCACCAAAGATGACCTGGTATATATTATGCATATGTGCTTTTGGTCAGGATATGTCTTCAATATTTTAAATAAATATATATATATATATATATATATAGATGGAAAATTTTCCGGGAGGAAATTGATCCATAGAAGCACAGGGCGCCTCTCCCGTCAAAATAAACATTTAAAAAAAAAACGTCATTGTGAAGATTCCATTAGATCCCGTGTGAATCTCATGGAATAAAGTCCGCCCTAGGCTGACGAGGGCCATTAGCCAGAAACCATGGTCTTTAGGTGGACGCTTCTCAGTTTGCCAAAGCTGGTGTTGTGGCTTTGTCACCAACCCGAGGCCGCTAGTTTGCGGCGACGGTCAATAGATGGCGTCAGGTTTTGACGTTTATTTTGACGGGAGAGGTGCCCTGTGTTTCTATATATGTATATATTTATCAATTATATATTTATATATATATTTAATCTTATTTATTCTCTATTTACCCATATACATAACTTTATATGAACATTGAAATAAAGTAGTTTCAATCTCAATCTCTCTCTCAGTAATAAGCTTCTATTAATGGTGTAAACAGGTGGTGATCATTCGAGGCTTCTTTCTCAAACCTTTAAAAAACAGTGAAATGAATAAATACAACTTTGAATGAGAGAATGTGATAGGAAAGTTATCGATGAAAAGTGGTGGACTGTAGTTCAATCACTTACGGTACCATAGTTATGATATCAGTCCACACTCGGAAGATGTCCAAACTGGTGACACCTTGCGGTAAATTTAGCCTCGGGGCAATTAGGCAGCGGAGATGCTCTAGTTACCTCCCGACTGCAGGAAACAGCGTGGGATGGAACAGTGGAAGGACGGTTAGTCGCATGATACATAGACAGACTATAGACATAGACTAGAGGACAGACTATAGACATAGACTAGAAGGTCATACTCAGTTGGTAAATTAGTTTGTAGAAAGACATGGCATGATAGATAGGCTATAAGACAGACTATAGAAATAGACTTAAAGACAGAATATAGACATAGAATTATTTTGCTTATCCCTAGTACACGTGATACAGGCCATGATAATCATGGTGGGTAGAAGTAGGAGATTGCTTTTACTGTAAGTGCACCACATGTCTACATATGTGAAAAGCAGTTCGACTTTGCACTTACAAATATGCCAGAGCCCCTGTTTAGTTACTTGCACTCGCTGGTGAGGTTGGATTTTTGTAAGATTCGGAAGCCATTGGAGCATTTTTTAATTAGAAAAAAAGTCCCCTATGCGGGATTCGATCCCGGGTCGTAGGGGTCGAAAACCAATGGTTTTGACCATCCTTCCATCGATCCCCTGTATAGACATAGACTAGAAGGCCATACTCAGGGGTCAATTAGTATGTAGAAAGACATGATACATAGTTAAATTGTATCACACAATTTCTTTTTTGGTAAAAGACATGGCTACATCAATGTGATGGTAAGTCACTGGAACAAAGGAAACTAAATAAGAAATTTGTTGAAGTAGTTATAATTTTTCCTAACAAACTTTCAACCAACAAATAAGTTTCAAATTTATCTATTGTCACCATAATGCAAAGTGCTTGTTTAGGATTTGGGAATAATATTAAATCATATGAACTTCAATTCATCTGAATGTGTTTTTCAGCTGTTTTTCAAAGTTTACATTAAGGAGGCTTTGCACGTTACATATAGAAATATTTATGGTATTAACTATAAGGTGATAACATTCCATCTACATATAAGAAAAGGAGGCATAAAAGCATGAATGTTTCTTTTAAACATAAAACAAACTTCTATTATCCTTACTGCGATGTCTTTATTTTCATTATTTTTTTCTTCGCAGTAAAGATAGTTGAAGTTTGTTTTATGTTTGAAAGAAAAATTCGTAATTTATATATATAGTATTTATCCATTATATATGGTATGTGGATGTCACTCTTGTGAAACGTCCCGCTCCAAACTTTGTGTCTGAGAAGCGATATTTTTATAGGAAGATGATCTGGCTTTTGTTTTCTGCTCGAATGAATGTTTTTCTGTTAGAATTTTGTTCCTGCGTACAAAATAATGAGCTGGTTTCACCCGTGGTTTCTGCTTTTTGGAATTTTTCCCGATATAATTTTGTATCTGATAATCTTACATGATACAGCAATATCGTCATCTTCATTTTCTGACTAATAATATATAGTTTTAATAATTGATTTATATATTTTTTGAAATAGCCTATCGTCTTCCCCGTATTTTTTTTAACTATGTATGGAAATTTTGGTTTGAATTAGTGAACTACTGCGAATTTGTATACCGGACATACAAACCAACAAACAAATAAACAAACAAACATACAAACATTCATTTATATATATATAGAAGATATAATATAAATGAGTTTTAAAAATTGTTTTAAAAAAATGCATCGGCCGGGAATCGAACCCTGGCCGCCCGCGTGGCAGGCGAGCATTCTACCACTGAACCACCGATGCTTTAAAAAAATGGCCATATTTAGGTATTCATTCCATTCCGGATTAGTCCGCGTAAAAAAAATTTCTTCAAATGAAAAAAAGAAATAGCCAAAAATACTAATCAAAATGCAGCCGAAATTTTTCCTCAGGTTTATAAAAAGCGACATGCAAAATTTGGTACCAATTGGTTCAGTAGTTTTTGAGTTTATCGCGAAACAGACAGACAGACAGAAATTGACTTTTATATATATAGAGAAGAGATTGTGCTTCCAAATCACTAAGTTTACTATACCTCTGTGTGTGTGTGTTGCAGACACTAACCTCCGGGTACAAAGTGTACTCGGAAGAAGACCAAAGTACTGAACTCTACCCGCGTCGTACTTCGCCCTTACCGAACCGTCGTACAAGTTCCACGACTCCAGAGTTTCTGGGAGAGGACCGGAGGAACCGGCCGTATGGCATCTACCCCGAGATCATTCCTCCAGTAGCTCGAAGCCCGAGCGCCAAGCCAACAGTCAAGAGGAAGTTCAAGAAAGACGACCTCTACATCGAGCCTATTTCCTACACTACACTCTCACCTTTCGTCGATCTACCACGAAAATTCGATCAAATCCGAAAATCGCTCAACAAAGATGAAATCCACTCTAAAACCAAAGTAAAACCAACGAACGAACATAGCGATTCAGAAGAACAACACATTAGACGTTTTGTTGAGAAAATTCTTCAAGGATCATATTCAAGAATCAAATCAGATTTTCCAAAGGAGGCAGGATCAGTTCCCAAAACCCTTAAACGTACCAGAGAAGCCTTCGATGAAGAAGCAGTCATTGCTAAAGTTCTGAAACGAAGCCGTGAAGCTCATGATGAAACGCCGAAGGTGATCAAGAGAAGCCGAGAAGTCACAGTAGCATATGACGATGAAGATGCCGGAAATAAACAGGCGAAGAAGAAGACAACTGTACAAGAACAGAAGATGACGACCCCGTCAGGTGGCAGCAACAATAGAGAGAAGTTCTTGCGATTCCTCAGCGTACAGAACAAGAAGTCGGCTGGAGACACCGAGGTCGCCGAGAGCATGCGGAATGATGCGGTGCAGCTCTACCACCAGCCCAGCCCGGCCACCGGTAACATCCTGGGTGAACGTTACATCTTCCACGAGCAGGTAAGACCATCCTTTAACCTCTTTTGCATCTCCGAGACACCAGGTAAACTTTTCTGATCCTCTCTCACTCCAACAAAGAGAGAGTCCTTTTTTATTCTTGCTAGAAGGTGGTGTGACAGATATATGAGTTGAAGGATATGTTGCAGCCAGGAGAGGAACATGGAAAGTGATGCTTGTTCCAAGCACTCGGACGATCAGCAGGCTGTTTAACAATAATGATTTTCTTGCCATCCTGAATTCCGGTCCTTCGTGGGCAATTAGCTCATTTATGACCCTTGTTGTGTAAGAAAGAGAGAAAGAGTATTTGATAAATACCTATTTCAAACATCAATTGTGATTAAATACTGCACATAGTACAGTAATAAACTCCTGAAACGTACAGAAGACGCCGGGGATTGAAGTTGTAACGGATATTGAAGTTGCTACGGATAAGATAAACTAAATGATTAATTCCACACCAGTCTGCTTTGTTTTGAAAATTCCTCGGTTTATTAACCAAACGTGTTGCCCTCAAAAAGACTTCTTACCATTTAGAATCTTCGGAGACGTTAAGATGGCCATTATAAAAAGAGGTGTTCGATTCTGAATCCATCTTAATGAGAGCAGATGAGATCTGAGATTCTTGTTATGTCCTTTTTGTTCGAACCCATTGTTGAGATATTCTCTTTCTCTCTCTTGAGGTAAACCGGATTCCTGGAACCACGTACTAAAGTCACCAACTATCTGGGCTGGTCTTTAGACTTCACGTCTGGACATCCAGTTTATCAGATGTACTGTACTTGGTTCTGTAGGTTTTTTAGGGGTAAATATTCCTAGGAGGGTGGCTGTTTGGAACCTATGAGATAGTGCCAGATATTTGGAGGTATAGAAACTAGAAGAATTTGGGAATGTAGCTACATTTATGAAGTTTCTTTAAGATATATTTAAATAATCCTAAAGAAATATTTATGAATGCTACTGGCGTAGTATGGAGGATGATTGTATGTCAAAATAATTGTTGAAAATTTTAACAGGTGGAATAATGTTATACAGAATATAAAGCGTTTGTTCAACCAAATTAAGTCGCAGCTGCAGAACTATAGTCGTATTTGCATATTTTCAGGTTTGGATTAGAATTATTAATGGAAATGTGATCTGGAGGAAGGTAATATTTAATGAAGAAATTCTGAAAAACACACGAATCCTTTGGACTTCATTAAAATCATAAACAACCAATTAAACATTATAGAATCGTTATGGATATAGAAAGAATGGGTAAATCCATTTGATAATGTTAGGATTTCTGTGACAAAAAGATAAATTATTTAAAATTGTGGGAAGATAGATAAATTTCGAGCTAAACCACCAAGTTGTGCTGTGTGGAGAAAAGCGAACCGGTGAACCATAGCTCCATTAAGGACAATGGTTCCACTTGGAAGATACAAACTTTTTGTTTCGAAGGCTAGAATTACCATGGAAGCGATTAGCTCTCTCTTTTGTAAGGGAAATGGCAAACTTTCAAATGAAATGGAAAGTGTTTACCTCAGTTTCCTCACTTTTGGCTTACTTAATGTTTTTTTTTTTTATGTAGATGATAATCATTTGGTATGATGTGCTATGTAAATAGACTTCCATATTTACATATCTGCCTAGTTTCACTCTACTTCATAGCTAAGAATGAGGGGGTCGGTGGAAGGATGGTCTAAACCATTGGTTTTCGACTCCTATGACCCGGGTTCGATTCCCGCATTGGACACTTTTTTTTTTCTGAAAAAAAAAAAAATACTCCAATGGCTTCCGAATCTTACAAAAGTCCAACCCCACCAGCAAGTGCAAGTAATAAAACGAGGCTCTGGCATATTTGTAAGTGCAAAAGTCGAACTGCTTTTCACATGTGTAGACATGTAGTGTACTTACAGTAAAAAACAGTCGCCTACTTCTACCTACCATGATGGCCTGTACCACGTGTACTAGAGATAAGCGAAAAAAACAACAACAACTAAGAATGAACCTACAAATGTCTATTTGGAACTGAGGTCCGACCGCTGAAGGGATCCGCTATTGATGAGCCAGAAATTTTTAAAATTTTAGATAGGCTTATTCGTAGATATTCATATTTGAAAAAAGTTTTTAAAATAGCAAAAATATTATCGTTTTTAGAATTTATGTACTTTAATTTTTTAAAATATATATGTATATTAAGGTTGCTGAAAGGTTTCATAAACCTTTTTAATTTCGTTTTAACAGATAGCTTGGCATCATTGATGTTCATTTCTAAAAAAGAACTGCATTTACTTCAGTTCAAGAAAAAAAAAGACGATTTGGTAGGTTCATTGCGCTATATGAACCAATCAAAATTGTATTATAGATGCGGGGAGATTAACAAGACTTAACAGAACTAAGGTGTGACGTTATGGTAGCAGCGGCGATAGGATTTTCATCTAATGATGTTAACAATGACTGATAGAAAACAATGAAACAATGGTAAAACGTCCCAAGAAAGCCCTAGTTTCCTAGTTACAGATCTAAAGGAGTTCTCTGCTATTGAAGTTAGTTGTTGTTTCTTGGGAGTATCTTCGGTTGTAGAGACGTTGTTCTGAAGGAAATGGAGGCCGTTGTTGTTCCCTAGTTGCAGATCTAAAGGAGTTCTCTGCTCTAGAAGTTGGTTGTCGTTTCATAAAAGTATCTTCTGTTGTAGAGACATTGTTCTAAAGTAAATAGAGGCCATTGTTGTTCCCTAGTTGCAGATCTAAAGGATTTCTCTGCTCCAGGAGTTGGTTGTTTCTTGGGAGTATTTTCTGTTATCGTAAATATTGAGGCTGCCTGGCCGGCATTCATATTTCTTCAAATAATTATCTGCTACAAGAGTTGGTTGTTTCTTGGAAGTATCTTCTGTTGTAGAGACATTGTTCTAAAGGAAATAGAGGCCGTTGTTGTTCCCTAGTTGCAGATCTAAACGTCGAGGTAATAAAAAATATTTACTGGCCGAAGTGTCTTTTATTTGAAGAAATATTTTCTGTTGTAGAGACGTTGTTCTATATAAAATGGAGGCCGTTGTTGTACCCTACAAGAAAGAACGCTACGTGTACCAAGCTTGGCTGTGCAGGGATTCCAAGGCCCCCAGTCCTACCGCTACGGCTATGACACCGGCGGAGAGTTCAACCGCCAGACCAGGTTCGAGGAGAGGTCCGAGGATGGCCATGTCCGGGGATCCTACAGCTTCGTGGACCCCAGCGGCAAGACCCGGGTCGTCAACTATGAGGCCCACCCGGAAACTGGCTTCCAGTCCAATATGTCACCTTAGGTAGGTTCGTCAACACATGTAGATACTGCCCTTCTTTACACAACACAACTCTCATTAATTGAAAATAAAGTAAAAATCTTCATTGAAGACCTCTACTATAACTCCTCCTTTGTCACTAGCAGGTACTATAGTAGACGTTTTATAAGGTTGTCCCAAAAGTTCGTAAACATATTATCATTTATATTTTGCAAATGTTTACGAACTTTTTGGACAACCTTGGTAATATTAATAACCTTAGTAAAATTAAAACAGAATTCTTAGAATGATTTAATCTCTGATGTTCTATATCAAGGGTGGTCAATCAGTAGGTGGGATAAGTTTTAAAATTACATGGTTGCCCCAAAAGTTCGTGAGCACATGCAAAATATGAATCATAATCATATGTTTACGAACTTTTGGGACAACCTTGTATGATGCATTAGGGGGCCAAAAATAGTTTCATTTTCTTATAATAGTTTCTATTGATGTTAATCAAAGATATGTATAATAGGTATTTCAACGATAACTTTATGAAAGCTGAGAAAAAGATAAGAAGTGGTATGTCCGTAGCTCAGTTCTCAAAGCGGTTCAATCCAACACGTTCCTGTCATAACCAACGTAGAGCTTGTTGGCGGGAGCGACTGTCGGAACAATAGAGAAAGGCGGTTAAAGAAGTCCTATGCCCCAATCTAGAATTACACAAACACATCTCCATCGCTATAAGGCGATGTGACGTGCCTTCTATATATTTAAAAAATGGAATCATTAAATCACGAATGTTTCTTTTCAAATATAAAACAAACTTCTACTGTCCTTACTGCGATGAAAAATATATTTGGATGTTTTCTACTGTCCTAAAAGCTTATGTCCATAGTTTACTTAAATACCATTTCTAAAATTCCACCCTTGATTGTAGCACATTTGAGCAGAATGATCCAATACAGTATTAGAGCTCTAAGAGAAGCGGTCTGGTAGATTATATTAGCGAAACCGCTGGGAGTGTTCACCACTGATGAATCAAGCCCTCCCAATATATATTTTTTTTTCATCGCAGTAAGAACAGTAGAAGTTTGATTTATATTTAAAAATAAACATTCATGCTTTAATTCTTCCATTTCTTACATCTCTATAGTATTAATGCATTAGGGTGCCATCTGTTAAAAGAAATTTGAACCATTTTTGATGCGTATGTTTATTTTTCAAATAAAACAATTTTCTACTGCCCTTACTGAAATCATAAAATAATGGGAGGACATTAGCTTCAGTATTGATATAAAAGGAAACCAGCAAAAGTGAAATATTACAGTTGTATGATAGATTAAACTGTCGAAACCGCTGGAAGAGTTCACCAATGATAAGCCAGGTCCTTCCATTATTTTTTAATAAAAAACAAGATCAATTTTTCAAGTCACATAGATGATATTGTAGCTCAATGCAACAGAATAAAGAACATTCTTTTCTCAATTTTCAAAAAACTAGGGGGTTTGACTATAAGAAAAGAAGTACAATTTATAAATCACTCATACGATCGAAAACTACTTAAGCTAGCGAAATATGGTATCCATATATTTCTATAGGTTCTTTACAGAAACTTAATTCATCACAATATAATATTCTTATCTCAGTGGTATATAGTCACTCAATTTGTCACATCACACAAATATTCCAGAAATACTTACACAAAAGAGGTCTATCAGAAACACCAAATTGTCCCTGCGGAGAAACTGCTCTTCACCATGACTGTCTTAACTTTACAGAAGTGAGACATCGATTGTTCTCTGATCTAAATGATATATCTCTCTTACATCAACCACTTTGTCTATATACATTCTATAAACTCTGTTGATTAATAAATGTAAATTTGTAAATATTTAATTCTAAGTTCTAATTTGTTTGTTGTTTTTTCTTGGTTCCTATATAATAGATGCAAATACTTCAATATCGCGCCTGGTGATTAATAAATAAATAAATATAAATTGCAGTAAGAGGACAGGGAACATTTTTTGTTTATTTTAAAAAGAAACATGCGGGTCAAAAAAGTTCAAATTTCTTAAATCTCTATAGCTTTTCCAAATATATAGTAGAGTTGAACCTCCCAGTAAAGAACAACTAATTGCAGAGCCAAACTGTTCTTTAGGGAGTGGTTTCCTTTTACCGGAGAGTTGCTAAATAGTAAAAATGGTAATTTTTCAAATGAAAACTGTCTTTTGTGGAGAGGTGGCCGCTAAAGGGAGGTTTGACTGTATATCGATACAATGCGTCTCCAACCTAATAATGGTAATATCCTTCAGTTGTGTAGGTGCAAACTGGTTTCAACTTGAAGCTACACTTGGGTTCTTTCAATAATCTACCCCATATAACTGGGTTGGATCACAAAGCAGTATTAATAAGTCAGTGAACAAGTGGTTAAAACCAACGATTCCCGACAGCCATGAACCGGAATCGAATCCCGCATTGTAAAATGTATTTTAATATGCAAATAACCTTCACATATATTACTCATTGTAAATATCATTAGGTAGGTTTTGGTCTTTTTGAGCAGCATCAAGTAAAGTTATTTTGGAACCAGGAACACACAGCAGAAGACAGAAATAGCTCTAACTTTGGTTTAACCCAAGTGGAAGCAAGCATTGGAAGCATTTGACTTTACAGAGTCTACTTGGTTACCTCTCTGTACTCGCTAGTAGGTCAGACTTGGTGCATGAATTGGAATGAGCATTATAGCAATACTATTTTATCAATTCTTCCTTGAAAATATATCTTCATATAGAGATAAACTAAATGCACTGCAGTCTTTCAATTTAGAAAGATAAAATGAGAAATTTACCTAATGTTAAAAAAAAAAAAATAGAACAAAGTAAACAATTTACTAAAGCCTTTTCACACTTTTGGCCTGAAACAAGAGACCTCTATGGCCACCTTGGTAGATTGTGATGCAGTTGAAGCCTTGTTGACGAAGACCAATGGACATTTCTTCTTTCAAAATATTATTTATTTAAATATATTTATACAACCACAATGTTGTATTTTAGTCTCTCAAATATTTGATTTGAAAAAAGAAAGGAATCACAAACTATGTCAATGTTGAATTATAGAACACAGAATTGCTTTCTGAGCAGTGCATATTATATACTCATGGACAAAACTTGAGAAGTACAAAGTATTGATGCCACCCGTTGTGTTTTGAAGAAGACAGAGGCAATTTTGTCCGCACTTGATTATCTAGTGTCCTCAATAAAGGCCACTGTAATATATTTCAGAATTATTGTCTGAATCCCGATATACATACTAAAATTTACAACTTCCTTGAGTTTTGTCCATGAATATGTCTTTAATAAAGGTCACTGTAATATCTTTCAGAGCTGTTGTCTGAATCCCGATATACATGTTGAAATGTACAACCTCCTTAAACTTTGTCTATGAGTGAAAAGGGGTGAGGCTTTACTTTAGGTGGAAAGTTTATAAAGCTTTATGTTATTTGAAGATGTTTAAATGTTATTCAGCCTTTTTTCAAAGTACTCTTTGGTGTTTATCACAAAATTTTATAGTTACTATATATTCCCTTTATAAATTACTCTCTAGGTGTATGTGAATTTGCTATAAAGCTCTATGTTGTGTGATGATGATAACTTGATGTGTGAGAGAATATGTAAATATGGTGCTATTCAACTCTGTGTGTACAGGTGGGGGAGATGGGACCATCGCCATTTGTACATAGGTCCGTCTCGTCATTGCTGGGGTCAGTTTACTAATAAAGGTTGTGTTCCTCCGTTCAACTGACTCTCTTTCTCTGATATGGTCAATTGGAGAACCACAGGTGCGTACACCGCATGTCTAAACGTTTAGTACAAAAACATGGTTAGTCGATACTGCAGGTACTTGTAGTTCACTACATATCTACACTTGCTTTATTAGACCATGGTGGGTAGAGGTTTGATATTGTTTTTACTGTGTCTACACATGTAACACCAGGAGATGGGCCAACTATGAAGTGTAAAAGCTTAGAACTCTGCCTACACCCCAAGTGCCTCCCCTTGTCTACAAAAGTGCCAGAGCCTTTTTGGGCATTATTAATCATTGATAGTGTTTGAGGATGTGTGAATTAAGCATTAAGACATTAATCAATTTTATAATACAATATAATGCTGCTTATGATTGTAGAACGACATTTGAAAATTATCCAGCATGTGTTTTTTTTTAACGGAAAATCGAAATTTATTTTTAAGGAGAAATAACGATTATTTCTAACCTTAGGGATGAAGTATGAATTGTGAAGAGTAATGATAAACGGAACACTGTGGGTTCGATTCCCATCCCAGGACACTTTTATTTTTCCGTTTATCATTACTCTTCACAATTCATTCTTTCATACTTCATCCCTAAGGTTAGAAATAATCGTTATTTATCCATAGGTTAAATTTCAATTTTTCGTTCAAAAGAAATACATGTGGGATAATTGTCAAATATCGTTCTACAATCAATTTAATTTCAAAAACTTATCTATGAGGGTAAGGTGAAAAGTTCTCAGTCTGACCCAGAGATGACATTCCAATAGGCAAAAAGGATTATTTTTATTCATTGTTCGCCTAATTAGTTTGTGTAGATGAGCCTTTGCAGTACACGTCTTGCGCGTATTAGATTAGAATGGATAAACTTGAATATTGTAAAGTTATAAAAATTTTCGTTTTGGATGGATTAATCCCTAAAGAAACTCACCTGAAGTTGACAAAATTTATGGGAACTCTCCTCCTTCAATTTCAACCGTTAAAATGTTGCCAGCTGAATTTAAACATGGTCATATGTCACTTGAAGATGACCCACGTGAAAGATGGCCAAAAACTACAACCACACCAGAAACTATCGAAAAGGTGCACAATATTGTGTTGAACGAAAAGTGTGTGAGATAGCTGAGGCCGTGGAAATATCGGAAGAAAGGGTGCGGAGCAGCATGCATGAAGAATTAGGAATGTGAAATCTCTGAGTAAGGTAGTTGCCACATTTTCTGAATGCATATCAAAAACAAGTGTGCAAATGACATTTACAAGAATGTTTGGACCAATTGAAGAGGGATCCGAACGATTTTTTGCTGCAATTTGTCACCAAGGATGAGACATGGGTCCACCACTACACACCAGAAACCAAACAGCAGTCGAAGCAGTGGGTGGACCCTGTTTTGGTAACAGCGTTGTTTCCGAAACATCACACACTATTAATTTATTTAGATTTGGTCTATTTTCTTGTAGTTCTAATCTATGATCCAAATTGGGCTTTATCAAAATAAGCCTGAATAAGCAAAATTAGTCCTATCAAATATTTAAAAAAAAAGAAGAGAAACAAATAACTGGAAGCCTGAGATGTTTTCACCCTTTTTTTTAAAATGAGGTTTGCTCTTTTTTTATTTCATGGGAATACCATAAGGTAATAACACCAAATTCAAATAAATAAATAAGTGTGTGAAAAAACTCCGCCTTTGCCAGTCCCAAGCCCGGATAAAAAGGAGGATGGGGAGCAGTAACAAGCTCACTAAAAAACCTGGGCTCAGCTGGCCCGGCTGATAGTACCCTGTAAGGGCTCTTGATTCAGGGATACAGGATGAGCAGCGTTTGTACTCCATGTTAGGAGTGGCTGCACATGGCGTCTGTTCCTCATGTCAGAGGCGGCCATTTCTTTTGGAGCTAAGTTGGCCTGCCACTTAGTAGTGCTCCCAGTCTTAATGACAAAGGCAGATGCATTCTACTTCACCCAGTGTGGAGAGAAGAAAGAAGAATAGTGTGTGATGGTAACAGCACTGTTACCAAAATGTCACACACAATTTATTTATTCAGATTTGGTCTTATCACCTTGTGCTTGTAATCTTTAATCCAAATTGTATGCTTTATCATCGGAATACCAGGTTCCTTCAAAATTACATCGTTTTTAATACCAACACACAATGGAGATTATATCTTGTGAAAAAACAAACACAAATTTCACACAAAGCAATATTTATTTTCCATATATAGAGTTTATAATCACATTTCAAAGAGAGAACTACACTATAGAATATATAACTAAAATTGATCAAACATTTAAAAAATAAGCACATATATAAGATATATACCATAAAAAATATTCTATAACAGTAGAAATTTAAAAAAATTTATATAACAAATAAAAAATTTAAACATTTTAAAATCTTTAACTAAATTTTAACCCTTTAAGCACACAGTATGCCAAGTCACAAGTTTGAATACTGAAATTTTAGAGTTTTCAGCAGAATGTTCAGAATGATAGTTAATACTACCTTTTTTGCAATTTTTTTTTTTTGTGTAAAATCATTTTTATTCTGCTTTTATTTTTAATTAATTTGACCACATGCCAAAGTAGGTATAAATAGATAGTTTTGTTAAATAAATTCAGTGTGTTTGTGAAGTACGCCTGTGTCTGTGATTCCTTTTTATAGAGTAGATCTCTCTTTGGGAGTCAACGAGTGATCGGCAGCAATTGGACCTTCCCTCAACACAAATCAACTATTGTCCTCAGAAGGTGGCGGAGGCATAAGGGTTGGTACTTGGAACACCTCTCTCCAGTCTAGGTTAAACACAGAACTTGGAAAGTATGCGCTGAAAATTAATAGCAACCAGAGTTGACCTCGAGGCAGAAAAATAAAAATTAACACATTCTGTCACAATGCCTAAGTTTTGTCCATACATGTATATTATTCCATTAATAAAACTTTGGAAGGCAAACTTCAAATATTGTTTATCCACACACCAGAGGGTTATAAATAACAAAAGAATAAAATATATTTTCACCTACATAACAGCAAGATAATATAGACACAAGGTAATGAGACCAAATAAATAATTAGTGTGTGACGTTTCATCGTTGTTACCATCTTCAGACAAAAGTACTGAATGTATTCATATATAATCATTCAGTACTTTTGTCTGAAGATGGCAACAACGCTGTTACCAAAACGTCACACACTATTTATTTATTTGGATTTGGTCTTATTACCTTGTGTTTATAATCTATAATCCAAATTGTGCCTTATCAGCAAGATAATATGTCAATAGGCAACTTTAGCATATATGTAAATTGGGATCCACTAGTTATGCAAATCTGGTATCCTGATGTATGTGACACCTGGTAGAGACTGCCGTCAATGAAGCTAGTTTAACTAATGAACCCCAATTATTGGAATCAACAATTACCAAATACAGCAGAACCTTGTCCTAACTTGCTATAACATTCTACTTCTTAGGTTACAAATTTAAAATTCCAATTTTTTTTAACCATAGTTATAACAGCTTGTGGCTATAACCAACATAAAAAATTATTGTTAGTTGATATAGTTATAGTTAAAAAAAAAAAAGGCCTTATCATAACTGCTAGTTGAAATTTCTGAGATAATTGGGACAGTCCCAATAAAAGAATCTTAATATTGGATCCTAAGAGATAGTTAGAAATACAAAGTTCACCTTGTTGAACCCCTCTTAATTTCCTATATATATTAAGGCAAATAATAAAAGACTTGGAAAATTGCGGATAGGCTGTATTAAGATCTGGATTAAGGATTCTATGCAAGTGAAATGTGACAGCAGGTCTCCTTAGTCTTGACACCTAACCATTGTTAAGAGTCTGTGCTAGGATGTTGCCCCTCTATATATAACATAACCCAATAGAGAGAGAGATTAATGGAATTTCAGAAGTATGATCAAAAAGTAAAGTGTTTATTAAGAACATTTGTGTTCCCATTGTACATAAGTGAAATTAATTACAAGATTGATTGAAAAGAGAATAAAATCTTTACATTAAGTACTCTCTGAGTTGCTGTTTCTTATCCCCTTTGTACAAAGATTACATGAACTCCTTGAGTACATGTTCATCGAGCTCCGTGATTATGTTGTTGTTTCTTATCCCCTTGTACAAAGATTACATGAATTCCTTGAGTACATGTTCATCGAGCTCCATGATTATGTTGTTGTTTCTTATCCCCTTGTACAAAGATTACATTAATTCCTTGAGTACATGTTCATCAAGCTCCATGATTATGTTGTTGTTTCTTATTCCCTTGTACAAAGATTACATGAATTCCTTGAGTACATGCTCCTTGAGCTGATCTCAGACTGTTCTGAAGTAAGAAGCTCCATTTCTACTACAATCCATTTGATCTCGAGACGAAACATTATCTTCAAGCAAATCCATCCAAGAAAACAAATATGTTTTCATTATTTTATCCCACACATGGAACTTCCCCGAGTAATTAGACTACAGAGACTCTCAAGATGTATATTTGATTTCTACAGAGAATCTCTAAATGGGACTACCTGCTGGGAAATAGTCCCAATTAACAAATGCCTATTTAAACTATTCAAACAAATATAAACAAACTGATGATAATTATAATTTATTTTGACTATTGTTCAGCCAATTATGAAAATAGAGTAATCCATAAATAAATATTTAATTAAAAAGGCATATATTGGATAAAAATATCATTTATTTTACCAATATTTCAGTTGGCTGGAATGTCAACCTTTTTGAAGGTATTATAACATATTTATTGTTGACATAACATATGGGTTAGCATTTAGCCAACTGAAATATTGGTGAATAAATTATATTTTGATCCAATATATGCCTTTTTAATTAATGATCAATCAATGTAAATATATATTTACATTGGGGATTACAGGGGAACTCAGAGACAAAGTAAGCAGGATCATAATTGGTTATCTCCAAAAACTCTCAAAAACCTCAAAAATTCACCTTCAATGGATACCCTCACACGTTGGCATTGAAGGCGATGAAGCTGCTTATGTGCTAGCGAAAAAAGGCACAAAAGAACCTTTGCCACAGAAAAATAAACTTACTTTTAAAGAAATAGAAACAGTAGCCAAAACAAAAATAAAAAAGAACTGAAGGATCCCACCTAAGCACAGCTGATACAGTAGATTAGACCCAGGAGGAGCTCTGAACATCAGAAATAGACAGCATCAAACAACACTAACAAGATTTAGAACAGGCTATCTCAAGCCATTGAAGATAGAAAATAATAACAAAATCTATCCCACTTGCCCAAAATGTAGCTTGGTACCTGCAGCTTCAGAACACATTTTGGCTTGCATTAGATGTACTAAACAGGACCTTTGGGAGAGGCCACTGCTCATCACAAAACAGCTTGAGGAGCATGAACTCATGGAACTTGTGTAATCTTTACACAAGGGGATAAGAAACAACAACAACATATATTTACATATCAAAAACTTTGCATAATAAATAGTTAATTTGTTAAATCCAAGTATATGCAAACTTTCTTCCAATAACATTAGAATCCTTGGTCAAATATGATATATTTACATTTAAATAAAATCAAATAACTTTATAGATCATCTCACAGACAAACCTTAGATAGATAGAATTAAATTTCCCAGCAAGTAGCCCCAATCATTGAGAGCTAGTTGTACCCTTATATACACTCATAGACAAAACTTAAGGAAGTGGAAAGTCTTTACTGTTGCCAGTCATCTATATATATATATTTGAAGGAGACAGAGACAATTTTGTTTGCACTTTAGTTATCTCATGTATCTTCAATATAAGTCACTCTCTTTGTTTATATAATCGCCTAGAGAAAATTCATAAAAAGCGCTAAATCATAAGGCCAAAGAAATCTTTCGCCTATGAGTTCGCACTTTTAATGAATATGTCACTGTGTATCTTTCAGAGTAATTGTATGAATCCAGATATAGATGCTTAAAGGTACTTTAAGGTATAAGGTACTTAAAGGTAGTTTTGTCCATGAGTGTAAATATATAGTGATTAATAAATTGTACATACTTTACTGTAAATATATCCAGATAGAGGAGAAGATCCCACTTTGAAAACAATATGGAACAGAATATATATAGAGAGGCTCTGATCCAAACAACATACTTATTCACATTACACAGAAATAAGAAGAAAAACTCCACATTAAGTTTCTTACAAAGCTTCTATAATAATATTTCCTGAAAGAGAGAAAGAAACCCATGCTGGGTAGCAAGAGTCCATTAATGGAGGAAAGGCAACAAGGCTATCTCCCAGCTAGGTCCGGAGAGTCCCAGGGACCTGGGAGAAGGGACGTGGGAGAGAGCTGCAATGTCGTTGAAGAGTCTGTAGCCCAACATGGCCTCCAGGAAGTCCAGGCTGGCAGAGAGCGGGGAGCCCGGACTGTAGGCCAACCACACTGACAGCAAGTGCAGGTAGAGGGCCACTCCACCGATGAGCTGCAGGGTCTGTTTGACCGGCTTCACACCTAGCACACCACCAAGATATAGTAGAACTACCTCCATGAGAGGACACCTCTCTATAAAGGACAGTTTTCACTTGCAAAATTACCATTTTTACTATTTACCAACTCTCCAGTAAGAGGACACCTCTATAAAAGACAGTTTTCACTTGAAAAATTACAATTTTTACTATTTAGCAACTCTCCAGTAAGAGGACACCTCTCCCTAAAGGACACTTTGGTTCTGCAATTAGGTGTCCTTTACAGGGAGGTTCTACTGTACAATGAAGTTGTTTATAAAAAGTCATATATTTCAGACCTACTAGATTTGAGCCGCCAAAAGATTTTCTACCATACCAAATTTTTTCCCCAAGTAAGTTTTATTTTCATTCTTTAAACATAAACATTATAAGAGTTGTGTTCAAAAAGTATCGCAACTTTTGTGTTTTTTCAAAAATTATTTATTTATTCATGAATACCTATTTTGTCCCCTTCAAAGTAATCCCCATGAGATATTATACACTTGTGCCAACGGTTTTTCAATCTTCGAAGCACTTCAAAAAATCATTTTAAAAAAAATCTTTTTCAGCTCCTCCTTCGATGCCGTCTTTATTTCGTCAAGCGTAGCGTAACGTCGTCCTTTCATGGGCCTCTTCAGTTTAGGGAACAAGAAAAAGTCACAGGGGGCCAGATCTGGGGAATACGGTGGCTGCGGCATCATTAGTGTGTTGTTTTTGGCCAAAAAGTCGCGCACAAGCAACGATTGTGAGCAGAGGCGTTATCGTGGTGCAAAAGCCAATTTTTGTTCTTCCACAAATCCGGGCGTTTCTGGCGGATTGCTTCGTGCAAATTGCGCATAACTTGCAGGTAATATTCCTTATTGACCGTTCTACCCTGTGGCAAGAACTCATGATGCACCACGCCCCTGCAATCGAAGAAAACTGTCAGCAAAACTTTCACATTCGACTGAACTTGGCGCGCTTTTTTTGGTCTTGGTTCGTGCGGCAGCTTCCATTGAGATGATTGAGCTTTGGTTTCCACGTCATAACCATAAACCCACGCTTCGGTCACCAGTTATGACCCTCTGGAGCAAATTTGGGTTGTCGCGGACAGAGTCCAACATCTCATTAGCAATGTTCATGCGATGCTGTTTTTGGTCGCAATTGAGCAATTTTGGTACGAATTTCGCGGCGACCCGTCTCATGCCCAAATTATTGATAAAAATCGAATGGCACGAGCCAATCGATATGTTTAGGTCCTCAGCAACTTCTCTAACGGTGATTCGACGATTGGCCAATATCATTTTCTCCACTTCATTAATTTTTTTTCATCTGTTGTTGAAGTGCTCGGGCGTCCGGCACGCTCTTCGTCGTTCACATCTTCTCGGCCTTCTGAGAACATTTTGTACCACCGATAAACGTTGCTTCGGTCCAAGGTAGCTTCTCCGTATGCCACAGTCAACATTCGGAATGCATCCGCGCACTTAATTTTGTTTTTCACACAAAATTTGATACCTGTTCTTTGATCCATTTTTTTTAATAGGTAAAAATCGAAGACGATCCAAAACACCTGCAAGCAAAGCAGCTGTCAACAATTAAGTGAACATTCAAAATGGCCGAGCTTGTCGGCATAAGTGAGAGACATGAGTACAAACATAAAGCCACAAAAAGATCGAAATTCGAATATACGTAACCCGCGAAAATTCAAAAGTCGCGATACTTTTTGAACACACCTCGTATTTGGAAATCTATTAACTTAAGTGCACTCTGTGCAATGGCGAATTTCACCAGGACTTTACACACTTCACATTTTATTGTCCAGCACAGGAGGAGGAGAGAGAAATTCTCCATCAAAAGATTGGTTATGAAAACAATTTGTCATATGTTCTAATGGCAAACCCAATGCATTAGTTTTTCACAAATTCTGGAAAACAGCACAGACAATATGTGCAACACAAATGATGGCTCCAACTTGTAGAAAGGTTGATGTTATTCTCCACTTTCTGTAGATAACTGTTATGTTTACTGCTGTTTAACCATCTGGGAGAATCCTGTATGGGACGAGTGTCCTTAATAAAGGCTTTTTCATTGTTGTTTTCTACTTCCGAATGCACATTTCTAGTAAAAGAACCAATAATAGATGAAATTTACATCACATTTATATAAAAAACTTCATTCAAATAGTAGCTATGAGAATTATTTGAGGAACATACAGTAGAACATCCCTTTAGCAAACACCCTGCTAGAAGACACCTCTCTACAAAGGACAGTTTTAATTTTTGTAAAATAATATTTATTACTATTTAGTAACTCTCCAGTAAGAGGACACCTCTCTCTAAAGAACACTTTAGCTCTGTAATTAGGTGTCCTTTACAGGAAGGTTCTACTGTATATACTTTTTTTTGTAAAAATGAGAAAAACAAAAATATTTCATTTTACTAAATAGAGCCAAACAGAAATCTGTCCATACTATAAATTCTGAAAGTGGTGTCTACAAAGGACAGTTTTGTTAAATGATATTTATTACTATTTAACAACTCTCCGGTAAGAGGATAACTCTCTCTAAAGAACACTTTAGCTCTGCAATTAGGTGTTGTACTTTACAGGGAGGTTCTACTGTATATAAAATTTTGTAAAAATGAGAAAAACAAAAATATTTTATCTTACTAAATAGAGCTAAACAAAAATCTGTCCATACTATAAGTTCTGAACGTGGTGTCAATTTTCTTGTGGAAAGAGTACTTTCAAGGTCATGTTTTACTCTTGAAAATGCTAAAGTCAGCATGGCATGTATGAAGACTAACTTCATGCCAACAAACTCAAATGTTCAGCACCGAGCATTATGTAGAGTAATAGAATTCTTCTGGGAACTGGTGTCACTTATGGGTACATCCAAGTTGGCCTTTTGATCATTCAAGATTGTATCTTGCAATGTGTGTACATCTTTGCTGGACCGTTCATTAGTAATTTTTGTTTGGTTACTACCGAAGGTTTTGTTATAATTAGTCAGCACATTTATAGCCATTACATAATTTAAGGAATAATAAGACACAATTTGTATTATATATTAAAACTATACAAAGTAATAAAGACCAGATCAAGTTGGCCTTTTGACCATTCAAGATTGTTTCTTGCAATGTGTACATCTTTGCTGAACCGTTCATTAGTAATTTTTATTTGGTTACTACAAAAGGGTTTGTTATCAATTAGTCAACACATTTATAGTCATGGACATAATTTAAGGAATAATAAGGCACAATTTGTATTATAGATTAAAACTATACAAGGTAATAAAGACCAAATCTAAATAAATTAAAAGAGTGTGACATTTTTGTAATAGTATTGTTACCATCATCGGACAAAAGTACTGAATGAAATGTAGTACTGAAGTTAGATTCAGTACTTTTGTCTGATAACAATGCTGTAACCCAAATATCACACACAATTTATTTGGTCTTATTACCTTGTGTTTATAATCTATAATCCAAATTGTGCCTTATCATTGGTGTTATTACGTTGTGTTTATACCAAGTTTTATATTGAGGTGCTCACACATCTATCAAAACTCATGTACTAGAGAGGACAAGGAGGGTTCAGCAGATACCCTGTGTACCCACATACCCAGAGACTTGAGTCCATTATCCTGCAGCACTTGACCAATGTAGGGGTTGAGGACCATGAGCTCAAAGCAGGCGGCCAGCCAATCTTTGCCAATCTGAAACCACACAGCACATCAGTATAGAGCAGAGATCAGAAGAGATTGATTTAAAACAGTAGAGGAAACAATAAATGATAAGGCACAATTTGGATTATAGATTATAAACACAAGGTAAATAGTAAAATCCAAATAAATAAATAGTGTGCGATGTTTCGGTTGAAAACGCTGTTACCAAAATGTCACACACTAATTTATTTATTTGGATTTGGTCTTATTACCTTGAGTGGAGGAAACAATAGATGATAAGCACAAGGTAATAAGACCAAGTTCAGTACTTTTGTCTGAAGATGGTAAACACGCTGTTACCGAAACGTCACATACTATTTATTTATTTGGATATGCTCTTATTACCTTGTGTCTACCCACATATTCTCATGTCCAGCAATGGCCGCAGCCTTGCAGAAAATTGACATGGACCCAGAACAGCAGCTTTACACACCCAAGATAGAGGACATTGTGACTGCTGTGATAGAGATGTATGGAGACATCTGAGACTCTTCATTGGACACGACAACAACAGAAAATTGACATGGACCCAGAACAGCAGCTTTACACATCCAAGATAGAGGACATTGTGACTGCTGTGCAGAGATGTATGGAGACATCTGAGGCTCTTCATTGGACATGACAACAACAGAAAATTGACATGGACCCAGAACAGCAGCTTTACACATCCAAGATAGAGGACATTGTGACTGCTGTGCAGAGATGTATGGAGACATCTGAGGCTCTTCATTGGACATGACAACAACAGAAAATTGACATGGACCCAGAACAGCAGCTTTACACATCCAAGATAGAGGACATTGTGACTGCTGTGATAGAGATGTATGGAGACATCTGAGGCTCTTCATTGGACATGACAACAACAGAAAATTGACATGGACCCAGAACAGCAGCTTTACACACCCAAGATAGAGGACATTGCGACTGCTGTGATAGAGATGTATGGGGACATCTGAGGCTCTTCATTGGACATGACAACAACCAAATCCAAATGAATAAATAGTGTCTGACATTTTGGTAACAGCATTGTTACAAAAACGTCACACACTATTTATTTATTTGGATTTGGTCTCGTTACCTTAGTATGTAATAGAAAGGGGAAAAGAAGGTGATTTGTTAAAATTCACATTAAAACATTAGCCCACTTAAAAAAAGGGTGTTGTAAAAATAGTGTACTCTTTAAAAAGTCATGAATATAGTTTCTCCTCTTATTTCAAATTGCAGGACATTACTCTCTAAGACACATCAATGTTTACATCGGCCCCTTAAGTTAGATTATTGAACCAATGGCACCTGAATTGTCAACAAGGAAGATAAAATCGTGTGCGAACTTATGGGTGATGTTTCCACCACCACTTTGTAACACCCCTTTGGCAGAGCTGACTGCTATAGGGCGCGTCCCCAGGTGGCAGATAGGGGAACGACCTTCAGATATGAAGGCCAGCTGCGAAACAAGCAGAATAATGAATAAGCAGTCGCGGACCAACAGCAGCATTTTTAGAAGAGGAGTAGACCTCTTTAAAAATCCTGAGTTCAACTGACCCAGTTGATGGACCTCAGCAAAGGTCCCACTACAGGGATACGGAGGAGCTGCGTCTGTACTCATGTTAGAGTCGACAGCAAAGGCATCTGCTTCCATGTTAGGAACGGCCTCAAATTACAGACAAAGTCAGACTTTCACCATAGTGTGCCTGGATCATGGTGCCATGATCAACGAAAGCTACATCCCTACACCCCATTCCGTGAGATCATGGAATTCGTGTAATCTTTACACAAGGGGATAAGAAACAACAACAACTTTGTAACATTTTTAAACATGATGTTCACGAGTAACTATGACCATAGTGATACTGCATACCAAAGGATTGCATTTTCAACCCAAGTAATATTTAAACAAAATGTATCTAATATTGTTGTCAAAATTTGATTTAAGAAAGAGTCGAATTATCGTTTGTCAAATTAACTTGGTAGAATTAACAAGATTATATAGGAGCAGCAGCACATAGTGTCTGTTCCTCATGTCAGAGGCGGCCATTTTTTTTGGAGCTAAGTCGGCCTGCCACTGAGTAGTGCTCCCAGTCTTTGATGATAAAGGCAGACTACTTCACCCAGTGTGGAGATAAGAAAGAAGAAGAACATGATTATACTGCCAAAATGCCATCTTTGATTTTTTTAAACTTGAAATTCCCTGTCACTTTTTAAAACAGAAAAGCTGCCATCATATTAACAGAAATGTTAGGAATCTGTTGATGCCAAATTTGAAAGAAAAGCCAATTTTTAGCTTAGGTGTAAGGTTTATTAAGAAAAAGGCATCTCCTTATTGTGCAACTGATGGTGCAAGCCATCAGCAACTTTCAGTTGGACAGTAAGGAGATATCTTAATTTATTTCTTGTTATCCCTTTTCATATCCATTATGAATCCATAATTAAAGTCATATATTCATATACTTTCAATTTGTTTAGTAATAGCTTTCGTGAGCATCTATCCACCTTTGTTAAAGTAAAAATGATATCCTGTCAACCTCCAGGAGTGGCCACATGTTTTTTGTGGTCTCTCATGGGAGGTTTAACTGTGCGAGGCAACTGTCTAGAAGACGACAAGTTACAACAGAAAGTTTAGGACACACAGAAAAAAATGGAATGGAGTTTTAGATGGGTGGAAGTTAATTAAGATCTATTGTAGGGTGTTGAGTGAAGCAGTTTGCTAGAAGTTGTGAAGTAGCTGTGATGGCACACCATCTTTGCCGCCAACCTGTCGTCTGGGTTGACCTTCAGCAACTTGCCAAGTAGATCCCTCATGGTTGGAGTGCACCAATCTCTGTTATGCCGGTTCACTAATATCTCCAGCTTGGTTCTTGGATGTGGATCCATGTCAAAAGGTGTTCTCAACTTCCTTGACAGATGGGAGAGTCCGGCAGAACCTAGAACTTGGGCGATATGGTTTAGAACATGGGCCTTGGTGGATCCCAGAAAGAAAGGTTCCACTCTGAATGCCAATGAGGCCAGGATACATCCCATACTCCACATATCAACAGCTGAGGTGTAATAGGGATGCTCAAATATCATTTCTGGGGCTCTATAGGCCAGAATCCCTTTCTGACAGTTGTGGGTGGTCAGTTTCTTTTTGCAGAGTTCTGCTTCATCCCAGTCAATGATTCTTGCTCTTCCATAGAAGTCTACCAGGATATGCTGGGGCTTCAGACTGCAGTGGATGATGCCCTTGCTGTGGCAGAAGGCAAGGGCAGTGAAAACCTGATGGAGATAGAATGGCAGCTCTTTGGCAGACACATCCCTCAGCAGTTTCCTACCCTCCACATAGTCGCACACCAAGCCAACTTTGGGCGCTGGGGAGAGCCTCACAAGATCCCTATACTGAATCACAAAGGGACAACTTTTGAGTGACTTCAAAATCCTCACTTCTTTGGTAAGTTCCATGATCATCTTGGGTTCTCTGTACACCTTGAGGGCATAGAATTTTTCTGACACAGAAGTTTTGCATCGGTAGATTGTACACTTTGGAGTTGAAGAGACAATCCTGAAGGTCATATAAGGTGAAGCCTGTTCATTCAATTTGCCTTTACATTGCCCAGTGCTGGAGGCTAGTGAATCAGAGGACCTGGTCCCTTTAGAGCGTTGTCTGCTCCCACGAGACCCATCTTTGTATCTGCTTGGCTGAGGACAGTGCTTTTCTTTCCCTAGTCTTTGCAGGAAAGAGGGTTCTTTGAATGCATCTATTTCAGAGAAGAATGATGCACTGGAGTTTCTGCCTTGAGAAGAATTCAAATGAAGCTTCTTTTCTGGTTTCCCATTCTCAACTAGTTGGGGTAAAGTAGCTCCTTTGGATACAGGAGGGAGATAACGTTGACAGAATGGTTTTAGCACGGATCTCTTGGAGGCTTCTGAATGAGTTGACTTGGTTTCTCTTGATGGGCACTTGGGAATGGACGTTGGTCTTTGCATTTCTGACAAAAACTAACTGCCCTCCCATTAAAACGATTTCTCCCCTCTCTACACCTATCCTAAGAAGGAAAAAATCAAAGAAATTCCTTGGAGGAGTAGAGGTTGCTAAGTTGCCATCAAATTCAGTTTGTAAAAAGGAAGAAATGGAGCGAAATATAGCAAATGCCCTCCAACCAATAATGCCCAAAATGATGAATAGTTGTTGTTGCTTCTTATCTCCTTGTTCGAAGATTACACAAATTCCATGAGTCCATGCTCCTCAATCTCTGATCTCATGGAATGGGGTGTAAATCCCTTGAGGGTGCAGCTTTCATTGATCATGGTACCATGATTCAGGCACACTTTGGTGAAAGTCAGACTATTTTGAGCAATATATAGTAACCAATAATATCAATGAGAAGGGTGGTGTGTAGAGAAGTTGTCATATCTACCAATAGACTACAAGAATTAGAAATAAGCACTGCTTTCCACATGTGGTGTTCTTACAGTAAAAGCAGTAGCCAACTATTACCCATCATGATTATCATGACCTGCACCTTGTGTATTAGGAATAATAATATAATTTTTGTAAAAAAAGCACTATATAATTTGGCTAATGCTAGCAGTTTATTCCATTAATCTCCCTCACTAAGTGCTGAGATTCTGCAAGAATGAGGAAGGTCCATGGCAGCAATTGGACTCAAATCCTCTCAGCAAGTTGAATGTTGCTAACACCACCCACATATTTCAAAATAATAATACACGTTTCTGGAGATGAGTTTCTTTTCATTAATGCCATCTCAGGCATCCCTGCTCTTCAACAGGAGTACATAAAATGAATAATAATAAATGCTGATTCATATATTTGCTATCGCAATTCACACAAGTTGAGAATGGTGTGTGTGTAGCTCTCCATTGTCTTTCACATCCCACTCTTGTAATCAGTGAAACTTCAGTCTTATATGTAAAAAATAAACAAGAACTGGAGGATCCCACCTAAGAACAGCTGGTATCCAATGGACCCATAGAGGGGACCCTGGAGGAGCTCTGAACCTCAGACAGCATCAAAAACACTTAACAAGATTTAGAACAGGCCATCTCAAGCCATTGAAGATAGAAAATAATAACAAAATCTACCCCATTTGCCCAAAATGTAGCTTGGCACCTGCAGCTCCAGAACAAATTTTGGTTTGTATTAGATGTACTAAACAGGACCTTTGGGAGAGGCTGATGCTTATCATCAAACAGCTCGAGGAGCATGAACTCATGGAATTCGTTTAATCTTTACACAAGGGGGGATAAGAAACAACCACAACTACAATACTTTGGTTAGGTCTCTTGCCAGTGTATTGTTAGTTATTGCTACCAGCTAGCAAGGTTGACTTCCCAGGCTAGATCTCCTGGGTTCTGTTTCTCAACTATGGAATCTCATGTCAACACAAGGATTGTCTTGGTGGAGCTGTGTTTAGTGGGTTCACTTCTAGGTCTCTAATACCAACATTTTACACTAGGTGTGGGGTAACAGTAGACCAGCGACAAATCAACACTCGAAACCAAACAAGTCACTGTAAGTAACACCAAACAGACCACTACACAGTTTAAATAGCGACCAGGCCTTATTAAAAAATACAAGACAATGGATCAAGGTATTATGGATGGAAGACTCCATAATACACAAAATGCAATGAAGAACCAAAGTAACTTCAAAATATATCAAGAGTAGAGATGGAAATTTAAAAAAAATCTCCCTCTGCCATTTTGGTGAGACGCATATCAAAGTAAAAGGTATTTCTTAATGAAATGATGGCAATGGTGGTGGTGGTGTCTTGTCCATGGAACAGATCAGATCGGTCCATGTACTCTGATCACAATACCGGCCAACCAAGGTGCCTTGTTCGTATGGATGTCTTCTTCTGGATTGATGTCTGCCAAATAGAGGGCTGCAAGGATGGCCAGGTATATATGGTCCGGAGTGAGATGATGGTATTAACAATACTTTTACTGAAATAGATAGAATACTCTGTTGTGTTTTTGTTGACTTTTTATCTTGAATCTTTGTTATCAGTTGAAGTATTTGGATGCTCAAGCTATTTAGCATTGATAGATGCAGGGAACAACAATCCAAAAAGTGACTAGATCAGCATTCCTACATCTAAGACAACTTTGGCATCAGGGGGTGTTTTATTATTTTATTTATTTTCTCCTTGGGGGGTTGGTGAAAGGAGGGTCTAAACCGTTGGTTTTCGACCGCTACAACTCGGGTTCGATTCCCGCATTGGGCACTTTGTTCTGATTAAAAAAAAAAAAAATGCTCCAATGGCCCTCGATTCTTGCAAAAGTCCAACCCCACCAGTGAGTGCAAGTAACCAAACGTGGCTCTGGCACA
The DNA here is from genome assembly GCA_030710605.1 of Cordylochernes scorpioides. NCBI lineage: Eukaryota > Metazoa > Arthropoda > Arachnida > Pseudoscorpiones > Chernetidae > Cordylochernes > Cordylochernes scorpioides. The sequence goes on along the minus strand of CP092875.1, from coordinate 14,096,175 downwards.
TTTGTAAGTGCAAAGTCGAACTGTTTTCTCATAGGTAGACATGTGGTGCACTTACAGTAAAAGCAGTCGCCAACTTCTACCCACCATGATTATAATGGCCTGTACCACGTGTACTAGGGATAAGCAAAAATAATAATTTATGTTCTCCTGTAGAAGGGCAGAGAAAGCTTGAGACTGCCTTAGATGAAATGAAGAGAAACTCATCCCCAGAAAGCTGTTTAATTGTTTAAACTAAAACATCTAACTTGGCAACACCAAAGTGGCACAATGGGCAGACACACCAATGATAAAACTACCAGTTTCCATGGAATTTGATAACTCCTGTCCTCTCTGGACTATAATTCTCTTTCATTCAACAGATGATTTGAACTAGAGTAATGATTATTTTATTTTTTTGCTTATCACACACGTTGTACAGGCCATGATAATCATGGTGGGTAGAAGTAGGCGACTGCTTTTACTGTAAGCGCACCACATGTCTACACATGTGAAAAGCAGTTCGACTTTGCACTTACAAATGTGCCAGAGTCCCGTTTGGTTACTTGCATTCGCTGGTGGGGCTGGACTTTTGCAAGAATCGGGGGCCAATGGAGCATTTTTTTTTTTTCTAATTAGAAAAAAAGTATCCAATGCGGGAATCGAACCCGGGTCGTAGAGGTCGAAAACCAACGGTTTAGACCATCCTTCCACCGACCCCCTGCAATGATTATAAACACAATGTAATAATACCAAATCTATATAAATAAATAGTGTGTGGTGTTTTAGTGTTGTTACCATCTTCAGACAAAAGTACTGAATGGATTATGGATATTTCAGTATTTATAATGGATATTTTATTACTTTTGTCTGAAGATGGTAACAATGCTGTTACCGAAACGTCATACACTATTTATTTGGATTTGGTCTTGTTACCTTGTGTTTATAATCTATAATCCAAATTGTGCCTAATCACAGAGCAATGCTTCTTTTTTCCCCACTAGCAACACATTTCAAAATTAAAACAGATTTTTGGTTTCACAAGAAATTTGAGAGCAAAACTAAGATTTTAGAGAGAAAGTTGAGAAGAATATAGCAGTACTTAAATAGGAAAACTAGATTTTTTGGGAGCAAAGAGTTTCTATATATATTTTGGGTGCTGCTGGCTTTCAAGCAAATTTTGCTTTTCAACAGGCAAATAATAAATTTGACAACAACAAATTTACAACACACACAATAAATAGAGAAACTTTTTGCTTAAAAATCTAGTTTCTTATTAAAATAATTTCTGGGTAGCTATGTTGATCCCTTAGTAGTACATTAGTTAGTTAGACACTTGTGTCAGCTCTTCAAAGGTTCTAGCTAGCTGAGAAATGGAACTACAATTCCTGGAGCTACAACTACTCGGCTCAGGTAGTGTCAAGTTGACAGCCAACACCCACTTCTGCGTGCACAAGAAAAAAAAAGTTTATATAACAGAATAATGATAAGGCACAATTTGGATTATAGATTATAAACACTAGGTAATAAGACCAAATCCAAATAAATAAATAGTGTGTGACATTTCGGTAACAGCGTTGTTACCATCTTCAGACAAAAGTACTGAATCTAAATAAATAGTGTGTGACGTTTCGGTAACAGTGTTGTCACCTAGTGTTTATAACAGAATAATAATGTTTGAAAATACAGTAGAACCTCTCTGTAAAGTACATTCAGTTGCAGAGCCAAAGTTTTCTATAGGGAGAGGTATCCTCCGACCACAGAGTTGTAATCAGTAAAATTGGTGATTGTGGTGATGAAAACTGTCTTTGTGTTCCTTCATTGAGATTCTACTGTGTTTTGTTAACAGATTTCAAAATGATAATCTATGTGGGTGTAGTCGCGAGTTAGAAGAGAAGAAATGAACAATTGAGTCTCCCACATGTGAGACCTCCATGTGTATAGCATGAAACTTACCCCTCTAAAGACGTATATGTGTACTGTAGGTGTCGGTGGAAGGGTGGTCTAAACCAGGGGTTGACTAACTTTTAAGTAAAAAGAATCAAAAATTGAAATTTACAAAATTTCAAAGTTTTTAAAGGGCCATTTTTTTTTTGCCAACAATAAATAGCACTCGCATAAATAATATTTGTGTATGAACTCTATAAAGAACTGAATGTGGCTCGCGAGCCACAGTTTTCCGACCCCTGGTCTAAACCATTGGTTTTCGACCGCTACGACCCAGGATCAAATCCCACATTGGATACTTTTTTCTAGTTAAAAAAATGCTCCAATGGCCCCCGATTCTTGAAGAAGTCCAACCCCAACAACGAGTGCAAGTAACCAAACAGGCACCTTTGTAATTGCAAAGTTGAACTGCTTTTCACATGTGTAGACATGTGGTGCACTTACAGTAAAAGCAGTTGTCAACTTCTACCCAACATGATTACCAAGGCCAGTACCACGTGTACTACGAATAAGTTTAAAAAAAAAAAAAGTGAACTGTGTAGGTAACTTACCCCTCTAGAGATGACATCCAGGGTGAACTCAAAGTTGGGAATCTCTGGCAGATTGTGGTCCATCTTGTAGCCTCGGTCTGGAATCATAAAGTAGAAGGGGTTAACATTTCTGAGATAATGTACATACAGTATAATAAATATTTACCCCTGCCATTACAATCTAACAAAATCAATAAGTAATCCAACTCCACCTTTGTTGGTTCCAAGTCCGGATGAAAAAGGAGGAGGGGGAACAGCAACAAGCTCACTAAAAAACCTGGGCTCTGTTGGCCCAGCTGATAGCACCTTGTAAGGGCTCCTAATCCAAGGATACAGGATGAGCAGCATTTGTACTGCATGTTAGGAGCGGCTGCACATAGTGTCTGTTCCTCATGTCAGAGGCGGCCATTTCTTTTGGAGCTAGGTCGGCCTGCCACTGAGTAGTGCTCCCAGTCTTAATGACAAAGGCAGATACATTCTACTTCACCCAGTCATGATGGTTGTCAAATCTCAAGCTTTACAACCTTGATACCGTAATATGATTAAGTGGAGATAATAAAGAAGAAGAAAAATAAGCAATCCAAGGCCAGGGTTTTTAAAACTATTTTTATTTTTATAGCTTTAGAGCCAACATGCCCTTATTTATTTTGTTAGATAGTACAATCAATACCATAGCTGTATGCTGCAAAGGTAGACATGTAGTTTAAAAAGAAGGCATTAGTGGTATCTGTTGTTCATAAGAAAAATAAATTTCTTCAAATAAAATAACTTTCTAGTGTCCTAACTACAAGCAATTTTATTTGCATGTGGTTTTCAGAGCTTCCAGAGTTTTCTTGAATAGCCGTACCAAGAATTCTTGCAAAGTTCCAGCTACATACAGAAGCTATACAACAGCCCAGTACAATAGCCGAGCAACTGGCAGGAAGGTTTCACCATTGATGAATCTCCCAATAGTTTTCATTACAGTAAAGACAGTTGTTATATTTGTGTGTAGAAAAAGTGATAAAATGTTAATTTTTTTTCTTGGATATTTTATTTACAGCCAGTTATAATCCTATATCCCCTATGGCCTGGTATAACATTTGAAGATATTTGGTGCACCTAAAATACAAGTGGTCAAAACATTATATCTCCTATGACCTGGTACTACATGTGCAGACTTGAATCTCACTTACAGTACAATCTCTTACATCCCTCCACCTACCATGGCCTGTAGGTACTACATATGTAGACATGTGGTGTACTTAAAGTACAAGCAGTCACTACCTACCATAACCCAGTACTACACAATGTGACCTGTATTTTACTTGCAGTACAAGCAATCACAACCTACCATGGCCTTGGAATACATGCAACCATCACCAGACCCTAACCATTATAACTGTCTACCCACCATGGCTTGCTACTACGTATGTAGATATGTGGTGTACTTACAGTACAAGCCGTCACTACCCACCATGGTACTACATGTGGTGTACTTACAGTACAAGCAGTCACCACCCACCATGATCCAGTACTACACAATGTGACCTGTATTGTACTTACTGTACAAGCAGTCACAACCTACCATGGCCTTGGAATACATGCAACCATCACCAGACCCTAACCATTCCAACCATCTACCCAACCATGACCTGGTACTACATAAGTGGACATGTGGTGTACTTACACTACAAGCAGTTAGAACCTTCTACCCAATATGGCCTTGTACTACCTGTATAGATATGTGATGAACTTGCAGTATGAGAAGTTACTACCCTCTATGTACTAAGTTCAATTCTCATCCTGCAACCCCAAACTACCTTATTGACTGTATTGGCTCATCCATTGATGAGCTCTATTCATCTTCAGCAGACACCATTAACAAGCTCTACAAGCTTTATACTCTAATAGGATTGAGTGAAGATAAGAAAGAAGAGACTACTAGTGTAGATATGTGATAAACCTGCAGTATATACAAGCAGTCACAACCCACCATGACCTGGTAATACATTCAACCATTACCAGATTCCTATTGAAGTGCTATTTAACACATCCACTTGGATTCAACTCCGCCTTTGCCGGTCCCAAGCCCGGATGAAAAAGGAGGAGGGGGAGCAGTAACAAGCTCACTAAAAAACCTGGGTTCAGCTGGCCTGGCTGATAGTACCCTGTAAGGGCTCCTAATCCAGGGATACAGGATGAGCAGCGTTTGTACTCCATGTTAGGAGCAGCTGCACATGGCGTCTGTTCCTCATGTCAGAGGCGGCCATTTCTTTTGGAGCTAAGTCGGCCTGCCACTGAGTAGTGCTCCCAGTCTTAATGACAAAGGCAGACACATTCTACTTCACCCAGTCATGATGGTTGTGAAACAGACACCATCAAGGGTCACAACTTGATACCCTAATATGATTGAATGGAGATAAGAAAGAAGAAGAAGACTTGAATATAAATATTTTTAAAAAGTGTATCACAGTCTACTTACCAACTCTAAGAATCCTTTTGCAGAGCGGCACTCCTCCTTGCTGGCCAAGGTGTTCTGCAAGTTACAAACAATCTTAGAGGTAGGTTCAAATATTTGTTGGCATTACTGAAGACAGTTTTCTATTCCACACATAAAGCCTTTAACATGTAGATAGGTTAAGTTGAAGGATTTGTTTGTAAAAATGATATTATAATTTAATATATTCTAAATAATCTGTTTGGTTAAAATTATTATTATTGTTGTTATTTTATTCTTTATTGTTATTGTGATTTATTAATTTGTAGATATATTCATTGATCATTAGTTTTATACACAAGGTAATAAGACCAAATCCAAATAAATAAATAGTATTTATTAATAATAACACACTATTTATTTATTTGGATTTGGTCTTATTACCTTGTGTGTATAATCTATAATCCAAATTGTGCCTTATCGGATTTGGTCTTATTACCTTGTGTGTATAATCTATAATCCAAATTGTGCCTTATCGGATTTGGTCTTATTACCTTGTGTGTATAATCTATAATCCAAATTGTGCCTTATCGGATTTGGTCTTATTACCTTGTGTGTATAATCTATAATCCAAATTGTGCCTTATCGGATTTGGTCTTATTACCTTGTGTGTATAATCTATAATCCAAATTGTGCCTTATCGGATTTGGTCATATTTACCTTGTGTGTATAATCTATAATCCAAATTGTGCCTTATCGGATTTGGTCATATTTACCTTGTGTGTATAATCTATAATCCAAATTGTGTCTTTTTATTAGTTTTTATGTTTGTTTATTTTTTTAATTCAGGAACAGTGTGTTGTTAATAATTTGTTTTGTTTTGTAAAAAATCGTATTCAGAGGTGTGTATGTAAAAATTCTAAATTCTTTTGTTTTGTTGTTTGTAGTGAATTAAAAATTTCTAAAATAATTCAAGTCAATTCTTTGTTTTATTCTATAACCTCTCGTGTTTGCTGTTGGAAACCTGATATATAAAGAAAGAGATGACTCCTGTAGAAGAAGAACTCAAGTTCAGTGAAACACTTACTTTTAAGATTTAAGTTAGGCATATTACTGAACAGCATCATTTTTCAAATTTCTAAATTTGATATAATAAAAATGACATTTTCTTTGAAAATACTCAAATTATTACAGAATCTCTCATAAAAGATAGCCTAAAACCTAAAACAAAGCTGTTACCAAAACGTCACACCATATTTTTTTTTAATTTGGTCTTATTATCTCGTATCTATAATCTAAATTGTGCCTTATCATGAGTGTATATTTCTCAAGCTCTACAAGCTTGCTACTCTAATATGATTGAGTGGAGATAAGAAAGAAGATGAGTGTATTTGTATTAAATGAATTAAAATTTTAACACAAGGTAATAAGACCAAATCCAAACAAATAAATAGTGTGTGACGTTTCAGTAACAGCGTTGTTACCATCTTCAGACAAAGGTGCTGAATCTAGTTTCAATACTTTTGTCTGAAAATGGTAACAACGCTGTTACCGAAATGTCACACACTATTTATTTATTTGGATTTGGTCTTATTACCTTGTGTTTATAATCTATAATCCAAATTGTGCCTTATCAGAATTAAAATTTACTGAAAAAAAAAAGGAGTTAATTTCATGTCCAGGAAATTAATTGATTTGTTGTTATCTACTTCCATAGAATACTTGATGTCAGAACATAGATTGTTGAAGGTATCTGTGGGATGGTTGTGTGCCTGTTGGTGTGGCTTGTGGAAAGGCCATTGATAAAATTATAATAATTTTTTTAAAATAAATTTATTTATTTAAAGCCAGAAATGTAAAGAGAAAATAAGTAATGGCCATTGTGAGCAAGCCTTATTATTTTGATGACGCGAGTGACCAGAAAAGGTCCCGGATGACGTCCGCACATGCGTAGTGAGGTGTTCTCCCAGCACGCGCTTGCCGAGGCGTAGTGGGGTCGCCACTCCTCTGCCCGTATGTGTAGTGAAGCTTTGTCTCAGTTCACGCTCGCTGAAGCAAAGTGTGGTCGCCACATATCCAATATTCTTTGTTCACCTTCCTGATTGATAGTTAAAATAGAGTCATCTATCATCTATTTTAATTTTTAATCAGGGAAATAAACAAAGAATATTGTATACCTTCAATCTGACATCAAGTATTCTATGGAAGTAGATAGCAACAAATCATAAAAAGGAGATTAATTGAGAAATAGTATCATGTACTGGTCTCCCCAGACAGCACCACCACCAAGAGTTGGGTGTACCTACCCTGCAGATAAGACCGGAGCGTGGCTCTGTCCACCACCTTCAAGGAATCCCTCAGATTCTCCGACAAGTACTTCCCCACCAGCGGCCATTGCTCCTTCTCTTCTTCATCCGACTCTACACAGCGAGACACACATTTTATTATTTATTTATTTATTTCAACACACAAAATGCGATATCCCAACTAGGGATAATTGCGTCGATTTACATTTTTTTTTAAACAGAATCAGTTATAAACATATTATACAAGAAAAAGTGATCAAAAATAAAAAGAGAAACAATAATATATATTAGGAACCTGAACCTTTCAGGTTTGAAAGATAATCACAAATATATCTACAAAAATAGTTAAATCTAGGATAATTCTCTCTGCTATTTACAAATTGATATAGATCTACAACATTATTTATTGTCTGTTGTCTAGCGGTGAAGAAGAGTGGGCATTCCAGCAGTAGATGTCTAATTTTATTACGTAGTCAATTCAAGGAATAATAATATAAAAGAGTTAGTTTTCCTAGTGAAATATACATTTTATTAAAACATTATCATATTTTAGTGACAGAAAATTATAAGGTACAATTTGGATTATAGATTAGAACTAAAAGGTAATAAGACCAAATCCAAAAAAAATAAATAGTGTTATAAAATAAATAAAGCTTCCAGAGTCAAGTTTCTTGTATAACTTTTTTATTTTCAAGCTTTCGGACTTGTCAGTCCTTCAACAGGATTATCACGTTAACGATGTAATAATAAATACAATTTTTATGAACACATTATTATATACATATTTTAAATACTTATTATATATTGAGAGAAGAATATATTACATTATTTCTGTTTGAAAAACAAAATATTTTTTAAAAATATGTGCGTGGTAGATGATACGTGCTGGTTGATTGATATCTTGAGACTTCAAATTAAATTTAATAAATTCGCGAACTATTGTGTTATATATAGAAGATTTTTGATTTCAACACCTGATCTTTTTATCTTTTATTTTTTCTTTCATTTTTTCATGTGTTAAGCGTATTTACGCAAGTTTGTCCTTAAATACCCATTTCTTGGTTTTTCAAGAAGCCTCTGGGACCAAAAATTCTTTTTGGTCGCAGTGGTACAGCCTACTCCATGCTGACGAGCGCCAAAAGCGCAAAGTGCGTTCGTGGATGGCTTTTCTTGATATATCAAGAAATTGGGTTGGCCAAATATCAGGGAACAGGTTAAATCAATGTTTAGTTGATTTCTGTTCCACCAGATGGCACTATGCCTTCTGTAAAGTGCATGTGCTCCTGGTCAGGATATGCCATTTTTATTTTGGATATAGAAGAGTGTGCAACAACATTTCAGTACAACACTGTTACAGGAACATCACACACTATTTATTTATTTGGTCTATTTCTCTTGTATATAACATTATTATACACAGCTGATTTTTAAGCCGTTCTATATCAATTTCATCTTAAAAAATTTAAAAGCTTGATGGCTCTAATTATCTCATTTGTCAAAATACCCCAATTATCAGAGTTGCCATAATTAATAATAGTTTCTTTTTTTAATTATCCCTAGTACACGTGGTACAGGCCATGATAATCATGGTGGGTAGTTAGCGACTGCTTTTACTGTAAGTGCACCACATATCCACACATGTGAAAGCAGTTCGACTTTGCATTTACAAATGTGCCAGAGCCCCGTTTGGTTACTTGCACTTGCTGGTGGGGTTGGACTTTTGCAAGAATCGGGGGCCATTGGAGCATTTTTTTTTTTAATCAGAAAAAAGTATCTAATGCGGGAATCGAACCTGGGTCGTAGTGGTCGAAAACCAAACGATTTAACCGGCCTTCCACCGACCCCCATTAATAATAGTACCAATTGTCAGTAATCACCAATTATCAGTTTTCCCAATTAACGGCAGTTTTAATTATCAGGAGTATTAACTACAGTAGAACCTCTCCCCTTGAAGGGCCCTTTTTACCCTGTAACATGGTGTCCTTTAGAAAGAAGTTTATATTTCCCTAGCAAGTACCTTCATAGACAAAACTTAAGGAAGTTGTATCTTTTAGCATGTATATTGAGATTCAGAAAATAATTCTAAAAGATATTTGATACACACATTGTGTATCTTTTAGCATGTATATTGAGATTCAGCAATAATTCTAAAAGATATTTGATACACACATTGTGTATCTTTTAGCATGTATATTGAGATTCAGACAATAATTCTAAAAGATATTTGATACACACATTGTGTATCTTTTAGCATGTATATTGAGATTCAGCAATAATTCTAAAAGATATTTGTTACACACATTGTGTATCTTTTAGCATGTATATTGAGATTCAGCAATAATTCTAAAAGATATTTGATACACACATTGTGTATCTTTTAGCATGTATATTGAGATTCAGCAATAATTCTAAAAGATATTTGATACACACATTGTGTATCTTTTAGCATGTATATTGAGATTCAGACAATAATTCTAAAAGATATTTGATACACACATTGTGTATCTTTTAGCATGTATATTGAGATTCAGCAATAATTCTAAAAGATATTTGATACACACATTGTGTATCTTTTAGCATGTATATTGAGATTCAGACAATAACTCGAAAAGATATTTGATACACACATTGTGTATCTTTTAGCATGTATATTGAGATTCAGACAATAATTCTAAAAGATATTTGATACACACATTGTGTATATTTTAGCATGTATATTGAGATTCAGACAATAACTCTAAAAGATATTTGATACACACATTGTGTATCTTTTAGCATGTATATTGAGATTCAGACAATAACTCTAAAAGATATTTGATACACACATTGTGTATCTTTTAGCATGTATATTGAGATTCAGACAATAACTCTAAAAGATATTTGATACACACATTGTGTATCTTTTAGCATGTATATTGAGATTCAGACAATAATTCTAAAAGATATTTGATACACACATTGTGTATATTTTAGCATGTATATTGAGATTCAGACAATAACTCTAAAAGATATTTGATACACACATTGTGTATCTTTTAGCATGTATATTGAGATTCAGACAATAATTCTAAAAGATATTTGATACACACATTGTGTATATTTTAGCCTGTATATTGAGATTCAGACAATAATTCTAAAAGATATTTGATACACACATTGTGTATCTTTTAGCATGTATATTGAGATTCAGACAATAATTCTAAAAGATATTTGATACACACATTGTGTATATTTTAGCCTGTATATTGAGATTCAGACAATAATTCTGAAAGATATTTGATACACACATTGTGTATATTTTAGCATGTATATTGAGATTCAGACAATAATTCTGAAAGATATTTGATACACACATTGTGTATAAGAGAAACATTCGTGCTTTCGAATACTCTCATCTTATATATATGTCGTATCCGTCGTGGTCGAATGGAAGGGCGTGGCCGTTGTGCATGTAAGCTTCGAAAAATAACTTGTTCCACACTCGAGAGCGCGCGCGCACGCGGCGGCGTGACGTAGCCTTTGCCTGCTGGCTCCCACGTTTATTTTGTACAGATTTATAGATATGTGAATTTGTATTTACATTTTAACATATTAATTATGGTGAATAGAAAATATATCTCTTGGGCATTAGGCAAATTATGACATACAGTAAAACCCCTCTATAGTGAACCCTAATGGGACAGAGCTTTTGGTTCACTATAGCCACGGTTTGGCCATTTTTTAAAAACTTTTCTAAATTTTTAGACCGTATAATTAAAAAACAGCCGAACAAACATGAAAAGGCAGCCACTTAATAATGGTCACTTTGTTTTAATTCCCTAAATTGACCTATTGCTGAATATCAAGAGAAGTCACTTGATAATAGGTTCTTCTTATCATTAGCATACAAGTTTATATATAAACCTATGTATTATTTAAAAATTAAGCCAAATCCCCTAGGCAAAACATTATTAATTATATATTTAAAAGGTATAAGAGTATTATTGAACATCTTTCTCAAATAATACAACACTATATTTATTTGAAAAATTGCCTCTAATACCTTGTTGTTTGAAAGTGAAAAGTGAAATTTGAAAATCAGAATTGGTTATTTCCATCAAAGGAATAAAGCTCCATGTATTCTGAATCAATTGAGGCTGAATCAAAAGTATTCAATTCAGAAAAATTGGACGCAAAACATGTTGATACGATCGGTAAAATTGCGAATAAAAAACGCCAATTTGCAAACACAAAATCGGTGGTAAAACGACGGCCAGGGGGAATATCCGCGAACCCTGAATGAGTCATATACCTAACAAGAATTCCATTCTAAAAATAGAACTGTAGTTGTAGTTTTTGAGAATTCATAAGTCGATTTGTTTGTGGCCCATGAGACACGGGGAACTTGGGGAACTTTTTTTTTTTTTTTTCTTCTTCTTCCAATTCAAATTTCTACATATTCTTCTGAAATGTATATTAAATTTTGTTTTTAACCTGTTATTCAAACCATTTCTGGCTTTAAAATTATTTGGAATTATTTTTTAGCCAAGGTTAAACTTGATATAGAACGCTTCTAAAAGGGCATGCTGCCACCGTTTTATTTTTTTTTTAGAACGCCACCCTTTGTTTCTTTTCTTTATTTTGGAAGCCATTTGTATTTTTCTTCTATTTCAAAATTGTCGAATGCAAAGATATCTATTAAATAAAAGTATAATGTGTAAAAATTTATACAACATACAGCAAAAATAGAATGGAAATGGAAACAAACAATGCCACTAATTTTTTGTTTTGAAATCGCGATCCGTGAGCTGAAACATGCTCAAAATTGTGTTGTTTCAATTTTTTTTTTAAATCACAATTTCAAGTTCGTTATAAGCATAGTATTTTTAATAGATTTTATCATTTTGGGACCGAAAATAGGTTCGTTATAGGGGTAGTTCGTTATTTTAAAAATCGCAAAGTTTGTTATAACGATGGTATTTTCAATGGAATGGAATCGGGAATCGCCGTGGGTTCGTTATAAGGGAAGGTTCGCTATATCCAGGGTTCGTATTAGCGAGGTTTTACTGTATATATATAATTATATGGGGAGGGAAAATGAACAAGAACTTACCCTCATCCTCATCAGAATATGAACTATCAGAACTCATTGATGATCTTGAACACTGAAAAAAACATACAATTTGTTAGATTTATCAATTTTCTAAGAACCTTTTTGACTCTTTAATGATATAGAAGCAAAGATATTCAGAAAAACTGGTACAAAGTTGGCATGTGATCCAGTTTCTGTAAATATGAGTGGTAGGTTAACTCTTTGGTTGTGGAGAGCCAATGTATATGTCACGGCACTACAAGCTAGTCAGTGGGGGGAAGTTCAGCACAGAGCTATAGGGCTATGGTGGGCTTAGCTACACCTTGCCGGCACAGAGCTATAGGGCTATGGTGGGCTTAGCTACACCTTGCCGGAACAGAGCTATAGGGCTATGGTGGGCTTAGCTACACCTTGTAGCCACAGAGCTATAGGGCTATGGTGGGCTTAGCTACACCTTGCCGGCACAGAGCTATAGGGCTATGGTGGGCTTAGCTACACCTTGCCGGCACAGAGCTATAGGGCTATGGTGGGCTTAGCTACACCTTGCCGGCACAGAGCTATAGGGCTATGGTGGGCTTAGCTACACCTTGCCGGCACAGAGCTATAGGGCTATGGTGGGCTTAGCTACACCTTGCCCCACCCAGCACAGTGTTTCAAGTAGTATAAACAATAAACTAAATGGTTTCTGAAGGTGAGTTTCTTCTTATTTTATATTCATGTCAGGCTTTCAGGTATCAAAAACCATTCTACAGAAGTATGTAGGTGTTTAAAAAAAAGCAGATGGACGTATTCAAACAATGGGCTGAATGAAGTGGGGTTTTCCTACTGTCATTTCAAAAATAGCTGGTAGAAGTATTAAAGCAATCTGTTGGATGCTGTGTGTTTGGTTACCATTTTGTTAATTCAAAAAAAGTAATTGGAATTATACAAACAATCTGTTTAAACAGTCTCATGTTACCTATGGAAACATCTAAAATATTTTTGGTTTAGCAATTCTTCCTATAGAGACTGTATTATACCTTTTCTAAGTTGCCATCTTAATCCTTCGAGTAACAGATTTCGTTGTTAACAGCTACCAACAACACTAGAATTAGGGAAACTTTCAGAAATGGAAGCTGATGTTTTATCTAATTAGTAGATATGGAGGTAGTCTTGACAAGTAGTATTGAAATATGTGCTTAGAGAGCTCTTACAAGTACTTACGTCAAAAACAGCAAAACGTGCGGCACCTTTCTTCTTCTTCCGCATGGAGCACGTGAGCCTGGACACATCAACTTCTAGTGTCACAGCAGAACACTGAATATATAAATTTGTATCAGAGAACAGTGCTGTCAACTTATATCACAGTCAGACATTATCTATTATTATAACACAGAGAACTGCCATTAATTGGTTAACTCACACAGAAAATAACCCCATGCCTCAATTATCTCTAGTTCAGATTATCAAGAGGTTAGGTTTTGTAATAAATTTAGAAGATCATTTAAAATATATATACAGTTAAACCTGTCTAGACCCCCCTCTAAATAGCGACTCCCTCTCTATAGAGCCCAATTTTAAATACGTAGTACGATGTGATTTACATTGAAAGTGACCTGTCTATAGCACCCCCTCTCTATAGCACCCTATTTTGGTGAGTCCCAAGAGGGGGTGCTATAGACAGGTTTAATTGTAATTTATTAATTGGGTTAGTCATAATTGGGACTTATTTTTATTGATTTCCAGTAAGTTCCAATTATAACTGCATCAAATGAATGAGTTTGTTGTATTAGATCAATTCCTATCTATGGACTGAGAGGACCTGGCCAGTTCTGAAAAGTGGAGAAAAAACTTACTCTTCAATTTCTCCCAAACCTGCAACACATAGATAGAATGAGTACAATGCCTAGACAACATGGTGTATAGGAACAACAGAGGATAACAAGAGAGGTACAATGGACTGATATTTATATTTGTATATATTTGTATCCAAGCTATATATTTGCATTTGTATACAAGCTAAATCCCTATGCTATCCCTTTCAGCTGCATATTCAAATCATATCCCTCATCATAATTATATTAAAAACTCATGGACAAAACTTAAGGAAGTTGTACTTTCTAACATGTATATCGGATTTCTGACAATAACTGACAGATATTTGATACACAATTACCTTTATTGAAAACACACAAGATAACAAACTGTGAACAAAATTGCCTCTGTCTCCTTTAAAAAAATAGATAACTGATGAAATCAAAGACTTTCTACTTTCTTAATTTTTTCTATTAGGTACATGCCGATATGATGCCTCAACATTCTTGAAATCTTCCCAACATTATCAGGTGCCATTATCAGAAGGCCAATAATCTTGCTATTCAAGAGTTATCAGACAAATTCAGTTTGAAATTACTAGGAACAAACAGTATAAACTCCATGAATCCCTCTAGAGAACACCTCTTCACAAAGGACCAGTTTCATCACCTCAATTGACATTTTTATTAATCAGCAACTATTCACCACAAGGTAATAAGACAAAATCCAAATAAATAAATAGTGTGTGAGGTTTCGGTAACAGCATATTCAGACTTTTGTCTGAAGATGATAACAATGCTGTTACCGAAACGTCACAAACTATTTATTTATTTGGATTTTGTCTTATTACCTAGTGTTTATAATCTATAATCCAAATTGTGCCTTATCAGCAACTCTTCAATAAAAGCACCTATTTCTGAAAAACACCTACGAGGTGTGTTCAAAAAGTATCGCGAATTTTGAATTTTCGCGGGTTACGTATATTCGAATTTTGATCTTTTTGTGGCTTTATGTTGGTACTCATGTCTCTCACTTATGCCGACAAGCTCGGCCATTTTGAATGTTCACTTAATTGTTGACAGCTGCTTTGCTTGCAGGTGTTTTGGATCATCTTCGATTTTTACCTATTAAAAAAAATGGATCAAAGAACCTGTATCAAATTTTGTGTGAAAAACGAAATTAAGTGCGCGGATGCATTCCGAATGTTGACTGTGGCATACAGAGAAGCTACCATGGACCGAAGCAACGTTTATCGGCGGTACAAAATGTTCTCAGAAGGCCGAGAAGATGTGAACGACGAAGAGCGTGCCGGATGCCCGAGCACTTCAACAACAGACGAAAAAAAATTAATGAAGTGGAGAAAATGATATTGGCCAATCGTCGAATCACTGTTAGAGAAGTTGCTGAGGACCTAAACATATCGATTGGCTCGTGCCATTCGATTTTTATCAATGATTTGGGCATGAGACGGGTCGCCGCGAAATTCGTACCAAAATTGCTCAATTGCGATCAAAAACAGCATCGCATGAACATTGCTAATGAAATGTTGGACTCTGTCCGCAACGACCCAAATTTGCTCCAGAGGGTCATAACTGGTGACGAAGCGTGGGTTTATGGTTATGACGTGGAAACCAAAGCTCAATCATCTCAATGGAAGCTGCCGCATGAACCAAGACCGAAAAAAGCACGCCAAGTTCGGTCGAATGTGAAAGTTTTGCTGACAGTTTTCTTTAATTGCAGGGGCGTGGTGCATCATGAGTTCTTGCCACAGGGTAGAACGGTCAATAAGGAATATTACCTGCAAGTTATGCGCAATTTGCGCGAAGCAATCTGCCAGAAACGCCCGGATTTGTGGAAGAACAAAAATTGGCTTTTGTACCACGATAAAGCCCCTGCTCACACATCGTTGCTTGTGCGCAACTTTTTGGCCAAAAACAACACACTAATGATGCCGCAGCCACCGTATTCCCCAGATCTGGCCCCCTGTGACTTTTTCTTGTTCCCTAAACTGAAGAGGCCCATGAAAGGACGACGTTACGCTACGCTTGACGAGATAAAGATGGCATCGAAGGAGGAGCTGAAAAAGATTTTTAAAAATGATTTTTTGAAGTGCTTCGAAGATTGGAAAAACCATTGGCACAAGTGTATAATATCTCATGGGGATTACTTTGAAGGGGACAAAATAGGTATTCATGAATAAATAAATAATTTTTGAAAAAACACAGAAGTCGCGATACCTTTTGAACACACCTCGTATATTCTGCAACTAGCCGTTCTTTACAGAGGTAGCTATACTGTATTTGAATATTTAAAGAGAGACCTAAAATAGATACTGGGAATGGGTCTCCCAGAGATATCAAAGCAGATTCTCGTAGGAGTGAATATTGTTGAAAACTATTTTTTTTATTTAAGAAATTTAATTACTAAAATATGAAGTTCCAATTGTTTTTGACTACACAGTAACTTTCACACAGCCTTTATTTACACTAATGGACAAAACTTATGGAAATGGAAAGTCTTTGATTTCACCAGTCATCTATTTTTTTTTTCAAGAAGACAAGGGTCATTTTGTTCACACTTAGTTATCTTGTATGTCTTCAATAAAGGTCACTATAATACCTTTCATAATTATTGAATCCCAATATACATGATAAAAGGTACAACTTTCTTAAATTTTGTCCATGACTGCATTTTTATCACTATTGATTAACTTGTGTGTCTTCAATAGAGGTCACTATAATACCTTTCAAAATTATTGACTGAATCCCAATATACATGTTATAAGCTACAACTTTCTTAAGTTTTGTTCATGAGTGTATATTGCTGTGATTGCAGTCAAACTTGGTCACAAAACATCACTGTGAGTGAAATTTATTAATTACTTTATATATATCTACTCTCATGGATTAAGGAAGTTGTACCTTTTAGCATGTATATCAGGATTCAGACAATAACTCGGAAAGATATTTGATACACAGTGACTTTCAATGAAGACATATGTGATAACTAAGTGTGAACAAAATTGCCTGTCTCCTTTAAAAAAATATTGACAACCAGCGACATCAAAGACTTTCCACTTTCTTAAGTTTGGTCCTTGAGCGTAAATATTTGCATTACTTTCATGCAAATAACTCCTAAAGAGGCCAGTTAAATATAAGGCTTCAGCTCATCATCTGTGTATCAGAAAAGAAACTAATATGCATATAAGAGATTAAAACTTTTTAGCAGGAAATTTGTATCAAATAACTTTACTGTACAGGGATTTTAGATAATAAGACCTAATCCAAATAATTTAATAGTGTGTGATATTTCGGTAAAAGCATTGTTACCATCATCAGACAAAAGAATGATTTGTCTGATGATGGTAACAATGCTGTTACTGAAACATCACACACTATTAAGTTATTTAGATTAGGTCTTATTTTCTTGTATCTAAAATCTATAATCCAAATTGTGCTTTATCATGTACAGGGAATTGTTGCTTGTGTAAGTTCTACATAATATTTTGAATCATTGTTCACAGTAGAACATCCCAGGACAAACTCCCTGAGCAAGTGTGACCTAACATAACTCCAGTGGGAAAGACACCAAGTGTGGTGTCTAAAGCTGTATAGGTATAATAAATAAGAAAATATGATAATATACAATTTGGATTATCCCTATATATATAAAAGTCAGTGTATGTATGTATGTATGTATGTATGTATGTATGTGGGTATCTATGTCGGCTATACACGTCCACAATACGTAACTAATCTGACTGAAATTTTAACAGTATATAAAGTAGAATCTGGAAAAACTTATAGTGAAAATTTCAGGTCTCTATCCCGAATATTCTTTGAGTTATTTGCAAATTGCGTTGCAAATTTGCCTTTTCGCTCGCAAGCAGCGCCTCTAGCGGTGAAGATGGGAGGTAATATCAGCTGACCTAATGTACATGTAAAACGTGTTTTGACAGGACATAGAGAAAAATCTGGAAAATATATTTATCGGATTTTTAGCCAATAAAAAATAAAATTGACAGGTTCTGGGCAAAAATAGTTGTTTTTTTAGTCAGAAAATGATGATGACAATATTGCTGTATCGTGTTTGATTATCAGATACAAAATTATATCTGGAAAAATTCCAAAAAGCTGAGACCACGGGTGAAGCCAGTTCATTTTTAGTGTGCAGGAACAAAATTCTAACAGAAAAACATTCATTCGAGCAGAAGACACAAAGCCAGATCATCTCTTTATAAAAATATCGCTTCTCAGACACAAAGTTTGGAGTGGGGGCGTTTCACAAGAATGACATCCACGGCTCCAATTTATAATTGTAACGAATAGTATTTGAATAAAAGCATTTAATCGAGTAAAACCCGCACGTTGCCCGGGTCATTCGGCTAGTAGATTATAAACACAAAGTAATAAAACCAAATCCAAATAAATAGGGTGTGACATTTAGGTAACAGCGTTGTTACCATCTTCAGACAAAAGTACTGAATCAGAAATTTTACCAGAGCATGTTTTAAATATAGTTACTGTTTAAAGGCAAAATATCAGATAAGAAGAAGACCTGGGCTCAGCTGGCCCGGCTGATAGTACCCTGTAAGGGCTCCTAATCCAGGGATACAGGATGAGCAGCATTTGTACTCCATGTTAGGAGCGGCTGCACATGGCCTCTGTTCCTCATGTCAGAGGCGGCCATTTCTTTTGGAGCTAAGTCGGCCTGCCACTGAGTAGTGCTGCCAGTCTTAATGACAAAGGCAGACACATTCTACTTCACCCAGTGTGGAGATAAGAAAGAAGGAAGACCAGAATCTTCTTATCTGCTATCTTGTTTAGACACTTGATAACAGTAACTATTTAAAACATACTGTGATTTCTCATTCAGCACTTTTGTCTGAAGATGGAAACAACGCTGTAACTTAAACCTCACATACTATTTATTTGGATTTATTACCTTGTGAAATTGACACTACTTTTAGGAGGATATTTTATTTGTTTCAAATAAAATTATATTTCTGTACAGTAATTTGTTGCTTGTATAAGTTTTCCAGCATATTTCAAATCACATCACTCAATAGAACCTCCCAGGACAAACTTTCTGAGCATCTACATGTGTGTCCTAACATAACTCCAGTGGTACCAAGTGGTGTCTACGGCTGCTGTATAGACATGATAAGTACAGAGCATGTTAGATTGAAGTAAGTAGCTCTTGTCTCGCACTAACTAACCCGAGGCAAGGCCAAATGTCCTTTCTTCTACTTTATAAGCCAGAGAACATTCTTCCATCAAAGGTCCATCAAGAGTGTATTCTGAAACATGCCACACATTAGTAAAACCTAAGTTATAGCTTCTTGTTTAATCTTGTAGTGAGTCCATATGTCAATTTGTGTTCTCTTTTTCTTTTTTTCTTTTTTTTTTAAAGAAGAAAAAAATCCATAAATAGGTAAATACCTATTTTATATTTTGTGTAGTAAAACCTCCCTGTAAAGAACAACACCTAGTTGCAGAACCAAAGTGTCCTTTAGGGAGAGGTGTCCTCTTACCGGAGAGTTGCTAAATTGTAAAAATGGTAATTTTATAAATGAAAACTGTCCATCTAGAGAGGTGTCCTCTAATGTAAATTTCCTCTCATGGTAGTTCTACTGTATTATAAACCTGTTGCATTAGTTAATTGATATTTTGAATTAGACAAAATGAAAAGTTATTTAAAAATAATAATTAAAAAAAGGATATACAGTTAAACCTGTCTATAGCGCCCCCTCTAAATAGCGCCTTCCCTTCTATAGCGCCTGATTTTAAATACGTAGTATGATGCGATTTACATTAAAAGTGACCTGTCTATAGCACCCCCTCTCTATAGCACCTTATTTTGGTGAGTCCCAAGAGGGGGCGCTATAGATAGGTTTAACTGTATATAAGATGTGTGTGTGCAATGAGGTTTGTTTGTATTGTCTAAATAGAGGTTTATCCATTGAGGTGGTATCTGAGATTTTGAGGCAATCAATAAGAAACAATACAAATCTAAAGAGTAATATCTCAAAGTTAGGAAGGAAGGATGAAAATTTATTATGTTTAGTTGGTGTAAACTGACAAATTTTGTTTAATTTGTAAAATGCCAAAACAATCTTTATTTGTTTGAGTCGAAAAGCGATCCATTAAATATGTTTATATAAAAAAGGGTGTACCTGGATTATTTTTTTCTTTACAGATCCTGGTACGATCTTTTTTATATAAACAATCTTTATTTTATGAAAAAAGCATCTATCGTGCAACTGAAAGTTACTGATGGCTCGCGCCATCTATCAGGATAAATATCAGCTATACATTGATTTTTTAATTATTCCAGAATTGGCCAAATACCCATTCTTGATTAATCAAGAAAAGCTAACCACGGACGCGTTTCGGGCTGTTGGCCCTCGTCTGAGTGGTGTAAAGCTGTGCAAGTTGGCCAACAGCCTGAAACGCATACATGGTTAGGTTTTCTTAATTAATCAAGAATAGGTATTTGGCCGATTCTCGAATAACTAAAAATCAATGAGAATAGTTGATATTTATTCCGATAGATGGCGCAAGCCATCAGCAACTTTCAGTTGCACAATAAGGAGATGCCTTTTTCATAATTTATGCACCTTATCCCAGTACAATATCACACTTGTACTATTTTTTCACAATCTTTATTTTGTCAATCAAAGAAGTGCAATTGTGCACATTGAGTTCAATTGCACAAAAGTGAGATATTCAAAAAATAAATACAGAATTACATAAATCTGTGTGTGTCAGAGTAAATTAAGATAACAGAATTATACTGTTATTCAATCATAGAATTGAAACTAATTTGGGTGGACAAAATTTATGATCGATAATTTTTATTGAAAATAATGTCACAATTTTACTAATTAGTTTATGATAAGGCACAATTTGGATCATAGATTATAAACACAAGGAAATAAGACCAAATCCAAATAAATAGTGTGTGATGGTAACAGAGTTGTTACCATCTTCAGAAAAAAGTACTGAATGAGAATTTTTACCACAGCCTGTTTTAAATAGTTACTGTTATCAAGTGTGTAAACAAGATAGCAGATAAGAATAATATTCTGTATTTCTCAGAAAACTATCTTCTTATCTGTTATCTTGTTTCCTCACTTGATAACAGTAACTACTTAAAACATGCTGTGATAAAATTTCTCATTCAGTACTTTTGTCTGAAGATGGTAACAACGCTGTTACCAAAATGTCACACACTATTTATTTGGATTTGGTCTTATTACCTTGTGTTTATAATTAGTTTATGATAACAAAAAGAATAGATAAATGTCACAGTTTAACTGGTATGAAAGTGGAGAGATGTTGCTAACCAAACATCACAGTTCACTGGTCTGATAGGTAAAGCAAGGTCATTCCTCACAGTTTAATATTGTCGCGGAGATAAATAAAGCAAGGGCAAGTTTGGGGATAATTAATTTATTATAAGGGGTATTTATAGGGAGAGAGAGAAAGTACAACTTACCCCCAGTTAAAGCTAATCCTGAATGAACGACGTCAGCTCCCCCCGCCGACCAGATTCCCACCTCCCTGGTATCCAGGGATGATTTACAGGCTTCCCATGAGCCCTCTAGTGGTTGGAGCCGCTGAGCCGCTTGACAATATTATGTGCTCAAAATATGTATTCATACACACATAATGTTATTTCAAATAAGCTACACAACACTTATAATAAAGTGCGCCAATTTTGTTAACATCATTAGAGTATTGATACAAGAAAATTAGGGTTAATCCAAATAAATTAATAGTGTGATGTTTCGGTAACAGCGTTGTTACCATCATCAGACAAAAGAAATAAAATCAAATATATATATATAATATTTCGTTTGAATTGGTGAGAAATCCTGTCGACTCTCTATAATAATATTTGGAGATTGATCCTGTCAACTCTATGTGAGAATCGGGTTGAATCTTGTCGACTCTCTATAATATTTGGGGTTGAGTTGTCTAACTTACTATGAGATCCTGTCGACTCACTGTGAGATTGGTGAATTGGTGATTGATGGCGCAGTCTTGGTCGAATGGTGGGTTTCCACAGGGAAATACGAGCACCTGGATGGGAGAGAAAATAGACTTTGCGAAAGGGAGAGAGTGATGAGACTGGAGGAGGGAGGTACTTTGCCTTTCACATGATGGAGCGGACACTACCTTGGTTGGAGCCATCTTGAGCACACTTTGCTTCTAGCCCGGTCACCTACCTTCTCTTTAACTTCTTGTCCAAGATCATCGTCATTAACTCTCTCGGCTTCTCATTGGTGGATATCATTCTACGTGCTTGCTTCTGATTCGCTATTAGTTGGTCATGCTTAAAGGTGATTGGTTGTTGATTTGACATGCTTAACTGTGATTGGCTTAGTACCTCCATTGTCGCCATGATTGCAATCTTCCAGAAAGAAGAAGGTCTTTGAACTTTAGTTTTATTGGTCCTGGGCAGTGACCTTTACTTTCTGGATGATGCAATCCTGTGTTAATTGTTATTCCTTTTTTCGCGAAGCATAACTTTTATTAAATCTTTTGACGATACATTGCATAGATTGTGGTGGGGTTACATATTGCTATATACAAATTATCACATATATTTTTTATTTTTTTGTCTGATGATGCTGTTACCGAAACATCACACTATTAATTTATTTGGATTAGGTTTTATTTTTTTGTAGCTATAATCTATCATTCAAATTGTGCTTTATCATCATTAGAGTACATTAATCTTATAATGAGGAAGAAAATTAATTAAAAAAAAAATAGGCTTTAGAATCAATATTTTGTTGTAAACTGAGGGTAATTGTTGCTATATTACCATTAAATAGGTAAGTGTGAAATTCTATAAAAATACCCTATCACAGCAATGTCATATAGTTTACATGTGTTCAATTTTGGTCAATAATGCAAGTTCTCAACTCCAAACAAGCATGCCATTCTTGCTAAAGTGGTTTCATTGGAAACTATTTTATAGTACGAGGGGCCGGCCTTATCAGCTGATGGTGGCCTTCGCTCTGCACTTCCTGGACTGCCATTTCCACTTCAACATCCTGGCCTTTGGTACCGGTAAGTCTCCCTACATAGTGGATTCACTGAGACTTGCTGGGTCTCAATTATCCATAATCTCTCCCTCCGCTCCCATGTGGATGTAAATGTTCTCCCATGAATTATCTCCATGCTACAACAGACAACTGTCTTGTACTATGTGTTAAACACAACCAGTCCAACCTTTAATTATATTTCACCGTTGATAAGGTACAATTTGGATTATAGATTATAAACACGAGTTAATAAGACCAAATATAAATAAATAAATAGTGTTTGATGTTTCAGTAAAAGTGTTATTACCATCTTCAAACAAAAGTACTGACTGAGAAAATATATCACACAGCATGTTTACTGTTATCAAGTATGTAAACAAGATAGCAGATAAGAATAATATAGTTTTCTATGGACCCCCTAAAATATTATTTTTAGAATTAGAAGTAGAAAAAAAAAACATTTTTTTTAAATAATTAAAAACTGTGAAAATCATTGATATCTCCTCTTGATGATTTTTACAGATATGCTTTTAATTATATATATATATATTTTAAAAAGGGTTTTTTTTTACATTTCTAATTCTAAGAATAATATTTTAGGGTTTTTTAGAAAACTATCTTCTTATCTGCTATCTTGTTAACACACTTGATAACAGTAACTATTTAAAACATATTGTGGTTTAATTTCTCCTTCAATACTTTTTCCTGAAGATGGTAACAATGCTGTTACTGAAACATCACACACTATTTATTTATTTGGATTTGGTCTTATTACCTTATAATCTATAATCCAGATTGTGCCTAATTTTTTATTTTTTTTTGCTATGGAATCTATCTTTGAGTAACTCTTTAAATGAGCACCTGTCTTATCCAATTTTCCCAGAATAAAAGAAGGAATTGTGCAGAGAAAGGTTTGATTGTAAATTAAGTAAATATGTTAGTGTCCTTACCTCTTTCTTTTTCTCCTACAATGTCAATGGCATCAGTTGAGATCTGTGCTATTGCCTCATCAGGAAGATCTGGTTCTGCCTGGGAAGTTACTGTGCTGTCTAGCTCAGCTACAGCCACTGGGAACCCCTGGGACTTGAATGTCTCAGGTGGCAGAGATGCTGCAGAACATAGAGTGTAGGATGAGGTCGGAGCTTCTGAGATGATCAATCTTGCACTCCTCAGACGTCCACGAGCTGAGGGGGAAGCTCCAAGTGCTTCAGCAGCAGAACTGTAGGTTTCTGGAGCACCAGAAGACACCTTTGTCGCATCAGCAGAAGTTGGAGCTCCAAAGAAATCGGCCATTGCAGATCCTAATGCCAAAGAAGAAGCTGTGTTAGAAGATGGGCGGGATGCCGACCTCAAAGCTTGAAATTTTGGAGTAGCTGCTGACCCAAAACCTGGAAATTTTGGAGCCGTTCCTGACCCAAAAGCTTGGAATTTTGAAGCCGCTGCTGACCCAAAAGATAGGTTAGAATATTTCTGATTGGGTGCACTGGCAGAATTGGACAAGGATACACCCCCGAATGAGGGACTTGAAGACTTCTGCCCAAAGAAGGGTGCTGGAGATCCAAAGAGCTTTGAGGTTGAAGCAGATCTTGAGGAAGACTGAACACAAGGGGCTGGAGGGCCATCAAACACTGCCATGTTGAAAGCTAAGGAGTCAGAAGATTTTTCTTGTTTGGAGAGTGGGGATCCGAAGCAGGCAGAAAACTGATGAGGCATCGACTCAGATGCTGCAAAAGGTAGAGCCTCAAAGGAAGCAGGATCTTCAGGAGAAGGTGACCTTTCCTTCTGTAGATCGCCTCCAGAATGACCCTCACTTCCCAAGCCAGACACTGGACAGACAGACAGAACTGATTTGGACATGGCCATCAAAGGAAGATCAACAAACACTCTCTCCTGCGGTCTCAGGCTGGAATTCATCAGAGAGGAGATTAGATTGGAGCAGATAGGTCAATTAGGATTTTGGGTGCTCATCAGGCAGAGATTGTACCGTGCTAAAATAGGTTAGCAAGACAGAACTACTGAGGAACTATATTGGTGAACACAGAATAGCAGAACCAAACTTCTACAAGTTAATAAAACCAACCAATCATATTGTGATCAATATCTGTAATACATAAAACGCAGTGTATCTCTGTGAAATAAATTTAAAGAGATCTAGTTTTAATTTACCTTTTAATACAGCCATTCTTTTTTATTTTTGCCTTTATTAAGGTCAAGACCACCACACAATTGAAAACCTATACCTCTTTATTCAAGTTATCTCATTGTCAAACAGACCTCAGTTCTTCAGAGTAATAAGTAAAGGAGTTTATAGTCAAATACTAGGTGTTCTACAGGATTGTGTTATGTCCAATATTATAGTCCCAATAACACCTTGAGATAATCACAAACTCCACCATTGCCGGTCCCAAGCCCGGATGAAAAAGGAGGAGGGGGAGCAGTAACAAGCTCACTAAAAAACCTGGGCTCAGCTGGCCCGGCTGATAGTACCCTGTGAGGGCTCCTGATCCAGGGATACTGGATGAGCAGCATCTGTACTCGACTTTAGGAGCAGCTGCACATGGCATCTGTTCCTCATATCAGAGGCAACCATTTCATATTGGAGCTAAGTTGGCCTGCCACTGAATAGTGCTTCAAGTTTTAATGACAAAGGCAGACACATTCTACTTCACCCAGTCATGATGGTTGTCAGCTTGAGGAGCATGAACTCATGGAATTTGTGTAATCCATACACAAGGGAATAAGAAACAACAACATGATGATTGTCAAAACATCATTGAATGTCTCCAGCTCTACAGGTTTGATACCCTGATATGATTGAGTGGAGAAAAGAAAGAAGAAAACAAATTCCAGTCCCATTGAAGACCGTGGTAGAGGTTTGTCACCAATAGAGGAGGTACTTACTGGAAATTCTGGTAGCATTCTTGCTGAGAGCTGGAGCACACAGGATGGTGGGTTGTTAGGAGGCTGATGGCCAGGGGAAGACTTGGCATTTCTTATTTATAAAAACAATATTAAGGAATGTTGGATCCTGTATTTATAATATTCTAAATTACATCTATATTTATGCAAAATAATGCTAAATATCTCTAAATTACAGTTGTCTATAGCGCCTTCCTCTCTATAGCATCCGATTTTAAACATTAAAATGTAAACATTTAACATTAAAAGTGACCTGTATATAGCACCCTATTTTGGTGAGTTCCAAGAGGGGGCGCTATAGACAGGTTTAACTGTATAATTATTATTATATTGTTACGTAAAAAGAAAAATGGCGCATTCCAGAAGAGAATGTTTTAGAACGTTCTAGAAAAATGTAGAAAAATCGGAGAACAACGGATTGGCCAATCAGTAGTGATTGCGCAATGCTCAAGCCTGGCGGCTTTGTGATTGGCTAACCAACCATGACCGTTCTGGAAAGATCTACTCCGGTATATATAGGGATGAGGAACTCATGCAAGGGAGGTCGAAGAACGAAGCTACGTGGTGTACTCCAAGCAAGCTGCTGTCTCAAGAGGTCGGACTGCTGCTTACCGCCGACGCCGGTGTACTTCTTGAAAGATTCTAGAAGGTTCTACGAACTTCTGTCTCCTGTTCTGCTCCTGTTTTTCCTCACCGTGCTGCAGTTGGTGAGTTTGTAACTGCTGTTTTCTTTATTGTTGTTTTATTTTTGCACTCTTCTGTAATTATTTTATTGATTAGGCTTAAATAAAGTCCTAAAGATCCTTTGTACTCACGGAAGTTATTCTTTGTCAACCAACAACGCAACAATATTAAATAAATATTTTAATACAGTAGAACCTCCCTGTAAAGAACACCTAATTGCAGAGCTAAACTGTCCTTTAGAGAGAGGTGTCCTGTTACCGGAGAGTTGCTAAATTGTAAAAATGGTAATTTTGCAAATGAAAACTGTCCTTTGTGGAGAGGTGTAGGCTAGTGGGGTGTCTACTAAAGGGAGGTTCTACTGTACCTAAATTCAATTTTCTCTGAAAATAATTCTATTCCTAATAATTTACTACATTGTGGGTATGTGTTAATTCAAGTCAATCAAATGTATCTTTGTAAATAATTCTCTATGGATATTATGAAAAAGGCATCTCCTTATCGTGCAACTGAAAGTTGTTGATGGCTTGAATCATCTAATGGAATAAATATCAACTATTCTCTATGGATAGGTTCCAGGAGCCTGAGTTACCTATATGTTAATACTGTAAATAACACTTCAATAACTCTGTAAATATAAAAAATCTAAATCGGGGGGGTCGGTGGAAGGCTGGTTAAACTCACATCGTTCTTTGGCTATCCCTTTACGCTTCAGCTTCTTGGTTTCCGCTGGATCCATACAAAAAACTTTGTTAGATTTACAAAATTAATTGGAATTGAAAAGAGAAATTGTTATTTCCCATTGATGAGCAACTAAAGGAAGGTTGGAATAATATTGTAAACAATAAATGGAAGGAAGGAGAAGGATATTTTTTTACAGAGTGAAGGAAAGAGGCAATGAATGGGATATTTTGGTGGGCAACCACACAATAGAAAGAAAGGGGCAGGATATTGTGGTGTAGTAGACAACCAAACAATAGAAAGGTAGGATTAAACCTACCTGGAGTGGGAGTGCCTAGAGGTGGAAATTCCTCGTCCTCCTCTCTTGTATCATCCTGTTGTTCCGCTGTAACACAAGTTGACACACCATTATTCCCGTGTGTGCAGAAATCCAAATATTAAAGAAGAACCTCCCTGTAAAGGACACCTAATCACAGAGCCAAAGTATCCTTTAGGGAGAGTTGTCCTCTTACCAGAGAGTTGCTAAATAGTCTTCTTCTTCTTCTTTCTTATCTCCACACTGGGTGAAGTAGAATGCAGCTGCCTTTGTCATAAAGACTGGAAGCACTACTCAGTGGCAGGCCGACTTAGCTCCAAAAAAAAATGGCCGCCTCTGACATGAGGAAAAGACGCCATGTGCAGGAACTCTAACATGGAGTTTCAAATGCTGCTCATCCTGTATCTCTGGATTAGGAGCCCTTACAGGGTACTATCAACCGGGCCAGCTGAGCCCAGGTTTTTTAGTGAGCTTGTTACTGCTCCCCCTCCTCCTTTTTCATCCGGGCTTGGGACCGGCAAAGGCGGAGTTGCTAAATAGTGAATATGGCAATTTTGCAAATTAAAAACTATCCTTTATTAAGAGGTGTCTTATAGCATGTGTATCCTCTCTTGGAGGTTCTACTGTATTAATTAATGAATTGATGAATTTTTAATGCAACTTTGTGTAAGATGGAGTATTTTAAACAACACTTTTAGTTAATTTGGACTCTCCAGATAATTTAGGCATTTTAGGC
Source organism: Cordylochernes scorpioides (assembly GCA_030710605.1). NCBI lineage: Eukaryota > Metazoa > Arthropoda > Arachnida > Pseudoscorpiones > Chernetidae > Cordylochernes > Cordylochernes scorpioides. The sequence continues at coordinate 14,067,741 of CP092875.1, read as the reverse complement.
CTACCCGGCGAAGATTCTGTAGATCTAACATGAAAACCACTTCTGTGTACCAACAACTCACCAACTATGTACTGAAGATGGTCCACAGAAGCAGTCCGCAGTATCTCCTCCACGGGACATTGCTGATCTCCTTCAGGGTCGTGGTCGCGGGTTTCTACGGCTACAAAGCTGGTGAGAGGGCTGACGAGGTTGTACTTCAGACACAGATCGATGACGGCAGTTCTGGCTCTCCGGCGCTGGAGCTGGGTCTCCACTCTGTCAGCCTGGCTGAGTCCAGTGAGCCAGTCATCCAGCACTGCCTTAGCTGCCAGGGTGTGGAGCACCTTTCACACAAACTTTGACATTCAAGTTACTTGAACATATAAGTAGCAGCTACTTCTGTATTTGGATTATGTATTTCGAATAGTTTGGAGAAACCACTGAGAGGGTTCACCACTGATGAGCCAAGCCCTCTCATTAAATAACTTGTATCATTGCACTAAGGTCTGTGGGGAAAGTTGATGATATATGTGGAAAGAAACACATTGGCAAAAATCATTGTTACAAATTTTATCGATAGACGGCAATAAAATTTATAAATGCTTGTTAATAGTATTTGCAACAATGGCCAAAGATATACCTATTACTAGTAGAAGCCAACAATGGCCAAAGATATATTTGTTACAATTAAAAGCCAACAATGGCCAAAGAAATACCTATTGCTAGTAGAAGCCAACAATGGCTCAAAGAAATACTTGTTACAATTAGAAGATAACAATGGCCCAAAGAAATACTTGTTACTAGTAAAAGCCAACAATGGCTCAAAGAAATACTAGTTACTAGTAGAAGCCAACAATGGCCAAAGATATACTTGTTACTAGTAGAAGCCAACAATGGCCAAAGAAATACCTATTACTAATAGAAGCCAACAATGGCCAAAGAAATACTTGTTACAATTAGAAGATAACAATGGCCCAAAGATATACCTATTACTAGTAGAAGCCAACAATGGCTCAAAGAAATACTTGTTACAATTAGAACCCAACAATGGCCAAAGATATACTTGTTACTAGTAGAAGCCAACAATGGCCAAAGTAATACTTGTTACTAGTAGAAGCCAACAATGCCCAAGAAACAATTGTTACTAGTAGAAGCTAACAATGGCCAAAGTAACACTTGTTACTAGTAGAAGCCAACAATGGCCAAAGAAATACTTGTTACAATTAGAAGCCAACAATGGCCAAAGAAATACCTATTACTAGTAGAAGCCAACAAGGGCCAGAGATATACTTGTTACAATTAGAAGATAACAATGGCCAAAAGAAATACTTGTTACTAGTAAAAGCCAAAAATGGCCAAAGAAATACCTATTACTAATAGAAGCCAACAATGGCCAAATATATACTTGTTACAATAAGAAGCCAACAATGGACAAAGAAATACCTATTACTAAGAGAGTCCAACAATGGCCAAAGATATTCTTGTTACAATAAGAAGTCAACAATGGCCAAAGAAATACTGGTTACTAGTAGAAGCCAACAATGGCCAAAGAAATACCTATTACTAATAGAAGCCAACAATGGCCCAAAGAAATACTTGTTACTAGTAAAAGCCAAAAATGGCCAAAGAAATACCTATTACTAATAGAAGCCAACAATGGCCAAAGATATACTTGTTACAATAAGAAGCCAACAATGGACAAAGAAATACCTATTACTAAGAGAGTCCAACAATGGCCAAAGATATTCTTGTTACAATAAGAAGTCAACAATGGCCAAAGAAATACCTATTACTAGTAGAAGCCAACAATGGCCAAAGAAATACGGGTTACTAGTAGAAGCCAACAATGGCCAAAGAAATACTAGTTACTAGTAGAAGCCAACAATGGCCAAAGAAATACCTATTACTAATAGAAGCCAACAATGGCCAAAGATATACTTGTTACAATAAGAAGCCAACAATGGCCAAAGATATACTTGTTACTAGTAGAAGCCAACAATGGCCAAAGTAATACTTGTTACTAGTAGAAGCCAACAATGCCCAAGAAACAATTGTTACTAGTAGAAGCTAACAATGGCCAAAGTAACACTTGTTACTAGTAGAAGCCAACAATGGCCAAAGAAATACTTGTTACTAGTATAAGCCAACAATGGCCAAAGTAATACTTGTTACTAGTAGGAGCCAACAATGACCAAAGGAATAATTGTTACTGGTAGAAGCCAACAATACCCAAAGTAATACTTGTTACTAGTAGAAGCCAACAATGCCCAAGAAACAATTGTTACTAGGAGAAGCCAACAATGGCCAAAGTAATACTTGTTACTAGTAGAAGCCAACAATGGCCAAAGAATTACTAGTTACTAGTAGAAGCCAACAATGGCCCAAAGAAATACTTGTTACTAGTAAAAGCCAACAATGGTCAAATAAATACCTGTTACTAGTAGAAGCCAACAATGGCCAAAGGAATAATTGTTACTGGTAGAAGCCAACAATACCCAAAGTAATACTTGTTTTACTAGTAGAAGCCAACAATGCTCAAGAAACAATTGTTACTAGCAGAAGCCAACAATGGCCAAAGTAATACTTGTTACTAGTAGAAGCCAACAATGGCCAAAGATATATTTGTTACAATTAAAAGCCAACAATGGCCAAAGAAATACCTATTGCTAGTAGAAGCCAACAATGGCTCAAAGAAATACTTGTTACAATTAGAAGATAACAATGGCCCAAAGAAATACTTGTTACTAGTAAAAGCCAACAATGGCTCAAAGAAATACTAGTTACTAGTAGAAGCCAACAATGGCCAAAGATATACTTGTTACTAGTAGAAGCCAACAATGGCCAAAGAAATACCTATTACTAATAGAAGCCAACAATGGCCAAAGAAATACTTGTTACAATTAGAAGATAACAATGGCCCAAAGATATACCTATTACTAGTAGAAGCCAACAATGGCTCAAAGAAATACTTGTTACAATTAGAACCCAACAATGGCCAAAGATATACTTGTTACTAGTAGAAGCCAATAATGGCCAAAGTAATACTTGTTACTAGTAGAAGCCAACAATGCCCAAGAAACAATTGTTACTAGTAGAAGCTAACAATGGCCAAAGTAACACTTGTTACTAGTAGAAGCCAACAATGGCCAAAGAAATACTTGTTACAATTAGAAGCCAACAATGGCCAAAGAAATACCTATTACTAGTAGAAGCCAACAATGGCCAGAGATATACTTGTTACAATTAGAAGATAACAATGGCCCAAAGAAAAACTTGTTACTAGTAAAAGCCAAAAATGGCCAAAGAAATACCTATTACTAATAGAAGCCAACAATGGCCAAAGATATTCTTGTTACAATAAGAAGTCAACAATGGCCAAAGAAATACCTATTACTAGTAGAAGCCAACAATGGCCAAAGAAATACTGGTTACTAGTAGAAGCCAACAATGGCCAAAGAAATACCTATTACTAATAGAAGCCAACAATGGCCAAAGAAATACCTATTACTAGTAGAAGCCAACAATGGCCCAAAGAAATACTTGTTACTAGTAAAAGCCAAAAATGGCCAAAGAAATACCTATTACTAATAGAAGCCAACAATGGCCAAAGATATACTTGTTACAATAAGAAGCCAACAATGGACAAAGAAATACCTATTACTAAGAGAGTCCAACAATGGCCAAAGATATTCTTGTTACAATAAGAAGTCAACAATGGCCAAAGAAATACCTATTACTAGTAGAAGCCAACAATGGCCAAAGAAATACGGGTTACTAGTAGAAGCCAACAATGGCCAAAGAAATACTAGTTACTAGTAGAAGCCAACAATGGCCAAAGAAATACCTATTACTAATAGAAGCCAACAATGGCCAAAGATATACTTGTTACAATAAGAAGCCAACAATGGCCAAAGATATACTTGTTACTAGTAGAAGCCAACAATGGCCAAAGTAATACTTGTTACTAGTAGAAGCCAACAATGCCCAAGAAACAATTGTTACTAGTAGAAGCTAACAATGGCCAAAGTAACACTTGTTACTAGTAGAAGCCAACAATGGCCAAAGAAATACTTGTTACTAGTATAAGCCAACAATGGCCAAAGTAATACTTGTTACTAGTAAAAGCCAACAATGGTCAAATAAATACCTGTTACTAGTAGAAGCCAACAATGGCCAAAGGAATAATTGTTACTGGTAGAAGCCAACAATACCCAAAGTAATACTTGTTACTAGTAGAAGCCAACAATGCTCAAGAAACAATTGTTACTAGGAGAAGCCAACAATGGCCAAAGTAATACTTGTTACTAGTAGAAGCCAACAATGGCCAAAGAATTACTAGTTACTAGTAGAAGCCAACAATGGCCCAAAGAAATACTTGTTACTAGTAAAAGCCAACAATGGTCAAATAAATACCTGTTACTAGTAGAAGCCAACAATGGCCAAAGGAATAATTGTTACTGGTAGAAGCCAACAATACCCAAAGTAATACTTGTTACTAGTAGAAGCCAACAATGCTCAAGAAACAATTGTTACTAGCAGAAGCCAACAATGGCCAAAGTAATACTTGTTACTAGTAGAAGCCAACAATGGCCAAAGAAACACCTGTTACTAGTAGAAGCCAACAATGGTCAAAGAAATACCTGTTACTAGTAATTTCTAACAAGGTCCAAAGAAATACTTGTTACTAGTAGAAGCCAACAATGACCAAAGATATAATTGTTACTAGTAGAAGCCAACAATGGCCATAGTAATACCTGTTACTAGTAGAAGCCAACAATGGCCAAAGAAATAATTGTTACTAGTGGATGCCAACAATGGCCAAAGAAATACTTGTTACTAGTAGAAGCCAACAATGGCCAAAGAAATACTTGTTACTAGTAGAAGCCAACAATGGCCAAATAAATACTAGTAGAAGCCAACAATGGCCAAAGAAATAACTGTTACTAGTGGATGCTAACAATGGCCAAAGAAATACTTGTTACTAGTAGAAGCCAACAATGGCCAAAGAAATAACTGTTACTAGTAGAAACCAGCAATGGACAAAGAAATACTTGTTACTAGTAGAAGCCAACAATGACCAAAGTAATACTTGTTTCTAGTAGAAGCCAACAATGGCCAAAGAAATAACTGTTACTAGTAGAAGCCAACAATAGCCAAAGAAATAACTGTTACTAGTAGAAACCAACAATGGCCAAAGAAATACTTGTTACTAGTAGAAGCCAACAATGGCCAAAGAAATAACTGTTACTAGTGGATGCCAACAATGGCCAAAGAAATACTTGTTACTAGTAGAAGCCAACAATGGCCAAAGAAATAACTGTTACTAGTAGAAGCCAACAATGGCCAAAGAAATACTTGTTACTAGTAGAAACCAACAATGGCCAAAGAAATAACTGTTACTAGTGGATGCCAACAATGGCCAAAGAAATACTTGTTACTAGTAGAAGCCAACAATGACCAAAGAAATAACTGTTACTAGTGGATGCCAACAATGGCCAAAGAAATACTTGTTACTAGTAGAAGCCAACAATGGCCAAAGAAATAACTGTTACTAGTAGAAGCCAACAATGGCCAAAGAAATACTTGTTACTAGTAGAAGCCAACAATGGCCAAAGAAATAAATGTTACTAGTAGAAGACCAAGACTACTAATAGACCAAGCCTTGGTCTTGTTACTTTTTCTTTCTAATGATAAGGCACAATTTGGATGAATGATTATAAACACAAGGTAATAAGAACAAATCCAAATAAGTAAATAGTGTGTGACATTTCTGTCACAGCGTTGTTACCGAAACGTTACACACTATTTATTTATTTGTATTTTGTCTTATTACCTTGTGTCTTTTATTTCTAATCGATAATCCAAATTGTACCTTATTACATGTGTGATGTACTTAAACTAAAGGTAAGAAGACCAAATCCAAATTATTAAAATGTTTGTATATTTGGTCTTGTTACCTTTTTTAATTTATAATCAATAATCCTTATTGCAGGGTGTACTCAGATTGTCCATAGTTTGCTAAATTAATTCAGAAAGTCTAATTCTACCCATAGTTTAGAGATGGGCTATTTTAAGTCAATATTAATGCTGATACTTGTGACATCAGAACTGATTGAGGGAAGATGGTGTGACTTACTGTTCCAGGGGTTTCATGGACTGGGGAAGAGTAGAACGTGGTCTCGTAGCTCTGGCCTTCAATGGTTCCTTTCAAGGTGGCCTGGAACACCCGGAGGAGACTCATTCAGAAGCTATCCAGCTACAATGAAACTTCCATAGCAGAAAAATATTACAAAAGTGAAATTGTACTGGGATCTGGTGATTGAATTGATAAATCTCCTATTAGTGCAACTAAATGGCTGCAGAATTCGCCATATACCCTTTCTTCATTAATCAAGAACACATACATAGACACAAGTTAATAAGACCAAATCCAAATAGACAAATAGTGTGTGACGTTTCAGTAACAACACTGTTACCGAAACATCACACACTATTTATTTGGATTTGGTCTTATTATCTTACTAGCCGAATGACCCGGGCAACGCCCGTGTTTTACCTGATTGAATGTTTTTATTCAAATACTATTTGTTACAATTATAAATTGGCGCCTTAAATAAATGCATATATTAGTTAATAACTATAGCCTATGTGCTTTATCTGTCTATGTACTGTTGGCTTCCGTAGGCGTCTCTTACTGGGAAAATGAAAGAGAGGATTCCATTTAGTTATTAACTAATTATGCATTTATTTAAGGAGCGACCCGCTCCAACACAATAGTTACAAAAACCAAAAAGCGAGTGGGGGGGGGGGGGGCAAGGTAAAAAACAAAGTGTCTCATGTAGTGGTGGCGTGATCGTAGCCAACCAATAGGAGAGCGCCATTCCAAAAAAAAAGCAAACGGTGACAGAGATGATGACGCTCGTAACTGTATATAGAATGTTTATAATCTATAATCCAAATTGTGCCTTATCAACACATACATAGCTTTTCTTTATTAATCAAGAAACAATATTTGGCCAATTAGAAAATAATTGAAAATCAATGATTAGTTGATATTTATTCTGAAAGAAGTCCCAAGATCAGGAAATGCCATAGGAACAACAACTGTCCTTTATAGAGAGATGTCCTCTTACTACTGTATATAGTGTTCCGTATTGTTTGGTTCTGTTATGTTGAAAATAAAAATTAATTTACATGCATGGATTCTTCTATTAAAATGATTTAGATGAAATTTTCAAATTTAATTTTAAAATATTTACATACAGTAAAACCCCGCTAAGACGAACCATGGATATAACGAACCTTCCCTTATAACGAACCCATCGAAAATCCCAATTCCATTCCATTAAAATTACCATCGTCATAACGAACTTTTCACTTTTCAAACTAGCGAATTATCGCTATAACGAACCCAATTTTGGTCCCAAAATATTAAATTCTATCAAAAATACCATGCTTATAACGAACTTTTAATTTTAATTCTAAAATTCCAAAATTATAATTTTCAAAACTAATTAAAATTTTGTGTGAGCTCTAGCTCACAGATCGCAATTCAAAACAAAGAATTTAGCGACATTGGGTGTTTTTATTTACGTCCTATTTTTATACTGCGCTCTTTTATAAATTTTTCATGCTTTATTGAAAACTAAATTTCTTAACTATACATTAGGAAAATTCCTTAAAACATGATTTAAATTATTAAAACCAGTTTTAAAAGATAATGGAAGTGCCAAAGAAAAAGTCACTCGTACCAAGATATTACTTGAAAAGAAATTAACCATCATAAAAGCTATTGAGAGTGGTACATCGCAAGCGGAACTTCGGATGAAAATGAAAATGAGCAAAAGTAGCATTTCTACGATATGGGGCAAAAAAAAAGACTATAAAAAAAATGCTACAAAGAGGAATCAATCCCAACTATTGCCGCTATCGTCAGTGTCATTTTAAAAAATGAAGATTTCTTTGCTAGATATGAAACCAAATTTTTGAGGAATATGTTAAAGCAGAAAAAATAACGGACTTCTTCAAGTAAGCCTTTGTATCCTATATTGTAATATAATATTTATTTATATAAAATATATTTTTTATACCTTTTAAAATATTATTAATAAAGTTTTTATTTAATTTTTACATATAAGGTATACTTTTCTTGGATTTTTTTGACATATGGGGGGCAGGTTGCATTTATACTAATTAAATTATCAGAGGAACTGATCAAAAAGGCAATATTTTCACATGATTTTGTTTTTATTTTAATATACAGCTTTAATATATAGAAATAGGTTCATTTTTAGGGGGAAAAAAGCAGCCAATATTAAGAGGTTGCCTTTTTTTTTTTTTTTTTTTCGCGCATGCCCTTTAATTATATCCTCAAAAAAAAAATTAAATACCCAAACCGTGGCTATAGTGAACCGTGGCTATAGTGAACCAAAAGTCCCGTCCCAATGGGGTTCACTATAGAGGGGTTTTACTGTATGTACAAACTTTACCAAAGCCATAATTTATAAACACAAGGTAATAAGACCAAATCCAAATAAATAAATAGTGTGTGACGTTTCAGTAACAGCATTGCTACCATCTTCAGGCAAAAGTACTGAACTTTTGTCTGAAGATGGTAGCAATGCTGTTACTGAAACGTCACATACTATTTATTTATTTATTTGAATTTGGTCTTATTACCTTGTGTTTAAAATCTATAATCCAAATTGTGCATTATCAAAGCCATAGTTATAGCTTAAGTTCAAAACAACAATGCACAAAACATCCAATATCCTTAATTATTTACAGCTTGGTCTCAAATATTTTATTTAAATTTTCCATTGATTTTGAAATGCCAATGTGTTGTTGTTATCAGTGTCTATCAAGTTGAGTTTGACTTTTGGTCCGACAAATATTCTCCAATTTGATTTGTTATTGACCATCATTTACAGCTCATCCAGTCACCTTTTTTTGTAGTTTTCATGACCCCTTTTAGCTATCTCATTGCAGGTCTTCCTCTCTTCCTTCAATTGTTCCCAACATCAACATATTTTCTAAACCATTTCATTTCATTATGTATCTGATGTAGGTCAGTCTTTGTTCACATATTTATGATTCTAGGTGTGTGTGTGTGTATTTACAACGATTAATTTAAAATTGAAACATTTGTATTTTTATCTGTCCATGGCACTCCAAGTAGCTTTCTCCGTGTTCACATTTTAAAGGCTTCAATTTTTTTTTCTTTCTTTACTGAGAGTCCAGCTCTTACATTCAAAAGTGACCACAGGGAATACCAATGCCTCTACAATTAATTTCCTTATTTTGAATGAAATGTCTTCATTTTTCATAACCTTGACCCATTTCATGATTGCATTCCTTCCTGTATACCTATACAAACACCTAAATAAGTTTCTTAATAGCTTAAAAATGTTTATTTTCATTTTAGAAAGTTTTTAATGAAGTTGGTGGTAGTAGTAGAAGTTTGTATTATGTATAAAAGAAACATTTGTGCTTTTAAATACTTTCATTTTATATGTATAGATGGCGCGTTATTGCTTTGTGTTAATTTATGCCTAACTCACCTTGTCTTTATTGTTTGCGGAAGAGCATTGCTTGATGCAAATATTTGAATGCAATTCTACTGTCCTATAAACTTATGTCCATAGTCTTCTTGAAAACCATTTCTGAGATTCCATCCTTCAGGGCTGCGTATATAAGCAGAATCGTCCAATACAGTATTAGAGCTCTGAGATGCGGTCTGGTAGATTAAATTGGTGAAACTGCTGGGAGGGTTCACCACTGATGAGCCAAGCCCTTCCAATATTTTTTCATCGCAGTAAGGACAGTAGAAGTTTGTATTATGTATAAAAGAAACATTCGTACTTTTAAATACTTTCATTTTATATGTATAGATGGTGCATTATTGCTTTGTGTTAAACTTTTAGTTTGTAACTTCTAGAATGTCTTTATAGAGGGTTGGTGGAAGGATTGTCTAAACTGTTGGTTTTCGACCGCTTCGACCCGAGTTCGATTCCCATATTGGGCACTTTTTTCCGATTAAAAAAAAAATGCTCTAATGGCCCCAGATTCTTGCAAAAGTCCAATCCTACCAGCGAGTGCAAGTAACCAAATGGGGCTCTGGCACATTTGTAAGTGCAAAGTCAAACTACTTCTCACATATGTAGACATGTGATGCACTTACAATAAAAGCAGTCTTCTACTTCTACCCACCATGATTATCATGGCCTGTACCACGTGTTCTAGGAATAAGCAAAAAAAAAGAATGTCTTTATCTCACCTGTGATGATAAATTATCAAGATCACTCCCATCTCACATTGCCCTGGACAGAAAGTCTCCATGTTCTCCAGTTGGACTTCCCAAATTTTCCCCAAAGCTGTGGCCAATTTACTGATCTAAGTTTTCTTGCTTGCGGAAAATATAGATGACAGAATACTTATTGGATTGCTTTTGATGATACATCCTGTTTTAATGTCCATGGTTCAATGGTATATGAAAAGAAAGGCATCTCTTGATCATGCAACTGAAAGATGGTAATAATGACTTGTGCCATATTGATAAATATCAACTAAAGGTTGATTTTTTAATTATTCCAGAATTGGCTAAATACTCTTTCTTGATTAATTAAAAATTTTACCATTTACTCATTTCAGGCTGTTGGCTCTCATCAGTGTGGCGCAAGCTATACCTCAAAAGCTGGTCTGGGTATTCAGCCAATCTATGATTAGTTAGTATTTATCTGACAGAAAGTGGACACCAACAGCAACTTTTAGTTGCACAATCAGGAAATGTCTTAATTAATCTACCTGATTCCAGTACACTTTTGTAACATTTTACACAATGTAATGATAAGGCACAATTTGAATTATAGATTATAAGGAAATAAGACCAAATCCAATGATAAGGCACAATTATAGATTATAAGGTAATAAGACCAAATCCAAATAAATAAATTGTGTGTGATGTTTCAGTAACAGCATTGTTACCATCTTCAGACAAAAGTACTGAATGGTGAATACTGAATAGTTTCAGTACTTTTGTCTGAAGATGGTAACAACGCTGTTACTGAAACGTCACACACAATTTATTTTATTTGGATTTGGCCTTATTACCTTGTGTTTTTTCAATGTAATAAAAACATTTTTATCTTATGGGCCATTTTTGGCACTTAACATGGAAATCTTAAGTTTATTTTATATTCACATGGGTCAATGTAATGTATCAGTTCAAAATATGGTTCTTCATTCTACATGTGTGACACTTTACTTGTGATTCTTGAGTTTCATCTTTTAATCACATGGATCAATGAAACATCTCAAGAACAGGATTTGTATTCCACAAGGTAATACGACCAAATCTAAATAAATAATTAAATAGTGTGTGACATTTCGGTAACAGCGTTGTTACCATCTTCAGACAAAAGTAGATGGTAACAACGCTATAATAGAAACATCGCACACTATTTATTTGGATTTGGTCTTATCACCTTGTATTTATAATCTATAATTCAAATTGTGCATTATCAGGATTTGTATTTGATTTTCTTCGGGGCTCAAAAATCATTCATTCTGGTGGGCAGCCCCGTAAATAAAGATATTTGATTTTCCAGTGACTTTCTATGGGTCAATGAACCAAAATGTTACAAAGGTGAAATTGTACTGAGAGATCAGGTGGATAAATTAATAAAAAGACATCTCTTGATTGTTCAACTAAAATTTGGTGATAGCTTGCACCTTTTTATTAATTAATGAACCAAGTTTAGAACAATTTAATCCAACAGGTCAATGGGAAAACCCGGTGAATGACATAGTTACCATGACGGCATGTGTGACACTTTACTTGTGATTCTTAAGTTTCATCTTCTATTCACATGGATCAATGGAACATGTCAAGAACAGGATATGTATTTGATTGGTCAGCCACTTTCTATAGATCAATAAACCAATGTGAAAAAAAAAAAAAAAAAAAACAGATCAAAAGTCTTCTTCTTCTTCTTTCTTATCTCCACACTGGGTGTAAGTAGAATGCGTCTGCCTTTGTCATTAAGACTGGGAGCACTACTCAGTGGCAGGCCGACTTAGCTCCAAAAGAAATGGCCACCTCTGACATGAGGAACAGACGCCATGTGCAGCCGCTCCTAACATGGAGTACAAACGCTGCTCATCCTGTATCCCTGGATTAGGAGCCCTTACAGGGTACTATCAGCCGGGCCAGCTGAGCCCAGGTTTTTTAGTGAGCTTGTTACTGCTCCCCCTCCTCCTTTTTCATCCGGGGTTGGGACCGGCAAAGGCGGTGGCAAAGGCAAAGTGAAATTGTTATGAGATCAGGTGGATAAGTTAAGAAAAAGACATCTCCTGATTGTTCAACTATAAGTTACTGATGGCTTGCACCTTTTTCTTAATGAACCAAGTTTAAAACAATTTGGTCCAACAGGTCAATGGGAAAACTCAGTGAATGACATAGTTACCATGACAGCATTCCGTATGAAGGCATAGATGACAACCCGCTGTCCGGAGTAGACAGTGGGGATGATGGCTGGGGCCACAGCAATGGCCTCCTGTCTGCCATCTTCCTCCCACACCACGGAGAGGTTGGTCAGTGTGGGCTGTCTGCAGCGCTGGAGCTGTAGGTCCACCTGGACAGTCATTGTACATTGGAGGGACACTTCTTTGGTAACAGTAAGTATTATTTCACATCATGTACAGTCAGTGTACATTGGAGGGACACTTCTTTGGTAACAGTAAGTATTATTTCACATCATGTACAGTCATTGTACATTGGAGGGACACTTCTTTGGTAACAGTAAGTATTATTTCACATCATGTACAGTCAGTGTACATTGGAGGAACACTTCCTTGGTAGCTGTAAGTATTATTTCACATCATGTACAGTCAGTGTACATTGGAGGAACACTTCCTTGGTAGCTGTAAGTATTATTTCACATCATGTACAGTCAGTGTACATTGGAGGAACACTTCCTTGGTAGCTGTAAGTATTATTTCACATCATGTACAGTCAGTGTACATTGGAGGAACACTTCTTTGGTAACAGTAAGTATTATTTCACATCATGTACAGTCAGTGTACATTGGAGGGACACTTCTTTGGTAACAGTAAGTATTATTTCACATCATGTACAGTCAGTGTACATTGGAGGAACACTTCCTTGGTAGCTGTAAGTATTATTTCACATCATGTACAGTCAGTGTATATTGGAGGGACACTTCCTTGGTAGCTGTAGGTATTATTTCACATAAACACAAGGTAATAAGACCAAATCCAAATAAATAAATAGTGTGTGACGTTTCGGTAACAACGCTGTTACCGAAACGTCACACACTATTTATTTATTTGGATTTGGTCTTATTACCTTGTGTTTATAATCTACAATCCAAATTGTGCCTCATCACTATTATTTCACATCATGTACAGTCAGTGTACATTGGAGGAACACTTCGTTGGTAGCTGTAAGTATTATTTCACATCATGTACAGTCAGTGTACATTGGAGGGACACTTCTTTGGTAAGAGTAAGTATTATTTCACATCATGTACAGTCAGTGTACATTGGAGGGACACTTCTTTTGTAACAGTAAGTATTATTTCACAGCATGTACAGTCAGTGTACATTGGAGGAACACTTCTTTGGTAGCTGTAAGTATTATTTCACATCATGTACAGTCAGTGCACATTGGAGGAACACTTCCTTGGTAGCTGTAAGTATTATTTCACATCATGTACAGTCAGTGTACATTGGAGGAACACTTCCTTGGTAGCTGTAAGTATTATTTCACATCATGTACAGTCAGTGTACATTGGAGGAACACTTCCTTGGTAGCTGTAAGTATTATTTCACATCATGTACAGTCAGTGTACATTGGAGGAACACTTCCTTGGTAGCTGTAAGTATTATTTCACATCATGTACAGTCAGTGTACATTGGAGGAACACTTCTTTGGTAACAGTAAGTATTATTTCACATCATGTACAGTCAGTGTACATTGGAGGGACACTTCTTTGGTAACAGTAAGTATTATTTCACATCATGTACAGTCAGTGTACATTGGAGGAACACTTCCTTGGTAGCTGTAAGTATTATTTCACATCATGTACAGTCAGTGTACATTGGAGGGACACTTCCTTGGTAGCTGTAGGTATTATTTCACATAAACACAAGGTAATAAGACCAAATCCAAATAAATAAATAGTGTGTGACGTTTCGGTAACAACGCTGTTACCGAAACGTCACACACTATTTATTTATTTGGATTTGGTCTTATTACCTTGTGTTTATAATCTACAATCCAAATTGTGCCTCATCACTATTATTTCACATCATGTACAGTCAGTGTACATTGGAGGAACACTTCGTTGGTAGCTGTAAGTATTATTTCACATCATGTACAGTCAGTGTACATTGGAGGGACACTTCTTTGGTAAGAGTAAGTATTATTTCACATCATGTACAGTCAGTGTACATTGGAGGGACACTTCTTTGGTAACAGTAAGTATTATTTCACAGCATGTACAGTCAGTGTACATTGGAGGAACACTTCTTTGGTAGCTGTAAGTATTATTTCACATCATGTACAGTCAGTGCACATTGGAGGAACACTTCCTTGGTAGCTGTAAGTATTATTTCACATCATGTACAGTCAGTGTACATTGGAGGAACACTTCCTTTGTAGCTGTAAGTATTATTTCACATCATGTACAGTCAGTGTACATTGGAGGAACACTTCTTTGGTAACAGTAAGTATTATTTCACAGCATGTACAGTCAGTGTACATTGGAGGAACACTTCTTTGGTAACAGTAAGTATTATTTCACAGCATGTACAGTCAGTGTACATTGGAGGAACACTTCCTTGGTAGCTGTAAGTATTATTTCACATCATGTACAGTCAGTGTACATTGGAGGAACACTTCTTTGGTAACAGTAAGTATTATTTCACATCATGTACAGTCAGTGTACATTGGAGGAACACTTCCTTGGTAGCTGTAAGTATTATTTCACATCATGTACAGTCAGTGTACATTGGAGGAACACTTCCTTGGTAGCTGTAAGTATTATTTCATATCATGTACAGTCAGTGTACATTGGAGGAACACTTCTTTGGTAACAGTAAGTATTATTTCACATCATGTACAGTCAGTGTACATTGGAGGAACACTTCTTTGGTAACAGTAAGTATTATTTCACATCATGTACAGTCAGTGTACATTGGAGGAACACTTCCTTGGTAGCTGTAAGTATTATTTCACATCATGTACAGTCAGTGTACATTGGAGGAACACTTCCTTGGTAGCTGTAAGTATTATTTCACATCATGTACAGTCAGTGTACATTGGAGGAACACTTCCTTGGTAGCTGTAAGTATTATTTCACATCATGTACAGTCAGTGTACATTGGAGGAACACTTCTTTGGTAGCTGTATTATTTCACATCATGTACAGTCAGTGTACATTGGAGGAACACTTCTTTGGTAACAGTAAGTATTATTTCACAGCATGTACAGTCAGTGTACATTGGAGGAACACTTCTTTGGTAGCTGTAAGTATTATTTCACATCATGTACAGTCAGTGTTCATTGGAGGAACACTTCCTTGGTAGCTGTAAGTATTATTTCACATCATGTACAGTCAGTGTACATTGGAGGAACACTTCCTTGGTAGCTGTAAGTATTATTTCACATCATGTACAGTCAGTGTACATTGGAGGAACACTTCCTTGGTAGCTGTAAGTATTATTTCACAGCATGTACAGTCAGTGTACATTGGAGGAACACTTCCTTGGTAGCTGTAAGTATTATTTCACATCATGTACAGTCAGTGTACATTGGAGGAACACTTCCTTGGTAGCTGTAAGTATTATTTCACAGCATGTACAGTCAGTGTACATTGGAGGAACACTTCCTTGGTAGCTGAAAGTATTATTTCACAGCATGTACAGAGACCACGGTGACTCAACAGTGCAGGACAGAGTGCCAAGAGACCTCACTGATTCAACAATGTAGAAATATCAATCACAAGTAGCCAACAAGGAGCTGTGGAGGAGAGTCGTTCGAAATATTATTTACTTAATGTTATTGGGCAGCTTGTGTAAGAACTCTAGTTCTGTGTTCATCCCTATGCCAACCCTTGCATCATTATTTGAGCCATTCACACTCTGTTGAACACAAAGAACATCTAGCAGACTTAACAAAGATTAGGTGCGAGGTAATCAGATGCTGCGGAAGTTTTAATACTCCAATCTGAAGATGGCAACAATAACGCTGCTGCTACTGACATCTTGTGAAACTTATCTCTAATCCAAATTGGAAGGTTGCTGCATCTAGATTGACACGATGCCACATCATTTGTTTCAGCATATGATTTTTGCACAATCTACCTGAAATTTCATGAGGTGCTCGTCTTTTCAAATATATGGTATGACAAATTGCGAGTTATTCTGGACAAACAAGAAAAAAAAAACTGAAGCTATTAGTTTTTCAGATAGAAGACACAGAAAAAAGCAGCTCCAGATCATCTCCAGGTTTTTTTGACAAGATAAAAAAATGGAAGGACAATGTCCGATACTTGTGTGTCATTCTCAATCAACATCTGACCTTTCAAAAACACGTCCAGAAACGAATCAATCTCGCAAAAGAAGCGAAGCACAAGTTAGCACTACTATTAGACGACCAAAGCAAATATCTTCACACTATAAATGAAAAATCTACACATCAATTATAAAACTAATTTTTACCTATAGCCACCCAGTCTTTATAACTGCAAAGAAGATTACATTGAAAAAATTTGATGAGGCACAATTTTGGATTATAGATTATAAACACAAGGTAATAAGAGCTACTCCAAATAAATTAATAGTGTGTGACATTTCGGTAACAGCATTGTTACTTAATCATCCCACACCATTAATTTATTTGGTATTAAGTCTTATTATCTTGTGTTTATTGAAAAAAATTTAAAAGCTTTGAGAAAACCGAATCATCAAAAAAATAATGGGGGCCTCATGGTTTGTCAAGAGCACTATCATTAGAAAAAGGATCTTTAAATAGAGAGAGAGAGAGAGAGAGAGAAAATAGAAACAATTTCATAATAAGACAATCCTCAACTTCTACTTTAAAAAAATAAATAGAAAAGATTGAAAATACAACCTGTTAAGGCACATTTTGGATTATAGATTATAAACACAATGTAATAAGACCAAATAAATAAATAGTGTATGACGTTTTGGTAACAGCGTTGTTACCATCTTTAGACAAAAGTACTGAATGAGAAATTTTACCACAGCATGTTTTATATGCCACACACTATTTATTTATTTGTATTTGGTCTTATTACCTTGGGTTTATAATCTATAATCCAAATTGTGCCTTATAAATAAATGAAGACAAATGGAAATAAATAAAATAAAAACATGTGCCCAAAACAAAATAAATGAGGAAAAGAGATTCACTTAAAAAAAAACATCTCAAATCCAAGATCCCACATCACAATGAACCAAATAGGTAAATACACTGTAAATGTGAAGAACCTGTACATATTATCCACTGTGTAAATATAATAAGGTAGTACAGGGGTCGACAAACTGCGGCTCACGAACCACATGCAGCTCTTTGGATATGAAGCTGCGGGTCTTCATATAGTTCCATAGGTAAATATTATTTATGCGAGTACTATTTATTGTTATGAAAATTAGAAACTATTTTAGATGCATAAGATTCTTTTTGAAATAAAACAATTTCTACTGCCCTTACTGCAATGGAAAAATTAATGGGAGAGCCTGGCTCATCAGTGGTGAACCCTCCCAGCAGTTTCGCCAGTTTAATCTACCATACCGCCATTATATTGTTGTCAAGCCATTATATTGTTTTAGAGTGGTAAGTTAGTTATGAACTGGAAAATACAAATTGTAACTTTCAGAGAACTACATATTAGTGAGATGAATTAAAGGTAGGAACTAAGAGTTTCTTTACTTACCATCTTGTAAGCTGTGTCGGCATCTGTGACCTTCTCAAAGGATCCAGCCCCACTGGTGGCCAAATGTCGAAGCAGTGGACTATCCACTCGATCCCTGGATTATAAACACATTTCACTCTTTGTGATCAAAACCTTACCAATCTTCCACATGGTATATATATGTCATAATATATGCTCTTCCAGGAATAATAAAACAAACCTACAGTCAACCCAGAGAGAGAAGGCGGGTAAGGATCGGTCACTTGAGACAGCAGCGACATTCCAAGGGGCGACAACTGGGGCCCCGTTTCTTGGAACCTCAGGACTAATTAAGACAGTTGGAGATTGTGTTCGACACGGAACGGCCGGCCGCTCAGCGGTGGCTGGCCCGTCTATCTCTCTCTGGTTGCCTGGGATTCCTCTTCCAAAATTCTGGTGTCCTTATTTCTCTTTCCCCACATTATTATTATATTGCCACATATATATATCAAAATACGAAACTATTTTACACGCGTATGATTCTTTTAAAAATTAAACAATTTCTACTGCCCTTACTGCAATGGAAAAATTAAAGGGAGGGTCTGGCTCATCAGTGGTGAACCTTCCCAGCGGTTTCGCCAGTTTAATCTACCATACTGCTGTTATATTGCATTTTTGGAACTTCCTTTTATAGTGATACTGATGCTAGACTCTTGAAATGGGTATTTTTGATGAATTATGGACATAAGCTTTGAAGACAGCAGAATTACATATAATTATAAATATATAATATGCTTCGAGCAATCGCTCTTCCGCAAACATCAATTTGTGAATATATATATGTGACAATATAGTGATAATGTGGGGAAAGGGAAATAATCACGCCACAAATTGGTAGAGGAATTTGGAAGCCATCCGAGAGAGAGGGAGCGCCACCGCTGAACGACCGTTTGTGTTGCACGCCCCCAGCAACTGTCCAAAAATAGTCCCCAGGTGTTGACGGACGGGCCCCATTTGCCGCCCCTTTGGAATGGCGCTGCTGTCTCAATTGACCGGACTTTACATACCATCTCTCTCTGGGATGGCTCTAGGTTTGTTTTATTATTCCTGGAAGAGTATATATTATGACATATGGCCCCCGTTGAAGAAGGCTGAACATGGTTTGAGTATACTTAAAGCTGGAGAAGCCAGGAATATAGAAAATAATTTTACAGTTGAAATTAGTTAAGGTAATGGTGACATAGTTTTATGTAAATAAAATATTGTATAGTACACAAGTAAATATTATTTACAAGCAGTTTTACAACACCGGAGGGTTTGATATTTATGGGGAATTTTGAAAATATCAAGGTTATAAAAAGGCTATATACAATAAAATCTAATGTACTATATGGGAAATGAAATTGAGGAGTGTGAACAAGGAGAAGGGGAGTCACAAACACATGATGAAATTCTGGAGATCATTAAGGCTGGGGTACTCTACACTTTAAGCTATTTTTCAGGCGGACAAGGCAAGGGGAAACTTGTCATGGGCTTTCTATGCATTAGGTGTAGAGTACGAGAAATGAGATTGAGGTTGGCAATTGTGTGAGCTCAGGACTGAGGTAAATATAAAACTACATACAATGTTAGAACCTCGGCGAACAGAGCGAGGGGAAACTTGCCCTGGGCCAATCTATCTTATCTATGCAGTTACTTGTGTAGCGAGTCCAAGGGGAAAAGTCCCGTGTGTAGGTGAGGAAGTCGAATGGACTTATATTTAATTTGCGGAAAGTATGCGCGCACAGTGCCAAAAATTGGGACGAGGACTGCGTTGTCCGTTACAAGTGACGAGCTGCTCGGACCCGAGGTGTTTGAACCGTCGTGGGAGTTTGTGCAAGGCGATGATTTCGCGGTGGGTTGAACGTAAAACCCATGTCTGCGCGAAATGATGACGGACCGGACAGGATCAGCGACGATGTTTAACGTACCTCCGTGGGAAATATCGAAGGTAGGCTATATCGTGCTGGTTTGGACAAGGGACAAACATAGATTTGAAGACAGGGTCCGTGTGGCGAACGTGTGGCGCGAGAAGAAGGGGCGAACTGTGTCGCTCGATGCAGATTGTTCAAGTGCGAACAAAAAGGAGTTGATAAATATCTGGCAGTTAGTCAATCTGCATCCTGTGACGAACACACCATTGGCTAGATGGTGTGGGTCGGTGGATAGGTTAGGGATGAACTACGAAATATATTATCATAAATGAAGGGCGAAGGTTAGGATTTTGAAATGACAATATAGAAGCTCGATAATTGATTAATCAATAATTCTCTATAAAAGGTCCTGAGCTGGTATAAGGTTAACAAAGTTGTAAGAATGAGAGAGGCATTCAGGGGAAGATAGATAAGAGTCACCAAGGGTTGGTTGTAAGCAAGGCTCACGTGATGGTTGAAATTCTTCGACGCCTGACTTACAGGGTGAATTTTGAGTCGTTTAGGGAAAGAAATTACTTTTCGTGAGATGTGCTTACAAGTAGGAGAGGTCATATACAAATAGGTATACAAAAGTTTAGGTGCTGGAGGCATATTTTTATAGATAAATTGATTATGAAAAATCTATTGTTAATAGTAAAAATCGTAAAGCATTAATAGGTAGAATTCCTTTTTTTTTTTTTTTTTAAGTTACATTAAAATGGAAATTATTTAATTAAAATGACGATTGTTAAATTCTACTGGTAAGGTAACTAATTAAATGAGTTACAAATATCTAGATAAATAATATGGAGAATAAAATCATTGTTAATAGGCGTGGAGAGAATAAATGGAGCTAATTATGTAAATATTGGGACAATTTACATGGAATGACTTATTTAAAGAATGAATGGTAGGAGTTAAAACAAAACACTCACGAGTTATGTTGGTTTAGAGAGCAGGTAAGTTCATTGAGCTTCGGGAGAGTTCTGTCTGTGACACTTTGCGTACCAGTGTTGTACATCACAGTAGCGGCAGGGATATGGTGGAGTCTTGTCCATGATGGAGGAAGGTGTCCTGCCCTGGCACGGTGGTCGTTCTTGGGCAGATCTAGTGCTGGAAGAAGTGGGCGGCAGCTTCATCTCCGTCGTAGGCGATCACTTCTTCAGGGTAACGGTTCAAAAGTTGGCGAGGAAGGGGTTGAGGGCTCGAAGGGGAGTGGTTACAGTTGAGTTGGGTTTGGCCGATCATCGTGGCTTGGCTTCTTGTTTCTTCATACTCTGGTATATGAGGGATTTGTTTCCCGGTCAGGTCTCTTCCTGTCGACTTTCAATATGACAATATAGTGATAATGTGGGGAAAGGGAAATAATCACGCCACAAATTGGTAGAGGAATTTGGAAGCCATCCGAGAGAGAGGGAGCGCCACCGCTGAACGACCGTTTGTGTTGCACGCCCCCAGCAACTGTCCAAAAATAGTCCCTAGGTGTTGACGGACGGGCCCCATTTGCCGCCCCTTTGGAATGTCGCTGCTGTCTCAATTGACTGGACTTTACATCCCATCTCTCTCTGGGATGGCTCTAGGTTTATTTTAATATTCCTGGAAGAGTATATATTATGACATATATGGTTGGAAGAGACTAAAGGTAGAGATGTGACGAGTTTTCTTTATTGAATGAAGAAATTCGTCGCATTTACCCTTGGTCTCTTCCAACAATGATGTCCTGCAATTTCTTCTATTGTAATGGTATATACAGTAGAACCTCTATGAGAGGACACTCGTGTTAGAAGACACCTCTCTACAAAGGAAAGTTTTCATTTTTAAAATAACCATTTTTACTATCCAGAAACTCTCTGGTAAGTGGACATCTCTCCCTAAAGGACACTTTAGCTCTGCAATTAGGTGTCCCGTACAGGGAGGTTCTACTGTATTATTATAGGTAGAGTTGGGAGCTGGCAACTGTTATATTATGAGCACACCACATGCCAATACAAATGTGAAGAGATCAAGATTACACTTACAAGATGCTCAGTTTGCACTCAACGGCGAGGTTGAAATATATATATATTTTTTTCTGTTAAGTGCCTTCTCAATGGAGGTTAGCCCAGATGCAGGAAATTGATGATGTAAGCCATCAAACCCAATCTAACAAGATCAAACTTTGTGTACTATGGCAGAGTGACTAGTCCTTGCTATCATAATCAAAGGGTGACTAGACATTGTTACCATAATCAGAATAGCCTAGGAGGCTGAGTATACCAGATTTCCCTGTAGAAACAATGTAGAATGTACATACCCCATTCCAAGGATGAAGAGCTTCAAGTGGGCGGGGTCCAGCACATGGAGGAGGGTCTGGGGGGCGGAGACAAAGCCGTCAGTGAGGAGCAGAATGTTGAGGTGGGCGGAGCTGTTCATGTGGCTGAGGTAGTGGAGAGGTCGCTCCAGGTTGGATGTTCCCCAGCAAGGCTCCAGGGAAGCAACAAACTTCCGAGCCTGGTCGATGTGTTTGGAGGAGGACGGCATTAGGGTGGGGAAACACTCTTGGAACACTGCGGCCAAAACACTGAGGATCAATGGGCTTACACAGATAGAGAATGATACCATCAAAAGTTCCAGAGGTTGAGGTATAACGTTTTTTTTTCCAAGGTATTTTAAAATCTATTATTTATTTATTTTATTTCAACACACAAAATGTGATATCCCGGCTAGGGATAATTGCGTCGATTTACTTTTTTTTTTTAAACAGAAACAGTTATAAACATATTATACAAGAAAAAGTAATCGAAATAAAAAGGAAACAATAACATATATTAGGAACCTGAGCCTTTCAGGTTTGAAAAAAAATATATATATATTTACAAAAATAGTTAAATCTATGATAATTCTCTCTGCTCTTTAAAATCTATTATAGAATCACATAAACATGAGCAAGGAGTTCAAAGGGAATATGTCCAAAGAGCATTTTTCTATATGGAATAATTTATTATTGTATTTTTATTTTTGGACCAATATATTGAAAATAGAATCTACACAATAGTTATATTGACTGCATGCAGAGCACATCCATGGCAGCCCTATGGAAGACAAGCATTGCAAATTCGCAATGTCAGTTGATTGAGTTCATCTGATGAGTTTGATATTGTTCTAACATCACTAATTTGTATCATGGGGAATGATAGAATACCTCAGTGCAAGAGGATATAGTACTGAATATATTGTCATGGGTCTTTGCCTTCACTGATCTATATCTGGTTTATACAATATGACTTTTATTAAGACATCAATCTGATTAAAATTCTCCTCTCTCATTGCCGGCTTGCAACAATATCCCCACGATGATCATTCACCATCATGATAAGGCACACAATTTGGATTATAGATAATAAACACAAGGTAATAAGATCAAATCAAAATAAATAAATAAGGTGTGATGTTTTGGCAACAGCGTTGTTACCATCTTCAGACAAAAGTACTGAATGAAGAGATGGTCACAACACTGTTACCGACACTATTTATTTGGAATTGGTCTTATTACCTTGTGTTTACAATCACCATCATGTAGTGGAGGAGATAAATCCAAGTTCCTACTTACTGCTTTGTAAAAGTTATATAGGGACAGAGCAACTATTCAACTCTAAATGATATCTCTGGATTAGAAATAAGACCAGAATGGGGGTAGTTGTCAAATAAAACCAATTTAGTTTTTCATTGAAACTATTTACCCTACTTTCTGAAGATTTCTGAAATGGAATGAGAGTAGTGAAATGAACAAAATAAAAAAATATTAAAAATTGGCCAAATATCACACGGAGCAAGTTAAATAAACATTTAGTTTATTTTTGTTCCACTAGATGGCGCTCTGCCATCTAGAAATGTTCATGTGAGCCTGGTCAGGATATACCTTTTTTATTTTTGAATAAATAAAAAGTTTACAATAGAAGTTGTTGTTGTGTCCAGTGAAGAGCCTCAGATGTCTCCATACATCTCTATCACAGCAATGTGCTCTATCTACGATAGAAGTACTGACGTAATGTGACTGGTGATGACTCACCGGTACACCACAGCAGATTATTCTGTGACAATACACTCATGGACAAAATTTAGGGAAGGGAAAAGTCTTTGATGTCCCTAGTCATCTTTTATTTTAAAGGAGATAGATGTCATTTTGTTCATACTTGGTTATCTCATGTCTTCAATAAAGGTCACTTTAATACCTTTCAGAGTTATTGTCAGAATCCCGATATACATTCTGAAAGGTACAACTTCCTTAAGTTTTGTCCATGAGTGTATCTTTCAGAGTTATTGTCTGAATCCTGATATACATGTTAAAAGGTACAACTCCCTTTGTCCATGAGTGTATAAAGTCATCAAATGCTGAGAGGGTTCTCAACCAGCAGTGGAGTGGAAACCCAGCCAAACTTGGTGAGAAGGAAGAATGGTGAAATATAAACACAAGGTGATAAGACCAAATCCAAATAAATAAATAGTGAGTGATGTTTCGGTAAGAGTGTTTTTACCATCTTAAGTTCCATCTAACTTAATGTGAGAGAGTGTTTTTTTATTATTCTAAGAATAATATTTTAGGGTTCTTAGAAAAATATCTTTTTATCTGTTATCTTGTTTACACATTTGATAACAGTAACTCTTTAAAACATGCTGTGGTAAAATTTCTCATTCAGTACTTTTGTCTGAAGATGGTAACAATGCTGTTACCGAAATGTCACACACTATTTATTTTTTTATTTGGATTTGGTCTTATTACCTTGTGTTTATAATCTATAATCCAAACTGTGCCTTATTAAAGGTGAAATATAATTAAAGGTTGGGCTGGTTGTGTTTAACATGTAGTACAAGACCTTTGTCTACTGTAGCATGGAGAAAATTCATTGGAGAACATTTAAATCCACATAGAGGAGGGTGGGATTATGGATAATTGAGACCCAGCAAGTCTCAATAAATCCAGTATGTAGGGAGACTTACCGGTACCAAAGGCCAGGATGTTGAAGTGGAAATGGCAGTTGTAGGGAGTCTTACCGATACCAAAGGCCTGGATGTTGAAGTGGAAATGGCACTTGTAGGGAGTCTTATCGGTACCAAAGGCCAGGATGTTGATATGGAAATGGCAGTTGTAGGGAGAATTACCGGTACCAAAGGCCAGGATGTTGAAGTGGAAATGGCAGTCGTAAGGAGACTTACCAGTACCAAAGGCCAGGATGTTGAAGTGGAAATGGCAGTCGTAAGGAGACTTACCAGTACCAAAGGCCAGGATGTTGAAGTGGAAATGGCAGTCGTAAGGAGACTTACCAGTACCAAAGGCCAGGATGTTGAAGTGGAAATGGCAGTCGTAAGGAGACTTACCAGTACCAAAGGCCAGGATGTTGAAGTGGAAATGGCAGTCGTAAGGAGACTTACCAGTACCAAAGGCCAGGATGTTGAAGTGGAAATGGCAGTCGTAAGGAGACTTACCAGTACCAAAGGCCAGGATGTTGAAGTGGAAATGGCAGTCGTAAGGAGACTTACCAGTACCAAAGGCCAGGATGTTGAAGTGGAAATGGCAGTCGTAAGGAGACTTACTAGTACCAAAGGCCAGGATGTTGAAGTGGAAATGGCAGTCGTAAGGAGACTTACCAGTACCAAAGGCCAGGATGTTGAAGTGGAAATGGCAGTCGTAAGGAGACTTACCAGTACCAAAGGCCAGGATGTTGAAGTGGAAATGGCAGTCGTAAGGAGACTTACCAGTACCAAAGGCCAGGATGTTGAAGTGGAAATGGCAGTCCAGGGAGTCCAGGAAGTGTAGAGCAGAGGCCACCATCAGCTGATAAGGTCGGCCCCTCATGCTGTTGGAGACATCCAGGAGAAGGACAAGGTCAACTTGAGGGGACAGATCCTCAGTGGAGAACTCAGGGTAGAAGGTGAGCATACAGGCCTGCCACATGCCTCATATTGTCCTTTGAGGATAGCAACATTATTACAGAACTCTCGCTCTTTTATTTTCTCTAGGGTCCATACTTTATTCATTTTATTTTTTATTTACTTTTTGCTTATCCCTAGTAAACATGGTACAGGCCATGATAATCATGGTGGGTAGAAGTAGGCGACTTGGGTGCTCGTATATTTTAATGGGTAAACCATATATTGTATAAGCTCTTTAATCTCATGGAATTCGTGATATCTTTACACAAGTGATAAGAGAAACAACAACAACTACAAGTTCTTCTTTAATTCAACGCTTACTTTATTTCAACCATTTATCAAATCCTCACCAATAATTTACTTTAATTCAACTATTGCCTATCTAATGAACACTTACCTTATAATTTAGAATTCAAAAATTGATCATTATATTTTTTATATTTATATTTTAAATAATTATTATTTATTTGTGGGGAAATGGGTTTTACTCCAGGTTCCTGGAGAGCATAATATTTTATATTAAATTATAATAAGGTACAATTTGGATTATAGATTTTTAAACTACAAAATAATAAGACCTAATCAAAATATGTTAATAGTGTGTGACTTTTCGTTAACAGTGTTGTTACCATATCATCAGACAAAAGAATAAATGATAAAATACCACAGTATGTTCTTAAATAATACTGTTATCTTAAAACTTATCTTAAACCTATCTTAAAACTCCACCTTTGCAGTCCCATGTCCGAATGAAAAAAGAGGAGGGGGAGCAGTAACAAGCTCACTAAAAAACCTGGGTCCAGCTGGCCTGGCTGATAGCACCCTGTAAGGATTCCTAATTCAGAGATACAGGATGAGCAGCGTTTGTACTCCTTGTTAGGAGTGGCTGCACGTGGCGTCTGTTCCTCATGTCAGAGGCGGCCATTTATTTTGGAGCTAAGTCAGCCTGCCACTGAGTAGTGCTCCCAGTCTTAATTACAAAGGCAGACACATTCTACTTCATCCAGTCATGATGGTTGTCAAACAGACACCATCAAGGGTCACAACTTGATACCCTAATATGATTGAGTGGAGATAAGAAAGAAGAAGAAGACTGTTATCTTTAAATTATTCATAAAATGTATGCACTAAAATATAAACAAAGATGAAGAGAGAGAGAGAGAGAGAGGTTATAAAAACATAGTATATATTATTTTATATTTCTTTTTTAAATATATATCAATTTTTAATATATTATTTTAATTTAAATCAACTTAAATATTTACGATTGGTGCTATTTGGAGGGCAATTTTAATGATGATAACTGTTAGTTGTTCAGCCATGTCTGCTAGCATGAGTGTTCACTATGGTAGGTTCGACTATTGTTTAAATTTACTGTAAGTGGACCCCATGTTTACACTGTGCACCCCCACATGTTAGATCCTGTTAAAATGTCAATTTAAGATTTTACAATCTTCTTTCTTATCTCCACTCCACTCATTATCTCCATCATATCACAGTATCAAGCTTGTAGAGCTTGTTGATGGTTTCTGCTGGGGATGAGTAGAGCTCTTCAAAAGAGAATTGACAACCATAATGGCTGGGTGAAGTAGAATGAATCTGCTTTTGTCATTAAGACTGGGAGCACTACTCAGTAGCAGGATGACTTAGCTCCAATATGAAATGGCCGCCTCTAACATGAGGAACAGATGCCATGTGCAGCCGCTCCTAACATTGGAGTACAGACTCATCCTGTATCCCTGGATTAGGAGCCCTTACAGGGTACCATCAGCCGGGCCAGCTGAGCCCAGGTTTTTTAGTGAGCTTGTTACAGTTCCTCCTCTTCCTTTTTCATTCGGGCTTGGGACCGGCAAAGGCGGAGTTAAGGTTCACCATAAATGGCATCAGCATCAAAATGAAATTCATCCACTTGTTATTTCATTCTATCTGTTAGCTAAAAACTGTTTCTTAGATACCTGATTACAAGAAGCCTCTCTAGTAAAACATCTCTTTTCTAATACTTGATTTCTTCAATCTAGAGCTTTGGATTAGAGAATTATTTTCTTTTGTAGAAACCTTGGCAACAATGGTTACTACCATCACATTTAAATAATTTCTCTTTCAACACTAGTAGACCCAATCCAGGATCTAAATTTTTTTCTAAAAATTACAAAAAAAAAAAAAACTATCAAGATTATCCCTTCCTATCCAATCCAGGATAAATCTCAACTTCTAATCTTGACTTTCAATATTTTCAAAGCATTTTTGATAGAATTTGAGTCAAGATTTGATCTACAAATTGTTGATTGAAGAAAATTATTGAAAGGCCAATTCAGTTGCCCAAATACCTGATCTTCATCGCCACAAGAAGTCTGAAGCTCCTCAATACCATATCAAATGTTTCTTTGAAGGTTTAACTCGATTTTTTCCCTAGACCTTTTTTTCTCTCTGAGATTAATTTTCTTAGAGTTCCTTTTTATTCAAATGATTTTTTTCTCTCTTAGATTTTTTTTTCTTTAAATCTGAGGATTTTTCCCCCACCCCTTTGAGTTTTAATTTGATAACTAAGAGGAACAGAAACAAGCTAACATCCCTACTGTTCCATCAGTTGAATAGAGACACTCGGGGAATACGCCCATTGAACTACATTTCAAGAGGAAAGACTAGGTATAGTAGTTAGGTAAGTAGTGAAGGTTTCAATATACTAGGGCAGGCACACTACAGTCAGTAATTGGTATATATTCATGGACAAAACATATGGAAGTGGAAAAGTGGAAAATTAGCGGCCTCAGGTCGGCGACCCATTGTGGCTTTTTGCGGCACCCGTTGGTATTGTGGCTTTGTCACCGACCTGAGGTTGCTAGTTTAGGGTGACGGTCAATAGATGCTGTCTGGCTTTGACGCCTGTTTGACGGGAGAGGCGACCTTTTTCTTTTTAGATCAATATCCTCCAGGCAAAATTTCTATCTATATATGTATATATCTTTAATTAAAAAGGCATATATTGGATCAAAAATATCATTTATTTTACCAATATTTCAGTCATATGTATATATGTACTAAATATGTATATACTATTTATGTATTAAATATTTTGTGGTAGTCAAACATTCCTCAATCTATTTGTTATGAATAACAAAACTGGAACTATATGGAGGAGGAAAATCCTACTTGACTTTGACTTGTTACTTTTGATTTCCATCCCTATGCTATAGTGTTCCCCCTAAGATGGCTTTAATCCATACACTACTGTACCAGACACCCACCTTGTACTCAGGGATATCCGGACTGTTCTCCACCCACATCCGGGGGACGTGGACTCGTTCCAGGTCTACCAGCATGGTGAATCCGGCTCTGGAGAATTTGGCCTCTGGTGCTAGCTCCACCACAGCTTTGGTCTGTGTTTTCTGTCAGCATGCATCTTCACAGCTCAGTATTATTTGGAACCACATTTCCGGTGTCATTGATCATTGCTATTTCTACTATTTACATTGTTTATTGGTACTTTTCTTAGAGGGGTCGGTGGAAGAATGGTCTATAAACCAAGGGTCGGCAAACTTTTGAGTTAGAAGGGTCAAAAATTACAATTTTCAAAATTTCAAAGTTTTCAAAGAGCCACAAAATTTTTCTTGCCAACAATAAATAGTACTCGGATAAATAATATTTACATATGGAACTATATAAAGAGCCACAGCTTCACATCCAAAGAGCCGCATGTGGCTCACAAGCCGGAGTTTGCCGACCTCTGGTCTAAACCATTGATTTCCGACCGCTACAACCCAGGATTGAACCCTGCATTGGACACTTTTTTTCTAATTAAAAAAAAATATTACAATGGCTCCTGATTCTTGCAAAAGTTCACTATTAAATCGCATATCAGCAAACCATTTGTACATTAATATATTAACAATTCCTATTTTTGGATAATTTTTTTTTTTTTCTTTACTTATATACTCTCATTTTTTAAAAATTATTGAAAGATTTAGTTCTTCTTGATAACATTTTGAAACTGGGCTTTAACAATATCTAATACTTTTGTCGAGCATTATAAAACACCAAATAATGACATTATTGAAACATTACTTTTTCCTTTTAGAATAAATAAAAAAGTTAGAAACTCCTTTATTTACAATTTATTTTGATAAATTATAAAATATGGAGATTGAATTTCAAAGTAACTGACCTATTATTTAATAAAATACAAGATAACAAAGAGAGATGTTTTGAAATGACAAAGTGGGTAAAGTTTTTTGTTCAAAATTTGCTTGATAATTGCGTCCCAAAATATTTAGCAACAAAATTTTAAATTTAATATTCTGATAAGGCACAATTTGGATTATAGATTATAAACACAAGGTAATAAGACCAAATCCAGAAAATAAATAGTGTGTGATGTTTCGGTAACAGCAATGATGATAAAAAATGATTATGGTAACAACGATGTTAATTCATGTGGAATTTGTGTAATCTTTACACAAGGGGATAAGAAACAACAACAACGATGTTACACATCATTTATAGATTTATTAGCTTGTGTTATAAACAAGGATAGAGTTAGACAGGTGACTTAGGTGACCTTACCTTAACCAGGATAGGATGTGTTGGGGAAGTGATGCGCTGGATCACCTCGTACATGTCCTCAACTGCCACCTGAGCTGTGAAATGTGTCTCCTCAGGTCGGCCAATCTCTACTTGGGAGGGCTTGGTTCTCTCCTGCGAGTAGATTGTCACACAGAGTAGAGGAGAGGGAAGAACAGATGACCAACCTGGGTGACATCCATCTGGATCATCTCCTTTCCACCTGGACAGGGGACAGAGAACCGGATATGTCCATCCTCCACAGGGAGCTCCAGGATGTACGTTATCTTCACCAGTACTGTACAGCTGGGAGGTAGGTTTCCCAGACTGACTGAGAACAGCTCCTGTGACATTTCACAAACACTCATTAGATAAGTACAGTTTCTTTAAAATGCAGATCATGATTAAAAGAGTGAAGCCTTTAAATCATATATATATATGTGATAATCTGTATATAGCAATATGTAACCCACCACAATCTATGCAATGTATTGTCAAAAGATTTAATAAAAGTTAGGCTTCGCGAAAAGGGAATAACAATTAACAGGATTGAATCATCCAGGAAGTAAAGGTCACTGCCCAGAACCCCCATAAAACTAAAGTTCAAAGACCTTCTTCTTCCTGGAAGATTGCAATCATGGCGACAATGGAGGTACTAAGCCAATCACAGTTAAGCATGACAAATCAACAACCAATCACCTTTAAGCATGATCAACTAATAGCGAATCAGAAGCAAGCACGTAGAATAATCTCCACCAATGAGAAGCCGAGAGAGTAAATAACGATGATCTCGGACAAGTAGTTAGGAGAAGGTAGGTGACCGGGCTAGAAGCAAGGTGTGCTCAACTTAGGCTCCAACCAAGGTAGTGTCCGCTCCATCACGTGAAAGGCAAAGTACCTTCCTCCAGTCTCATCACTCTCCCTTTCACAAAGTCTATTTTCTATCCCATCCAGGTGTGCTCGTTATTCCCCTGTGGAAACCCACCATTCGACCAAGACTGCGCCATCAATCACCAATCCGACATAGGATTCACACCACAATTCACCAGAAGCAACAGGATCCCACAGTAAGTCGACAGGATCAACCCGAATATTACAGAGAGTCGACAGGATCCAATCGAATTATTATATATATATATAAAAAGCCAGTGAATGTATGTATGTATGTATGTATGTATATATTGGGAGTACAAATAAGTTTTGAGCGATTTGCAAAAGAAGCCACAACAAATATTATATAAATAGCATCGGACCTTGTGTAAGGTTTCATGTTAAGGCTTCATCATTTCCCCAAAAAAATCAGAAGAAGTCTTTTCACTCAAGTGTAAGGAACTTTTTTTTTGGTGCTCTAACCATGTCAACCTTTTTGCCAACAAAACACAATTTGCGGGAAGCGCTGCTTTTTTGTTTTAATTTGAAGAAAAGTGCAACTGATGGACATCGATTGCTGTGTGAGGCATATGGTAAACATGCTCTATCAATAAAATCACGTTAGTACTGGTTTCGGCGTTTCAAAAGTGGCGATTTTGACATCAGAGACAAAGAACGCGGAGGGAGGCCAATAAAGTTCGAAGACGCTGAGTTGGAGGCTTTATTGGACGAAGATTCAAGCCAAACTCAAGAGGAGCTCGCTGAAACCTTTGGAGTGGCTCAACAAGCGATTTCGAACCGTCTCAAGGTCATGGGTATGGTGCAAAAACAAGGAAATTGGGTTCCATATGAACTCAAGCCAGGAAACATCGAGCGCCGTATTTGCACGTGCAAACTACTGCTCAAAAGACAAAATCGGAAGGGTTTTTTGCATCGAATCGTGATGGGGGACGAAAAGTGGATTCACTACGACAACCCAAAGCGCAGAAAATCGTGGGTTAAGCCCGGTCATGCATCAACTTCAACGGCCAAACCGAATATTCATGGCAAGAAGCTAATGCTGTGCATCTGGTGGGATCATCTCGGAGTGATCTACTATAAGCTACTTCAGCCTAACGAAACCATCACTGGAGAACGTTACCAACAACAATTGATGCGATTAAGTCGAGCATTGAAGATTAAACGCCCACTATATGCCAAAAGACATGACAAGGTGATCTATCAGCACGACAACGCTCGGCCACATGTTGCAAAAGTTGTCAAGGAGTTTTTGGAGGCGCTTCAATGGGATGTCCTACCCCACCCGCTGTATTCACCAGACATTGCTCCTTCAGATTACCACATGTTCTGTTCGATGACACATGGCCTGGCCGAGCAGCACTTCAATTCTTACAAAGAGGCGAAAAATTGGGTCAATGTTTGGATCGCCTCAAAAGACGAGGAATTTTTTCGACACGGAATCCGTATGTTGCCTGAAAGATCGGAAAAAGTCGTAGCTAAAGATGGACAATACTTTGAATGAAATATATTGTACTGATTTCTCTGAATAAAGCTTCGAATTTATAAAAAAAATCCCTCAAAACTTATTTGTACTCCTAATATGTCGGCTATACACATCCACAATACGTAAATAATCTGACTGAAATTTTAACAGTATATAGAGTTAAATTTGGAAAAAACTTATAGGGAAATTTTCAGGCTTCTATCTCGAATATACTTCACTCACAACCAGCACCTCACTTCGCCAAATCTGTCAACTATGTGAAGGACGTGTACAGTGACCCCAGCTGCGGGACGATGGATCCTGTGGGGCCCCCTCCACGGAGATTGGTGTGTGGGGAAGGTGGAGCAGGACAAGAGTGACATATGATGGCGTAGGGGCAAGAAATCATAAGGCACAATTTGGATTATAGATTATAAACACAAGGTAATAAGACCAAATCCAAATAAATAGTGTGTGCGTATTAACTTACGGAGGATTCCTGTTCAAAGAGGTATCCGCCATGACCCTGCTGAACAGCAGCGTAGTACTCCTTTTGTGCCTTGGTCTTCTCCTTTACACGGCCCACCACATGTTTGTCATTGATGTAAACCTCGAAGCCGCACACCGTGGCTCCAGCTTCTAGAGGGAAGACAAACTTGGCCTCACAGGTCTCATCTGCCGGGTTGAAGAACTCTTGAAATAAATTCACCTGCAGGATCACATAATGAGAGGTCATAGAACAGATTGGTTAAATGGCTAGAAACATTACAAACAATCATATACAGTAGAACATCCATGAGAGGACACTCGCGCTAGAGGACACCTCTCTACAAAAGACAGTTTTCATTCGCAAAATTGTCATTTTTACTATTTCACAACTCTCAGGTAAGAGGACATTCTCCCTAAAGGACACTTTGGCTCTGCTAGGTGTCCTTTACAGGGAGGTTTTACTGTATATCAGTTCGGATATGTTATGTTGGTCAAAAAGTGAATGAAGTCTATTTCAGCTAAGGTAGACTCCCTGAGTCCTAGTAAACCTCAGTAGAACAAGTTAAAATGACAGATCAGAAGGAATAATATAGATTTGATCCTCATATTGGTTTGGTGGAAGCTATTTGACCATAATCCATTCTAGAAATCCATCTCAGTTTGCAGAGATTTATGTAAACAAGATTCTGGCCCTATGTCTATTACCAACATGTTCCAAGTTGACATCCTACTCTGTGATCAATATGGAATCTATATACAGTTAAACCTGTCTATAGCGCCCCCTCTAAATAGCACCTCCCTCTCTATAGTGCTCGATTTTAAATACGTAGTATGATGCGATTTACATTTAAAGTGGGGGTCGGTGGAAGGCTGGTTAAACCGTTTGGTTTTCGACCACTACGACCCGGGTTCGATTCCCGCATTGGACACTTTTTCTGTTTAAAAAAATATATTAAAAAATGCTCCAATGCCCCCTATTCTTGCAAAAGTCCAACCCCACCAGCGAGTGCAAGTAATCAAACGGGGCTCTGGCACATTTGTAAGTGCAAAGTCGAACTGCTTTCACATGTGTAGACATGTGGTGCGCTTACAGTAAAAAAGCAGTCGCTAACTACCCACCATGATTATCATGGCCTGTACCACGTGAACCAGGGATAAGCAAAAAAAAAAAACATTTAAAGTGACCTGTCTATAGCACCCCCTCTCTATAACACCCTATTTTGGTGAGTTCCAAGAGGGGGCGCTATAGACAGGTTTAACTGTATTTGATCAATGATATAATCTCCGGGCTTGAATGAACAATAAGGTATATTATAACATTAGACCACAACTACTTAATATAACTGTCAATATAAACTACCTTTTCCGGTCCCTAGCCCTGATTAAAAAGAAGGAGGGGGAGCAGTAACAAGCTCACTAAAAAAGCTGGCCCGGCTGAGAGTACCCTGTAAGGGCTCCTAATCCAGGGATACAGGATGAGCAGCGTTTGTACTCCATGTTAGGAGCGGCTGCACACGGCGTCTTTTCCTCATGTCAGAGGCGGCCATTTCTTTTGGAGCTAAGTCGGCTTGCCACTGAGTAGTTCTCCCAGTCTTAATGACAAAGGCAGACGCATTCTACTTCACCCTGTCATGATGGTTGTCAAAAGACTGTCAATATATCTTCGTATGGAAAAATGGTTCAATTGAATGGGTTAATTGGGATTTTAAAAACAGCTCAATTGGTTGAATTGAGAAAGAGATAATGTATATTTTACAAAAAAGTTACTTAAAATGAAATAAGATTGAATCTCTCCAACTGGGTGTTGTAGTTATTGTGATATATCAATAAATACTCTGTAAAATGTACTCTGATATCTATCATCTCTCTCTCCTTCTCCTTGCTAATATCATATCACTATTCTTTACGACCTACAATTATTGTAAATAAATATGTATAGATAATTGTAAAGGCATACATGTATGACAGCGCAAGTGTCCCTAGGGGGACATAGTGCTTTAAATTGAAATAAATAAATAAAATCCACATTGATGCTCCTCAAGTTGGCCAACAATTGTGTGATTTGGAATGTGAAAAATATCTTATATATTGTTGTGCGCTTGGGGCTGCTTAATTGTACAAGAGACTACAGTTATGGAGTTATTTAAAGTCCTGTATATAGAGCTAGGATGGCCTGCATTCCTATTTCTTAAATAAGAGACACTTCTCTGAGAAGCGTCCAAAGTAATGGAATTCAATTGTGTCACTCACCCTTGCTGCCAGGTCCACCAGCTCAGCCCGGATGTGGAAACCTCGCAGGGGGATGGAAGCCCCGGTAGATGAGAACAGGCCCAGTCTGGCCGGCTTACTCTCAACTTCCTCTTTCTCCACTGGCTCTGCTGACACACAATGGTAACAATGGCCATCTAGCTAGCTCTGTGCAAGGAAGGTAAAGTACTCTAGAACCTCCCTGTAAAGGACACCTAATTACAGAGCCAGAGTATCCATTAAAGAGTGGTGTCCTCTTATCATAGAGTTACTAAATAGTAAAAATAGTAATTTTGATAATGAAAATTGTCCTTTGTAGAGAGGTGTCCTCTCATGGAGATTTTTTTTTTTTTTGCTTATCCCTAATACACGTGGTACAGGCCATGATAATCATGGTGGGTAGTTAGCGACTGCTTTTTACTGTAAGTGCACCACATGTCTACACATGTGAAAAGCACTTACAAATGTGCCAGAGCCCCGTTTGGTTACTTGCACTCGCTGGGGGGGGGGTTGTACTTTTGCAAGAATCAGGGGCCATTGGAGCATTTTTTTTTTTTTAAACAGAAAAAAAGTGTCTAATGCGGGAATCGAACCCGGGTCGTAGTGGTCAAAAACCAAACTGTTTAACCAGCCTTCCACCAACCCCCCATGGAGGCTCTACTGTATTTGTGTGGAAGGAAAGCTATTAAGGTATTCATCAGTTTCAGTTAAAAACCGGTATAAAGGCCACCCTCACCATTTGTATCAAAGTCAAATTTTCGAAGACCTAAATGACTCAGAATATGATGATTGGTATCTGATAAGTTTCTATTATAGGGTGAAGATTAAATCTATAAATTTTATGTTATTGGCCAATTCTGGAATAGAATGGTTGATATTTATTCTGATAGATGGCGCAAGCCATCAGCAACTTTCAGTTGCACGATAAGGAGATGCCTTTTTCTTAATTTATGCACCTTATCCCAGTACAATATCACATTTGTACTATTTTTCACATTGTGTCGCGGTCTCACGCAATTCTGGCCTTAACTACCCGTTTCATGATTTTTCAGGATGCCTTGATGACCAATTTTTTTGGTCGTTGAGGTACAGCTTGCACCATGCTGATGAGGGCCAACAGCCCGAAACGCGTCCGTGGTTAGCTTTTCTTGATTAATCAAGAATGGGTATTTGGCCAATTCTGGAATAATTAAAAATCAACGAGAATAGTTGATATTTATTTTGATAGATAGCGCAAGCCATCAGCAACTTTCAGTTGCACAATAAGGAGATGCCTTTTTCTTAATTATTTTATTATTGAATCAATAATCCCTTCACTAAACTTTAATAACGGACTACTCGATGAGGGAAGAGTATCTTTTAAAAGATACTCCTTCCTCATCGAGTAGTCCGTTATTATTTTATTATTCACAATTTTTTCACACATTATAAACAAAGTCTTCAATAATTGACATACCTTCGATTATCTCAAATCAAAACAGAGTAAAGTAATAATATGTCACTGAAATATTATCTTTAAACAAAACAGATCAGATCAGTAGCAACAACAAGAGCAGCAAAACCAGCTAGAAGTGAAGTGACCCAATCTCTGATAAGAGACCTACCTCCAGAAGAGAACCTTCCATTTTACTGAACTTGCAAAGTACAGAACATATTTGGGAATCAAATAGACCAAACATTAATAGTTTTATCATTTCACAATTCTACTTTATAATACAATATAATGCAGCTTATGATTGTAAAACAACATTTGAAAATTATCGTGCAATGCAAATTATCCTTAAACGAAAAATCAAAATTTAATTTTAAGGATAAATAACGATTATTTCTAACGTTAGAGATGAGGTATGAAAGGATGAATTGTGAAGAGTAATGATAAACGGAAAAATAAAAGTGTCCAGAGATGGGAATCGAACCCACAGTGTTCCGCTTACCGGGCAGATGCCATGTCCACTAGGCTACCCTGAACATATTTTTCTGTTTGTAAATATTATATGAGGTAATTTATAATCATTATTATATAATATACACTATTAATGTTAGGTCTCTTTGATTCCCAAATGTGTTCTGAACTTTGTAAGTTCAGTAAAATGGAAGGTTCTCTTCTGGAAGGAGGCCTCTTATCAGAGATTGGGTT
The DNA here is from genome assembly GCA_030710605.1 of Cordylochernes scorpioides. Classification (NCBI taxonomy): domain Eukaryota; kingdom Metazoa; phylum Arthropoda; class Arachnida; order Pseudoscorpiones; family Chernetidae; genus Cordylochernes; species Cordylochernes scorpioides. Next base: position 14,030,178 of record CP092875.1, on the reverse strand, counting down.
AGTTCACTTCCAGCTGGTTTTGCAGCTCTTGTTGTTGCTACTGATCTGATCTGTTTTGTTTAAAGACAATTCTACTTTGTCTGAAACAAACCATTTACCCTGCAAGGTCTTGATGGGCCAGGGTTTGACTGGAAGTGGGGATGGCCAGGAAGCAACGACATCTCCAGGACGACTGACCTCCAGCAAGTAGCACAGCATCACCCTGGTTGGATCACTGACAGCATAGCTCCCCTGTAACACACCAATATATGTGTGAAAAGTTATTTAAAAACCCATTTTTTGATTTCTCAAGAAGCTTCTGGGACCAAAAGATTTTTAGTCATAGAGGTACAACCTGCACCATGCTGACGAGGGCCAAGAGCCTGAAACACGTTCATGGTTGGCTTTTCTTGATTGATCAAGAAAATGGGTTGGCCAAATTTCAAGGAACAGGTTAAATCAATGTTTAGTTTATTTCTGTTCCACTATATGGATCTTTGCCATATAAAAAACACTCATATTAGTGGTTAGAGAATAGGCTTAATTTGTTTTTAACACCAATATCTATATATATAAAAATGATGCTTGTATGTTGGTTTGTATGTTCGGTATACAAATTTGCAGTAGTTCACTAATTCAACCCAAAATTTGCATACATAAGTAAAAAATAACGGGGAAGACTATAGGCTATTTTAAAAAATATATAAATCAATTATTAAAACTATATATTCAAATTATTCTACTTAGCTCACGAACAGCGCCCTCTATAAGTACTAAAAAGTTATAAATACGTTTAAAATCTAAATCTTCTCAATATTTTATTAATAATAGTTTGCTTAATAACACATATAATATAAATATTTATATAATAACTGCTCTAATTTGAAATATTTGGTAGGTTTTATTTATTTATATATTTTCATTTTTAGATATAACTGATCTAATTCGCTGTTTAAAATAACTAATAATAGTTCGCTTAATAACACATATAATATAAATATTTATATAATAACTGCTCTAATTTGAAATATTTGGTAGGTTTTATTTATTTATATATTTTTCATTTTTAGATATAACTGATCTAATTCGCCGTTTAAAATAACTGCTCTTGAAATATTTGGTATGTTTTATTTATTTATATATTTTCATTTTTAGATATAACTGATCTAATTCGCCGTTTAAAATAACTGCTCTAATTCGAAATATTTGGTATGTTTTATTTGTGTTCACTCTATTTCTATTTATTTGAAGTATTATAATTTCCATGGTTCAAAAACGTATTTCAAAAAGGTCGTTAGAAATATGTAAGGCCTGAAATAGCTTTATGTGCGAATATTTATGATGCCAAGCGTAGCTTAATGGTTAGGTGTGCGGCTTCGTATTTCCACAACCTTGGTTCGAAACTTAGCCTGGGTGTTTTTTTTTTTATATTATTGAAGCAAAGTTTTTTTTTTACAGTACCAAAATTTACATACATAGGTAAAAAAAATACGAGGAAAACGATAGGCTATTTTAAATTATATATAAATTAAATATTAAAACTATATATTCAAATTATTCTACTTAGCTCACGAACAGCGCCCTCTATCAAAGTTATAAATATGTTTAAAATCAAAATCTTCTCAATATTTGATTGATAATAGTTCGCTTAATAATTAGAATACTTGATTGATGCACAATTTGAATTGTAGATTATAAACACAAGGTAATAAGACCAAATCCAAATAAATAAATAGTGCGTGACGTTTCGGTAACAGCGTTGTTACCATCTTCAGAAATATTTATAGACGCTCGCTCGATTTGAAGATTTGTAATCTTCTAATCTGACTATAATTTCTAATCTGACTGTAAAGTTTGGAGCGGGACGTTTGGTTCAAATTCACATAAATAGGTACCGCTCAGCAAGAGCAACCTAGTTCATGATAATTGAACATTGAATAATATGTGAAGGTTATTCACATATTAAACAAATTTTAATGCGGGATTCAATCCCGGTTCATGACTGTCGGGAATCGAGGGGGTTACCCACTCGTCCACCGACTTTTTGTTGATTAGCGGGACGTTTCACAAGAGTGACATCCACGGCGCCAATTTATAATTGTAACGAATAGTGTTTGAATAAAACATTTAATCGGGTAAACCCGGGCGTTGCCCGGGTCATTCGTCTAGTATATATATATATATATATATATATACTTTCTTACTTTTGAGATAAAAATGTGCATAGAAGTGAGTACCTATGCACCTTACCCTGAATATACTTTTATGTGTGGATATATAAGGGAGTCATCATAAGGCTCATTGAGTTAAAGCCTGCATCATACTGATGAGAGCCAACAGTCCAACATTGGTGTTTGGCTTTACTTGATTTAACAAGAAAAGTTATTCAGACAATATTCTGGATTGAAAAGATATCAATGCTTAATAAATTCCAAATTTTAATATTGTAGTAAAGTATTAACAGAGTATAAATTTTGATAAGGCACAATTTGGATTATAGATTATAAACACAAGGTAATAAGACCAAATAAATAAATCAATAATGTGTGACATTTCGGTAACAGCCTTGTTACCATCTTCAGACAAAAGTATTGAATGAGAAATTTTACCACAGCATGTTTTAAATAGTTACTGTTATCAAGTGTGTAAACAAGATAGCAGATAAGAAGAAGATAGTTTTCTGAGAAACACAGAATATTATTCTTAGAATTAAAAGTGGAAAAAACCCACTTTTTTTTAGATATAATTAAAAGCATATCTATAAATATAATTTATATTTCCTCTTTCTTCCATTCTGTTAATTGTAGCAGATTTCTTTTGAATGAAAAAGGCTTCTTTAAATTGTCTCTTAAAGTAATTTTTCTCATAATCTAGTATCTTTGCTTCTTTTATTTATTTGGATTTGGTCTTATTACCTTGAGAGTATCAATTTTGATATTTATAGTTGTTACTCTGTAAACTTACCTCTTTGTTTATCTTGTATTTTATCAGTTTTGTTCTTGTCTTAAATAAATTGCTGTGTCATCCTGGAGTTTGTCTTTCAGAAATTTTCCACGTGGCAATATCATCATTGTACAATGCCAAAGTACCGGATAAAACTCTCACTGAGAGAATACCTCCAGTTGGAACTGTGACCACGTATCCCAAGATCACAGTCAAGTCACACCAAAAGAGACTGGCTGAGAGAAGACAAACCTATCACTGTTCTTAGTTGAAATTCAGATCGATGTCAAAGAAAAGTCAGAAACACCACAAGTTAGTGATAAGTGACAAATCCCAATGACTGCACTACCAGCCCGAGCCAGGTACTGGCCAACACACAGTAGAGAGGTATCTCAACCCTAGTTGGTTCATCTAGCATTGAGCCACACTCTTGGAAGTGGTAAGTCTTTGATGTCGCTGGCCCTCTATTTTTTTAAATAGACAGAGGCAATTTTGTTCATACTTGGTTATCTCCTGTGTCTTCAATAAAGGTCACTGTAATATCTTTCAGAGTTATCGTCTGAATCCCAATATACATGTTAAAAGGTACAACTTCCTTAAGTTTTGTCCATGAGTGTAACTTTCAGAGTTATTGTCTGAATCCCAATATACATGCTAAAAGGTACAACTTCCTTAAGTTTTGTCCATGTGTGTACATGGGTCAACAATGTTTACCAACCTCTGGAGCACAAGAATCTGGGAGGGAAACATCGCAGACCAAGATGAAGGTGGATTTAGTCAGTTGGTTGGGCTTGGCATCTTCCAGGGCAGATCTAGGACAGGCAGAGCTAACATTAACCCAATATTCTAAGGCTACAAACCTATACACTGAAATCTCTCTTGAGAAACTACCTCCTTGAGTGACCACATTAATAAAATCAACACAATGGGTTGTCCTGAACTAACACCGCCTCCAAGTATTTTTAGCAGTTTCTCATGGGGGGCAAGTTGGGGGCTGTACTTTAAAGATGGGAGATTTCGTGTCCATTTTTTTTTTCAAATGACTTTTAACCCCCAATCAGATGGTACAATCTGAACTATAGATAAAAACCAGGTCACCCAATAGGTAATTTATAGTTGCTGTTTTGGTAAAACCATTGTTACCAAGACATTTATATATATGGAAAATTTGCCAGGAGGAAATTGATCTATGAAAATAAATATAAAGATTCAATTAAAGTTAACCATTTTGACTTATTACCATGATTTTTCAACACAAAGTTATGATTTCACTACACATTTTTACAATAAATATGAGTGGTACACTTACAGTAAAAGCAGTCACCAACTACTACCCACCATGATTATCAATCATCATTGGTATCTGAACAGGAAGCCTGGAGCTATTCTGGAATATAGAATGAACCGACAGGCAGAAACCTATATTTCCAGGCTCAAAACTAGCCATACAAGACTGCTTCTCTTCCAGGATGGTAACCAGAGCACCTTTTGGAATGTATGGGAGCCTCAAGACAAGACCTGTATTCCAACCCTACCATGATTGTAAATTTAATCCATGAATTCAGTCTCCATGACCTTGTATATTTATACAATAGGATAATGAAAAAGATTATTATCATGGCCTGTATCATGTGTGCTAGAGATGATAAATTTTAAGAAACAATTGAATGGGGGTCGGTGGAAGGATGGTTTGAACATTGGTTTTTAGACCGCTACGACCCGAGATCAAATCCCGCATTGGGCGCTTTTTTTCTAATTACAAAAATGCTCCATTGGCCCCCGATTCTTGCAAAAGTTCAACCCCACCAGCGAGTGCAAGTAACCAAACGGGACTCTGGCACATTTGTAAGTGCAAAGTCAAACTGCTTTTCACATGTGTAGATATGTGGTGCACTTACAGTAAAAGCAGTTGCTAACTACCCACTATGATTATCATGGCCTGTACCACGTGTACTAGAGATGATAAATTAAAAAAAAAAAACTATTGATATTGTTATAATTTATGTTTAAAATACTAGAGGTGACAACCACTCATTGTCCGGTTGAAAGAATTTATTTCACCATTTTTTAGTTCTCTTTTATACAGCGAGGAGTTTTACATATTGAAGGATCGCCATGGATTTGCATAGCGTTGAAAGATAAAATAATATTTACATAAAAATAGTTACAACATATCAAATAGACAAAATTCATAGCATATGATAATCCATCACATATCACAACACGTTTCCCCTTCCTCAAAACCCAAGCCTTTGTGGTTTCTTCAGCTCTCTACCGAACCTAGAGAACTGGGGCATTACAGATGAGTTCTCAGAGGGCACAGCCATCCCATCACTTGGTTGTCGTTGTATTGGAGTTGTAGATGGTCCTGCGACTGGCTCCTCTTCAGTAGTTCTCTGCCAACTGCTGGAGTCCGCCGCTACTGGAGACGATTCACATGAGAACGAGGTCCCCAAGGAGGGCGATTCCCCTTTTCCGGATGGTCCATTTTTTGGTCTTAGAAATTGTTGATTTCTGAGGAATTCCTTTCCAGATGGTGTTTCGACTTTGAAACTTTGAGGCGAATTCCCGTGAGCTGTAATCTTCACTGGTGTCCATGCCTGTTTTGGAGACAGTTGGCACCAGGCCTCCTCTCCCACGCTGACTTTAGGGTAGATTTTACTGCTTCTGTCGTAATACTTTTTCATCGAATTTTGTCTTCTTTTCTTTGCATTCTCTATATGTCTTTGATTGGTTTTGCACGGGCCATATAGCGGGGTGATTCTTGGGATGAGGCAGCGGAGACTTCTAGACAAACATAGTTGTGCCGGGGACGGTAGGTCATTCTTTGGAGTATTTCTGTAGGTCAACAGGGCCAGATATGCTTCGGATCCTTGATCTTTACATTTGTTCAATAAAGTCTTTATTGTTTGGATATTCCTTTCTGCCAGTCCATTGGATCTATGAAGGTGTGGACTTGAGAAAATTTGCCTTATGCCCCATTTTGTACAAAAGTCTGTCATTATCTCCGAGTGGAACGGGGGTCCATTGTCGGACATAATAGTTTCCGGAATTCCAAATCGTGCAAATGTCTCTCTTAATTTGTTTCTCACATTGGTCGCAGTAGGCGGGTTTAATGCATAAACCTCCGGGTAACCACTAAATCTGTCCACAATTAATAAATGAGGCTTTCTTTCAATATAAAATATGTCCATAGAGACTGTCTGCCAAGGATAATCCGGAATTGGAAAAGATCTTAACGTCTCCCGTGTTTTAGACTTCTGGTATTTTTGACAAATGTCACAACTTTTAACTCTCTCAGCTATGTCCATGGACATTCCTGGCCAGAAAAGAGATTCACGTGCCAAACCCTGAATTGCTGATATCCCTTGATGAGATTTATGTAATAATTCGAGCATGTAGTTTCTTTGTGTTCCAGGAACCACTATTGCCTATCCGACACATAATAACTCATTCCATAGGTAAATACGGTGTCTAAAATCATAATAGGGTTTTACATCTTCATCTACATCTTTTTTGCTTATTGGCCACCCTTCGATAACGTAGTGGATTATTTTTAACAGCGTTGTATCTTCTCGGGTATCCTTCTGTAGAGTAATCAGTTTTTCGTCCGAGATATTGGCAGATATTAATTTGACCATTCTTCTGTCCTCGAGAAAGGGAGTTGGGAGTTCGTCTATGGGATGAGTATCCCTGGATAGGGTATCTGCGACAATTAAGCATTTTCCAGGCCGATACTGCAATTTAAAATCAAAAGCAAAGAGTTTCATAACTATTCTCTGCAGTCGAGGCGATATATCAGTTAACGGTTTTTGGATAAGTGGTAATAAAGGCTGATGATCCGTCTGGATTATGAACGTGTGTCCTAATAATAAATATTCGAACTTTTTGCATCCATAATAAATGCTCAATAATTCTTTTTCAATCTGTGAGTACTGTTTCTGAGAATCGTTGAATGATGCGGATGCAAACGCCAGCGGTCGATTCTCTTGCAGCAGAGCAGCTCCCATAGCATCCTTGCTGGCATCACATTGTAGAACTAACGTCTTAGTTTTGTCGTAATGGCCCAACGAAGGAGCATTTCAAACGCATTCCTTAATGTGATGGAATTCGATGTCTTGTCTAGGGCCCCAGTGCCAGACCACATTCTTTTTTAATATTCCTCTTATGTTGGACGTTGACGCGGCTAGATTCGGAATAAATTTTCCTAAATAGTTGTAAAGACCCATGATTCTCTGAAGCGACTTTTTATCTTCTGGCTTTTTGAGGTTGATCACTTTGTCGACCTTATTTGGCTCTGGATCAATTCCATTTTTCGAAATCATGTGGCCCAAAAAACTAACCTCCTTTTTGCATATTTGAGCTTTAGTCAAGTCGAATTTGATATTATTTCTCCTTGCTATTTCTAGTATACCTTTCAATTTTTCATTATGTTCTTCAATGCTATCTGCGTATATCAGCAAGTCATCTACATATGTGACGTTCCAAAAACTGTTCTTAAAAATATTTGTCATCATTTCCACGAATATTTGCGCCGATATATTCAAACCAAATGGTAATAGGTTATATCTGAACTTTCCGAATGGTGTAGCCATCACCAACAGATCTCTGCATTCGTTGGCAACCGGAACATGCCAATAGGCCGATTTTACATCTAACACGGTATAATAATCAGCCTTGGGAATCTGATGTAATAATTCAGATGGAGCCGGAGTCTGGAAGTGTCTTCTCACCAGGGCCTGATTCAATTTGCGTGGATCCAAACATATTCTAATTTGGCCCGATTTTTTCTTCACTACGACCATAGGGTGAGACCACTCTGTTTCATGATAAATCTTCGTAATTATTTCTTGTTTTACCATCTTTTCCAATTCAGACTGAACTTCATTTCCTAGGCTTGCCGGGATGCGTCTTGGAAGGGCACGTACAGGCGGATACTCAGGTTTTGTATACATTTTACATTCAGAGTTTATCACTCCAACTCCTTGAAACACCTCATGAAATTGTACGAGTATTTTTTTCGTTTCATCATGTAAAATCATTTCATGCGAGTTTATTTGATTGATTCGTTTCAAAATCTCAAGCTTCTCGCAAGTGTCGCCTGTGATGAGTGTCTGCACATCGACATCAGCAATAATAAATTCACACAAGCTTTTCTTTTCACCATATTGGCATAACACTTCACATTTCCCCACGATAGGTAATTCCGAATGTCCATATGCATATGCCTTTAACGACGTGGGCTTGATTATTGGCTTTGCTGGCCACAAGCTTATCACTTTCTGAGGAAGCACATTAATCTGCGCACCAGTATCCAAATGTACAGACGTCTTGTTGCCATTTATACTTATCACAGCGGACCATTTGTCCGACCGAACGGTCTTAACAAGAACCTTATTTACATTGATACCTCCTTTGAAGGATTCGTCGCCTTCATTTTCCGCTATAAGGTTTCTTATGCGTTTGGTCCTACAAACTGCTGCGAAATGGTTTAATTTCCTGAATGCGTTACATGTCTTTCTGTATGCTGGGCAATTACCATATGTGTGTTGCTGTCCACACCACTTGCATTCATTTCTAGTGTTTGCAATACTGGGTCCTGCTTTAGCTTTTTCTACTCGACTTCTATTTTTCTCCAAGGTATTTTTGTTAATCTTTTCAATCATGGCCTGTGTTTCTTCCCATGACGCTATTTGTAAGCAAACAGACTCGGCAATCGTGGCTACAGAAATTGCTTTTGGTAGCGTCAACTGGGGATCTTCCAACAACTTATTTTTTACTTCCTGATCTATCATTCCAATTATGAAACGATCCCTGATGAGAGATTCAGCCAATTCCTCGAATTCACATTCCTGGGCAAGTTGTTTTAATTCCGTAACGAATTCAGTTATACCTTGCCCTTCCTTTTGTACGCATGTGAAAAATTTGTTTCTAATTTGAATTATATTTTTAAAGGGTTTGAAATGTTTTGACAACATGTCGAGCATCTCTTTAATACTTGGGTAAGCTTCATTTTCTGTTACTCTGAATGTTTTATATATTGACATCGTTTTTTCACCAAGAATATGTTTCAAAATGGCTCGTTGACGTACCAATGGCATGCTCTCCAGGTCTGCAGCTATAGAGAAAATTTCAAATGCTTCACGCCAAGTTTCCCATTTCTTCTCACCATTATATGGCACAAATTCGGCAGGTGGCTTCATATTTTCCATGTTTTGTAATTCTGCTCTTTTCTTTTTAGAGACCTAGACAAAGCTTAAAAACAAAATATTCATCCTGTCGGCTGCACCATGTTATAATTTATGTTAAAAATACTAGAGGTGACAACCATTCATTGTCCGGTTGAAAGAATTTATTTCACCATTTTTTAGTTCTCTTTTATACAGCGAGGAGTTTTACATATTGAAGGATCGCCATGGATTTGCATAGCGTTGAAAGATAAAATAATATTTACATAAAAATAGTTACAACATATCAATTAGACAAAATTCATAGCATATGATAATCCATCACATATCACAATAGATATGAGGAAGATGATGCTATATTCTGATGTAAAATTAAAATTACAAACAGCAATAAGTCCACCAAATTTGATGTGTCTACACTGGGATCCAAAGTTAAGTGAACTAACACAAAATGTTAATTTCTTCAAACAAATATTTTATTGAAAGTATGAGCTGTGAGTCACTAACACATCAAATTGGAGAATATTTGTCCATATAATAAGTCAAACTCGACTTTATGGACGTCAACAACATATGTTACCTTATATATACCTTATAAAATATTAGTACTTATAGGTTTATGTGACAAAAATGATGCTACAAATTTACTTCAAATATTTAAAACATTTTCACTCTTGTGAGGAGAAAAAAACTCACCTGATGTCAGATTGGAGTACCACAGGTTTTCCACAGTTGGCTTCAACAAGACCATGGGCCAGGATGCCAATAAGTTGATGGGGAGAAGTGCCATAGAACATGGTGCTCCTATGGCCTTCATCTTTAAACCTGAGGTGTTCCACGTTCCTCCGTAGGTCGTACACTTTGTGGAGGGTTATCGCACCTTCCCTGGATTACACAAAGAGAGGATGGGGGTCACCAAATGTTATAACCAAAGGATATAACAAGGCTAAATGTGAGATGTCAGCACATGGTGATGTATAACAGTAGGTATATACACTTTGGTATGATGATGCTAACATGCCTGGAATAAGTTGTTGTTTCTTATCCTCTTATGCATAGATAACACGAATTCCATTAGTCCATGCTCCTCAAGCTGATCTCATGGAATGGGGTGTAGGGGGTGCAGCTTTCATAATCCATAGTTAGCTCAAAGTCATACTTCTAGTTCTCCTGTTGAAGGGAGCATGTTACCCCGAAAGCTAGAGAAATAAAAATATTTTTAAAAATGTAACCTTGATTTGCGTGTTGATTTTATTAAACATTGGTTATAGCTTGAGATACACTAACATGGCTAACAATTTGTTGTTGTTTCTTATCTCCTTGTGCAAAGATTACACAAATTCCATTAGTCCATGCTTCTCGAGATCTTATCTCATGGAATGGAGTGTAGGGGAGGAGCTTTCGTTGATCATGACATCATGATACAGGTACACTTTGGTGAGGCCGTTCCTAACATGGAAGCCTTTGCTGCCAACTCTAACATGAGTATCCCTGGAGAGGGACCCTTGCTCAGTTGAACTCAGGATTTTTGAAGAGGACTTTCTCTTCTTTCTAACAATGCTACTGTTGGTCCGCGACTGCTTATTCATCAAAGTTATTCTACTTGTTTCGCAGCCTGCCTTCATCTATGAAGGTTTTTCTCCTATCCGCCACCTGGGGATGCACCTTGTAGCAGTCAGCTCTGCCAAGGGATACCTAGAATATACTTGTGGTATCAACTGTTGGCATAATACATGGACCAGGACACCACATTTAGAAAATAACAAAGACAGAGCACTGAGGCAGTCACATGGGAACCAAGGCAGCTTCTAGCACCCCTTACTGTCCCTTAAGAGCTCTTTCTCCCCCCAACAACAGGGGCTGCTGTAGTGAGGACTTTCTGATGTGAACAATTCTTTGTTCCTGTATCAGGAACTTATTGAAATCTTAAAATTATTTACATCAACCTCCATTTTACTACTTGCTTCCAACATTTCAATGAACCTCTGTCTCCCTTTTCAAGGAACTTTGGCTACTGTTTACTTTTATACAAATTGTGAATGATGTGATATTTTAAAAGCATAGAGGGTGTAGTGCTTCGATATTCTAAACAACAAGATATAAACACAATGAGATAAACACAAGGTAATAAGACCAAATCCAAATAAATAAATAGTGTGTGACGTTTCGGTAACAGTGTTGTTACCATCTTCAGACAAAAGTACTGAATGAGAGAATTTTACCACAGCATGCTTTTAAATAGTTCCTGTTACCAAGTGTGTAAACAAGATAACAGATAAGAAGATATTTATCTGATAAACAGATGGGTAAACACCTGCTGATTAATATTCTTAGAATTAAAAGTTTTTTCAAATATAATTAAAAGCATATCTATAAATATCATTTATATTTCCTCTTTCTTCCATTCTGTTAATTGTAGCACATTTCTTTTGAATGAAAAATGCTTCTTTAAATTGTCTCTTAAAATAATTTTTCTCATAATCTAGTATCTTTGTTTCTTTTAGGTTAAAATTATTATGTCCTGTGATTTTTCTATGTTCTACAAGTGCAGAATTCTCAATTTTATCCCATTTCAGAGCATATTCATGGTTTTTCATTCTTTCTTTTAAAGTTCTGGATGTTTGTCCTACATAACATTGGTCACATTTTTCACATTTCACTTCATAAATTAAACCTGCTCTATTTGGTATGTGAGTGTTCTTATGGTTGTTGATATATTGAGAGATAGGGTTACATGGTTTCCATGCAATGTTTATTTTTTCATACTTTTTGAATATATTAGTCAAATTCCTTGCAAACTTTTGATTTATAAATGGCAATGTGATGAATTTGGCTTCTTTGTTTTTGCACTTTAGATTTTGAATTAAAGTATTATTCTCATATTTTTGGTTCATGTCTTCTATTATTCTATCTATCAATTTGATGGGAAAATCTTCATTGATTAGTTCTTTTTTGATGTTGTTAATTTCTATATTTCTTTTAGTTGTATCATTAATGAGTGTAAAAGCTCTATATATAAGAGCTTTTACTAATCCTACTTTTTGGCTGAAATGGTGTTGCGAGCTAAAGTTCCAATAAGTTCCTGTATGTGTTGGTTTTTTGTATATAGAGGTTGTAATGTTGTTATTGTTGTATGATAAGTTCATGTCCAGGAAATTTATTGATTTGTTGTTATCTACTTCCATAGAGTAATTGATATCAGGCAATATATTGTTGAAAGTATCCAAAATTTTTTGTTCACTTCCCTGATTAATAAATAAAATGGAGTCATCCACATATCTTTTAAAATAATAAACATCATTTTTAAGTGAATTTAGAGCTTTTATTTCTAATTGGCCTATAGTAATACAAGCTGCGTTTGGTGATATTGGACTACCCATTGTTGCACCTTTCATTTGGAGATATATTTGGTCATCATAAATAAAGTATGTTGTTTTCAAACAAAATTCTATTCCAATTAAAAATTCAGATTTTGGCAAATTATTTATTTTTGATTCTTTTATCACATGGTTTAATGCATCCATAATTGTGGGTATAGGGATTGAAGAGTAAACATGGATTCAACATCTAAAGATATAATTCTTTGATTTCCATTTAGCTTCATGTCAATAATATCTTCTTTGAATTCATAGGAGTTAACAATTTCATTTTCATTAAAATATTGGTAGATTTTTAAATGTTGTGCTAACCATTTTGACAAGGCATATGTTGGTGAAGGTCTATTGTTTACTATTGGGCGTAATGGACAGTTAGGCTTGTGGACCTTTGGAGCACCATATATATTAGGCACATGTGCATCATAATTTTTCAACTTGGTTAAAAGCCTGTAATTCATATATTTGTTTTTTCTCCAGTTTTTAAGTATAGTGTTCAATTTATTTTTGAAGTTTTTTGTTGGATCATTTTGTATAGGAGAATAGGTACCATTATTATTCAATAGAGAAAGCATTTTTTGTTTATAGTCTTCTTTTTTCATTAAAACAATTCCATTCCCTTTGTCATATTTTGTTATTACATATTTTGTTTGTAGGTGTTTAAGTTTGGAGGTCAATTTTTTGTTTATATTATTTGATTTATAATTTTGTTTTAGTGTATTAGTAACTTCAAATCTAATATTAGCTGCCTCATTAGGGTTAAGAGTTTTGCATATTTCTTCTGTTTTTGAAATAATATCCAATTTTTCTTTTTGTTTCAGATTTCCCCCCAAAGCATATTTATAACCTTTGCTAAGCAAGTCTAGAACTTCATTTGAGATACCTTCACCTGTTAAATTCATGATGTTATTTTTTGGTTTAATTTCAGAGTTGAATACTTCATTTTTCTTTTCTGGGAAGAGTTTTTCATAAATAAAATCAATTTCTCTATATTGGCATAATAATTTTAGCATGTCATGTTTCTTTAAAATACTTTCTATCTTTTTAAAATGCCTTTTTGAATTTTGTTTAGCAATGTAGTTTGTTTTTATTTCAATAATATTTTTTATTTTTTCAAAAAGGTCACTATCTATACTGTCTGCAAGCATTTTGAGATTTGAATTTATAGCCTTAGTATTGAAATGAATATTTTTCCAATGAAATCTAATCTCTCCATTTATAAGATCAAGTGATAATCTTTTCAATTTTGAATCAGATTTTGGGAAATTCCATCTTAATTCCATCTTAATGAGAAATGCATTAGGAATTACTTGATGCATTTTGCAGAATTTAAGAAAATAGATATGAGAAAAAGAACTCACCCTTTTAATGCTGTGTTTTCTCAACTTCTTGAAGTAGAGGAGAGCTTCAGATCCTGAATTCTTTAAAATAGAATCTTCAAGTGATGGCTTAGCATCAACATTGATATTCACTTTGGAATTCATTTTCTTCAGCTCATAGGAAGAATAACTTCTTAGGTCCATTGAAGTCAAATAAAATTTTGTATATTTTCACAATTTTGTTGCCTATATCTTGTTGCTTGGAGTATTGAGGAGGTACAGCAAGCTCCAAGCTTCTAAATTATCAGGTCAGTCAGAATTTGTATTACAATAACTAAATAAAGAAAAAGGCATCTCCTTATCGTGCAACTGAAAGTTGCTGATGGCTTGCGCCATCTATCGGAATAAATATCAACTATTCTCGTTGATTTTTAATTATTCCAGAATTGGCCAATATTGGCCAGAATATGCACCTTATCCCAGTACAATATCACATTTGTACTATTTTTTCACTTTGTGTAGCGTTCTCACGCAATTCTGGCCTTAACTACCCGTTTCATGATTTTTCAGGATGCCTTAATGACCAATTTTTTGGTCGTTGAGGTACAGCTTGCACCACGCTGATGAGGGCCAACAGCCCGAAACGCGTCCGTGGTTAGCTTTCTTTATTAATCAAGAATGGGTATTTGGCCAATTCTGGAATAATTAAAAATCAACGAATGGTTGATATTTATTCTGATAGATGGTGCAAGCCATCAGCAACTTTCAGTTGCACGATAAGGAAATGCCTTTTTCTTAATTTATGCACCTTATCCCAGTACAATATCACATTTGTACTATTTTTTCAATAGCTAAATAATTCCTTGAAAAGGGAGACAGAGGGTCGTCAAAACAATGGAAGTAAAGTAGTAGAAAAAGTTGATGTAACTGCTTTTCATGTGTGTAGACATGTGGTGCACTTACAGTAAAAGCAGTCACTAACTACCCACCATGATTATCATGGCCTGTACCACGTGTACTAGGAATAAGCAAAAAAAAAAGGTTGATGTATAAATAATTTACGACTCAAATATTTTATTTTCTTCTGCTACCTTTTAAAGTAGATCTATAAACACAAGGTAATAAGACCAAATCCAAATAAATAAATAGTGTGTGACGTTTCGGTAACAACACTGAAACGTCACACACTATTTATTTATTTGGTGTTAGTCTTATTACCTTGTGTTTAGATCTATAATCCAAATTGTGCCTTATAAAGTAGATCTATAAATTAAATTGTGCATGTGTTGATCACAATCCCAACAATATCTGATAAAAGAGCTGTCCAATATACCAAGGGTTAGAACTTCCTTCTCTCTCATTATTGTCAAGAGACATGCTGGTGAAGATACAGAATTACTCCCAGTTAACACAAATTCAAAATGATAATTAAAATCTAACATTTTCACCTTGTAAGAGAAAAATAATATTAAATTGGAACTACTCTCTGAGAAATAAGTGAGAACAATATTTATTCTTTGGCGGCAAAAAAATGGTTGTTGTTTTTGCTTATTCCTCAAGTTGTTTAAAAAATCTCCATTAGGTTCTATTGTTTGTGGAAGAGCGATTGCTCGAAGCATATTATATATTTATAATTGGAAGCAATGGTCGCCTCTCCCGTCAAAATAAACGTCAGAATCTGACGCCATCTATTGACCGTCGCCGCAACTAGCGGCATCGGGTCGGTGACAAAGCCACAACACCAACTTTGGCAAACTGATAAGCGTCCACCTAGAGACCATGGTTTCGGGCTAATGGCCCTCGTCAGTCTAGGGCGGACTTTATTCCATAAGATCCACACAGGATCTAATGGAATCCTCACAATCTACCAAAGAGGTGTTTTGCTGGCAATGAAAAATGAAATATAACAGCGGTATGGTAGATTAAACTGGCAAAATTGCTGGCAGGGTTCACCACTGATGAGCCAGGCCCTCCCTTTAATTTTTCCATTGCAGTAAGGGCAGTAGAAATTGTTTAATTTTCAAAAGAATATAAAGCGTCTATAATAGTTTCAAAGATTTATCTTTATAATGGGAAGAGATTGATTGATTCATAGATGCTCTGTTTCAGAGCAGATTTGAGTGTGGAAGCCTCGCAGTGTGTACTTTATAACTTCTGGACATATGTCCAGCTGGATCCATCAGGATAGAAACACAAGGCAATAAGACCAAATCCAAAAAAAAATTTAATACAATATTTATTTATTTGGATTTTGTCTTATTACCTTTTTTTTTTTTAATCTATAGTTCAAATTTTGTTCACACTTGTTTATCTCATGTGATATCAATAAAGATCACTGTGTATCAAATATCTTTCAGAGTTATTGCTGAATCCTGATATACATGCTAAAACTTCTGTTGGAGAGAGTTAACTTCGCACACCGGCTGTTGCTTAGCAACGCCAGCTTCCCCCAGACATCACGTGACCTGGCGCCACTCCGACCGGCCGTACCTGTATAAGTTTCAGTTTGCTTTTGTTGTCTGCCCCTACGCTTGCCTTTTGTGACTCTTTTTGTTCCTTGTCATCTTAATATAATATTATTGTTAATTAAACAATACTTTTGAGATCCAGCCTCTGATTCTCTTACATGGCAGCAGAGCTTGGTTGGTATCAAATATTTTTTGTTTATCTAAGCTGAAATTCGTTTGCTTGCTCAAGATGACAACTGAACTTCCACAAATTCAAAAATTCAACGGCGATAATTTTCATCTATGGAAATTTCAAATGAAGATTATTCTAGAAGCAAAAGATCTTCTCAGTATAACTGAGGGCTCTGAAGTAAAACCTGAAATAGAGGATATTGCAAAATTTTCTGAATGGAAAAAGAAAGATGCAAAATCAAAAATGCTGATCACTACTGCTCTGGATTTTAAATATCTTCAACAGATTGTTAATTGCTAGACTTCAGCAGAAATGTGGAACAAATTATCAACAATGTATGAACTGAAATCTGAAACAAACAAATATTTGCTGCAACAAAGATTTTTCGAATATAAAATGAATCCAAATGATAACATTGCTTCTCACATTTCCAAAGTTGAAACTCAGGCACAACAAATGAAAGATCTAGGTGAGCCAATCTCTGATGTTGCCCTAATTACAAAGATAATTTGCAGCTTGCCTGTTAAATACAAGAATTTCATAACAGCGTGGGATTCAGTTTCATCAGAAGAAAAGACTCTAGAAAACTTGACGGCAAGATTACTGAAAGAAGAAAGCTTACAGGATCATTGGGATTCTTCAGGAAATTTTAAACCAGATAATGCCTTGATGACTTTTTCAAAGTTCAACAGAAATTCAACAGCTTCCAACAAACAACAGCAGCATCAACAATCCATTAAAGATAAAAAGAAGAACACACACTGTGGATATTGCAAGAAGAAAGGACATTGGTGGAAAGAATGCTATAAAAGAAAGGAAGAACAAAAAGGACAACAGCCAAGTTCTTCAGCCAGAGATGATAGCTGTGCTTTTTCAGCTGAGACAAGTGCCTTCCTCGCTGAAACAAAGGATTCCTGGATTGCAGATTCTGGAGCAACGGATCACATGACTTTCAGAAGAGAATGGTTCTCTACGTTCGAAGAAATACCAGAAGGTGTTCAGACTGTGTGCCTTGGAGATGGAAAGAAGATCTATGCAAAAGGTAAGGGAAATATTGATATTCTCTCTTATGTTGATAGTCAGGAAATTAATGCAACTCTTTTGGATGTTCTCTTGCCTTTTGTGACTCTTTTTGTTCCTTGTCATCTTAATATAATATTATTGTTAATTAAACAATACTTTTGAGATCCAGCCTCTGATTCTCTTACAACTTCCTTAAGTTTTGTTCATGAGTGTATCTTTCAGAGTTATTGTCATAATCCCGATATACATGCTAAAAGGTACAACTTGCTTAAGTTTTGTCCATGAGTGTATCTTTCAGAATTATTGTCTGAATCCTGATATACATGCTAAAAGATACAACTTCCTTAAGTTTTGTTTATGAGTGTATCTTTCAGATTTATTGTCTGAATCCTTATATACATGCTGAAGATACAACTTCCTTTAGTTTTGTCCATGAGTGTACATCAAAGTTTAACAGTGTAGATATTTTCTCAATAATGGTATTTTGACTGTAGGAATGCCATTGCAAGAACACAGAGTGGCTGACAATGCCCAAATCAAGAGAGAAAAAGGAGAATACTTACTCCTGAGGAGAGAGGATCTGTAAAATGTTTGAGGAATTTTCAAGCCGTTGGATCCGACAATGCAGGGAGAAATACTTGGAAGCCGGATGTTGTGGATGGATCCCTTCCAGGAGGAAGAGGCCTGTCCTCACCACCTGGAGACAAATCATAAGACACAATTTGGATTATAAACACAAGGTAATAAGGCCAAATCCAAATAAAAAAATAGTGTGTGACGTTTCGGCAACAGCGTTGTTACCGAAACATCACACACTATTTATTTATTTGGATTTGGCCTTTTTACCTTGGAGACAAGTCAATTTTGATGGGAAATCTGGCTAGAGAGAAAACCCTAATCTTCTTTCTTATCTCTACTCAATCATATTACGGTATCCAGCTTGTAAAGCTTGAGACTTTTGATGGTGTCTGCTGGGGAATGAGTAGAGTTCATCAATGGAATAGTCAATACAGTCATAAAATAGAAAGGTCACTTCTCCTGTCGAAACAAATGCTTAAGCTTATCACCATCTAAATACAAGGGTATAAACACAAATTGGATTTAGTTATTACCTTGTGTTTATAATCTATTGTTGCGTTAACCTGAAGAAGGAAACTATGAGGATTCACTAGTCGCGTTCGCGCAAGCCGTGGAAAATGCAAATAGCCCAAATTGTTATAAATCTATCTTTTATTTTGCCTATCTGTGTGTGCAAAATCTTAAGTCTTAATAGATTTTATTTACAAATATACATTAACTTCTTTTTCTTTAACTTTAACTTCTGTAATTCCTTATCTTCTTTAATTCCTTATCTTCTTTAATTCCTTGTCTTCCTTAATTCCTTGTCTTCTTTTGAGCACGAGTATTCCGTCTCCTAGGCTCTAATATCTTTTTCTACCAGATTCTTATCAATCCCCTGCTAATCTCACCAACTCTGCTAATCCCCACCTTACTCTTCCTGTCTCTTTTATAGTCGAAAAAGGGTCACGTGGACGGACTCTGTGGCGTACTCTGTGGCACATCCCGTGGTGCACGCCATCTAGAGCCGATTTCATCAATCAAAATTTAGAATTACAATTATACATTTCCAACATCTATAATACAAATTGTGTCATATCATTATCACCATCTATCTATTGGAAAAGGTAACCCTTCTTTTTATAGATAAAAATATCCTAAATTTCCATCTATGAGGTTTATTAGAGCTTTCTTCTCAACCTGTTACTCAAAACCACATTAGAGATCTAATAAAGCACACAGATGGACATTTTGATATATAAAAAGAAAGGTCACCTCTTCCAATAGATAGATATGGCACAATTTAACACAAGGTGACAAATTGTGCTTAGATGGTGATAGCATTTGTTGTGACAAGAGAGAAGTGACCTTTGAACCCCCCACAGAAAGAATGTGGGCCTATTATTCAAGAACACTCCCATCAAACACCTTTCAATACTACCTCTACCCACCATGATTATCATGGCCTGTACCACATGCACTAGGGATAGGGAGGGATAGAGGGAGTGACTAGGAAGCAAAAATGATCAGTAGTCTTCCAAGAGATAATTTGAAATACTCTCACAAATGTAAAGATGAGGTAAAATTGCAGGAGGATGGTATCCCCTCCCTTTATCCGCTGGTTTGTGGAGAGCTGATAAAGCGCTTAGTTTTAGCATCTATTTTGGTGGAAAAGGTGACCTTTATAACATACTAGCCGAATGACCCGGGCAACGCCTGGGTTTTACCCGATTAAATGCTTTTATTCAAATACTATTTGTTACAATTATAAATTGGCGCCGTGGATGTCATTCTTGTAAAATATATAAATGAGTTTCGAAAATTATAAAAAAAAATTTAAAATGCATCGGCCGGGAATCGAACCCGGGCTGCCCGCGTGGCAGGCGAGCATTTTACCACTGAACCACCGATGCTTATAAGAAATGGCCATATTTGGGTTTTTATTCCATTCACAAAAGCAAATGGTGACAGAATTGTTGATTGATTGTTGATTATGACTCTGATACTTGTATATTTTAATATTTTGTTTACTACGCTATATTAACAATGGGCAAACATTAGCTTGAGAAGATTCCCAAGTTGTTCACCAGCTGTGGGACAAATGAGAGTCCCAGTTCAGTACCTTCCTCAACCTCCATAACTTTCACCTCGAGGAGAGACAGTCCTCTAATGTCCAAATTAAGGAAAATTTTCGGGAACTCTGCCTTTGCCGGTCCCAAGCCCGGATGTAAAAGGAGAGGGAGCAGTAACAAGCTCACTAAAAAACCTGGGCTCAGCTGGCCTGGCTGATAATACTCAGGGATACAGGATGAGCAGCATCTGTACTCCATGTTAGGAGCAGCTGCACATAGTGCCTGTTCCTCATGTCAGAGGTGGCCATTTCTTTCGGAGCTATGTCAGCCTGCCACTGAGTAGTGCTCCCAGTATTAATGACAAAGGCAGACACATTTTACTTCACCCATTCATGATGATTGTCCAGCGCTCTAACGTAACTGGCATATCTATATATATAAAAATGAATGTTTGTATGTATGTCCGGTATACAAATTTGCAGTAGTTCACTAATTCAAACCAAAATTTCCATACATAGGTAAAAAATAACGGGGAAGACGATAGGCTATTTTAAAAAATATATAAATCAATTATTAAAACTATACAGTGGTACCTCGACATACGAGCGCCCCAACATACGAGTTTTTCGAGATACGAGCCGACGAGCAAGTGATTTTTTGCTTTTAGTTACGAGCGAAATTCGAGATACGAGTTCGGTAGTGTTGAAGATATTAATCTGTGATTTTAAATGTTTCTTTTTGACCAGTACTTTTGTTTTGTTTTGCTTTTCCTAAAATGTTTCTTTCTTCTTCTTCATTATTATTTGCTCTATATGCAAAGCTTTGTTTTTTGAGACTTGAATAAACAAATTCAAGTTTATTATATTTTTGTGTGCTTTTAAAGTTAAAACACAACAGGTAGTAACACGCAGTCGCGCCATCACGATCAGTTAGCAGCGTGCTTCCGCTGTGATAAGTTGTGTTTTGTGTTCGCGTTTTGTGTTGCGTTTACATTTACAGTTTTAGTTCATTTATTTTTATAACCATTGATCGGAAGAAAGTTTGTAAAAAGTCAAGTGCTAAGAAAAAGATGATGAGTATTGATTTAAAACGTGAAATTATAGAAAAACATGAGCAAAATGTTCGAGTTGTTGACTTGTCGAGGCAGTATGGCCGTAGTACGTCCATTATATGTTCTGTGCTTAACCCTTAATTACTCGCGTCGAGACACAGGTCTCACCTAAAATTTTAATCGAAAAAATAAATACGATTTTCGAGTCCAAATAATTTGTAAGTTTTTGTAGCTTAAGATAGCATCGAAATAAATATTTTAGACCATTTGTTCTATCGCTTGGCCCCTAGAAGGAAGAAAAATAAAAAAAAAAAGCCCCCACCGAGACAAACGTCTCGACGCGAGTACTTGCGTAATAATTTTGGTTTAGGTTTCATTTTCCGGCTGGCTCTATCTTCGTAAAACAGTAAGTTATTGTTCTTCTTCTAAGTATATTTTTTGTTCCTAAATATCCTAAATTCTCTCTCTCTGTCTCTCTTAGGTATTTAGAATTTATTTATTTCTATTCAATATTTTAATACAAAATATTTCCTAAAATATATATTACACCTATCCCCCGATTTACACGGTACTTTTTTTTTACACGTTTTCGCTTTTACACGGTTTTCCAAATAAGTTTTTTTTTTGTTTTTATCGCACTATACTAAATGCTACTGTGATTGAACACATGCGCTGTGTACACATCTCACGAGGAATCCCGAGCTTATGTGCTGACTACATATTTTAACCTGTCAATGCCTTTTATTTTTATTTCTGTGTACACCTATCCCCCGATTTACAAGTTTTTTTCAGGAATGTATCTACCGTGTAAATCGGGGGATAGGTGTATATTATAAAAAATGGCTAGTACTTCTTAGAGGATTCAGAGTGAATCCGATATGGATTGCAATGAAATAATTTGTGATTTATCTGATACTTCTGATACCGAAATTTATAGTTATCATGACACAGACTCTGAACAGAATTCAGAGGCGGATGAAGAATTACCAAATGATGATTCTGAATTTTATTTTGGAAAGGATGGTGTCACAAAATGGAAAAAGACAATGTGGCAGAAAACCCAGATTCGTACAAGAAGTGTAAATATAATTTCTCAATTGCCAGGGCCTAAATCTGAAGCAAAATCGATAGAATCTGAATCGGATGCATTTACAAAAATAATTGATAATGATATGGTACAAAAAATTGTAGATTGTACGAATGCTTATATAAGCAATATCAAAGAACATTTCTCTAGAGAAAGAGATGCCAAATTAACTACTGTAACAGAAATCCTAGCTTTATTTGGACTTTTGATAATGTCAGGTGTCAAAAGAGCTGCTCATTTAACTTATAAAGAGCTATGGGCGGTGGATGGCTCAGGTGTAGAAGCCTTTGTATATAACTGTAAAAAGCTCTATACTCCAGGTGAATATAATACAATTGATGAGAAGCTCATTCCATTTCGTGGCAGGTGTGGCTTTAGACAGTATATGCCCAACAAACCTGCAAAATATGGGCTCAAAATTTATACCATTAGTGATGCAAGAATATTTTATACCTTTAATTTTGAAATATATTGTGGAAAACAAACCGATGGTCCATATAAAAAAAGTAATTCACCCGATGATATCGTAAAAAGATTGATCACTCCAATATCTGGGACAAGCCGAAACATAACAACAGACAATTGGTACACTAGTTATAATTTATCCCAAGATCTTCTTACAGAACATAAAGTCACTTTAGTTGGCACTTTGAAAAAAAAAATAAAAAGGAAATCCCTAAAATATTTCTGCCCAATAGGAATAGACCAAAATATAATAGTATATTTGGCTTCACTCAGAATACCACCCTTGTATTTTATGTCCCAAAAAAGAGCAAGGCTGTTCTATTGCTCTCAACAATGCACTCAACTCCCACAATTGACGAAGAAAGTGGATTCAAATTAAAACCTGAAATTATAACATTTTATAATTTGACTAAAGGCGGGGTTGACATGGTGAACCAAATGTGTGGAACTTATTCTGTTGGCCGTCGAACCAACAGATGGCCTCTATGCCTATTTTTCGACCTACTAAATGTTGCAGGCATAAATTCAGAAATAATTTCAAGTCTTTAAATATAAATTCACCTCGATTTCCAAGAAGAATCTTTTTGAAAGATATTTCCCTATAATTATTCCAGGATCATTTAAAATTCAAACCCAATTGAAAAACTTGCCAAGAAGGCTCCATGACCTGATAATATTGCATTGCAAGAAAGCTGAAAGTCCAGATGTAGGTTATATATATTTCATAAAATTATTTAAAATGATAAACATAACAATCTTTTGTTTACCACAGATCGAAATGAGTGTAGAGTCAGAACCTTAGAAGCGAAAACGGTGCTATGTTTGCCCAAGTACCAAAGGTAGTATGACACAAATTATTTGCTACAAATGCAGGAGACACATCTGTCAACGTCATTCTTCGAATATTTGCAAAGATTGCGAATAATATCCGCCTGCAACTTTTAATAGTAGCCTATTTGTGAAACTATGTCAAACATTCATTGTTTTTACTATAGTCATTGTTTCAATAAAAATAAATAAATATAAAAATATTTTTTGCCTTAATTCACATGTGTCATAAACTACACACAATTACGAATATAATGCAGCCTAATTTTCAATCCAAATATTAAAATTTAACATATATTTCGGTTTTTTAAAAGTGAGACCTGGATCTCAACGCGAGTACTTACGTAACAAATATAGGCGCGAGTAATTAAGGGTTAAACGGAAGGAGTCGATAAAGAGTGTAACGCCGGCTAAGGCGGTTTTATTTTTGTGCAATAAATATTTGATATTTATAAATACGTTTTTATTATTTAAAACCACGTAACAAAAATAACTGGGGTGACATTTTGGAGGTTGGAACGGATTAATGGTAGTTCAATTGCTTTGTATGGGGAAATTTGCTTCGAGATACGAGTAATTCAAGATACGAGCAAGGTTGCGGAATGAATTAAACTCGTATGTCGAGGTACCACTGTATATTCAAATTATTCTACTTAGCTCACGAACAGCGCCCTCTATCAAGTACTAAAAGGTTATAAATACGTTTAAAATCTAAATCTTCTCAATATTTTATTAATAATAGTTCGCTTAATAACACATATAATATAAATATTTATATAATAACTGCTCTAATTTGAAATATTTGGTAGGTTTTATTTATTTATATATTTTCATTTTTATCTATAACTGATCTAATTCGCCGTTTTAAAATAACTGCTCTTGAAATATTTGGTGTGTTTTATTTATTTATATATTTTCATTTTTTGATATAACTGATCTAATTCGCCGTTTAAAATAACTGCTCTAATTCGAAATATTTGGTATGTTTATTTGTGTTCACTCTATTTCTATTTATTTGAAGTATTATAATTTCCATGTTTCAAAAACCTATTTCAAAAAGGTCGTTAGAAATATGTAATGCCTGAAATAGCTTTGCATGCGAATATTTATGATGCCAAGCGTAGCTTAATGGTTAGGTGTGCGACTTCGTATTTCCACAACCTTGGTTCGAAACTTAGCCTGGTTTTTTTTTTATATTATTGAAGCAAAGTTTTTTTTTACAGTACCAAGATTTCGATACAGGGGTAAAAAAAGTACGAGGAAAACGATAGGCTATTTTAAATTATATATAAATTAAATATTTAAAATATATATTCAAATTGTTCTACTTAGCTCACGAACAGCGCCCTCTATCAAGGTTATAAATACGTTTAAAATCGATATCTTCTCAAAATTTTATTAATAATAGTGTTCGCTTAATAATTAGAATACTTGATCTAAATCGAAATATTTATAGACGCTCGCTCGATTTGAAGATTTACACATGTGTATATCATAACTAATCTGACTGTAAAGTTTGGAGCGGGACGTTTCACAAGAGTGACATCCACGGCGCCAAATTTATAATTGTAATGAATAGTGTTTGAATAAAACATTTAATCGGGTAAACCCGGGCGTTGCCTGGGTCATTCGTCTAGTAACCTATATGGAGTCATGCACAACAGAATCTCATACTGCATCGGTTGTCGCGCAGGATCTGAACCGCGTTTTGTATTTAGGTAGAGGATTCAACTCGAAAAATATACTACAGTCTCCACCCAATCACAAATCACACAGTCTTAAAATAATTCAATGTAATCTCAACGGAATTGAAACAAGGGGAAGCAGAATCAAACTTGAAGAGATGCTACACAGAGCAGAGGAAAGGAAGGCGGATGTGATTTGCATCCAAGAGACAAAACTAAGACCAGAAAAGGCATTCAAAGTGAATGGCTATAAGCTTATCAGGAAGGACAGGGCACAGGGTCGAGGAGGCGGACTCCTAACCTTGGTAAAGGAACTAAACTTCGAAGAAATAATCATCCCCCCAACAAACCATACAGAAATACAGGGAATAAAATTATACCAGGAAACAGGAGAACCATTTCTACTTTTCAATATCTACCACCCCCCAGATAAACCAGGACCAGAACTTCAACAAATTACACACCTTCTAACAGACAAAACAATCCTTTTAGGAGACTTCAACTCCAAACACCCCACCTGGGGTTGCAATGAGACAAACAACTGTGGAGAAGCACTCAGTAACTACCTGGACAATACTGATCTCCATTGCATTTCTGAGGGACCTACCTACGTATATAACTCCTATGGTACTCCCCAAAGCCTAGACTTGGTGATAACTACTCCACAACTTGCCCATCAGACCCTGACCCAAGTCTTAGAGGGAGTAGGGAGCGACCATCTCCACCTGCTTACAACAACAACGACTGAAATAAAGGAGAAAGCACTGCCCAAGAAACTTTATTGGAATTACAGAAAGGCAGATTGGACCAAATTTAGACAAGAATCCAACCTCACACCAAAAATAACGAATGACAAACAACAATTAAATAGTTTTTTTTTTGCTTATCCCTAGTACACGTGGTACAGGCCATGATAATCATGGTGGGTAGTTAGCGACTGCTTTTTACTGTAAGCGCACCACATGTCTACACATGTGAAAAGCAGTTCGACTTTGCACTTACAAATGCCAGAGCCCCGTTTGGTTACTTGCACTCGCTGGTGGGGTTGGACTTTTGCAAGAATCGGGGGCCATTGGAGCATTTTTTTTTTTTTTTTTCTAAACAGAAAAAAGTGTCCAATGCGGGAATCGAACCCGGGTCCTAGTGGTCGAAAACCAAACGGTTTAACCAGCCTTCCACCGACCCCCTTTAAATAGTAAATGGAAAAAATGGAAAACGACAGTACTCAAAGCAGCCAAGAAAACCATCCCCAGAGGAAACAGAAAGCAATACATCCCACGATATATTGAAACAATTAACAGCCTACAGAATGAAATAACTCAAAGAAATCAGGCCCAAGAATACCTCATGGAAAACAATGAACTTGAAAATAAAATAAACCTCAGCAAACTTTCGGCCCAAGTGCGACAGAAAGTAAACCAACTAAAACAGAGGAAGTGGAGGGATATCTGTAGCAACCTAGGCCCACATACAAGAGATACGAAACTGGAAATTGATTAAATCTATAAACCAAGAAACTCTATACTCAACAACCTCAAATACCTTCACAGACAAAGATGGCAATATACTGACAGAACAAACCCAAATATCAAACCTCTTTGCTGATTACTATACACAAATCTCCAAACTAAACTTTACGAGGCAAGATAAGAAAATACTTCAGATATCAAAAAAGATAAGAAATGAGGCCAAAACAACATCTCACTAAGACTTATTCCACAAGCCATTTTTACCTCATGAATTAAAAGAAGCTATAAATAGATTAGATCTTAACAAAACCCCAGGTTCAGACATCATATCAGCCAAAATGATAAAACACCTAGAAACAAACGCCATTTTAGAGCTCCTTCACATAATTAATCTAAGCTGGTCAAGCAGCACCTTACCTAAAGAATGGAAGCATGCAATCATAATCCCCATCCATAAAGCAGGAAAAACAGAAAACCACCCACAGAGTTATAGACCAATATCACTAACCTCCATACCATGCAAACTCATGGAGCGCATGATACTAAATAGAATGCAATACTTCCTAAAGAAAAACAAGCTACTTACAAAACAGCAGGCAGCTTTCAAAAAATATCATAACACAGTAGACCAGATTTTCTACTTCACACAGAAAATTCAAGACAACTTCCAAAGTAAACCAACCAAGTCTACCATAGCTGCTTTTATAGACTTAAGCCAGGCTTTTGATAGAGTGTGGAAAGAAAGGTTAATTAAGAAGCTGGACAAACTAGGTATAAGGGGGAAGATGATGGGTTGGATTGGATCCTTTCTGACCGGAAGGACCTTCCAGGTTAACTTCAAAGAACAACTATCAAAAACTGGCAGGCTCTTCCAGGGACTCCCTCAGGGATCCATACTAAGCCCCCTACTATTCTCAATCTATCTGAATGACATGGACTCTAGAATCACAAAATACTGCGACTTTGCTCTCTATGCCGACGACATAATCATCTGGTCCTCAAAGAGAGATCTCAAGGAAGCAAACACAAATGTAAACAAGGCGCTGAAAGAACTCCAACACTTTGCGGAAAAAATGAAATTAATTATAAACCCTAATAAATCCGAAGTAGGAGTACTTACAATAAACAACCACCTTAAAAAATGGACCCCAAATATCAAAAATATGACAACAATCAAATAAAATTTTCTCGGACACCCAAATACCTAGGAGTCACTTTAGACCCCTCACTGACCTATGGACCTCATATCAACCAGACAGTGTTAAGAGCAAAAAAGAGACTTAACATTCTGAAAAGAATATCTGGATATGAATGGGGTGCAGATAGGGAAACTCTGCGGCAAACATATCTGGCCCTTATCAGACCAATCTTAGAATATGCCCAACCAGTGTGGCAGACGGCGAGCATGACCAACCTGAATAAAATCGATCAGGTACAGAGCAGTGCTGCAAGAATCATATGTGGACTCAGAAACACCTGTCCAATCAAAATTGCAGAGATTGAGGCCAACTTGTTGCCTCTTACACACAGGAGAAAAATCGGCTTAGCCGATTATATATACAAGAGAGTAAATGCACCAAAATCACACAGAACCGGAGAATTTATACGAAAATGGAAACCAAAAACCAGACTCAAAAGACTTAGCCCAATGCACCTAGCCTACCGGGAACTACTACCAAACAGCACGAGAAATAGAAATGCCCAGAACCAATATGCACCATATAAAGAAAGACCAGAAATCTCCTACAACCTGGATCTAGAGCAAGAATGCTCCAAAAGGGCCGACCACCCTGGACTACTCAGGAACCTCGCTATGGAGAGGATTGAAAAAGCAGACAAAGAGACCATACAGATATACACCGATGGCTCACTGGTGACCGATGGCTCACAAAGAAGAATCAAAAACCCAAAGAACTTGTCAGTTTTCAGATCCGAACTAACAGCCATACTATAAGCTCTAAAACGAGACTAAAAACATAATAATTTATACAGATTCAAAAGCCGCCATCTTTGCAATTAAAAACTGCTACTATTCACAAGACAGACTCCTCAAAAACATTGCTGCAGAAATCAACAAACTGAATAAAAATACCAAAATAAGTCTACAATGGATTCCATCACATTTGGGAGTCCCTGGAAATGAGGAGGCCGACAG
The DNA here is from genome assembly GCA_030710605.1 of Cordylochernes scorpioides. Lineage (NCBI taxonomy): Eukaryota > Metazoa > Arthropoda > Arachnida > Pseudoscorpiones > Chernetidae > Cordylochernes > Cordylochernes scorpioides. The sequence goes on along the minus strand of CP092875.1, from coordinate 14,001,342 downwards.
ATTGGCAAAGGAAGGAGCAGCTGGACATCCTGATGCCGTGAACTCTGAGACCTACCTTTCAGCAAGGGACCATATTAACAAACTGAAACTACAACTAATAAGGAACCATAGAGATAGTTTCCATCATTCTTGGTACCAGGTAGAAAACCCCAAAAAACAGACCCTCCAACTAAACAGAAGGGAATCGACACAGTTGGCCAGATGGAAATCTGGTCACCTGCGCCCTCTAGTCTATAAAGAGGGAGCCAAAAGCTTTCCCATGTGCACTAGGTGCAAAACCGAAGAGGCCACTCCTCAACATTTACTAAATTGCATTGGAAAGGACAAAAGATCCCTGTACAGAGAACCAAGAAGAGTTCTTGAGCTTCTTTACGAGCACGACCTCCAAGATCTTGTCTAATTTAGACTAAAAGGATAAGTAAAAAAAAAATTATGATTGTCAAATCTCCCTGCTATGCTGCATCACCGTCGCGAAATAAGAAATAAGAAGAGGAAGGCTCTCTACAGCATGTCTATCTGTTGTTGCATTTTCCTGTCCTCTCAGTGCTTCCATTTCTATGGGTAATGTTTGATGTTAGGGTAGGTTTTCACCTGAAATAGTCCATCAAGTCCAATTTTCTGCCTCCCATCATCCCACCATCCATTCCCACCATGCTCAACAGTAGGCCATCCAAGTGACATGGCAGCAACTTACCCGGCAGATAGAGATCATCTGCAAGATGTCCTGTGGGGAGTCCAGAGGGACTTCTATCTCCAGCTCTAGAGTCCGTTGGAACTCCTCCATGAGGGATTTCTTCTTGGATTCTTCCTGACAAGTCCGCAGCTCCTCCAGGATGGCTTCAGCTACTGTGATCTAAAACCAACACATTGTTGATACACATACTGCTGCCTTGTTGGGTAGCAGTTTGCAGCAGCTTTTACTCTACCATGTCTTCCCACATAGAAGAAGAAGAAGGGGGTCGGTAGAAGGGTCGTCTAAATTGTTGGTTTTCGACCACTACGACCCGGGATCAAATCCCTTATTAGGCACTTTTTTTCCCAATTAAAAATATGCTCCAATGGCCCCAATTCTTGCAAAATTCCAACCCCACCAGCAAGTGCAAGTAACTAAACGGGTCTCTGGCACATTTGTAAGTGCAAAAGTTGAACTGCTTTTCACATGTTTAGACATGTGATGTACTTACAGTAAAAACAGTCACCAACTTCTACCCACCATGATTATCATGGCCTGAACTAGGTATAATTAACAAAAAAAAAAAGAAGTTTGACTTAGGTACTTAAAAGGTGCCAGATCCCTGTTTGGTTACTTTCACTCACTGATAGGGTTGCATGTTTGCAAGAATCAATGACCGTTTAATTGTTCTTGAAATCCTAAATGTAATTTGATAAAAATAGCTTTGATAAGAAACCCGATTTGCAGATGAGCATTGCTCAATGCAAATTCTTGAATTATATATATTCACCTCTACAGAACTATAAGCTTATATCCATAGTGTTGGATCCTATAGTTAATAATTTCCTTAAATTCAATTTTATATATGAAAATTAAGCCAAAATATTCTAAATTCAATTGTACAATATAAATCTTTAATATGTAAATTTTAAAGCAATCAGTATGTATGTAAATTTACAGTTTGGTTAATTAATTAATAGCTTTGTTTTTGTTTTCTCTCTCTCTACCACTAGTATCAAAATCTAAGTAAAATTCATGTATTCAAAATCATGTGGTAGCTACTAATAACTCTAAAACCCAAAGAAAATAAAACAATTCAAGACAAGTGGCAAAGTGCTTCTTAGTATCTTTTACTGAACATTCATGCCACGAACATTATGGTCCCTCATCGAGCCGGATACTTTAAAAAATTAAGGTAAGCCATTTGAAAACTTAAAATTCTTAAAATAAAGTCATGCCCAAATCTGAAGTTAAAATTCGGCACAAATTCAACTTTATTATTCAGGAAATAAAGGATCTGGAATCAAAGAATAAAGCTATTGTAGAATCCAAAAACATACATAGATTAAAGCTATTCCAACAAAAAGTTAATGAAAGTGAAATTAGCCTAAATCAAGTTATCAACACATTATTAGAATCAGAGTTAGATGATAAACAATATGACGATTATTCAAAAGCCAAAGAGGATATTTTTAATATGTTGGTGTCTATTGAGGAAGCTTTATCTTTGATTGAAACCAAAGAAAATATTCATAGTGATAAACAACTGCCCGAATCCAATGTTAATTTACCTAAGATAAATTTACCCATTTTCAATGGTGATTCAGCCAATTGGCTTAGTTTTAGAGAAATATTTAACTCCACCATTAATTCAAATCAAACACTAACGGAAATACAAAAATTTCAATATCTAAATGCATCTGTTAAGGGTCCTGCGGAAAAGTTGATTCGGGGTTTTCCCATTTCTGACAAAAACTACCAGCAAGCATGGGATACCTTATGCAATAGATTTAATAACAGAAGAGAATTGGCTTTTTCACAAATCAACAAAATATTCTCCATAAGGCCATTAAAATCTATTTCGGCTGGTTCTCTCTATGAAATCCTTGATGTTTGCAATGAAGGCATTAGAAATCTCTCAGTGCTAGGACTTGAGAAAAACACATTAACAGATCTAATCCTGATCAATTTTTTTGAAAAAAGAATTGGTGAAGCCCTCAGGAAAGAATGGGAATTAACCCTTCAAAATGAAGAATATCCAACATTTGAAAACTTTGTGAATTTTTTAGAAAAACATGCTAGAAGCCTGCAAGGTATGAGAATTCCTTTGTTCCAGGAACAAAAAACCTCTAGCAAAAATATGATGGCTCATGGCCTTTATGTCAACAAAGGTCAAAATTGTATTTTATGTCATCAAATTCATAAACTAAATGACTGCCATAGATTCATAAATCTTCCCTTGCCTAAAAAATGGGAATTAGTTAAAAAACATAAACTTTGTCAAAATTGCCTTAGAGCAAATCATGAGATATCCAAATGTCTCATCACATCAAGATGTAAAAACTGCAAGCAGAACCATCATACTCTTCTGCATCAATACAACTCTGAACCATCCATTTCACAACCAACAACCTCTCAAGAGATGTTGATTTCAACAAATACCATCTGTAATGTGATGCCTTTGGAAACGGAAACAAATATTCTACTGTCAACAGCCCTTATTAAAGTCAAGGCGAAGGATGGCTCATTTGTGCTATGTAGAGCATTAGTGGACAATGGGTCCCAAATAAGCCTAATTTCAGAACAATGTTGCCACAAGTTGGGACTTGAAAAAAGGAAAAATTCTTATACACTAAAAGGTGTAGGTGACATTGTTGTCAACAGGACAACATCGCAGGTTGAAATAGAGTTCACCCCACATCATAATGATCAATTATTTTCTGCCAGAGCATTTGTGGTTGGGAGGGTAACTGCAGACCTTCCAAACTTCCAAATTCAGTCAGCAGACTTTCCTCATTTAGAAAATTTGCTCTTGGCAGACCCAGAATTCTATGTCACCAAGCCCATAGACCTAATTTTGGGTGCAGATACCTTTGTAGAAATAATTCTAGGTCAGAAAACAGATTTAAAGCACCATCCTATAGCACTTAATACCAAGTTAGGTTGGCTTGTTTCTGGCAGAATCCATTCAAATATTAAGTCGAATACTTCGGTAATCAACCACTGTACCACTGAACTTGATTCCAGCATAAGAAAATTCTGGGAACTTGAAGATGTCCCAATTTCTAAGGCCCAGTTGGGTATAAAGAATGCCCCATCTCCAAGTCTACAAGAGTCCATTCAGAACTCTCCAAGTCTAAAGGAGTTCACTCAGAACTCTCCAAGTCTACAAGAGTCCATTCAGAACTCTCCAAGTCTAAAGGAGTTCACTCAGAACTTTCCAAGTCTGCCGGGGTCCATTCAGACCTCTCCAAGTCTACGAGACTCTATTCAAGGGTCACCGTCTCTAACTTTGAGCCTACAGAGCTCCAAACACAACTCTCCAACCCCCTTACAAGTATCAGTTCACAGCCTGAAAGAGGCCATGTCCCCTTTGGTCGAAATGCCATCAAGCCCTGGGTGCTCCAAGCAGATTCCAATTCCTATAGAAGAAGACTCTATAGAGAGCCAGAACCGAGTTGATAATCTGCCATCCTACCCGATGAGCCCAGAGCTGAGTTACACTCTCTCATCGGCTTCTGTTGAAGATTTCAAGGCCCAAAGTGGGCCCAAGTCCCCTACATCTCCCACCAGAGGTTCAGAGAGTTGCCGATGTTCTGGGGATTATACAGAGCCACAGATGTCTCAGAACTCCAATTTTTCATGCTCCTCTATAGAAGAATCTGAAGATAATTCAAGTAAATCTGAAGAAAATCTAAGTAGATCCGAAGATAATCCAAGTAAATCTGAAGAAATTCCAGGTAAATCTAAAAAGTCACGTATCTCTAAGTTAACTCCACAAATTACTTCTAAACAAAACCAATTACTTCCTTCTGAATCAAGTCAACCATCCACTCCAGAACAACCTCTCGCTTCTCAGTCAAGTGAACCACTCTCATCTAAGAAAGAAACTTCGATTATTCCTAAGATAAAGCCACCACCCTATTATAGGCGAAAACGTCAACTTCCTGCTGAGAAAACTTCATGGGATGAACCAATTGAATCAGATATAAAGTCAAATTGGAATAAATTCCAAACTCAACTATCGTGCCTAAAGGAAATCAAAATACCAAGATACCTGAACAGTTCATCTTCTGAAATAGAAGAATTACAACTACATGGATTTTGTGATGCATCCCTTAATGCTTATTCAGCAGTTTTTTACTTGAAAACTAGATTCAAAATTCAAAAGATCAAAATCAATCTGATAACCTCAAAAACTAAGGTTGCACCATTAAAGACCATTACAATTCCAAGACTTGAACTAAGTGCAGCATTGCTTTTGGCTCAACTGAATCAAGTCATTCTTGAATCATTTCCTTTTCAACCTGACAAAACCTTTTTATGGACTGATTCACAAATCTGCATAGATTGGATAAGATCAGATGCCAGCAGATGGAAAGCCTTTGTTTCGAACAGAGTGTCGTCAATTCAAAATTTGACTCAAATCACTGATTGGTTCCATGTATCCAGTCAAGATAATCCAGCTGATTGCGCATCAAGAGGAATCATGCCTCAAGACTTGGTCAATCATAGAATTTGGTGGTGGGGTCCTATTTGGCTTCAAGAAAATAATGCTCGATATATTCCTTCTTCACCAACCCAAGTAAATCTCAATATCATTCAAGAAGAAGTCGGTGAGGGTCAAGTGTTGGATAAAACAATCTTAATTCAAAATTCAGAAACTATGTTAAATCTAGAATTCATTGAAAGGTATTCCACAATGACTAAATTGATCCGAATAACAGCTTGGTGTTGGAGATTCTACTACAATTGCCTCCTCTTTGATCCAATTCTTCAGAAAGGACCTTTGACAACAAGAGAATTAACAAAGGCAATTCAAGTCTTAGTCAAATCAATTCAGCAAGTTGAATTCTGCACGGAAATAAAATTACTGAAGTCAAACAAGCAACTACCTCTGTCCAACAAGCTAACTTCTCTAAATCCCTTCTTAGACACTCAAGGACTTCTAAGAGTTGGAGGTAGACTCAAGTATTCCTATTTAAATGAAAATCAAAAATTCCCTCTCTTACAACCAAAATCCCCACGCCAGGAATCACTTATCAAAAATCTCTTAACTGAGAATGCCGACATTCCTGAGGCTATTGATGAGAATCAAGAAGATTCTTCAATTTTAGAAACCACTTCTGTCATTGAAGACGAAGAGTCTAACAAAGATATCGGGACTCCAAAGATTGAAATCTCCGAAGTTTCGGTTATTGATAAATCGGAAGGCAAATATTCGAAAGAACCAGTGGTCAGTGTAGAAGCTCTGGATAAGAAGGAACTGTGCCATGATGACCCAGCTCACCTCAATGTGGTTGAAGCTGATCTTAATCGACCTAAAGAGGCTACCAGTGGTATAATCAATATTTCTACAGAAGCTAATGAATCGGCAAGCAAAGAGAAAGCTGTATCTGTTGAAATTGTGGATACATCAACAAAGGATTATCTACAGAGCGGTGAAAAGGCTAAATTATCCCGCTGGAAGCCCATCGATTCTCTATGCTTAGAAGACGTCAAGGAATCTGAAGACGACGATGAAAATTACAGTTCATCGGCATATATAGAATGGCCAGAAATCTTGAAGAAAGAAGTCTTAAGACCCGAAGCTTTAGAAAAGGCAGTCAATCTGGAAGATTTTGAGAAGGCGGCAGAAAGTCGACAACTCTCCAAAGAACATTTAGAGGAATCGACCGAACAAGGCTCATGCATAAAGGCTGAATCAAAACCTTGGGAAGATCCTATTGAATCCGACTTAGCAGCCGCAGAGTTTGATAATCCAGCAGTTCCCGAAAGAGAACTGGCCAACGAATCTGAAAATCTCATCCAAGATTCACCTCAATCGGATACTCAAAGATGGAAGCTGATTCCATTACCTTTCAAACAATGAGAATTGTAATCTTAGCTACATAGTCGGAATCAATTAGTCCAGCATCTATACTATTGGAACTCTTTTTTTATTTTTATTTATTTTTTTTTTATTTTTTATTTTCTGGTCATCTCTTCCCAGCCAGGGGAGTATGTTGGATCCTATAGTTAATAATTTCCTTAAATTCAATTTTATATATGAAAATTAAGCCAAAATATTCTAAATTCAATTGTACAATATAAATCTTTAATATGTAAATTTTAAAGCAATCAGTATGTATGTAAATTTACAGTTTGGTTAATTAATTAATAGCTTTGTTTTTGTTTTCTCTCTCTCTACCACTAGTATCAAAATCTAAGTAAAATTCATGTATTCAAAATCATGTGGTAGCTACTAATAACTCTAAAACCCAAAGAAAATAAAACAATTCAAGACAAGTGGCAAAGTGCTTCTTAGTATCTTTTACTGAACATTCATGCCACGAACACATAGATTCACTAAACACCCCTAAGCTACCTTCCATAGTAAATACAGGGTATATAAGAAAACCAATCCAATACAATAGTGTAGAGTGGTCTGGAGATTAATTCGGCAAAACCGCTAATAGGGTTCACCCACTGATGAGTCAAGCCCTCTCATTTAATAACTTTTATCATTACACATTAAAGTCTGTAGAGATAATATTTGATATGTGAAAAGAAAAACATTGCCAAAAATAGTTTTTTAAAATCTTAATGTTCTTGAATTAGCAGGTACTTGAACCAGAAGAATTTTTATTTTTTCAACATTTCGACAAAATAAAAATTCTACTGGCAGAAGTGTCAAGAACAATGGATGCCAGCTAGGCAACCTCTATCTTCAATATAAACTAAATATAACCACATCAATTCATTTAACTCCAACATTTCAGTGATTCTCTGTCACCATTCTCAGGGGAATGGTTTTGGAATTATTTTTCTGAATCAACTTCCAGCAAACAAATGATCATTTAAGTAATTTATTTTTAACTCCTCTGATGCTGCATATGACTGGTACAGAGCAGGAGGGACAAGTTCTGTCCTCCCAAGAGAACAACAGTCTTTGATTTCCAGACTTAAGTCTGGTCATCTATGGACAATGACTTTCCAGAATGGTTGCAAGGTTTTCCCACTATGTACTAAGTGTCAACCTGCAACCCCAAAACACATTATTGACTCATCCATTGATGAACTCTACTCTTCCCCGGCAGACACTATCAAAAATCTCAAGCGTTACAAGCTTGATACCTTAGTCTGATTGAGTGGAGATAAGAAAGAAGAAGAAGAAGAAGAGATTTTTAACTCCGCCATTGCCGGTCCCAAGCCCGGATGAAAAATGAGGAGGGGAAGCAGTAACAAGCTCGTTAAAAAACCTGGGCTCAGCTGGCCTGGCTGATAGTACCATGTAAGGGCTCCTATCCTTGGGTTACAGGATAATCAACAGTTCTCCATGTTAGGAGTGGCTGCACAAGGTTCCTCATGTTAGAAGCGGCCATTTAATACCAGGTCAAAGTCTAAGTTACACCTCTCTGTAGGTGACCTCGGGGAAATGCTGGATCAAACCAGCACTTTAATGTAACTGGCATATAACCTATATGGAGTCGTGCATAACAGAATAAGGATAAGTAAAAAAAAAAAAAAAAAAAAATTTTGGGAAAAGAAAAAGATGTTCAATATGGTCACTAAAGTGTAGATTTGAAGCATGTGTAGAATGAAAATCTCCAAACCTGCTCCAGAGAGATGCCGGGAGAGTTTTTGAAGAGTTCTTCAATGGGGACCACAGCCTCGGACCACAGAAGTTCCACCAGCTGTAGGACCTCCGGATCTACATCTCCGTAGAACACTCGCCACTGCACAGAGATATCATCTACTAGTACAATATGGTAGATAGAAGGTGTGAAGTACTCCTAGCACTCAGGGACCTCTATGGCCATGTCTTGTTAAAGTCCTGTCAGTAAAATGAGAAAGAAAAAAACCCAAATGAGAGATGAAGTGTCAATATGAACACAATTAAAATAGTTCTTTACAAAATAAGACACTTTGGCCAGTTGAGATTTTATTTTCTCAACGTTTCAACAAAAATATTTTGTCTTCATCAGGAGAAATAAAAATAAAACATTTGGCAAGGCGTTAAAAATTGTTCTGAGGTTGCAAGGGCAAATGTTTTCTTTTTATTTATTTCTCCTGACAAAGAAAAGATTTTTGTTGAAACATTGAGAAAATAAAACTCTAACTGGCCGAGTGACTATTTTTTTAAAGAACTATGAATGCCGGCCTCTATCTTCAAGACAATTAAAATAATGAAACTCTTAATCTAGATGAGAATCTAATGCAATCCAAGTTACTTCAAACCTTGTTTAGCCGCTGATCATTTTTAGTTAAATTTTTTTGAACATGTTGAAATTTCTTATCAAAATATTCCTATATTTCATCAATTTTTACACTCAATGTTTGAACAAATACATCCATGGTTAACTTAACCTAGGATATTTCTATTTTGCATATCTATATAGAAGCGTAAAATTTGCATAAGTTGTTAACGAGATATTTCAAAATATGTAAATTGATTCAATAGATATAATAAATATGAATATATCAAATACAGTAGAACTTGGATAATTCGAACTTCTTTAATTCGAAAACCTCTTTAATTCGAATATTTATCTTGGTCCCTAGAATTTGAAATAAATAAAATATCCGTTTTTAATTCGAATTTTTGGATAATTCGAATTTTTTTATGGTCCCTTGGGGTTCGAATTATCCAAGTTCGACTGTATTAATATTGCGGCATCTACTATTATATATGTAAATATTTCCTCCTATATCTCGTTTCTTTTATTTTTGTTTTATGCAAAGCAGGCTGTTTTGCATACTTGTTGTTTGGCTGAGTAGATCGAGACTCTTTTTCTAAGAATAAAACTTTACTCAATTTTAACATTGACTTCTCTTCTTTAATTTATTTTCTATGCGACAATATAATTTGAAGTAAATATTTAAAAATAAAATAAAACAAATTTAAAGTAATATTAATCCGGCCACCTGGTGGCATATTTGATTTTATTTATTATTATTAGTTTAGCCACTGTAAGGTTGCCTGGGCCAACACACTACCTTCAGTTATATCTTCACTAGAACTCCGCCTTTGCCGGTCCCAAGCCCGGATGAAAAAGGAGGAGGTGGAGCAGTAACAAGCTCGCTAAAAAACCTGGGTTCAGCTGGCCCAGCCAATAGTACCCTGTAAGGGCTCTTAATCCAGGGATACAGGATGAGCAGCATTTGTACTCCATGTTAGGAGCAGCTGCACATGACGTCTGTTCCTCATGTCAAAGGCGGCCATTTCTTTTGGAGCTAAGTCGGCCTGTTACTGAGTAGTGCTCCCAGTCTTAATGATAATGGCAGACGCATTCTACTTCACCCAATCATGATGGTTGTCAAATCTCAAGCTTGATACCCTAATATGATTGAGTGGAGATAAGAAAGAAGAAGAAGATATCTCCACTATTCTCTCTTTTGTTTATACAAGGTAATAAGACCAAATAAATAAATAGTGTGTTATGTTTCAGTAACCATAACTTCACACACTTTGTTTGTATTTGGTCCTTGTGTTTATAATCTATAATCCAAATTGCCTCTCTTTTGTTTCAACTGGGGTTCTGCCTTACATTGGCCTGGCTGATAATTGTTAGTTATGCAATTTTTGACTAAAACTGGAAACAAACACACTGCCATCTTGAGTGTATTCTTGATAAGCATTAAACAGATATCCAGTCAACTATGTAGGTTAAACAAAAATTATATACGTGTTTAGCTTTTCTTGATTAATCAAGTGATAAAGCACAATTTGGATTATAGATTATAATAAAAGAAAATAAAACCTAATTCAATTGATAGACTTCAATGGACCTAAGAAGTTATTCTTCCTATGAGCTGAAGAAAATGAATTCCAAAGTGAATATCAATGTTGATGCCATCACTTGAAGATTCTATTTTAAAGAATTCAGGATCTGAAGCTCTCCTCTACTTTTCTTGGATTATGTCTTTTTTTAATATTTTATTGATTAATAAAGAATGGATATTTGGCCTAATCTGAAATAATTAAAAATCAATGACGAGTTGATATTTATTCCGATAGATGGCGCAAGCCATTACAACTTTTAATGGCTTTTTCTTAGTTATATGTTTTGTTGGGTTTTTATTTTTCTAAATCTATATATAAAGTGGTTATCAAAGTTGTTCAACTTGGACGAACATGAATTTAAGTTAAAAGGAGTGCCAACTATGTGGAACAACTAGATCCGCTACAACATTTCACAAGGATTCCACAACTCCCGCACTACCTGTTGTAGTTCAGGAGATCCCAACTCTGCAGGAAAGTGTTCCCACACGGGTGACATGGTGGCCATCTTGGATTTGATATGTCTGGCGAAGGTATCTTGAGCCTCTCCCTTGGAGAAGGTGGACTGGCAGTAGCGAGAATCCTGTACAACCCCCAGACATTGATACAATAGTCAAATACACTCCCTACTTTTCAAATCCAAGTAATTCAACTTGACGTGGAACATAATTACCAGTGTTTTGAGAACATTCAATTCACCAAACAAATCTTTGATACAGTCACTTGTTTGATCACTGTCTCTCAAGTCAGAATTGAGACCTCTTTTATAGTTTTTCCCATCTTGTGATAGGATAGACATTGATACAATGCTACAACAGTTAAATACACTCCCTACTTTTCTAATCCATGTACAATTCAACTTGACACAGAACATAATTACCAGAGTGTTTAGACAACGTTCAGTTCACCAAACAAATCTTTGGTCCAGTTACTTGTTTGATCACTGTCTCTCAAGACAGAATTGAAACCTCTTTTATAGTTTTTCCCATCTTGTGATAGGATAGACATTGATACAATGCTACAATAGTCAAATACACTCCCTGCTTTTCTAATACAAGTACAATTCAACTTGACACAGAACATAATTACCAGTGTTTAGACAATGTTCAATTCACCAAACAAATCTTTGATACAGTTATATGATGATCGCTGTCTCAAGTCAGAATTAAGATTTTTTTTTAAATATTTTTTCCCATTTTGAAATAATGTGCCATCTATAGATATGAAATGAGAACATTAAAGAATGAATGTGTTCAAGGGAGGTATAACACAATCTGAAGTAAAGCTGCCCTTGAATATTGGTCCACCAACTGTGGAGTAGTGATAAACTAGGTCATTCCTTCAGGTTTGTACACCTACCCACCACAGGAACTTCTTCAAAGAGGATAAAAGGATTTGATTTTCACACACAGAGCACCAAAATGTTTAGTGAGATATTACCTACAAAAAAAGCATGTCAAATATCCAGTATATACATGTTATTATAAAGGACTGCGGCGTATGATTATAAAACAACACTTAAAGTTTCACCGCATAAGTTTCTTTTCTGTGAAAAATCAATATTTATTTCAAAGAGAAATATTTACTATTTCTAACTTTTTTGGATGAAGTATGAAAGGGTGAAAATATGAAGAGTAATGGCGCCCCTGGACACTTTTATTTTTCCGTTCGCCATTACTCTTCATATTTTCACCCTTTCATACTTCATCCAAAAAAGTTAGAAATAGTAAATATTTCTCTTTGAAATAAATATTGATTTTTCACAGAAAAGAAACTTATGCGGTGAAACTTTAAATGTTGTTTTATATACATGTTATATTAAAATATTATTTTATTAAAAAAAAAATTATATTTCATAGATACAAATACTCTGTTAAATCGACCGCCAGAGGTCATGCTTCCCCTATAAAAACTCATTGTTGTTGTTTCTTCTCACTGGCCGTCTCAAAACTTTTGTACATTATGTAAATAATATTTTTGTTTTTCCTTGTTCTACTCGCCTTAAGCCAGGCAGTACTTTTATCAAACTGTTTTTTTTTTTTATATATTCCTTTAACTCAATTAAATTACTGATCAAAACCATTTTTATTATTATTCTTTCAAGCTTTTAACCACGACTGCAATTACCATAGCATAATTCTCAATATCTGATCAAAAATCAACAGAAATCTCATTTTTATATTAGACTAGCTGAATGACCCGGGCAACGCCCGTGTTTTACCCGATTGAATATTTTTATTCAAATACTATTTGTTACAATTATAAATTCGCGCCTTAAATAAATGCATATATTAGTTAATAACTATAGCCTATGTGCTTTATCTGTCTATGTACTGTTGGCTTCCGTAGGCGTCTCATACTGGGAAAAAGAAAGAGAGGATTCCATTTAGTTATTAACTAATATATGCATTTATTTAAGGAGCGACCCGCTCCAACACAATAGTTACAAAAACGAAAAAGCGAGTGGGGGAGGCATGATGGGGGGGGGGGCAAAGGTGGCGTGATCGTAGCCAACTAATAGAAGGGCGCCATTCCAAAAAAAAAAGCAAACCGTAACAGAGATGATTAGGAGATGAAGAATGACGCTCGTAAGTGTATATAGAATAATATACATATGTTTCCTATTTAGAAATAAAGGAGATAATACTTTGTGTTTTATTATTTAATTCAATTACAACAACCATAATATAGAAACTTATGCAAATTTAGAGAAAGAAAGAAAGTACAGTACTGACTAACTATGAAGAAAAATCAAATTAAATATTTTACATAATTAAATACTAACTGGCCTTGTCTTTATTGCTTGCGGAAGAGCATTGCTCGATGCAAATATTTGAATGTAAATCTACTGTCCTATAAGCTTATGTCCATAGTTTTCTTGAAAACCATTTCTGAGATTCCATCCTTCAGTGCTGCGTATATAAGCAGAATCGTCCAATACAGTATTAGAGCTCTGAGAGGCGGTCTGGTGGATTAAATTGGCGAAACCGCTGGGAGGGTTCACCACTGATTAGCCAAGCGCTCCCAACATATTTTTTCATCGCAGTAAGGGCAGTAGAAGTTTGTATTATGTATAAAAGAAACATTTGTGCTTTTAAATCCTTTCATTTTCTATGTATAGATGTTATTGCTTTGTGTTAAATACTAGGTATGTTCCAATATATATGAAGAGATGACCAACCTTGCCAGGATAACTATGGGTCACAATACTGTAGGTTGAGGGTTTCTTGAAGTGGAGCTCCACGGCAAACCAATTCTCCTTTGTGTCCTGGAACAGATTCCCATTTCACGATAGAATATCATTTTCTAACTTCAATTCATTAGGTAATAAGTCTAAAATCTCCAAATAAGAATATTTTATTTTTTTTAATTTTAATTCTATTTACGCTCATGGATAAAACTTAAGGAAGTGGAAAACCTTTTTTTTTTTTTCTTTTGAAAGAGACAGAAGCAATTTTGTTCACAATTGGTTATCTTGTATGTCTTCAATAAAGATCACTGTAAAATCTTTCAGAGTTATTGTCTGAATCCTGATATACATGCTAAAAGGTACAACTTCCTTAAGTTTAGTCCATGAGTATGTCTTCAATAAAGGTGACTGTAATATCTTCCAGAGTTATTGTCTGAATCTCAATATACATGCTAAAAGGTATAACTTCCTTAAGTTTTGTCCATGAGTGTATCTTTCAGAGTTATTGTCTGAATCTCGATATACATGCTAAAAGGTACAACTTCCTTAAGTTTTGTCCATGAGTGTATCTTTCAGAGTTATTGTCTGAATCTCGATATACATGATAAAAGGAACAACTTCCTTAAGTTTTGTCCATGAGTGTATATATTTGGTCTTGTTAGCTTATGTTTCTAATCTATAATCTAAATTGTACCTTATCATAATTCACATAATACACAAGGGTTAAATATAAACCATCATAATTGTATGTGTTGGACATACACAACATTTGTTTATCTTAGAGTAGATATGTAAATATAGATGGAAACTTTGCCAGGAGGAAATTGATCTATAAGACACCTCTCCCCTCAAAATAAACATCAAAACTAGATGACATCTATTGACCGTCACTGTCGGGTTGGTAACAAAGCTGGTGTTGTTTCTTTGTCACTGACCTGAAGCCATTAATTTGTGGCGACAGTCATTAGATGTCATCTATTTTTGATGTTCATTTTGACGGGAGAGGCATCTTGTGCTTATATTGGAGATGATTTTATGGTGTAAATATGTTAATTAGTTAAAATAAGAGAAAGTTTGTTAGAGAGTAGGCAGTAGGTGTTCAATAAAGGAATCTCAGGAAATTCATTCCTCACTCCCACAATATCTCAATTTATTAACTAGCTAAGCTCGAGGAGCATATACTCATGGAATTTGTGTAATCTTTACACAAGGGGATAAGAAACAACAACAATTAAATAGCTAAAACAGTAGTTTAGGTGTTCTTCTTCTTTCTTATCTCCACTCAATCATATAAAGGTATCAAGCTTGTAAAGTTTGAGACTTTTATTGATGTCTGCCGGGGAAGAGTAGAGCTCATCAATGGATGAGTGGTACAGGATGAGTCTGTACTCCATGTTGGAAGCGGCTGCACATGGCGTCTATTACTCATGTCGGAGGCGACCATTTCTTTTGGAGCCAAGTTGGCTTGCCACTGAGTAGTGCTTCCAGTCTTAATGACAAAGATATTCTACTTCACTCAATCATGATGGTAGGTTAGGTTTATTGTTTAAATGAACACATCCACTTTACTGTTCTCCAAGATACAGTCGAACCTCTTTAATTCAACACCCCAAGGGATCAGAGCTTTCGGTTGAATTAAAGGAAGTGTTGAATTAAAGTTAGATGATTAGCTAATTATCTAACTTGCTAAATTAATATTTTTTTTAAAATAGCTTTGTAATATAAATTAATGTTATTAATTGAAACCATTGTGTGTGTACTTTTTTGTATTCATTTTTTTATTTTCATGATTACTTTTAGTATCAGGGACAAAATGGCATTAATACATATTTTTGAAACATAATATTTTAAGATATTTTACATTTTTGATTGCATTTTTTATAATAATTTTTCATGCACAAATTTCTCCCACCTACTCTGTATTTTTATTGATTTCAACTGTGATATTATAACACTATGCGGTGCTGAGTTTGTGTATACAAAAATGTAATGCCTCGATAAAGGTTGGCGTTCAGCCAGCCGAAATATTGGCAAAATAAATATTTTATTAAATCCAATATATGCCTTTTATTATCTAATAAATTAAGTATGGATTGCTCTATTTTCAAAACAATAAATAATTACAAATAATATTTTATTCTAATTGAAGAATATAGCAGTTGAAAGGAAATAAATATGGAAAATAAAAAGAAAATTTAAAAATAATATTTAAATATATAATGAAGATCTTTTTAAAAATTCCTTTATGGATGTCTGTTTTTGCACTGAAATCCTATTCAGGATGTATTCCAGATGGTCTATTTAAAAAAAAAACATGCATGTCTTTCTTCCTCTGAAATGTGTTTTAAAAACCAAAGAGTTTTTATTGTATTAAAGATATCCACTGCTGCTGCAGGTGTTATTGATTTTGTGTCAATTCTTTTATAGTAACACGGAAATGGAATATTGAAATGTTATCATAATCATTGTGGCTACATATTTTATGAAGATTTATTTATTTAAAAGGAAATTATTTGTAAATTTTAAAATAACTAAAATATTTCAATGCTGAAAATTAAAAAGAAAATAATATTATTAACTAGCGCAAGATTCCTAAATTCCCACGTAAAAAACAAACAACACTTGCGACATTGCGCAATGGCACTGCAAAGTGAAACTTAAACTAACAAAAACCAAAAGTGCGCAGGTGCGATCCTATCAGCGTCTGCCGATCGCCGCTTGCCACCGCCATAATACCTTTTAGCGGTAAAGTTGTATGTAGAAAAAAACATTCATCTGTCGAAATTCAAATTTTAAAATGGTCGAACTATCGGAACTGACGTATTATCGACACTGTTGAATTACGGTTTGTTATTTGATAGGCCGGAGGTCGGGACATCTGAATATAGTCGAATTAAAGTAGGGTGTTGAATTTGCGTGTGTCGAATTAAGGAGGTTATACTGTATATTCTATGAATAAATGTGGAAATTTTACTGGGAGGACATAATGATCAATAAATGTCAACAACCCAAATATCTCAGTGTACCAGTTCTATAGAAGAGAACAGAACCTAATCATTCAGTTTTTTGATAAAGCACAATTTGGATTATAGAATATAGATACAAGAAATTAAGACCTAATCCAAATAATTTAGACGTTCCTGTAACAGCATTGTTACCATAATCAGACTAAAGAATAAATTTTTAAAAAACATGAGAAAGAAAATGCTGTGATATTTTTTTCTCATTTATTCTTTTGTCTGATGATGGTAACAATGCTGTTGCCGGAACATCACACACTATTTATTTATTCGGATTAGGTCTTTTATTTGATATAGGGATTGAATTAAACATGGATTCAACATGTAAAGAAATAATTCTTTGATTTCCATTTAGCTTCATGTCAATAATATCTTCTTTGAATTCATAGGAGTTTACAATTTCATTTTCATTAAAATATTGGTAGATTTTTAATTGCTGTGCTAACCATTTTATCAAGGCATATGTTGGTGAAGGTCTATTGTTTACTATTGGGCGTAATGGAGAGTTAAGCTTGTGGACCTTTGGTGCACCATATTGTTGTAGGTCAACAAGCTGTTGGGATCCGGCCAACGGCTTCTGTGAATATTTTCGGAATATATTTCAAGATATATTTCTATGAATAGTTTTTGTTATGTTTGGTTGTGTTCGGCAACATTGTAATTGTTATATTAAGAACTCTCGTTTGTTTTTAATGATGTAGTTTTTTGTAGAGTTTGCAGCTAATAGGTATGTTAT
The DNA here is from genome assembly GCA_030710605.1 of Cordylochernes scorpioides. Classification (NCBI taxonomy): domain Eukaryota; kingdom Metazoa; phylum Arthropoda; class Arachnida; order Pseudoscorpiones; family Chernetidae; genus Cordylochernes; species Cordylochernes scorpioides. Next base: position 13,983,960 of record CP092875.1, on the reverse strand, counting down.
GTTTTTGTTTTAAATTTCTATAAATTAATATGTAAAGTTTTTCATTTTTGTTATAAAATAAATTTGTTAATTAAAAGGAGATGTCTTGATTTTAAAAGTAGTCAAGCAGAATATACCCTAGCGGGTAAATCGATCCACAGAAGAATATTTGATATTAGATAAACATTTAAAATACCACCATTTTTGGTAGCAGAGCGTGGCTGATAGAAAATAAATATTCTAAAAAGTGTATTATGGATATTTATAATAATATGAAGATCGAAATTCTTAAAGGAAATAATTATCAGATATGGTCAATGCAAATGGAAGCCCTTTTAAATGCTAAGGACTTATTCAAAGAAGTAATTGAAAATGATATTCCTGAAAAAATTGAAAGTGATCTCAAAAATAAAGAAGAAATATTAAAATGGGAAAAATTTAATAGAGAAGCTTATGGCATGATTATACTTTCTATTGAGCCATCAATTGCATTAATTTATAAGGAAAATAGAAGAGCAAAGCAGCTATGGGAGGTCTTAAAAACAAGATATTCAGGCATATCTGAAGAGAAAATGATGAATTGTTATCTAGAATTGTCAAGATTAAGAATGAAAGCCAATGAAAGTGCTGAAGAATTTATAACAAGAGCTCAGGCGTTAACAGTACAAGTTAAGGAATTAGGGAAACAAGTTTCAGACATAGAAGTTACCCGATATATAACAGAAGGCTTATCTCCCAGATTTAACCCTCTACGCCCTGTCATTATCGCAAATAGAAACATGTCCATTGATGCACTAAGACAACTTTTATTGGACTTTGAGAAACCATTAGAAACGACCGCTAGCAATGCACATACACAGGCTCTAAAAGCGGAATATGGCCACATGTCTAGGGAAAAAAGATGTCATGTGTGCAATAAATTAGGACATCTCAAAAGAGACTGTTGGTATAATCCTGACAATGCAAATTCAAAATTTACAAAGAAATACCAAAATGTACGCCATCAAAGTGAAAATATGCAAAATCGAAAAACTAATAGGGATAATAATCGGCTGTAAGGAATATTTTTCTCAACGACATCATGCCCTTATGGCTTGGAAAGAGCAGCCTAGAACACTAGAAACGGAGTGGCAACGTGACTCTGCATGCTCAACTCATATGACTAATGATAATTCATGTTTAGAAGAAGTCATAGAATGCAATCAACCTATATTATTGGCAGAAACTCATCGCTCAATAGAAGCAACCCAACAAGGCAATATTAAAATAGTTTCAAATGAGAACTCTCATGTTGAATTACAAGATGTACTCTATGTTCCAAATCTAAGATGCAATCTATTGTCAGTTGCTTCTATAGTTAACAAAGGAAACAAAGTGATATTTGACCAGAATGGAGCAACGATTCTAAGTGAAAAGGAGGAAATAATATCTAAGGGAATAATGAAGAACAATATGTTCAAAGTCACTTTCAAACCAGAAGTTATAAAAGAAAGTGAAAAGTGTATGCACGTGTCTAGTGACAATATGGAGTTGTGGCACAAACGACTAGGACATATCAACTCAAGCTATTTAATGAGGATGCACAAAAACAAAATGGTGAAAGGTCTTGAATACTTAAAGGGAGAACTATCTTACTGCGTAAGCTGCAACAAAGGAAAGATCACAAAAGCTGAAGGAAGTCCGTCACTCGGAGAAACTACAGCAAGACCACTGGAACGAATACACGTTGACATATGTGGGCCTTTGACACCAACAATTGGAGGAAGGAAATACATGTTGACCATAGTTGACCAATACACTAGAAGATACTTTATAGAAATTCTTCACAGTAAAGATGAAGCTACCAGCAACATTGAAAATTTCATAAAGAGAAGAGAAAAAGAGACAGGCATGAAAGTAAAGAAATTGAGATCAGACAATGGCGGTGAATTTATAAATACAGAAATGAAGAATTTTCTAGAATCAAAGGGCATTAAGCATGAGAAAACAGAACCCTATTTGCCAAGAAGCAATGGTATGGCAGAAAGGGCCAACCGAACAATCTTGGATATGACGAGAACTCTTCTGATTGAGGCCAATTTACCTATCAAGTTTTGGGGTGAGGCGGCAAGAACAGCTGTTTATCTCCATAATTTGACACCTACAAAATCAAATTTGACTAAGACTCCAATGGAAATGTGGACTGGCCATAAACCATCAGTCAGACATCTCAAGATCTTTGGAAGCCCAGTTGTTTATAAAATAAATGATCATAAAAGATCCAAACTAGACCCTAAAGGAAAGGAAGGAGTACTCATCGGCTATTCAAATGAAAGAAGAGCATATCGAATATATGATATGGAGGAAGAAATGGTTTATGAAACAATACATGTTAAGTTTGATGAAGGAAGACCAAGAAATACTAACCAAAATACCTCATGTGATAAAGAGTACAATTATTTCCAATACAAATCTGGGACAACCTATGAAATACGGAATTCTCTTGAAGCACAAGATCAAAAAATAGATGAATCAAATATTGGAGAAGATACCCATGATGGAGTGATTTCTCAACCATCAATAATGGAAGATGAGAGTCATACAGATATTAATTCCCAACAAGAAGCCGAACAACGTCCACAAAGAAGACGTGTGCTGCCAACTAAGTTTGGTAAATTTGACGAATATGTTGTCTATAAGACAGATAAGGACATACCGAATAATTATCAAGAGGCGATCGACTCAAGTGAAAGATCAGGCTGGAATGAAGCAATGTTAGAAGAGTTGAATTCAATGAAAAAACACAAAGTATGGCAATTAGTAGAGAGGCCTAGAGATAAAAAGGTCATTAACAGTCGCTGGGTATACTCAAAGAAGGACTCTGAACAAGGATTGCAACCCAAATATAAGGCCAGGTTAGTGGCCGCTGGCTACAATCAAATAAAAGGAGAAGACTTTGTAGAAGAATACAGTCCAGTTATGAAACTTGGAACTTTGAGGGTTTTGATATCTTTAGCTGTTAACCAAAAGAAGAATATAAGACATTTTGATGTAAAAACTGCCTATTTGAATAGTGATCTCGACTCGCCAATATATATGGAACAACCACCAGGCTTTGAGACCAATCCTAATGAAGTATGCCTAGTATCCAAGGCAATATATGGATTACCACAATCAGGACGGAAGTGGAATGAAAGGCTGGATGCTATACTCGCTAAGAGAAACTTGAAGAGAACAACTACAGATCCTTGCTTATATCGAACAGACCCAATAACAGGAAAAGAAATAATTCTAGCAGTATATGTAGATGATTTCTTGATCCTATCCAATTCATCTAAGGATGTGGATGACCTAATATCAAGTCTCTCAGAAGACTTAGTTATCAATGAAGTAACACAAAATAGAAAATTCTTAGGAATTACTATAGAAAAACAAGAGAATGATATACTGTTAAGGCAAGAAGAATTCATTGATAAGATCCTTGATAAATATGGAATGAGAGAATGCAAACCAGTGAAGTCACCTATAAATTTAGGAGAGAAATATGACGATTATGAAAAGAGTCCACCTTATTCAAAGAAGATGTACCAAGAAGCAATAGGATCATTACTATACTTAACTAATGCAACAAGACCAGATATTGCATATGCTATAAATAGCCTATCACAATATATACAAGATCCAAGAGAAATACATTGGAGAGCTATCAAGCGAATATTGAGATATCTGCAATACACAAGAAATATAAAACTAAAATTCAGTGAAGGATCAGAACAATTAACTGCCATATCAGATGCCGGCTGGTGCACTACGAAAGATGCCAAATCATTTGGTGGACACTTTATTAAAATTGGCAACAATATAGTTAATTGGAAATGCAACAAACAAAGAATGGTTGCAATGTCCACAATGGAGGCTGAGTTATTAGCTTTTTGTGAAGGAGTTTGTGATGTTAAATGGTATGATAATCTTCTGGATGATCTTGGATGCAAAACTCAAAAGCCAATTCAAACATATACAGATAGCCAATCCCTGATAGCATGGCTGAAAAACCCAATACAAGGATTGAAAAGTCGACATTTTAATAGAAAATTGTATTTTGTAAGGGAAGAATTCCAGTCAAAAATGATAACACCTGTCTATAAACCATCCGAAACCATAGAAGCAGATATATTGACCAAAGGACTCTCCATCCCCAGACATGAATACCACATAAAGGAAATCTTCAGTACAGAACAACTTGAAGAGCACTGATAATGACTCTCAGAAGTAGTTGGACGGATAAGGAGGGAAATGTTGGGATCCGGCCAACGGCTTCTGTGAATATTTTCGGAATATATTTCAAGATATATTTCTATGAATAGTTTTTGTTATGTTTGGTTGTGTTCGGCAACATTGTAATTGTTATATTAAGAACTCTCGTTTGTTTTTAATGATGTAGTTTTTTGTAGAGTTTGCAGCTAATAGGTATGTTATGTTTTTGTTTTAAATTTCTATAAATTAATATGTAAAGTTTTTCATTTTTGTTATAAAATAAATTTGTTAATTAAAAGGAGATGTCTTGATTTTAAAAGTAGTCAAGCAGAATATACCCTAGCGGGTAAATCGATCCGCAGAAGAATATTTGATATTAGATAAACATTTAAAATACCACCACAAGCAACCGACCGGAAATACACGTGACGTTGCAAAATTATCTTAAATTTTGTTTATTTTATTTATTTATCAGAGAAACGGCACCACAGAGATAACAGGCACAAGTTGTATTTGACCACGGACCACCGTTTTCACGGAAGGAATGCTTACAAATACAACGTGCCAGTTATCGTTGGACCTTCGTGCATTTTATTTATTTATTTTTTTTTCTTTTTATCCTTGCCCGGCGAACGAAAGATGTCTTGTACCAGATCTAACCCTCCCAACGGCTATACCGCAAAGAATCGGACCTCAACAACCCTCCAGAACCGACCACAAGCCCAGCCCTGGAACGGGCCATGGTGACCATAGCCCACCAGGACAATGTACTGCAACCTACCAATAAATTGAGTTTTATATCCCCACTTCAGCCTCATCACATGGTGGAGAGCAGTGTCGGCCCAGCACCTCAAGCAGCGAACATAAATATCGGCTACGGAGAGACGCCGTGTTTCAACCCGGAGGAGGAAGACATCGAGGACCACGTGGAGGAATTCAAGACGTGGCTGACGGCGAGCAAGGTACCGAAGGGAGACTGGACGAAGGCCCTAGTACGGCGGCTTCCACTTGACGGCCGCGAATTTATCAAGTGCAGGTTTGACCCTTCAGCCGCACTTGAAGACGTCTTGGAAGCACTGAAACTTTGCTACCCAAGGAACGACGGCCGGGCACGTAGTAGGGGTAACGAATTAAAGAAAACGAGACGGCCCCAGTCCACGGAAGATACGGGGAGATATTTGATGAACCTGATTACGGCCCACGCGACGGCAGGCGAGTTTTCGCCGTTTGATTCAAGCAAGGAGGCATTGTGGGCATTGGCTCCAAAAGACTGCCTACTACTGGCAGCCTCGTGGAGCACCACGCGGAACCCAGAAGAGGCCGACTTCCTACAGGCGGCGAAATTCCTCGACGAGGCGGATAAATGGAACAAGGAACGGACGGAGGCAGGTACAACGACGAGTTGGGAAACAACTACGAGGACGGCGGAAGAGTGGGAACAAAAACAAGGACGAAATCCAAGGACCGAAACGCCCATGGAAAAAGCAAGAAGATTTATGCTACCGGACGGGACGCCAAGATGCTTCACTTGTTACCAGACGGGGCACAAACACTGGGATTGCCCGAAAAGGAGGCCACGTGGTAAGTACAATTTTGCCTCTAATCCTGTGGTGGAAGTTTCAAACAGTGTAGAGAGCGTACCACGTGTATTTTCCGAGGTTACTGGTAACACCAATCGCATAATCTTCAGGGTAAAAGGACAACCGGGGGTTAACGAGAAACAGACATTAAATAAGGTACCAATAGAAAAATCCACTTTAGAAATAGGGGGTACAGCAATGGAAAAATTCCGTTGGACAGGTATGACAAATTTCTGTTTAATCACGCATATCAATGAGACACATGTAGGCAAACTGATTTTCGATTCAGGGGCAAATGTTAGCTGCATAGACGAAGGAATAGCCAACGCACTAGGATGTGCTAGAATGCCTTCAAAATTACTTATACGGGGAATAAGTGGGTCAGCAGTCTCGAACACGTGCACATACTTGGAGGTCAACATTGATGGTTTCGACATATGTGGCAGGTTCACCATAATTCCAGGAAACGGGGAAAAGATTATTTTCGGCGTCGATATTCTAACAAACTATCATTGCAAAATTATGTTTAGAGACGAATCGGTAGAATTGTATAGGCCAAAAATAGGCAGGGACGACCACATGGTAGAACTAAATGAAGAACGGGAACTCGAGAGGTTAGAAACAATTACGAGTGATCGGAAAAACCCCAAACAAAAGTACTGCATACTAGACGACCTTGAAATTGCACCACGTTGTAAAACGAGGGTTAAGTTAAAAGGGCCAACAGTAATGGCGGGCATTTTAGAACCCCACCCCGACTGCGTAAGAAGAACGGGGCTACTAATACCATCAGTACACGTTTCCGAAACGGTATCCGAGATATTCATTGATGTCATAAATACTAGGAACGAGCCGGTGCGGTTGGTAGCAAACTCGTGCTTGTTACGATCCGGCGGGGAAATAGCGAATGTTTCTTTCCTAAGTGAACAGGTGGGATACAGTACGACGGCCACGTGCAAATACGAACCACAGAAGTTCGATATAAACCCGGAGCTATCGGACAGCGAAAAAATCGACGTACTGGACGTATTGTACAGGTATCGGGAACTTTTCTCAGAAGAGTGGAATAAGGCGGCAGATATCGAACCGTACCACATTAAACTTAAAGCGAACACGGAACCAATTCGATAAAAAGCCTATCGCCGCAGTCCTAAGGAACGTGATATTATAGAGGAACAGGTTAAAGAAATGTGTGAAAAAGGAGTTATTAGGAAATCAACATCTCCATGGGCGAGCCCGGTCGTTTTGGTTAAAAAATCAGACGGATCCTATAGATTTTGTGTGGACTATAGAAAAGTTAACAACGTAACTGAAAAATTCTCATATCCATTACCGGATATCACCGACTGCCTGGACCGTTTAGCGGGAATGAAGTATTTCTCTCACACGGATTTTGTTAGCGGTTATTGGCAGTGTCCACTGGACGAAACAAGCAAGCCAATTACAGCGTTCACGACAGGTAACGGGTTGTACGAGTTTCAAGTGTTACCCTTTGGTTTAACCGGGGCACCGGGTCATTTCGAAAGAATCATGGATACACTGTTAGCTGAATTGAAATGGTCCGAGTGTATGGTTTATCTAGATGACGTCATCGTGTACGGAAGAGACATACGTGAACACAACGTGCGGTTAACAAATGTTCTAGAATGTTTCCGCGGGGCAGGCTTATCCCTCAAACCATCAAAATGTAGATTCGCCTACCAAAAGTTACCAATTTTGGGACACGTGGTATCGGAAAACGGCGTAGAACCGGCTACTGATAAGATCGAGGCGGTTAAGGAATTTCCGATTCCGAAAAATGTCAAGCAAGTTCGTTCGTTTCTGGGACTTTGCGGCTATTATCGCCGTTTCATAAAAAACTTTTCAAAGATAAGCAAACCGCTGACGTGTTTAACGGAAAAAGATAAGAAATTCGTGATTGGTCCGGCCGAAATAGAAGCTTTCGAACCCTTAAAAAAAAAATTGACTGAGGAGCCAATTCTTGCACACTTCAACCCAGACGCTAGAATAGAAATACATACGGACGCATCAATCATGGGATTAGGCGCGGTGCTAATGCAACTGGACAATGACGGGTTTTTGCACCCGATCCACTACTTGTCGAGAACGACATCGAAACACGAGAGTAAATATGGTATCTCAGAACTAGAGTGTTTAGCAATAGTCTGGGCTCTACAAAAGTTACGGCCGTACATCTTCGGGAGAGAATTCAAAGTTGTAACCAACCATAGCGCGTTAACGTGGCTAGCTAACGTACATGACCCGTGCTCAAGACTTACTAGATGGGGGTTAAAACTCATGGAGCACGACTTTGAAATAGTCCACCGCGCAGGGAGGAAGAACGTTGCACCGGACGCACTCTCACGCAACCCGTTCCACAAAAACGATACGAACGTCGAAGACAACTTCAACGATTTAACGGCATGCACAGTACGGATCGACGAAAACGGACAAAAGGAAGACACGTTTTGCCGCGATATTACCGGGAAACTACCAGACGCTAAAACACGGGACGAATATAAAAAAATAAACGGGATCCTTTATAAAAAGAACCATGCAACACAAGGTAACCAATGGTTGGTCGTAGCACCAAAGCAAAGCGTATCCGAAATAATGAAAACAGCGCACGATATACCCGAGGCAGGACACATGGGGGTAGCGAAGACGGTCCACCGTATTAAGCAACGGTTCTACTGGAAAGGTCTGGAAGAAGACGTGCGGAAATAAGTTCGATCGTGCAAAGTGTGCCAGGCCTTCAAACCACAGAGGTTCAAACCCGCAGCCCCGCTAGAACCGTTACCACCAGCAACAGACATCTGGGAACGAGTGGGAATAGACCACCAAGGTCCTTTCAAAAAATCGGTAGAAGGCTACGAACACATTCTAACGATCGTAGACCATTTTAGTAAATACGCACTCGCAATCCCGGTAAAAGATACAAAGGCGGAAACCACGTGCAACGCACTCTCAGACAATCTGCTCTACGTTTTTGGTACTCCGAAATGCATAATATCCGATCAAGGCAAATCTTTCGATTCGAGTACTTTTAGAGACTTTACACGGTAGTACGGGATTAAACATATTATGGCTTCCGTGGCACACCCGCAAACAAACGGCTTATGCGAAAAACTCAACGGCATCATAAAAAATGGCATCAGAGTTTATCTCGAGGACGATCACGCCGAATGGCCGAGATTCGTAAAAACGGCGACTTTTGCGTATAACTTGTCCATTCAGTCGTCGACACAGGTGACACCGCATAAGTTGATATTTGGCGTAGAACCGAGGATGTCCCTAGACGTAGGACTACCAACCGTCGACGAGCCAGTAAAAACTTACGACGAATACGTTACCAACCGCATTTTAGAAAACGAGAGATTAAAGAAAATTGCCGACGAAAACTACCGAGACCGGACAATGATGACGAAGTGTCAGTATGACCTTGCGAACCGTGACCGCTTCCGGAAGTTTGAAGTGGGCGACCTGGTACTACTGGAGTCGTCTCGCAGGAAACCAGGGAAAACGGAGAAATTTCTGCCGAAATACGTAGGACCGTACGTAATAACGGATAGAATCAAGGAAACGACATATAGGTTACGACCACAGGACGGACGCAACGAAAATAGTAGGCGCCAGAGCACGTTAGTGCACGTGTCGAGACTTAAGGAATTTCTAGAAAGATAACGGCGACTCGAGGGACCGAGTCTAAGATAAGAGGGGGGGTGGTGTTGTGTGTCAACAAGCAACCGACCGGAAATACACGTGACGTTGCAAAATTATCTTAAATTTTGTTTATTTTATTTATTTATCAGAGAAACGGCACCACAGAGATAACAGGCACAAGTTGTATTTGACCACGGACCACCGTTTTCGCGGAATGCTTACAAATACAACGTGCCAGTTATCGTTGGACCTTCGTGCATTTTATTTATTTATTTTTTTTCTTTTTATCCTTGCCCGGCGAACGAAAGATGTCTTGTACCAGATCTAACCCTCCCAACGGCTATACCGCAGAGAATCGGACCTCAACAACCCTCCAGAACCGGACCACAAGCCCAGCCCTGGAACGGGCCATGGTGACCATAGCCCACCAGGACAATGTACTGCAACCTACCAATAAATTGAGTTTTATATCCCCACTTCAGCCTCATCAATATATATTGGTAACATGTGGTGTTAATTTTTAATAGTTTATAATAAAACTTGTTTACTATAAGTGTGAACACCCTCTGTAAAAGTGTGGTTCTTACTACCTTAAATAACAAATCCCATATTTTTTGATGAAGGAGTGGTGTGTTACCTTCAAGATGGTGGCCTTGAGGAGCTCGGAGTCCTCAGTGTCTTCCTCAGAGTACCTGGCAGCCACCAGAGGCTGTGCTGAGCTGGCCGCTGGGAGAGGTCTGGTTGGGGGAGGCATCACTGTACATCACAGTTGGTTTACCTCATAGATGTCATGGAATTTGTGTCATCTTCACACAAGGGGATAAGGCACAATTTGGATTCTAGATTATAAACACAAGGTAATAAGACCAAATTCAAATAAATAAATAGTGTGTGATGTTTCGTTAACAACACTGTTACCGAAATGTCACACACTATTTATTTATTTGGATTTGGTCTTATTACCTTGTGTTTTAACTCCACCTCAGCCAGTCCCAAAGCCTGGATGAAAAAGGAGGAGGAGGAGAAGTAACAAGCTCACTAAAAAACCTGGGCTCAGCTGGCCCGGCTGATAGTACCTTGTAAGGGCTCTTAATCCAGGGATACAGGATAAGCAGCGTTTGTACTCCATTGTTAGGAGCGGCTGCACATGGCATCTGTTCCTCATGTCAGAGGCGGCCATTTCTTTTGAAGCTAAGTTGGCCTGCTACTGAGTAATGCTCCCAGTCTTATTGACAAAGGCAGACGCATTTTACTTCACCCAATCATGATGGTTGTCAAGATAAGAAAGAAGAAGACCTTGTGTTTACAAGGGGATAAGAAACAACAAAATCAGAGATGTCTCCAAACACACTACCATGATCACAATTTATACCTTTATTTGTCCTCCCAAATAAAATTAATTTCTTAATTCTTTATTGAAAAGAATTCGATGAAATCCTTTTTATCAATATCAAAGTGATAACATCAAGCTTCCAGGGAAAAGTTTTTTTTTTTTTAAACACAAGGTAATAAGACCAAATCTAAATAAATAAATAGTGTGTGACGTTTCAGTAACAGCATTGTTACTATCTTTAGACTGGTGTACTGAATGGTAAAATCAAGTACATTAAGTACTTTTGATAAGGCACAATTTGGATTATAGCTTATAAACACAAGGTAATAAGACCAAATCCAAATAAATAAATAGTGTGTGACGTTTCGGTAACAGCGTTGCTACCGAAACGTCACACACTATTTATTTATTTGGATTTGGTCTTATTACCTTGTATTCAGTACTTTTGTTTGAAGATGGTAACAACGCTGTTACCAAAATGTCATACACTATTTATTTATTTGGTTTTATTACCTTTTGTTTATAATCTATGATCCAAAATGTGCCTTATCATTTTTTTTTTTAAGAAATCTTTCCTTGGAGGCTTGATGTTTTCACTTCAATATTGAGAAGAATAACTACAAGGTAAATAAAACCAAATCTAAATTGATTAATAGTGCTCGACGTTTCAGTAACAGTGTTGTTACCACATCAGACAAAAGAATAATTTTTATTTATTCTTTTGTATGACAATGGTAACAACACTGTTACCGAAATATCCCACACTGTTAATCAATTTAGATTTGGTATTATTTACCTTGTAGTTATAATCCAAAAGAAATGGCCACCTCTGACATGAGGAACAAACGCCATGCGCAACCGCTCCTAACATGGAGTACAGACATCCTGTATTCCTGGATCAGGAGTCCTTACAGGGTACTATCAGCTGAGCTCAGGGTTTTTAGCGAGCTTGTTACTGCTCCCCCTCCTCCTTTTTCATTCAGGCTTGGGATCGGCAAAAGTTTAAAGTTAAAGAGTGAATTACTGAAACCAACAAGAATTTAACTAAACATTTTTTTTTGTACTTATTCTTTTAGTCTAAATTAGACAAGATCCGCAAACTCTGCCATTGCTGGTCCCAAGCCCGGATATAAAAGGAGGAAGGGGAGCAGTAACAAGCTCGTTAAAAAAACAGGGTTCAGTTGGCCCGACTGATAGTACCCTGTAAGGGCTCCTATCCTTGGGTTACAGGATAATCAGCAGTTCTCCATGTTAGGAGCGGCTGTACAAGGTTCCTCATGTTAGAGGCGGACATTTAATACCAGGTCAAAGTCCAAGTTACACCTCTCTGTAGGTGACCTCGGGGAAATGCTGGAAAAAACCAGCGCTCTAATGTAACTGGCATATAACCTATAAGGAGTCGTGCTCATAATATCTTCCATCTTAGTTTCAAACCTAAATTAGCTGCCAAGTCTGTACCTATTTCAGGTATCTTTGTTCATCCTCATGTAGACTCTATTCATTCAACCCAGGTTCCTTTGAAAAGTACCAATTTTGGAAGAACAAAGAAAGTAAAAGATGCTTGTTTCTGTGGTGACTTTAATCTTTATCATCTCAGTTCAGTGTTCATATTGGAACAACTTGAGAACTTACACATGATCTTCCCAAGAGTGAAGGCTTTCTGTGCCACCACGTGGAGCAGGAGATATTTCTCTGGATCCTGGCGGACTCTGGCAGCCACCGAGTCCGCGATGTAGCGAGGAACCACCACAGGGATGTTGAAGCGGAAGGCCAGATCCAAGCGGGAGGAAAGCTCATCTGTTTCTTCGCTGACCAGCACAATGGTGCACTGACCACACACAACAGCCATTAACAAGACCTGCAAACTACATAACTCCGTCCTTGCCGGTCCCAAGCCCAGATGAAAAAGGAGGAGGGGGAGCAGTAACAAGCTCATTAAAAAACCTGGGCTCAGCTGGCCTGGCTGCTAGTACCCTGTTAGGGCTCCTAATCCAGGGATACAGGATGAGCAGCGTTTGTACTCCATGTTAGGAGCGGCTGAAAATGGCTTCTGTTCCTCATGTCAGAGGCGGCCATTTATTTTGGAGCTAAGTTGGCCACCACTGAGTAGTGCTCCCAGTCTTAATGACAAAGACAGAGTACTTCACCCAGTGTGGAGATAAGAAAGAAGACAAACAACATATGGGTAAAGGAAAGATCTGAAACCCCCCACTGTGTCAAATTCCTCTCTAAATCTGCCAACGACTCAACAATAAAGGTATGCAAGTTATAACAAATGAAGACATTAAGAGCATATAAAATCAGAATGATCCAATACAGTATTAGAACTTAAAAGAAAATAAGACCTAATCCAAATTATTTATTAGTGTGTGACGTTTCAGCAACAACATTGTCACCATCATCAAACAAATGTTGTTGCCGAAACGTCACACACTAATAAATTATTTGGATTAAGTCTTATTTTCTTTTATTATAATCTATAATCCAAATTGTGCATTATCAGCATTAGAGCTCTAAAGAAACGGTCTGGTAGATGAAATTGGCAAAACTACTTGGAGAGTGCACCACTGATGAACCAAGCCCTCCCAATATATTTTTCATCGCAGTAAGGACAGTAGAAGTTTGATTTACTTGTGAAAAGAAACATTTGCGTCTTAATTGTCTTCATTTATTATATATAGATGCCTTATTTATATTGCTTTGTATTAATGTATGCAAGTTCACACTCGAATAGGTCTTAATATCCAAAGGAACAAATTAAAAGGTACATTAAGGATAGTGTCGGGAAAAGAAAATGTTAATCTTCTCTTCTGTATAGATTTCTATCTTTTGAAACTATGTCAATTTAATTCATTGTTAAAAATATATTTTTCATAGGTAAATACTTATATATGTATTCGTGACTAGAAATAAGGAGAGTTGTTGTAGTTCACTGACTCTCGTGTTGTTACTTGGCTTGTTCGAGATCATTGCCAGATACCTGTCCTAGAGACAACAACGGAATTCCACAGTTTTTTCTTGGAGTTGCTCTTCCCTACATAGAGATAGGTTGGAGGTGTTCTCCCCCCGGGATCTGAAATAGAGATTTTGGACATCTGGGTGAAATAGAGCCTGGGCACTGCGCCGCTGAACGTGACAGATAGCTTGTAACAATCAAAATGTTTACATTAATTATTAAATAGAATGCAGTATGCAGAGTATCTAAAAATTGTGATTTGAATATGGTACAGTATTTAATTGATTTAAATCTCCTAAATATAGATTAGAATAATTTTGATTTAATAAAGAAGGAATCAAGGGTTTCTTATTTCTTTTATTTCTCAAGTTTACGGGCCAACATGCCCTTCAACACGGAGATCCTGAACTATAACTTCATGCCAAATTTATATACAAGTTTAGATATATATGTGCTGAAATCTATTTTACATATTTTCAAAATCATATATTTAATTCTATTGCTGTTAACTTTGTATATTTATCTATTTTCTGAACTAATGAAAGGATTAGTTTTTACCTATATGAGCTCTACTCATCCCCGAAAGATACCATCAACAAGCTCTACAAGCTTGATACCCTGATATGATTGAGTGGTCTAAACAATTGGGGGGTCAGAGGAAGAGTGGTCTAAACAATTGGGGGGTCAGAGGAAGAGTGGTCTAAACAATTAGGGGGTCAGAGGAAGAGTGGTCTAAACAATTGGGGAATCAGAGGAAGAGTGGTCTAAACAATTGGGGAGTCAGAGGAAGAGTGGTCTAAACAATTGGGGGGTCAGAGGAAGAGTTGTCTAAACAATTGGGGAGTCAGAGGAAGAGTGGTCTAAACAATTGGGGGGTCAGAGGAAGAGTTGTCTAAACAATTGGGGAGTCAGAGGAAGAGTGGTCTAAACAATTGGGGAGTCAGAGGAAGAGTGGTCTAAACAATTGGGGGGTCAGAGGAAGAGTTGTCTAAACAATTGGGGGGTCAGAGGAAGAGTAGTCTAAACAATTGGGGGGTCAGAGGAAGAGTGGTCTAAACAATTGGGGGGTCAGAGGAAGAGTTGTCTAAACAATTGGGGGGTCAGAGAAAGAGTGGTCTAAACAATTGGTTTTCAACCACTATGACTCAGGATCAAATCTCGCATTGGGCACTTTTTTCTAATAAAAAAAAAAAGCTTCAATGGCCCACCCCACCAGTGAGTGCAAGTAACTAAACAGGGCTCTGCTGGCATACTTGTGAGTGAAAAAATGTCAAACTGCTTTTCTCCTGTGTAGACGTGTGGTACACTTAGAGTAAAAGCAGTCGCCAACTTCTACCCACTGTGATTATCATGGCCTAAACAACACGTACTGAATTATAGAGTATCAATCCATTTACTCAACGCAACCATTGTCATCTATCTTCTCTCCACCTTCAGCTCCAATGTGGGGGCCACCTTCTGAATCTTACTAGACATTGGAGTCATTCTTTATTGCAGGATTTAATGACAAATTATGAAATACAAAAATCAATCATTTTAGCTCTCATAAACAGCAGAAACTCCATGAGAGGACACTCATGCTAGAGGACACCTCTCTTTAAAGGGCCGTTTTCATTACCAATACAGTAGAAGCTCCATAAGAGGACACTCACGCTAGAGGACACCTCTCTATAAAGGACAGTTTTCATTTGCAAAATTACCATTTTTTACTATTTAGCAACTTTCCGGTAAGAGGACACTTCTCTCTAAAGGACAATTTTGCTCTGCAACTAGGTGTTGTCCTTTACAGGGAGGTAGTTCTACTGTAATACCAACAACATATAGCGCCATGTTGGAATGGTTTAACCAACATGCTAGTGTATTGATGTTTCAATGTTTTAAGCAAGCAACATTCTGTTGGATTGTTTTTGAAGACAACTCTCAGATTTATAAAATTAATTTATTAAACTTTAAACATTTTTAGATATAGAGAGAGAAACGAGTTAATTACCTCGTATTTAAGGTAACAAAAGAATTATCTTATTTACATACATCATTCTAACCAGATTCAACTTATACAAAACAGACAACAAAGAAAATAAACAAATCAATGGTAGAGGGTAAGTTCCTATTTTTTACAAGCTTTCACACTCAAAGAATAATCATTTTCTTGCTTCACAATCTCCGCCCTTGCCGGTCCCGCCGGATGGAAAAGGAGGAGGGGAAGCAGTAACAAGCTCACTAAAAAACCTTGGCTCAGCTGGCCCGGCTGATGGTACCCTGTTAGGGCTCCTAATCCAGGGATACAGAATGAGCAGTGTTTGTACTCCATGTTAGGAGTGGCTGCACATGGCGTCTGTTCCTCATGTCAGAGGTGGCCATTTATTTTGGAACTAAGTCGGCCTGCCACTGAGTAGTGCTCCCAGTCTTAATGACAAAGGCAGACGCATTCTACTTCACCCAGTGTGGAGATAAGAAAGAAGAAGAAGAAGACAAATCAATGGTAGACGGTAAGTTCCTATTTTTTTACAAGCTTTCACACTCAAAGAATAATCATTTTCTTGCTTCACATTCTTTTACAAAAATGGGCTTTGAAATCTCTACCTGGCTGGTCATGCTGGTCATTAGAGAAGCAAGTCTTCAGGGAGAACACAAGCTGACCATAATGCTGCCAAGGAATTCTGAATATTTTATCAATAAAATTACTATTCTCTGAATCCACCCCATAACCTCCAAACAAAGAAATCTCAAATAAATAATATCAAATAAACAGTAAACTTAAGAACTTTGGCTAGAAATTGGTGAAGCTTTTACCTCAAATAAAGGTACTACCAATGAATCAAATTACCAAATACAACAACAAAAGCCTTTATTGAGGACCTCTCGTCCTATATGGGATTCGCCAGTTTACAGAGTAATTGAAGAGAAGAGAACTAAGAATACAGAGAGAAACCTATATGTAGTAGGTATAGTATAGTATTTTCTACACTGTGACTATATACAGCAACAAGCCTTTTACTGGAATCAAAGTCCCATACAGGATTCGTCATTCTAATCCTGACAAAGATTATTTGCATATAATTATTTACATCAATTAGATTATGTATATTGCCTCCCCTTCTCTTCAGCCGTCTTCCAAAATTTGAACAACGCAAAAGCTCCAGCTCTGTTTCTCACCACCTCATTCAACACAAATTACCAAATACAAAAAAAAAACATATAATGCTGCAACTCTTTATTGCAGCTGATCATCTTTTCAATAAATATAATATACTATGTTGTTTGTAAATTTAATTATTTAAATAATTTGTATTTCTTAAAGTTTAATTATAAAATAAATTTTTGTAAATATATATATATGTAAATTTTTGTGTAAAAATTAATTATTAATAGAGATTTTGCATATGTTTTTGTTGATTAAAGATAGAAAATATTTTAAGAAAGGTGTGTGTGCCATCTGTCCTTCCTTCCACCCAACAAAGGTTATGGGCCTACTTGCAAGCTTTTAGCTGAATACTATAGCAACTTAAGAAAAAAAGAATTGGCTAAACTTTTGGGGCCGCATTAAAAGTTTGAAGATGACTGATACAAATTTCACTTTTCCTAAGCTGAATGCTTTTAACTATAATATCTGGAAGGTGGATATGAAGGTTCTTCTGATTGATAGAGGAAGCTGGGATTTTATCATAGAAGATGAACCTGATCTTCCAGCTGAGGCAACAGCCAAAGATATTAGAGAATTCAAATGGAGGAAGGATAGGGCTTTCACTACAATTTACCAAGGAGTAGAAAGAAAATACCTAACCTTGATTGCTAATGCTGCTGATGGAAAAGAAGCCTGGAATATTTTAAAGCAGAATTTTGAGCCAAATTCAAGGGCCAGACTGGCTGGTTTGATTGATGAATTTTATGAACGGGAATTTACTCCTGATGAAGAAACTATTGGAATATTTATTAAAAGTGTCCAAGAGAAAAAACAACTGATTAAAGAAGCTGGATTTGATCTACCTGAAGTACTTGTGTGTTTTCAGTTGATAAGGAAATTGGCTCAAATTTATGATGGCATTGTCCAAGTTCTATACAGACTAGAAGAAAAACACTTTAATGTTGAAAACATTGAAGCCCACTTGATAACTGAATCGGGAAGAGTTCAACAAAAGAAAAAAGATGATTTAACTTGATATTGTGGCAAATGCTTATCAAACAAAAACTCCCAGGATGTACCAAGGAAATAAAAAGAAAAATTATTTTTCTGCAAAAGCACAGTATAGCAGTGGAAGCATGCTGGAGCCAACAGTGCATCCAAGAACAGCAAGAACCTATGATATAAGAAATTGCTCCTTCTGTGGGAAAACTGGCCATCTTATAAAAGACTGTTTTCTTAGAAACAAAAACTCTCAAGGGCAACACTACAGAAAGGATCAGAATTACAAGGGAAAATCTTCTGCATTTCATTCAGAAATTCTAAGCTTTCACCACATTAGTGAAAGAGCAAGTGATCCAACTAGTGAATGGGGAGAATGGCTGATAGACAGCGCAGCTACATCTCATTTTTGTAAAGAAAAGGATTGGTTTGTGAACTATCAGGATATCCCCCCGATGGACGCTTTGATTGGAGATGTCGACTGCAAGTCAACAATCATAGGTAAGGGAGATATTAACTTTGTTTTAAGAGACATTAATAACACCTTTGTAGAGGTAACTCTACTTAATGTTTTATATGCACCAAACATGAGAAGGAATCTCATTAGTGGATCATGCATAGACATAGCAGGAAATAAGATAATATGGAAAAATGGTAAAATGACAATATTTAAAAATAATGGGGAATATTTATTTACAGCCAGACTAGTAGATAAATTATATATTGTAAATGGATACCCTAATAAAGCCAAAGCTCAAAACTATTCAATTTCTTATAACTCAAATCTTAATCTTCTCCATAAAAGATTTTGTCATATTAATTCAGAAATACTTAATTCTATGAGTAAAAAGAATACTGTCAAAGGATTAGAAAAAGTTCAGGGCAATCCAACCACATGTGATGTATGTAAAGTAGCTAAGATCACCAGATCATCATTTAAATTTAGCTATACAATTCTGACTAGAAAACCTTTAGAAAAAGTGCATTTGGATATCTGGGGTCCTGCACCAGTGAGATCACTTGGTGGCAGTAGATATTTTCTTTCTATCATAGATGACTACTCTAGAAAGGTTAATGTTTATTTCCTAAAAGAAAAGTCAGAAGTTTTTAACTATTTTAAGCAATACTTGCATGAGTCTGAGAGAGCATTAAATGCCAAATTAAAATGTATTAGGACAGATAATGGATTAGAATTCTGTAACAAAGAATTTGAAAATTTTCTAGTAAATTTGGGTATTAAAATAGAAAGAACATCAACTTATAGTCCTGAACAAAATGGAATAGCTGAAAGGTTTAATCGAACTGCTATTGAAGGTGTTCGAGCAATGCTTTTAGATAGTGGGTTACAACCCAGATTCTGGGCAGAAGCCCTAAATACCTTTACACATACCAAAAACAGATGTGAACATGCCCTAACAAAAGGAGTAAGTCCAATGGAATTATGGTCAGGACATAAACCATCTGTAAGACATTTTAAAATTTTTGGCTCATTAGCTTATGTACATGTCCCTAAAATGAAAAGAAATAAGTTACAACCTAAGGCCAATTTTCAGGCATAATGGTAGGTTATGCAACCAAAACAAAAGGTTATAGAATCTGGTTGCCAGCAGATAGAAAAGTAATAGAAACCATTCATGTATTTATTGATGAAGCTAAGAAGGGTGTGGATACTTTGTTTGGTACTGCTTCTAGAGTACAATATGTTTTTTACCCACAGGATGATAACTACCCTTATGAAAATAATGATAGTGATAACCATAATTTACATACACTTACACCGATAGACATAGCTAAATGGAAAAGACTAGAAATACCTAGAAAGACAAGACCACGAGTAGACGTATACTATTACCCCCCTTCTGGTGATCAAAAATTGAGATCATTAAATGATGTACAAAAATATTGTGAAACACAAAAGCTTGAATTCAATTCTGAAATGTTTTCATTTAGACCACAAAAACCAGATATAAGCGAGGAAAATGAAGTTAAAATAGAAACAAATTGTTTAGAAGATGATTTGTACGAAAGTATTTTTCATGAGGAAATCTATAATGTAGAACTTCCTAAAAACTTTAATGATGTACAACAATCACAGGAAAAAAGAAATTGGATTAAAGCAATGGAGGATGAACTTGAGGTGATGAAAGATAGGAAAGTATGGAAATTAGTAGATCCCCCACCTCAAGGTGTGAAAATATTAGTTAATAAATGGGTATATAGCGTAAAAAGGGATGATAAAAATAATATAAAAAGATATAAAGCTAGGCTTGTAGCACAAGGTTATAGACAGAAATATGGAATAGATTACACTGACATTTTTTCACCAGTTGTAAATTTTTCAATAATTAGATTCCTATTTATAATATTAGTATCTTTGCTAAAATGGAAGCATGTCCATTTAGATGTTAAATCAGCCTATCTTTATGGAAATTTGAAGGAAAAAATTTACATGCAACAACCTGATGGATTCAAAATAAAAGGTAGTGAAGATAAAGTTTGTCTTTTAGAAAAGACTATTTATGGGTTACATCAGAGTGGAAGAGAATGGAATAAAGAATTGGATTCAATTTTGAATTCAATAGGATTTGAGACCATTAAATGGTGCAACTGTGTATATAAAATGAATAATAGCGTTATCTTGATAGTATATGTTGATGACATCTTGTTATTTGGAATAGAAACATCTGTAATTGGAAAAACTATTCAAATTATTAAAGAAAAGTTAGATATAGAGGAATTAGGAAAGGTCAAATATCTGTTAGGAGTTAACTTTGAAACTACAGACAAGGGCATATACTTACATCAAGAAACATATATAAACAGACTTATAACTAGTTTTACAGATCTACCTAAGACATTGGTAAATTTACCTTTTAAAACAGGGTGCTGGTTACCACCAAAAATTAAGGAAGATGAAATTATTGAGACTGAACTCATGAGAAAATACCCATATAGATCAATAATAGGTTGTTTATCTTTCCTTGCAGACAGAAGCCGACCAGATATTTCTTTTTCAGTAAACACAATGGCTCAATTCTGTAATGGATACACATATCAGCATTGGAAAATCGTTGTAGATCTAATGAATTATGTCTTTAGAACAAAACATTATAAAATAAACCTATCAAAAGTTAATAGAGGCATCTTAAATGCATATTCTGATGCAAACTGGGGAAGTCATTTGACCAATAGACATTCTACAAGTGGATACATACTATATCTAGATGATACCCCATTTACATGGAAATCAAGAAAACAAAAGTGTATTGCATTAAGTTCTATGGAATCCGAATTTATAGCCTTAACTGAAAGTGTAAAAGAAACAATATGGTATTTTAATATATTAAAAGAAATAGACGTACTACCTAATGTGGGAAAACCTATTCAATTTTGTGACAATCAGTCAGCTATATATTTCTGTAAGAATAGTGTAGAAAATATGAAAACCAAGCATATTGATATCAGACTACAATTCATTCGAAAACTTGTTGAAGAAGAAGAATTCACTTTGAAATTTATTAATAGTAATTTAAACTTAGCTGACTTCCCCTAACTAAACCTTTATCCAAAGAGAAACTAAGTCGTTTCATAGAGAAGCTGTTTTGGAGATGAACTATCTACAAATTAATTCAAGATTCATCTTCAGACAAGATTGGACCCGAAGCAGGAGGGAGTGTAAAGTCCACTACTTGTACAAGTCGACAAGGGATTCTGCATCATCTGTAAATTCCTTCACTGTGTTGTCCTATTTGTCTCATTCTCTCTCTTTGCAATTTTGTGTAGATATGGCTATCATGTTACAAATCATGGGAAATGATGATCATGGGGCCGATTGTTGCAGCTGATCATCTTTTCAATAAATATAATATACTATGTTGTTTGTAAATTTAATTATTTAAATAATTTGTATTTCTTAAAGTTTAATTATAAAATAAATTTTTGTAAATATATATATATATGTAAATTTTTGTGTAAAAATTAATTATTAATAGAGATTTTGCATATGTTTTTGTTGATTAAAGATAGAAAATATTTTAAGAAAGGTGTGTGTGCCATCTGTCCTTCCTTCCACCCAACACTCTTTTTATTCACCTGATCAAAGGAAGCTTTCAGGTAAGCCCTTCTTCAGATAACTAAGACATATAAACAAGGCAATGAAGAGAGAGAGATTATAATGTATTTTTAAAGAGAATATATGTAAATATATACAGTAGAACCTCCCTGTAAAGGACACCTAATTGCAGAGCCAAAGTGTCCTTTAGGGAGACGTGTCCTCTTACCAGAGAGTTGCTAGATAGTAAAAAATGGTAATTTTGCAAATGAAAACTGTACTTTATAGAGAGGTGTCCTCTCATGGAGGTTCTATAATGGAATAAATTTGAATTAACCTGCTCATAGTTAATATATAATTAATTATACAATAATAATATTTAAAAATCAATGATATTATTCCTTATATATAGATGTTATAATTAATTTATACCCAGAATTATTGTTTCTTAGCTTTGAAGGACATTTGTTGGTTAGGAACAAAATATAGCTACATCAACAAATTATTTATTTCTGATACTTCAGTGGATCTCTGTTACTCTGAGGAAAGTAACAGCGAGTCACTGCAGAAACTAAATAATTGATGTAGCTATTCTTTTCCAAATATTGTTTCTTTGATTCAATCTCTCCACTGTTAGTTTTCGACCACTACGACCCGGGTTTGATTCCTGCAATGAGCACTTTTTTCTCATTAAAAAAAAAAATGCTCCAATGACCCCCGATTCTTACAAAAACTCCAAACCCACCAGTGAGTGCAAGTAACCAAACAGGGCTCTGGCAAATTTGTAAGTACAAAGTCCAATTGCTTTTCACATGTGTAGACATGTGGTGCACTTACAGTAAAATCAGTCGCCTACTTTTACCCACCATGATTATCATGGCCCTGTACCACATGTACTAGGGATAGGAAAAAAAGAAAAAAAAAAGCTTATTCTGAACACCACTATTTTCCAAAACCTACCTTTTTATTCAAGACGGTGGAGACCAAGCCGCCGTGTTCTGAAATGAGTTTCCTCAACTTCTGCTTCTCTGAGATGCTCTCATACTGGAATATGATGTAGAAGACATCTGCAGAGAAGATCTGGGAGGTAGAGGTTGGCTGTTCCTTGTGGGCCGAAGCCGCAGGCGATAGAAGTTTTAAAGATGTCATCTCTAGAACAAAAAAACAGAAAGTTTAAAAAATCATTTCTTGCAGGCTAGATCAAGGAAAGAAAATTTTGAATTTACTCACTTATATGCTCACTTTTTTCAACTGAGAAAAAAATATATTAATAGAAAAAAAAAACACCCAATATGAATAATGATAAGGTATAATTTGGATTATAGATTAGAAACACAAGATAAAATAAGAGATCAAATCCAAAAAAATAGACATTACGGTAACAGTATAATTTCTGTACTTTTATTTGATGATTGTAATAAAAGAAAATAAGATCTAATCCAAATAATTAGTGTGTGACGTTTCGGCAACAACATTGTAACCATCATCAGACAAAAGAATAAATGAGAAAAATATCACAGCAAGTTCTTAAATAGTACTGTTATCAAGTGTTTAAACAATATAACAGATAAGGAAAAATAGTTCATTGATGATTGTAACAATACTTCACTGTTACGTTTCGCTAACAGTATAATTTCAGTAATGATAATGCACAATTTGTATTATAGATTATAAACACAAGGTAATAAGACCAAATCCAAATAAATAAATAGTACTTTTGTCTGAAGATGGTAACAACAATGCTGTTTCCAGAAAGTCACACACTATTTATTTATTTAGATTTGGTCTTATTACCTTGTGTTTCAATATGAATTACTTGGTCTAATTGTGTCTAAGTTATAATACAATATAATGCGGCTTATGATTGTAAAATGAGGTTTGACAAGTTTTACCTCAAATGTTTCTTTTGAACGAAAAATCGTAATTTATTTTAAGGAGAAATAACGACTATTTTTATCATTAGGGATGAAGTATGAAAGGATGAATTGTGAAGAGTAATGACCATCCCTGGACACTTTTATTTTTCCGTTCATCATTACTCTTCACAATTCATTCTTTCATACTTCATCCCTAAGGACAGAAATTCCCATCCCTGGACACTTTTATTTTTCCGTTTATCATTACACTTCACAATTCATCCTTTCATACTTCATCCCTAAGGATAGAAATAGTCATTATTTCTCCTTAAAATAAATTACGATTTTTTGTTCAAAAGAAACATTTGCGGTAAAACTTGTCAAAAGTGAGTCTAAGTTGTCAAAGGACTTTATCAGATTTGGTTGGCTGGTTTGTAAATTCTGTTACTCCACGATAACCTCAATGGTGATCTAATCCACAGCTATGATTCCTCTACCTTCATGGCAGTACTGTGACAAAAAACAGCCTGCCTATCAGTAGGAAATAAATGTAATTCAGTGAGAGAAATCCTAATAAATATAATACAGTTAAACCTGTCTATAGCGCCCCCCTCTTGGGACTTACCAAAATAGGGTGCTATAGAAAGGGGGTGTATAAACAGGTCACTCTTAATGTAAAATGTTTACATTTTAATGTTTAAAATCGGGCGCTATAGAGAGAAAGGTGCTATTTAGAGGGGGCGCTATAGACACGTTTAACTGTATATATTTGGTAACAGCATGGTTACCAAGACATTATATTAAATTTATGTTTGGTCTTTTCACCTTGCAATTCCTACTCAATCCAAATTGTACCTCATAGCTTAATAGAGATTCTTAGAGGTGGTCCAAGACTAGCAAATCAATAAAATATTCCTTTATATAAAAAAAAAGAAAATAAGACCTAATCCAAATAATTTTTATTAGTGTGTGACATTTCGGCAACAGCATTGTCACCATCATCAGACAAAAGAAGAAATGAGAAAAAATATCACAGCAAGTTCTTAAATAGTACTGTTTTCAAGTGTTTAAACAAAATAGCTGATAAGGAAAAATAGTTTTTTAAGACAACTTGAAATATTCTTCTTAGAATTAAATGTTTCAAGTTGTCTTAAAAAAATATTTTTCCTTATCAGCTATCTTGTTTAAAGACTCGATAACAGTACTATTTAAGAACTTGCTGTGATATTTTTTCTCATTTATTCTTTTGTTTGATGATGGTGACAATACTGTTGCCGAAATGTCACACACTAATAAATTATTTGGATTAGGTCGTTTTTTTTTTTTATTATTATCTATAATCCAAATTGATCAATCCTTTGTATCAATATGAAGTCTCCAGGTTTCTTTTTACAATTTCTTATTCACAAATCTTTCTTGCTTCTGAGCCTGAAAGCTAAAGAGAGATTTGTGAATAAAATATTTTAGAAAGAAACCTATTCCTGGAGAGACTTGATATTTCTACCTTAAAAGACTAGCAATGGTAAGTGAACTATAAATCCACACACACATACACTGATACTTCATCTTAGCCAAAGAGAGAGAGATAATGTAAAATCTAGCAAAGCTCTAGGTAATAAGACCAAATCCAAATAAATAGTGGGTAACAACGCTGTTAACGAAACATCACACACTATTTATTTATTTAGATTTGTTCTTATTACCTTGTGTTTATAATCTATAATCCAAATTGTGCCTTATCTAGCAAAGCTCTTTATATTTATGTCTCTAGAATAGATACACATTCAAGAAAATAGACCTAAATAAATAGATCTAATCCACATTTCTCTACTAATCCAATTATATTAGGTCTTATTTTCTTGTATCTATAATGTATAATCCAAATTGTACTTTATCATAGATACACATTCCGAAAGATAAATTCAACAAGGGATGCCAGTGCTGTCCTAAAGAGTAGAGACATACAGTTAAACCTGTCTATAGCACCCTCTCTTGGGACTCACCAAAATAGGGTGCTATAGACAGGTCACTTTAAATGTAAAATGTTTTAATGTTTAAAATCGGGCGCTATAGAGAGGGAGGCGCTATTTAGATGGGGCGCTATAGACAGGTTTAACTGTATATAGATTCCATTCTGACCACAGAGTAATGTCAACTTGGAACATGTTGATAAGAGACATAGGGCAAGACTTTTTTATATATATCTCTGCAAACTGAGGATCAAATCTATATTATTCCTTCTGATCTGTCATTTCAACTTGTTGCAAGTTATGGAGTTATTAAACTCCGCCTTTGCCGGTCCCAAGCCCGGATGAAAATGGAGGAGGGGGAGCAGTAACAAGCTCGGTAAAAAACCTGGGCTCAGCTGGCCCGGCTGATAGTACCCTGTAAGGGCTCCTAATCCAGGGATATAGGATGAGCAGCGTTTGTACTCCATGTTAGGAGCGGCTGCACATGGCGTCTGTTCCTCATGTCAGAGGCGGCCATTTCTTTTGGAGCTAAGTCAGCCTGCCACTGAGTAGTGCTCCCAGTCTTAGTGACAAAGGCGGACACATTCTACTTCACCCAGTGTGGAGATAAGAAAGAAGAAGAAGAGATGGAGTTAATGAAACAAGATGCTTCAGGATGTACAAGTTACTGGACTCCACTGCAAGCAATGGTGCAACATTGAGGATATTAGATCAAACCCATAGTACCACTCACCCAACACATTTCTCTACGGCTCAAGATAAGAAGGTGAGAGAGAAAGACATTTTTAGCAATAGATTGCTACACCAGCTTGCAAATCTCTTATCATCTTGGATAACTTATCACACACACACACACATTGTAAGATACAATGGATTACTTTCTATAAGTGAAAGAGTTGATCGTTGGGAAGATGAATTTCTTGGTGACATTATGTTCAATTTGAATCTTTGTACAAATGTTAGTACACATTGACCAGGACCTATTTGATCACCTTCCTTCCTGAATAACTCTCCATTCTGTATGTGTATCTAATTATCCCTAGTACATGTGGTAAAGGCCATGATGTTGTTGTTTCTTATCCCCTTGTGTAAAGAGTCCACGAAATCCATGAGTTCATGCTCCTCGAGCTGTTTTATTATAAGCAGCGGCCTCTCCCAAAGGTCCTGTTTAGTGCATCTAATGCAAGCCAAAATTTATTTTGGATCTGCAGGTGCCAAGCTACATTTAGTAAAGTGGGGTAGATTTTGGATTTTGTTGTTATTTTCTATCTTCAATGGCTTGAGATGGCCTGTTCTAAATCTTGTTAGTGTTGTTTGATGCTGTCTATTTCTGGTGTTCAGAGCTCCTCCTGGGTTCACTCCACTGTACCAACTGTGCTTAGATGGGATCCTCCAGTTCTTGTTTATTTTTGTTTTGGCTACTGTCTCTATTTCTTTAAAAGTAAGTTTATTTTTCCGTGGCAAGCGTTTTTTTTGTGCCTTTTTTCGCTAGCGCATCAGCTGCTTCATTGCCAATGGTGCAGGCCATGATAATCATGGTGGGTAGAAATTGGCGACTGCTTTTACAGTATGTGCACCACATGTCTGCACATGTGAAAAGCAGTTCGATTTACACTTACAAATGTGCCAGAGCCCCGTTTTGTTACTTGCACTAGCTGACGGGGTTGGACTTTTTCAAGAATCAGGGGGCCATTAGAGCATTTTTTTTTTTTATTATTATTAGAAAAAAGTGCCCAATACAGAATTTGATTCCGGTTCGGTCAAAGGTTTAGACCACCCTTCCACCGACCTTATACTCTTGTGTTTACAAGTAGGACCTGTCCTGATCTAATACAAGTGGTGAATGACTGAACAGCCCCTTTCCCTGAATAACCCTCCACTCTCGTAAACACAAGTAAAACTGTCCTGTTCATGTCAAAAAGAAGTTTGCAGCTTTCATAGAATGAATTTTTCATGCTAGTAGATGGAAGTATCAGTCACCTACTACTACCCACCATGATGGCCTGTACCATGTGTACTAGGGATAAGCAAAAAAAAAGTAACAGTCATCTACAGAAGCTGTCAAGACATTCAAACTGTTGGGATATTGATAAAGAGCCATTGAAGATTATGTGTGCTTGGAACCAGGACAAAAGAAACAATGGGAAACTCTCATTTGGAATTATATCAAGAATTTAGACAGATGATCAGAAACAAGAGAATTCTGGAATGTAAAGAGTTTTTAATCCCTTTTTATGGAAAACTCATTTGTTATAAGAATAGTTACAGGGGATGGGATGATGACAGAGCAAGAAATGGCGGAGGAAAAGAAATCTCCAACAAAGAAAATTATAAAGCTATACAACCAGTTTAACCGCATAAGTTTCTTTTTATTTATGAAAAATCATTTTTAATTTTAAAGAGAAATAATTTAATATTTCTAACTTTTGGATGACGTATGAAAAGGTTGAAAATATGAAGAGTGATGGTCTATATATGAATGGATGACGTATGGAGGGTGAAAAAATATATAGACCATCACTCTTCATATATTCAACCTTTTCATACGTCATCCAAAAGTTAGAAATATTAAATTATTTCTCTTTGAAATTAAAAATGATTTTTCATAAATAAAAAGAAACTTATGCAGTTAAACTGGTTGTATAGCTTTATAATTATACGCCGCAGTCATTTATAAGTATTATTAGTCAGTTTAAATATTAGTTACGAACGGAGAAATATCGTCCAGGATAGCCTAGTGGACATGGCACCTGCCCGGTAAGCAGAAGGTTGTGGGTTCGATTCCCGCTCCTGGACACTTTTATTTTTCCATTCGCCATTACTCTTCATATTTTTCACCCTCCATACGTCATCCATTCATATTGATGAGGCTGAAGTGGGGATATAAAACTCAATTTATTGGTAGGTTGCAGTACATTGTCCTGGTGGGCTATGGTCACCATGGCCTGTTCCAGGGCTGGGCTTGTGGTTTGGTTCTGGAGGGTTGTTGAGGTCCGATTCTCTGCGGTATAGCCGTTGGGAGGGTTAGATCTGGTACAAGACATCTTCGTTGCCGGTCAAGAGAAAAAAAATAGAAAAATAAAAAGAATAAAAAAATGCTCGAGGTCAAAACGATAACTGGCACGTTGCATCTGTTTGCATTCCACGAAAACGGTGGTCTGTGGTCAAAATACAATCTGTGCCTGTTATCTCTGTGGTGTCGCCTCTCTGATAAACAAATAAATAAAAAATTAAATTTAGGAAAAAAATTTAATTTGAAAAAAAAAAAAAATTTTAATTTGAAAAAAAAAAAATTTAAATTTTGTAGCGTCACGTGCATTTCCGGTCGGTCGCTTGTTGACACACAACACCACCCCCCCCTCTTATCTTAGACTCGGTCCCTCGAGTCGCCGTTATCTTTCTAAAAATTCCTTAAGTCTCGACACGTGCGCTAACGTGTTCTGGCGTCTACTATTTTCGTTGCGTCCGTCCTGTGGTCGTAACCTATATGTCGTTTCCTTGATTCTATCCGTTACTACGTACGGGCCTACGTACTTCGGTAGAAATTTCTCCGTTTTCCCTGGTTTCCTGCGGGACGACTCCAGTAGTACCAGGTCGCCCACTTCAAACTTCCGGAAGCGGTCACGGTTCGCAAGGTCATACTGACACTTCGTCATCATTGTCCGGTCTCGGTAGTTTTCGTCCGCAATTTTCTTTAATCTCTCGTTTTCTAAAATGCGGTTGGTCACGTATTCGTCGTAAGTTTTTACTGGCTCGTCGACGGTTGGCAGTCCTACGTCTAGGGACGTCCTCGGTTCTACGCCGAATATCAACTTATGCGGTGTCACCTGTGTCGACGACTGAATGGACGAGTTATACGCAAAAGTCGCCGTTTTTACGAATCTCGGCCATTCGGTGTGATCGTCCTCGAGATAGACTCTAATGCCGTTTTTTATGACGCCGTTGAGTTTTTCGCATAAGCCATTTGTTTGCGGGTGTGCCACGGAAGCCATAATGTGTTTAATACCGTACAAACGTGTAAAGTCTCTAAAAGTACTCGAGTCGAAAGATTTGCCTTGATCGGATATTATGCACTTCGGAGTACCGAAAACGTAGAACAGATTGTCTAGAAGTGCGTTGCACGTGGTTTCCGCCTTCGTATCTTTTACCGGGATTGCGAGTGCGTATTTACTAAAATGGTCTACGATCGTTAGAATGTGTTCGTAGCCCTCAGCCGATTTTTTGAAAGGACCCTGGTGGTCTATCCCAACTCGTTCCCAGGTGTCTGTTGCCGGTGGTAACGGTTCTAGCGGGGCTGCGGGTTTGAACCTCTGTGGTTTGAAAGCCTGGCACACTTTGCACGACCGAATGTATTTCCGCACGTCTTCTTCCAGACCTTTCCAGTAAAAACGTTGCTTAATACGGTGGACCGTCTTCGCTACCCCCATGTGTCCTGCCTCGGGTATATCGTGTGCTGTTTCCATTATTTCGGGTACGCTTTGCTTTGGTGCTACGACCAACCATTGGTTACCTTGTGTTGCATGGTTCTTTTTATAAAGGATCCCGTTTATTTTTTTATATTCGTCCCGTATTTTAGTGTCTGGTAGTTTTCCGGTAATATCGCGGCAAAACGTGTCTTCCTTTTGTCCGTTTTCGTCGATCCGTACTGTGCATGCCATTAAATCGTTGAAGCTGTCTTCGACGTTCGTATCGTTTTTGTGGAACGGGTTACGTGAGAGTGCATCCGGTGCAACGTTCTTCCTCCCTGCACGGTGGACTATTTCAAAGTCGTGCTCCATGAGTTTTAGCCCCCATCTGGTAAGTCTTGAGCACGGGTCACGTACGTTAGCTAGCCACGTTAACGCGCTATGGTCTGTTACGACTTTGAATTCTCTCCCGAAGATGTACGGCCGTAACTTTTGTAGGGCCCAGACTATTGCTAAACACTCCAGTTCTGAGATACCATATTTACTCTCGTGTTTCGATGTCGTTCTCGACAAGTAGTGGATCGGGTGCAAGAATCCGTCATTGTCCGGTTGCATTAGTACCGCGCCTAATCCCACGATTGATGCGTCCGTGTGTATTTCTATTCTAGCGTCAGGGTTGAAGTGTGCTAAAATTGGCTCCTCAGTCAATTTTTTTTTTAAGGTTTCGAAAGCTTCCATTTCGGCCGGACCTATCACGAATTTCTTATCTTTTTCCGTTAAACACGTCAGCGGTTTGCTTATCTTTGAAAAGTTTTTTATGAAACGGCGATAATAGCCGCAAAGTCCCAGAAACGAGCGAACCTGCTTGACATTTTTCGGAATCGGAAATTCCTTAACCGCCTCGATCTTATCAGTAGCCGGTTCTACGCCGTTTTCCGATACCACGTGTCCCAAAATTGGTAACTTTTGGTAGGCGAATCTACATTTTGATGGTTTTAGGGATAAGCCTGCCCCGCGGAAACATTCTAGAACATTTGTTAACCGCACGTTGTGTTCACGTATGTCTCTTCCGTACACGATGACGTCATCTAGATAAACCATACACTCGGACCATTTCAATTCAGCTAACAGTGTATCCATGATTCTTTCGAAATGACCCGGTGCCCCGGTTAAACCAAAGGGTAACACTTGAAACTCGTACAACCCGTTACCCGTCGTGAACGCTGTAACTGGCTTGCTTGTTTCGTCCAGTGGACACTGCCAATAACCGCTAACAAAATCCGTGTGAGAGAAATACTTCATTCCCGCTAAACGGTCCAGGCAATCGGTAATATCCGGTAATGGATATGAGAATTTTTCGGTTACGTTGTTAACTTTTCTATAGTCCACACAAAATCTATAGGATCCGTCTGATTTTTTAACCAAAACGACCGGGCTTGCCCAAGGGGATGTTGATTTCCTAATAACACCTTTCTCACACATTTCTTTAACCTGTTCCTCTATAATCTCACGTTCCTTAGGGCTGCGGCGATAGGCTTTTTGTCGGATTGGTTCCGTGTTCGCTTTAAGTTTAATGTGGTACGGTTCGATATCTGCCGCCTTATTCCATTCTTCTGAGAAAAGTTCCCGATACCTGTACAATACATCCAGTACGTCGATTTTTTCGCTGTCCGATAGCTCCGGGTTTATATCGAACTTCTGTGGTTCGTATTCGCACGTGGCTGTCGTACTGTATCCCACCTGTTCACTTAGGAAAGAAACATTCGCTATTTCCCCGCTGGATCGTAACAAGCACGAGTTTGCTACCAACTGCACCGGCTCGTTCCTAGTATTTATGACATCAATGAATATCTCTGATACCGTTTCGGAAACGTGTACTGATGGTATTAGTAGCCCTGTTCTTCTTACGCAGTCGGGGTGGGGTTCTAAAATGCCCGCCATTACTGTTGGCCCTTTTAACTTAACCCTCGTTTTACAACGTGGTGCAATTTCAAGGTCGTCTAGTATGCAGTATTTTTGTTTGGGGTTTTTCCGATCGTTCGTAATTGTACCTAACCTCTCGAGTTCCCGTTCTTCGTTAAGTTCTACCACGTGGTCGTCCGTGCCTATTTTTGGCCTATACAATTCTACCGATTCGTCTCTAAACATAATTTTGCAATGATAGTTTGTTAGAATATCGACGCCGAAAATAATCTTTTCCCCGTTTCCTGGAATTATGGTGAACCTGCCACATATGTCGAAACCATCAATGTTGACCTCCAAGTATGTGCACGTGTTCGAGACTACTGACCCACTTATTCCCCGTATAAGTAAATTTGAAGGCATTCTAGTACATCCCAGTGCGTTGGCTATTCCTTCGTCTATGCAGCTAACATTTGCCCCTGAATCGAAAATCAGTTTTCCTACATGTGACTCATTTATGTGTGTGATTAAGCAGAAATTTGTCATACCTGACCAACGGAATTTCTCCATTGCTGTACCCCCTATTTCTAAAGTGGATTTTTTTATTGGTACCTTATTTAATGTCTGTTTTTCGTTAACCCCCGGTTGTCCCTTTACCCTAAAGATTATGCGATTGGTGTTACCAGTAACCTCGGAAAATACACGTGGTACGCTCTCTACACTATTTGAAACTTCCACCACAGGATTAGAGGCAAAATTGTACTTACCACGTGGCCTCCTTTTCGGGCAATCCCAGTGCTTGTGCCCCGTCTGGTAACAAGTGAAGCATCTTGGCGTCCCGTCCGGTAGTATAAATCTTCTTGCCTTTTCCATGGGCGTTTCGGTCCTTGGGTTTCGTTCCCACTCTTCCGTCGTCCTCGTAGTTTTTTCCACACTCGTCGTTGTACTTGCCTCCGTCCGTTCCTTGCTCCATTTATTCGTCTCGTCGAGGAATTTCGCTGCCTGTAGGAGGTCGGCCTCTTCTGGGTTCCGCGTGGTACTCCACGAGGCTGCCAGTAGTAGGCAGTCTTTTGGGGCCAATGCCCACAATGCCTCCTTGCTTGAATTAAACGGCGAAAATTCACCTGCCGTCGCGTGGGCCGTAATCAGGTTCATCAGGTATTTCCCCGTATCCTCTGTGGACTGGGGCCGTCTCATCTTCTTTAACTCGCTGCCCCTGCTACGTGCCCGGCCGTCGTTCCTTGGGTAGCGAAGCTTCAGCGCTTCCAGGACGTCTTCAAGTGCGGCTGAAGGGTCAAACCTGCACTTGATGAATTCGCGGCCGTCGAGTGGAAGCCGCCGTACTAGGGCCTTTGTCCAGTCTCCCTTCGGTACTTTGCTCGCCGTCAGCCACGTCTTGAATTCCTCTACGTAGTCCTCGATGTCTTCCTCCTCCGGGTTGAAGCACGGCGTTTCTCCGTAGCCGATGTTTATGTTCGTGGCTTGAGGTGCTGGGCCGACACTGCTCTCCACCATGTGATGAGGCTGAAGTGGGGATATAAAACTCAATTTATTGGTAGGTTGCAGTACATTGTCCTGGTGGGCTATGGTCACCATGGCCTGTTCCAGGGCTGGGCTTGTGGTTTGGTTCTGGAGGGTTGTTGAGGTCCGATTCTCTGCGGTATAGCCGTTGGGAGGGTTAGATCTGGTACAAGACATCTTCGTTGCCGGTCAAGAGAAAAAAAATAGAAAAATAAAAAGAATAAAAAAATGCTCGAGGTCAAAACGATAACTGGCACGTTGCATCTGTTTGCATTCCACGAAAACGGTGGTCTGTGGTCAAAATACAATCTGTGCCTGTTATCTCTGTGGTGTCGCCTCTCTGATAAACAAATAAATAAAAAATTAAATTTAGGAAAAAAATTTAATTTGAAAAAAAAAAAAAAATTTTAATTTGAAAAAAAAAAAATTTAAATTTTGTAGCGTCACGTGCATTTCCGGTCGGTCGCTTGTTGACACACAACAATATATAGACCATCACTCTTCATATTTTCAACCTTTTCATACGTCATCCAAAAGTTAGAAATATTAAATTATTTCTCTTTGAAATTAAAAATGATTTTTCATAAATAAAAAGAAACTTATGCGGTTAAACTGGTTGTATAGCTTTATAATTATACGCCGCAGTCATTTATAAAGAAAATTATATCAAAATCCAACTTGAAATACAGAAAAACTCCTCTATAGCGAACCCCAATGAGAATGAACCTGTAGTTCACTATAGCCATGATTCATTATAGCCATAGCTCACCTTATTATAAAATAAAAATGGGGATCAAGTTTGTTATAAGAGAAGGTTCGTTATATCCTGGTTCATTTTATCGGGGTTTTACTGTTTTATGATGATTACCCCACCCTTTTTGACTATAAAGGTTTATCTCTCATTATGAATTTGTACCTCAAGCCTTAGGAATCAATATATAAAGATGAGTAACATTTGATAAAAATAAGAGAAGAGGTGAAAGGTGGGCCCAAAAGGACTTTTGCCTGTCTTCATATTGGGTGAATGAGGCTAAACATGGAGTTAGCTTGATGCCTTGTCTTTTATAATCTCTTGATTTCTGATAAAGCACAATTTGGATTATAATACAAGAAAATAAGACCTAATCCAAATAATTTAATAGTGTGTGACGTTTCAGTAACAGCATTGTCACCATCACCAGATAAAAGAATAATTCTTTTGTCTGATGATGGTGACAATGCTGTTACTGAAACGTCACACACTATTAAATTATTTGGATTAGGTCTTATTTTCTTGTATCTCTTGATTTCTTGAGATTTCTCTTTGACAGGTTTAAAAAATTTTTAAAAAGATACAATTTTGATTCAATGATAAGGTACAATTTGGATTATAGATTGTAAACATAAGTAAAGGTCTAGGGGGGTCGGTGGAAGGCTGGTTAAACCGTTTGGTTTTCGACCACTACGACCTGGGTTCGATTCCCGCATTGGACACTTTTTTCTGTTTAAAAAAAAAAAAATTTTAATGCTCCAATGGCCCTCCGATTCTTGCAAAAATCCAACCCCACCAGCGAGTGCAAGTAATTAAACGGGGCTCTGGCACATTTGTAAGTGCAAAGTCGAACTGCTTACACATGTGTAGACATGTGGTGCGCTTACAGTAAAAAAAAAGCAGTCGCTAACTACTCACCATGATTATCATGGCCTGTACCACGTGTACTACTAGGGATAAGCAAAAAAAAAAAAAACATAAGGTAAAAAAACCAAACACAAATAAACAGTGTGTGATGTTCCAGTAACAGTGCTGTTACCATCATCAGAACATAAGTACAGAATGATATTTAGTAAACTGAATGCCAATCAGTACTTTTGTCTGATGATGGTAATATCGCTGTTTCTGAAATGTCCCACACATTATTCATTTATTTGGATTTAGTCTTGTTACCTTTTGTTCACAATTTTGATTAAAAAATTATAAGGTACAATTAGGATTATAGATTAGAATTACAAGGTGATAACACCAAATCCAAATAAATTATAGATGTGTGATGTTTAGGTAACAGCGACTTGTTAATATTTTGTCTGATGATGGTAACAATGTAGTTACCAAAACATTACACACCATTAATTTATTTGGATTTGGTCTTATTACCTTGTGATTTTGATTTAAGTAACAAAGGAAGAAATGATCTGTTTTTCATTCAGTCACAATCCCAATAAATTTACCCTATGTTTTCTCTCCCTATGGAGTTTATCATGTAACCTAAAACTCTGTAAGACTAAGAATGGTATGTGGAAGAGATACAGACGTCTGCATATCAAATCTGAATAAATATCAACAGTAAGAACAAGCATCATGACACATTTACCCTATTATTTTAGCCATTAAACCACAATGTAGATTTTTGAAATACAGTAAAACATCCCTTTAGCGGACACCTCTCCACAAAGGACAGTTTTCATTTACAAAATTACCATTTTTACTATTTGGCAACTCTCCAGTAAGAGGACACCTCTCTCTAATGGGCACTTTGGCTCTGCAATTAAGTGTCCTTTACAGGGAGGTTCTACTGTATAAAATGTACGAGGTGGGTTCAAAAAGTATCGCGACTTTTGAATTTTCGCGGGTTACGTATATTCGAAGTTCGATCTTTTTGAGGCTTTATGTTGGTACTCATGTCTCTCACTTATGCCGACAAGCTCGGCCATTTTGAATGTTCACTTAATTGTTGACAGCTGCTTTGCTTGCAGGTGTTTTGGATCGTCTTCGATTTTTACCTATTAAAAAAAAATGGATCAAAGAACCTGTATCAAATTTTGTGTGAAAAACGAAATTAAGTGCGCGGATGCATTCTGAATGTTAACTGTGGCATACGGAGAAGCTACCTTGGACCGAAGCAATGTTTATTGGTGGTACAAAATGTTCTCAGAAGGCCGAGAAGATGTGAACGACGAAGAGCGTGCCGGACGCCCAAGCACTTCAACAACAGACGAAAAAATTAATGAGGTGGAGAAAATGATATTGGCCAATCGTCAAATCACCGTTAGAGAACCTAAACATATCGATTGGCTCGTGCCATTCAATTTTTATCAATGATTTGGGCATGAGACGGGTCGCCGCGAAATTCGTACCAAAATTGCTCAATTGCGACCAAAAACAGCATCGCATGAACATTGCTAATCAGATGTTGGACTCTGTCTGCGACGACCCAAATTTGCTCCAGAGGGTCATAACTGGTGACGAAGCGTGGGTTTATGGTTATGACGTGGAAACCAAAGCTCAATCATCTCAATGGAAGCTGCCGCACAAACCAAGACCGAAAAAAGCACGCCAAGTTCGGTCGAATGTGAAAGTTTTGCTGACAGTTTTCTTCGATTGCAGGGGCGTGGTGCATCATGAGTTCTTGCCACAGGGTAGAACGGTCAATAAGGAATATTACCTGCAAGTTATGCGCAATTTGCGCGAAGCAATCCGCCAGAAACACCCGGATTTTTGGAAGAACAAAAATTGGCTTTTGCACCACGATAACGCCCCTGCTCACACATCGTTGCTTGTGCGCGACTTTTTGGCCAAAAACAACACACTAATGATGCCGCAGCCACCGTATTCCCCAGATCTGGCCCCCTGTGACTTTTTCTTGTTCCCTAAACTGAAGAGGCCCATGAAAGGACGACGTTACACTACGCTTGACGAGATAAAGACGGTATCGAAGGAGGAGCTGAAAAAGATTTTTTAAAAATGATTTTTTGAAGTGCTTCGAAGATTGGAAAAACCGTTGGCACAAGTGTATAATATCTCATGGGGATTACTTTGAAGGGGACAAAATATGTATTCATGAATAAATAAATAATTTTTGAAAAAACACAAAGGTCGCGATACTTTTTGAACACACCTCGTATATATATTATAATGAAATTTTGAGATTTTAATTATTTTCTGGTTTTTAAGTACATGAGTATAAGGCCAATGGTTTGCAGATGTGACCTTTTTTTGAAGAAAATAATATAAACTTAAATCACAATTTGCTTTAATTGTTATGATAAAAATATATGCGACATAATTTGAAAAAAGTAATACATAACTTATAAGGCATGAAGAATAAATAAAATAAAAGATTACATATTTACATATTTTAGCCATTAAACCACAATCTAGATTTTTGCAATACAGTAGAACCTCACTTTAGCAGATACCCCGCTAGCGAACACCTCTCCACAAAGGACAGTTTTCATTGTTAAAATTACCATTTTTACTATTTAGCAACTTTCCGGTAAGAGGACACCTCTCCCTAAAGGACACTTTGGCTCTGCAATTAGGTGTCCTTTACAGGGAGGTTCTACTGTATATAGAAAGATACTGTATATACATATATTTACATATCTACAAAAAGATTTGAGCCGGCCAAAGTAAAACAACAACAATCAGTTTATTTAATACAAAGTGGCACTATCTGGCTGTCAATTTCACAGAGTTGTTCTAGAGCAATATATACTCTATAACAAAAAAATTGATGCACCAAGAAGCAGTTGTCCGATTTATATGAAAATAAGTATACAAAGAGGTTTCGACCAAACATGCAAATGATTGAAATTTGGTGGCCGATTTATGCAAAACAAGAGCTCCAGCGCATCTGAACTGCGCATCCAGCACGAGCATTCTAGACTCAATATTCGGCGCGGCACGAGCTGATTTTCAGAATTTCCGTTTAATATTTTAGCAGTACGCCTATTTCTACTGTATCAATGCCTCGCCAAAAGTTTCGTGCTCATTACGAACATATGTCAGAGTTTGAAACTAGTTGTGCCATTGGATTGAAAGAGGCTGGTTGGTCTAATCGACTAATCGCGCGACATCTGTGTCGAAGTGATGCGGCTATTAGGCGATGTTGGCAAAAGTGGGTCAACAACGGAAGAATGCAACGTCAGGACGGCAGCGGTCGACCAAGGGCAACAACAGAACGGGAGGACAGAGCAATTGTCAGAATGGCTGTCGCAGCACCGGATTCGACGTTATCTACGATCAAACGTGTGACCGGCACACAAGTGTCCAAAATGACCATCAACAGGCGACTGAGAGAGCGGAATCTAAGAGCTCGCCGACCGTTACGATGCCTACCCCTCACACCCGTGCACCGACAAGTCCGACTACAGTGGTGTCGGGAGCGATCAACTTGGAACTGCGCTGACTGGGGACGTATAGTCTTTAATGACGAGTCCCATTTCTTACTGTGTCCTGACGACCGTCGCAAACATGTCTGGAGACGTCCTGGGCAGCGTGTGGATCCTTGCTTTACTGTCGAACACCACACATGTCCACAATAGGGCGGTATGGTCTGGGGTGCCATTTCATTTGATAGCAGGACCCCATTGGTAGTCATTCCTGGCACCCTGACAGCACAACGGTACGTAGATGACCTTCTACGGTCTGTTTTGTTGCCGTTCCTCTCACATCACCCCGGGCTTACTTTTCAACAAGATAATGCCCGGCCACACACGGCACGTGTTACTATGGATTGTCTTCAATCTTGCCAAACTCTTCCGTGGCCAGCCAGGTCGCCTGATCATCACGTCCCAGATGTGTTCTATGGGTTCTAATCCATAGAACACATCTTGGACGTGATGGGAAGGTGATTACAACCATCCCGGAATGTTGATTATTTATCCCGACAGTTGGAGACAATTTGATAAGAAATCCCGCAGCACACCATCCGGAATCTCTATCAGTCCATGACACGCCGGGTGACAGCCTGCATCCAGGCCTGTGGGGCCCAATGACATATTGACCTTCTCAATTTGTGACGATCAAACTCTGGAATAAAACAATTAATTGTTCTGATTTTAGCCGCTGCATCCCCGTAGCCGCTTCCGTCGGCCTCCCATTGGCTGCTTCGAACCCCTTCTTTTCCAACACCTTCTTGGTGCGTCGATTTTTTTGTTATACAGTGTATTTTAAAATTAAATAAAAATTCTTTATTTAACATATATCTTTGCATTAATTTATGCCTAACTTGTCCTTGTAGTTTGTGAAAGAGCATTGCTCAATGCAAATATTTAAATGTAATTCTACTGTCCTAAAAGCTTATGTCCTTGCTTATGTTTGCTAAAATACCATTTCTAAGATTCCACCCTTCAGTGTAACATAAAAGTGGAATGATCCAATACAGTATTAGAGCTCTAAAGAGGCGGTCTGGTAGATTAAATTGGAGAAACCGCTGGGAGGGTTCACCACTGATGAAACTCCGCCTTTCCCAGTCCCAAGCCCGGATGAAAAAGGAGGAGGGGGAGCAGTAACAAGCTCGCTAAAAAATCTGGGCTCAGCTGGCCCGACTGATAGTACCCTGTAATAGCTCCTAATTCAGGGATACCGGATGAGCAGCGTTTGTACTCCATTGTTAGGAGCGGCTGCACATGGCACCTGTTCCTCATATCAAAGGCGGTATTTCTTTTGGAGCTAAGTCGGCCTGCCACTGAGTAGTGCTTCCAGTCTTAGTGACAAAGGCATTCTACTTCACCCAGTACCCTAATATGATTTAGTGAAGATAAGAAAGAAGAATAAGAGAAATATTTAAATGTAATTCTACTGTTCTAAAAGCTTATGTCCTTGCTTATGTTTATGTTTGCTAAAATACCATTTCTAAGATTCCACCATTCAGTGTAGCATATACAGTATAACCTCGTTAATTCGACACACGCAAATTCAACACTCTACCTTAATTCGACCATATTCTGATGTCCCGACCTCCGGCCTAACAAATAACAAACAGTAATTCGACAGTATCGATAATACGACAGTTCCGATAGTTCGACCATTTAAAAATTCGAATTTCGACAGTTGAATGTTTTTTTTACATACAACTTTACTGCTAAACGGTATTATGGCGGCGACGATCGGCATCGGCGGGTGCCGATAGGCTCGAGCCTGCGCACTTTTGGTTTCTGTTAGTTTAAGTTTCACTTTGCAGTGCCGTTGCGCAATGTCGCGAGTGTTATTGTATTTTGTTTGTTTTTTTACTCTGGAATTTAGGAATCGTGCACTAATGAATAATATTATTTTCTTTTTAATTTTCAGCATTGAAATATTTTAGTTTTTTTATAAATTTACAAATAATTTCCTTTTAAATAAATAATGAATCTTCATAAAATGTAGCCACAATGATTATGATAACATTTTATTTCAATATTCCATTTCCGTGTTATTATAAAAGATTTAAACACAAAATCAATAACACCTGCAGCAGCAGTGGATGCCTTTAATACAATAAAAGCTCTTTGTTATTTAAAAGACATTTCAGAGGAAGAAAGACATACATGTTTTTTAAAATAGACCATCTGGAATACATCCTGAGTAGGATTTCAGTGCAAAAATGACATCTATAAAGGAATTTTTAAAAATATCTTCATGATTATTTTTAAATATTATTTTTAAATTTTCTTTTTATTTTCCATATTTATTTCCTTTCAATTGCTATATTCTTCAATTAAAATAAAATATTATTTGTAATTATTTATGTTTCAAAAATATGTATTATTGCCATTTTGTCCTTGATACTAAAAGTTAATCATGAAAATAAAAAAATAAATACAAAAAAGTACATACAATGGTTTCAATTAATATCATTAATTTATATTACAAAGCAATTTTTAAAAAATATTATTTTAGTGAGTTAGACGATTAGCTAATCATCTAACCTTAATTCAACACTTCCTTTAATTCAACCGAAAGCTCTGTTCCCTTGGGGTGTTGAATTAAAGAGGTTCGACTGTAAAAGCTGAATAATCCAATACAGTATTAGAGCTCTAAAGAGGCGGTCTGGTAGATTAAATTGGCGAAACCGCTGGGAAGGTTCAACACTGATGAGCCAAGCCCTCCCATATATTTTTAATAGCAGTAAGGATAGTAGAAGTTTGATTTATTTGTAAAATAAACATTCGCGTCTTAATGTTTTCATTTGATGTATATAGATGGCGAGTTATTGTTTTGTATTAACATATCTTTGTGAAAAAATAAAACAAATGTGAAATTGTACTGGGATAAGGTGGATATATTAAGAAAAAGGCATCTCCTTATCATGAAACTGAAAGTTGCTGATGGCTTGCTCCAGCTGTTGGAATAAATATTAACTATATGTTGATTTTTAATTATCCCTTATTATATATTTGTTTTGAAAATAGAGCAATCCATACTTAATTCATTAGATAATAAAAGGCATATATTGAATTTATATTGGATTAATATTTTATTAAATCCAATATATGCCTTTTATTATCTAATATTGGATTTAATAAAAAATTAATTATAAAATTAAAATTAATTAAAAAATTATTTATAATTAAATATAGGTGTATACAAAAATGTAATGCCTCGATAAAGGTTGGCGTTCAGCCAGCCGAAATATTGGCAAAATAAATATTTTATTAAATCCAATATATGCCTTTTATTATCTAATATATATTTGTGTGAAAAAATTGTACAAATGTGAAATTTTACTGGAATAAGGTGGATAAATTAAGAAAAAGCACCACGCTGACGAGGGCCAACAGCCCAAAACGTGTAAGTGGTTAGCTTTTCTTGATTAATCAAGAATGGGTATTTGACCAATTCTGGAATAATAAAGACTAATAAATGATTAGTTGATATTTTATTCTGATA
This sequence comes from Cordylochernes scorpioides, assembly GCA_030710605.1. Lineage (NCBI taxonomy): Eukaryota > Metazoa > Arthropoda > Arachnida > Pseudoscorpiones > Chernetidae > Cordylochernes > Cordylochernes scorpioides. Next base: position 13,941,758 of record CP092875.1, on the reverse strand, counting down.
AATAGCTCCAGCCATTATTTCAGTTACACTATTAGGAAAGGCCTTTTTCTTAATATCTTTGTGTGTTATTGGTTCCCACAAGTTTCCATACAGTTTGAACTATCTAGATGAAATTTTACAAGAATATACACCCATACCTCTCTTTGCATCGGGGTTACGTTCCAAAAAAACACGACACAAATTGAAACGACGCAAAGTGAAAATATTTGAAGGCGCAATAAAAAACAAAGGTGTTGCCATATTTTAGGAAAAAAAATTCAAAAAAAAATTTAAAGACTCAATCCAAAACAACGCAACTTTGAAAATCTAACGATGCACAGTGAAAATCAGTAAAAATTAAGCAGCGACACAACTTCGAAAAAAACGCAAAACGAAACGACGCAAAGCAAAGTATTGGTGTATAGTAAGGCTGGAAGGAGACTCTCTGAAAATATGTAAATAAGTCAAATAACAGACTAATATTATTTGAGGTTTAAATGATGCTAATAATCTTCTTTCTTTCTTATCTCCACTCAATCACACTAAGGTATCAAGCTTGTAAAGTTTGAGACTTTTGATGGTGTCTGCGGGGGAAGAGTAGCGCTCATCAATGGATGAGTCAATACGGTCAATAATGTGCGAATAATAAATGAATAATTAAAATAATAAATTATTTTAATATTTTGGTTTTATTTAAAGATCTCTTAGTGCTACTTTTATAGACACATTTTAACACATTAATGAATTTAAAATTCTAATTAATTAAAAGTTGGGTTAATAAAGGGCAGAACATGGATGAAGCTGGTCTTTTGGCTAGTGGTAAATATTTTGAGAGTAATTAATATGATTTATGTAACATATAAATTTACTGGCAATGTTTCTTTTCAATAATATCATCAAATATTATCTCTAGATACCTTACTGCAAAGATACAAGTTATTGAATGAGAGTGCTTAGCTTATTCAATAACTTATATAATTGCAGCAAGGTCGGTAGTGATAATATTTGATGATATTATTGAAAAGAAACACATTCACAGTAAATATATTTGTTAGAAATTGTATCGATAGATGGCAATTAAATTTATAAAAGTAATTAATATGGTTACAATAAAATAATAGTTTTCTTTAATATGTGCCTTTTTTATTCCATTATATTGAATATTGAGGTACCGACAAGGCTTTTTAGACTCGGTTTTTAGACTCGTTTCATATATAATGGAGAGAAAATTGTCGGCATTTGTGTGCAAATGAATATAAAGATTATTTTAATGAAATTTAATCTATTTTCTTAAAATGGTATTTTTTTATTTTATAATTACATTTTATCTCAGTTTTTAAATTTTATACAGGAAAAAAATTAAGTTCATTTTATGAAATTTTATTTCATTGAGTAATAAAAAATAATAAAACAAATGGTATTTAAATTTCTAATGAAGAAAACTGGCATTAAAGGTCTGGATATGTAGAGGTGCGTAACAACAAAAAAAAAATTGGTAAACATCGATAAGTAAGATGATCGTTTAAAAATACTTGTTATTAATTACTTTTTATAGCTTAATATTATGCTAAGTGAGGTGTATATGTGAATAATATAATTGAACAAGAATAAAAATTGGCAATAAAGGCTTACTTCAAAATCCGAAACCGAGCTAGCAGCACTACGGAGATTTCACCCAAGTTAGTAAACATCTGAATCTGTGAATGAAAAATAAATAAAAAATTAAAAAACGATTTTTCGAAAAATATTTTTGATGTGTATAGGTTTTGCACTTTTAAATCAACATTTTATACGTTATAATAACAACATTTTCATTTTGAACGTTATTGTTAAATTTTTTTGAAACTTTAACAGTGTGATATGTTTCTTTTCAAAATTTTAATTAAACCACTTTTATTTTATATTAAATTAGTTTGTTTTGGTTCTGTTTTTGAAGGTCATTTTTGAAATTTAAAAAAATCTCGAATTAAATATGAAAATGTTTCATTCTATTAGAATTTATTAGGACATGCTTTATTTTGGTGTGTATATATTAAGTTATTGCACCCTAAAGAACCACATTTAAAAAGTTTAATAAAGACATTTTATAGGGTATATTATCAGCATTTTTTAGTTAAATAGCAGTAATGTTTGTAGATTTTAGTGAACAATTTCGAAGAGAGATAAAATAGAGGTAATCCAGGTTCCTGAAGCGCAAATCACTAATTACCTGAGGTGTGTAGAAGTCTTGAGGAAAATTCTAGTCATGGGGAGAGCAGATTGCTGCAGTGAACCAGTTGACAGGGTAGTTCTAGGCCCAGGAGTGAATCAGGAAGTATGACAAGGGCTATATGGTTGAAGTCTTGTACTCAGAGAAGTCGGATTGTTTGTAGCCTGTGTAGCATAAAATCTGAACAGAAGAAAAGGTGGTCTAGGGTTTGTGGTTCTTCCCAACAGTGAGGACATGTTGGATCCAGTTCTCTATGTCAGAGCGCTAGATCTATAAGAACGTGACCATAACCAATAAGGATGGTAGCGGTGACCATTCCAAGATGTTAGGATATTCTTGGGAGAATACTAAGGTCCAGGCCTCCATTGCAGATGAATAGGCAGGCTATGGCTAGACTTTGGTATAAGATGGAGAAGAAAGGAACCAGGTTAGAGACAACTGCGATCTTTGCGGCCTGGTCAGCCAGTTCATTGCTTGAAATTCTGCTGTAGTCCTTGACCCAGCAAAGGCTGATCTATGATGCTTGGTCTAGCGCCAGAATTATTTCCGCTATTAGAGTTAATTGAACTAGACCAGGAGCAGGTATAGCAGCCAGTGCCGATCTGCAGTCAAGCGCAATAGTGACTCCTGGGTGGCCCAAAGAATGGCAAGTAGATCTGCTTGGAAAGCTGAGCAAATAGGATAGAGTCTGAAGAATATTCATTGGTCTTGTGAAAGAAGATAATTGCGGCCCCAACTCCTGCTTCAGATTTTGATGCATCAGTATTTATATCAGGGGAACTGACTTCGTTGTAATTTAGGCTAAAAGTAATTGAGAGTCAGAAAAAGTCTTATGGAAAAGCAGTTGGACCAGGACTAAATTCGAAATGGCCCTCCTTAACCGCTTTGAGGTAGGTCATTTGAGTTTTATATTAGGATATTAAGTAGAGGACTATCAGTTGAAGAAATGGCTGAGATAGTAGAAGTTCAGGGGCCACCTCGCACTATGCGACGCTCGAATAGGTACTGCAGACTCTGGAAGGTAGGATGCTTTCTCTAGAATAAGCGCAACTGCCCCAGGCAGAGACTCCATAGAGAAAGGCCAGGACCTCCACTACTTTGTGGTTTCCAGCCACAAATGACAAGCCAATTTTTCTCTGAATGGCATTAGTGAGACAGGAATTATGTAGCGAGTTCAGAAAACATTTTTTTTTTAGATGGAGACAAATTTTCGCGTTTGATCAAATTCGATCCCCAATATAGTGATATTCTGGCCTTTGGTGATAGGTTGACTGAGAATCTTTAAACCAGGATCTGGGTTGGGGTAAACTCTCCTCTACTAAAAGATGCAGGCCTGTGTCTTCCTGGGGTTAAGCAGAAGACCATTACACGCACACACACAAAAGCCTTTATTAGGGACTTGCCCCATACAGAGATTCTCCCAATTGGGTAAGGTAATAATCATTACATTGAAATTGAACTGGCTTTACTCTTCGTCTCAAGGTCATTCACTTGTTGACTGGTCTTTACATAATGATGATCTAAAAAATTTATAGTAAGCTATCGCCTTAGATTTGTTTTCTGATATTTTTGAAAGCAATACGTAGGGTGAAGTGTTGGTACATTTAATTAGTTGATATAGGGCCTTCCTCTCTGCATCAAGGGCTGTACAATTAAGCAGGTAATGGGGGAGTTCTTCAGTAATTTCCTTGTCACACAGTGTACATATTAATTTTTTGGCCTCAAACGTCAGAACGTGGTTTTTAAAGACTGTAAATAGTATTCTCGATTGAGCTATACATCGTGTTGTCTTGTCTTAAATTTGAAAAAAAAAAGACAATACACGGTCCCGATGGCTTGACCTGAACTAAAAGCTCCTAGCTTTACAGTAATGCTGGAAACTGACTTGAAAATTATAAATTGATAAATCAATACCTTTGTTGCAGTGATCAGTAGAAATTGAGTCACAACGCTGGATGGCGAGGCCTAAATTAGAAAACAGTGATGAATAATTTAATACTTATTGAAAGAAATATTTATTTAAAAATCACACAAATTAATATTAATACAATATTATTCAAAACAATTATTAAAATTTATGAGAGATAGTTCTTTTTTCAGGCCTGTCAAAACCAAACGTTGGCGTCGAAACAGCTTTTGGTTACCGGAATTGCGGGGGTAATCCTTTTCTGCTCGCGCATGCGCGGGGGGGGGGGGGCAGCGGGTGCAGTGTTGCCAGGCTCGGTTGGCCCAAAAGTACCTATTTTCGCGTCACTCTCCCACCTTGACCTTTTGAACTTTGCTATAAGGTCAATATTAATTAAAAAACAAAGAAGGAATTATCTCAAATCTAACAGAATGTTTTATGATTAAATTTTCTCTCAAACTTCACTTAAACCTAATCAGTAACTTGACTTTTCTTCCAAAACGCGTGTAAACTTTCCCTACTTTTACTGGAGTAGTTTTCTCTTGCACTGACGCGGACTCCACACCAGATGTTTTCTCCCTGACGATCTCATCCTCCGCTGGCTTAAGCTCCCCGTCGCCTTGCTCTACGTCCTCAGATGGTACTTCAAGTGGGAACAATCGTTGAACTGCACGCTTCATGAATCCAGACTTAGTCTTAACTTCCACAAGTCTTCGCACATTGTCAGTTCCAGGAAACACCTTCGTAATCTTTCCCATAGGCCAGTTTATTTGCTTCCTGTTTTCAACCTCCACAAGGACGATATCTCCAACTTTTAACTGTTGTTGTTTCTTGCGATTGTCGTGATGCACCAACAATCCTAGGTACTCGCTTCTGAACCTCTTACGGAATTCCTTCAGGAGTCGTTTGCGTTTCTCATAGCTCCTCCCAAAGTTACACCTGGATTCATTTAGATCAATCTCTCCTTCAGTTCTTGGTTCTCGAAGGAACATCTCTGGGGTTAATGGCACAAGGTCATCATTGTCCTCAGCAATGTAGGTGAGTGGTCGCGCGTTGATAACTCGTTCACAGTTTTCGAGGATCGTCACCATTTCTTCGTAGTTGACAACACGTTTTCCCAGCAATCTTCGAAGCAGCTTTTTGGTGAGTCCAACAATTCTCTCGATCCAACCTCCCCACCACGGTGCTGCCAGAGGATTGAGCTTCCATTTCACTCCAAAATTAACTCGATAAAGCTCGTTCCCGAGTCCAACTAGATTCGTCCCATTATCTGAGTAGATGACTGCAGTGCAACCTCGTCTTGCTACGAACCTCTCTACTGCTCCCACCAATGCTTCCGTCAATAAGGAAGTCACCAGTTCGAGGTGGACCGCACGGTATACGCCACAGGTGAAGATGACGAACCAAACCTTCTGTCCATCTTCCAGATATAAAGGTCCTCCGAGGTCAATTCCTGTCACCTCAAAAACCACAACATCTCGTACGCGATGTTGAGGCAACGATGCTTCTGGTACGTCGACTCGCTTGGTTTCAAATCGTCTACAGCGAGGACATTTATGAATTACATGACGAACTAGTTGTCGAGCTTTTGGAATCCAGAACTTTTCTCTTAGTACTGATCGCAGCGTCTGGGCTCCACAGTGGTACATTTTCTCGTGGACTGATTTCACAATTAGCTCTGTGACCGGATGATTCGTTGGGATCAAAATTGGCAATCGGAACAGTTCATCGTCATTTCGATTCACTATCCTCGTTTTCACTCTCCATAATCCTTCTTTATCTTGGAACGCGTGTAGCTGCTTCATCTTGGGATCTTCCTCACCGATCGATTCACTCTGTATTATCTTAACTAGGGACTTTTCAGCACTGTCTAGCTCCTCTTGTGAGATGATATCTCCTTTGTATTCAGAGGGCTTGAAACGTAGCATCCACGCGATTACTCTCAGTATTTGTGTTAGAGTCACTTCACGTTTTCCCTCGTATAGATTCAGATACCATGGATTCTCCTCGGGCTTTTTGGCTACAAATCCAGCCACCACAGTCTTCCTCCTCTCTTCTTCAATGGCTTCAAGATCATACTGTACTTTTGATACTGGCCAGTCTTCTTTCTTTTCCTGAAGCCATTTTGGTCCCTCCCACCATCTGGATTTTGTGAATTTCGATGGGGATTCACCACGGGATGGGAGATCCGCTGGATTGTGTTCCCCTGCGACATGGTTCCAATCTTCACTCTCCGTAAGTGTTGTGATCTCCTTGACACGGTTGGAAACGAACTGAGCTCAATTCTCTTGTTGTTGTATCCAGTATAGGGCAGGACTGGAGTCTGTCCAACATTGAATCTTCTCCGGACTTTCTTCTAAATTTTCCAGAACATGCACCAACAGTCGTGCTCCAATCAAACAGGCTAATAGTTCCAGTCGTGGAATCGTGATCCTCTTAATAGTTGCCAGTCGATTTCTTGCTTCAACGAATCGCACTACTATGACTGACGCATTCTCTATTCGCATGAAGATCACCGTTGCGTACGCTATAGCTGAAGCGTCACAAAACACGTGCAATGTTGTTCTTCCTTTGATAGGTAAGATCCATCGAGGTATCTTGATCTGATCCAATTCTAAAGCTTGCTTCCTCCATTTTATGAACTCGACCCGTCTGTCTTCGTTCAGCGGTTCATCCCATGATTTATTCTCCTTCCAAGCATCTTGAACCATCTTCTTAATCTTGATTGTAGCTGGACAGGTAAATTGAATCGGATCAAAAATGCGATGGCAGGCTGACAAGATACTTCTCTTTGTGAGTGATTTTTCTTCATCTATATTTTTCAATGACTGCACATTAATGGCAATAGTGTCAGTCTGAAGGTGCCATTTCATACCCAAAATAGAGGCTGGATCTTGTTCTGTGATTCCAGGTTCATTCCACATCCAGTCTCGTAACTCAAATTTGGCTTGCATCATGATGTCGGAGGATTCCTTGATAAATTTTTTGACATCATGTGTAGATGACAAACTAAGAATGCAGTTGTCGACGTAAAAATTTCGGGCAAGAAGTTCTGCGCACCTATTATCTTGAAACTGCGGCAGGCTCAAATGGTACTTAATGGTTGCAGCTAGCAGAAAAGGACTTGAGGTAAGGCCAAAGACTACTCGGCAATGCCTGTAAAATTTTAGTGTCTTCTGGTCCTTTTTCCACCAAAGGAACCGAAGGAATTCACGATCTTCTTCTCGAACCTGAATATGGAGAAAAGCTTTTCGTATGTCTGCAATGATGCCATACTTTCCAAGTCTAAACCGCAAGAGCAAATCAGGAATGAGCTCAATCAGGTTGTCTCCTTTTTCCAGACATTGATTTAATGATGGGAGCCCCTTTTTCTTGCAACTTTCGTCGAATACTGGACGAATAGGAGTGGTGTGACTATCCTTGAGCACTGGGCGATGAGGAAGATAACTGCACTCCTCCCATTTATCCTCAACTTCCTCGATGAATTTCTCTTTTTCCCACTCCTCAAAAATAGTATCATACTTCTCATACAGCATCTTGCCCTGGACATTCCTTGTCGTAGTCAGCAATCTATTTTCTGTAGTTCGACGATTGACCGGAACTGGTGGATGTCCAGCTATCCATGGTAGTGACACGATGTACCTTCCGCTTTCGTCTCGTTTCACAGTCTCCTTGAAATGAGTGTTGGAGGCTCCGATTAAATCTTTCCTAGATTTTGTTTTTGCTGCATCCATGATGCCAAGCACATCTAATTTCCATAAATCCTGAACGTCGAAACTGTTAACGTGAAATGAAGTCAGGATCAGGCATGAATCTTCCATGTCTTTCCCTATTGCTGGTCCCATTACTGTCCACCCCAACTTGGTTTCTGTTGCCACAACTCCATTTTGCAATATTTGCATTCTGCCTGTCAGAATGCTGCTAAGCAAGTCTGAACCAATCAACATGTGGATTGATATCTCTTCACCTTGGCATATGTCAGTCAAGTTGATCCCTCGAGTTTTTAACTCATTGAGTATAGTATGATCCTGTACTTGACTGATGTGTCCGCAAATTACTTCCTGATCCAAGAATTTGAGATCATCCACGTATTCGTTGTTGAGGCTGGAAACGTTTACTTTGTACACATTGTGCTTCTTTTGACGAATTTCTCCGCCTCCAAACAGATTGTGGGTAAGTGTAACTTGCTGCACTCTCTTTAGGCCCAGTGCGTCCACCATTCTCTTTGAAATATAGGACCGCTGGGATCCACAGTCAAGCAACACTCGAACATTATGCTTCCCCTTTGGTCCGCTTATCTTGACTATCAGAGTTTGTAGATAGACTCCTCCCACGGTAGCGTTGTTTAAAGTTGTTGACGTGAATTGATTGGCGGTCTCTTGATTTGTTGCAGGACTTTCCCCTGAAACTTTTTGGAGATGAGAAGTCTTCTGGGCTTCCAAAGTAGGACACATAATGGGGTAATGCTTCCCTCCGCAGACAGGACAACGTGGCTTAATCCGGCATTTCTTGAATCCGTGGCCAGGAAGCAGGCACCAAAAACAAATATTCTTCCCTTTTGCCTTATATTTCTTCTCTGGTAGATGCATCAACTGTCCACTGTAGCATTCTTGACTCGGGTGACCATTCCCACAAAAGATGCAGTTGTTTCGCATCTGAGTGGTGTTGGCGATCTGAGTGGTGTTGGCGAGGTCAGTAGCCGTCGGCATTTTACTTCCAGTATTCTTCTTAGAAAGAGATTTCCGGTTTGATCGATCATCCTTCGCATCTTGATTGTTGTCGATCTTGAACGCTGCTTTGGCCATATTCACTCGACTCTCGCCCTTCACTTCTGTCTTCAAAAACGTCATGAGTTGTGTCAACTTATCCTGTACTGCTCTTCCGCTCACCGTATATTGACTTCGTTCCCATACTCTAAGGGTGTCCTCTGGTAGCGCTGATTCGACGAGTGGGTACAGCATAGCCGCAAACTTGTCACGAGCGACGCCCAATGTTTCTAATGCTCGCAGTTGTGTCTCCAGTCTATCGTAAAGCTTCACTACAGACATCTTACCTTCGGCTCTCACATTCTGAAGCAGGTCACGTACATAAATCTCAACAAGCATTTCATCCTCTCCAAAACGTGATTTGATATACTCGATGACTTTAGGGTAGTTGTCGGCACTCGGTGGAAAACTTTCGACTGCTTCTCTTACCTCGGAGTTCTCGGCGGTGGCTTGAAAGAGATACTGAAACTTAGTTTCTGGAGGCATCTGTGGATCCCGGTCAATCGTGCTGAACTGACTCCAGAATGTAATCCATTCTCTTGGTTCTCCCCCAAACTTCTTGAACTCCAGCTTCGGTAGTTGATAGTTCATTGCTGCTGTGCCGCTGATTGTACTAACGTCATCCTTTTCCGCAAGAGCCTCGTAATCAGTCATAATGTTACTGAAATTATCTTCGCACTCACAAACGGATTCGTACTCGGCAGTGAAAATGTCTTCAGACGCTGATTCTCGTAGCAGAGCTTCTTCCATCCTCATGTTCAATATTGAAAACTTTTCATGGTGGGTCTGGAATCGGCGGAGGATTTTCTCTACATCTGCTTTCTTGACTTCATTCTTCTTGATCTCTGTTTCGAGCTCATTGAACTCCTTGGTGAACCTTGCACGCACTGGCGTCCTAAGCTTTTTCAGTTCAGCACTACTAACTGGTTGGTCAGCCATCCTGAGAAGTAATCACTGGTTCAAAAGTTGCACCTTTGTGTAATCAGTAATTCTTCAATCTGTATCCTGTCGACTGCGCCAAAATGTTGTCTTGTCTTAAATTTGAAAAAAAAAAAGACAATACAAGGTCCCGATGGCTTGACCTGAACTAAAAGCTCCTAGCTTTACAGTAATGCTGGAAACTGACTTGAAAATTATAAATTGATAAATCAATACCTTTGTTGCAGTGATCAGTAGAAATTGAGTCACAACGCTGGATGGCGAGGCCTAAATTAGAAAACAGTGATGAATAATTTAATACTTATTGAAAGAAATATTTATTTAAAAATCACACAAATTAATATTAATACAAATATTATTCAAAACAATTATTAAAATTTATGAGAGATAGTTCTTTTTTCAGGCCTGTCAAAACCAAACGTTGGCGTCGAAACAGCTTTTGTTTACCGAAATTGCGGGGGTAATTCTTTTCTGCTCGCGCATGCGCGGGGGGGGGGGGGGGGGGGGGGGCAGCGGGTGCAGTGTTGCCAGGCTCGGTTGGCCCAAAAGTACCTATTTTCGCGTCACATCGTTTGACTGGTAAAGGGAAATCATCAGTTAGGTAGCATTCTGTTTCTATTGAGGTATGGAAATTTTTATAATGTGGATAAAGTTTTGAATTTCTTATTCTTGATTGGTGCTGAAGACCATTATCAAAACACCAATTGCTAGCTTTGACAAGCAAAAGATTGCAAACCTGGATTAATAGGTTGAAATCAGCAAAATCCACAAGAAAACTTTCTCAGATTTGAAAAAGTATGTTTAGTTCACAGGCTACCACATTCCATAGGAAGGGACTTAACATAGAGCCTTGAGGTGTTTCCAGTTGGGAATAAGCTTTTAGGGGAACAGAATTACATATAAATATTTGCATCGAGCATATAATTCTTCAATTCTGATGTCCTAAATGAGCTTGTGTCCATAGTTTGCTTGAAAACCATTTATAAGATTCCACCTTTCATTGCAGCATATATAAACATAATCGTCCAATACAGTATTAGAGCTCTGAGAATCGGTCTAGTAGATTAAATTGGCGAAACCGCTGGGAGGGTAAACCACTGATGAGCTAAGCCCTCCCAATATTTTTTTCATAGATTAAAGACAGTAGAAGTTTGTTTTATTCTTAAAAGGAAACATTTTGACTTTAATGCTTCCATTTCTTATCATAGAAGGCACGTTATTGCCTTATACTTATTACCTTGTGTTTATAATCTATAATCATAATTGTGCCTTATTATTTATGATATGAAATATATATTTATGCAGTACAAAATATAGTTTATTATCAAATAAAAATTAGCTAGCTATATAGTTATAACCTTAAATTACCTTTGACCTATTTAGAATTAGCAACATATAGGTAACCCAAAAGATAATTATATAAAAAAAGAACACCAACACCCAATTTCGAACCTAGGTTGTCGAAAATACCAGAGAATGTCCAAAATGGTTAGAAACCTGATAGGGCTCATTTTCAACTGTGAACGCGAGGCGTGTGTGGCATGAATTTAGAATTTGTAAAACTATAAGTGCGTCATCTTTATGAAATATACAGAATATGTCGTCCAGGTATCTTTTCCTAACATCTATTCTTAAATGAATTTGTCCCACTATCCTTATTTCATCGAAAATCATTCAATAGCCCACTTCCTCTTTAAAAAAATCGGAATCGGAACCTTTTTGCTTACCATTCCTCAATAGGTCAAATACTCCAAAATCCTATACCATATTCAACGTCCACAAAAGTCCCTACCAACAATTTTATGCCATTTGCCCCCTGAGCTGCCATGATTATAATACTGCATACGTGGGTGTAATTGGTAGTTTTATTTACAACAGAATCGCCGAACACGACAGAAATTTAAAGAAAAAAGATCTTAAATCAATGTTATATTAAAACATTCCTCAAACAGGCCGGTTTTTCAACCTCTCTGACCCTATATGCCATTACCATTCCATCAAATATAAATACCAAAGATTACTGCTAGAATCTTCCGTCTCTCTTGTGACTTATATAGCATTTACAGACATGTTGAACTGCCTTCTTAGTACCAATCTGTCAAGAAAAACAGCCAAACCCTTTACCTTGCCTGAATCTCCCTTCAACTTCTTCATATTGTCTTTCACACCCATAGCTTTCCGTTTCCTTTCATATAGATATATTGATTTCATTATGAGTATTATCATATTTTTTACACTTGTTTTATTTGGCGCTTTTTATTTTGCTTTTGAATTTTATTGGAGCTTTATTTGCATATGTAATGCTACGACGCTTTCCAGGGTCGTTGTTTGTGAAAAATGTTTCTAGGAAAACAATATGAGTTCTCTATGGATACAGCTTAGTTCAATACTCTTGTGTATTTAGGGTTACTGCGTAGTTGTAAACAATAATTTTAACTCTTACTAATCCTTTCTCATATGTACTTATTTAGATAAATCTTAAAGGACTATACATTATATTTATAAGAGAAAAAGAGAATAATTTAGATATGAGGTATAACTAACAACCTGGAATGTCTTTGTTTACAGAAGTCAGAAAAGAAAACGTAAAATCCCTATATATATAAAAGTCAGTGTATGTATGTATGTATGTATGTGGGTATCTATGTCGGCTATACACGTCCACAATACGTAACTAATCTGACTCAAATTTTAACAGTATATAGAGTAGAATCTGGAAAAACTTATAGTGAAAATTTCAGGTCTCTATCCCGAATATTCTTCGAGTTATTTGCAAATTGCGTTGCAAATTTGCCTTTTCACTCGCAGGCAGCGCCTCTAGCGGTGAAGATGGGAGGTAATATCAGCTGACCTAATGTACATGTAAAACGTGTTTTGACAGGACATAGAGAAAAATCTGGAAAATATATTCATCGGATTTTTAGCCAATAAAAAATAAAATTGACAGGTTCTGGGCAAAAATAGTTGTTTTTTTAGTCAGAAAATGATGATGACAATATTGCTGTATCATGTTTGATTATCAGATACAAAATTATATCGGGAAAAATTCCAAAAAGCTGAGACCACGGGTGAAGCCAGTTCATTTTTAGTGTGCAGCAACAAAATTCTAACAGAAAAACATTCATTCGAGCAGAAGACACAAAGCCAGATCATCTCTTTATAAAAATATCGCTTCTCTGACACAAAGTTTGGAGCGGGACGTTTCACAAGAGTGACATCCACGGCGCCAATTTATAATTGTAACGAATAGTATTTGAATAAAAACTTTTAATCGGGTAAATTAATTATTAATTAACTTTTAATCGTTTTCATCCGGGCTTGGGACCGGCAAAGGCGGAGTTCCTCTTCCTGGTTAATAAACACGGTCACACTTCCTGAGACAACTCGCCGCGTCTTCTGTCCGCAGATGTGACCCCAGACTGTCTGTACTTCCCCACACTGGAATTCCGTTTTTGACGCCTGTCCCCTTCCCATGTGGGCCACCCCTAGCAGATGGAGTCTATCCATCTTTACCCAACTTCATTCTGGGATCTTGGCCTCTCAAATAGCTTGTCATCTATTTTACAGTATGTTTGTTTTATTCTGCCGTCCTCTTTCATTTTTCGTTTTGCATATGCAGATATCTTATAGGTATATAAAATATTTTTTTAAATGTTAATAAAAATGTTATTTTCATTTTTTTTTTCATATATATACCCTCATGGAGAGAGAGAGAAAGAAAAAAAAACTTAAGGAAGTTGTACCCTGTATCATGTATATCCGGATTCAGACAATAACTCTAAAATCCCAGGAAAATCCACTTTATCCCTATTATAGGATAAAAGACGAATTAAGTTGTGAGTTTGGGTGTCTTCAATGGCGTGAAAGAGTGGCAATTCCCCAGAAATTAAGATCCTTAATTTTGGACGATTTACATGAGATGCACCTAGGATGGTAAAAATGAAAATGATTGCTAGACGGTATTTTTGGTGACCAGGCATAGATAAGAACATAAAAGAGTTGGCTAGGGATTGTAGAATATGCCAAGAATCTGCAAGTATGCCGCCGTCTACCATTTCAGAGTGGACTTGGCCTGAAAAGCCGTGGCACCGTCTACACTTAGATCTAGCAGGTCCCTTTATGGGACGAATGTTTATGGTCCTTGTAGACGCGTACACCAAATGGCTGGAGATTGTCATCATAAAGGACATTACGAGCAGGACTATCATAGGACATCTTAGGGAGATCTTTGCCAGATTTGGATTATCTGAAATTTTGGTAACCGATAATGGCAGACAATTTGTCTCAAGTGAATTTGAAGAATTTACAACAATGAATAGAATAAGACACACAAAAACGAGTCCGTACAATCCCAGTACTAATGGCTTAGCTGAGCGTTATGTACGTGAATTCAAAAACTCTTTACGAAAGAACCAAGGAAAGGACAGTATAGAAATCAATCTACAGCGATTTTTATTCACCCATAGAGCTTTTCCTCAAACGGTATTAAAAGAGTCTCCCGCGGAACTTTTAATGAAAATAAATTTAAGATCAAGATTTTCAAATTTGATTCCGAAAATGGCGAAGGTGGGATAGGTGTACCATGATGGCGTGAGGAAGCAAGAGCATTTTTCGGTCGGCTCTGATGTGTATTTCCAGGCCGTTATGTGAAAAGACACATATATCAACTAAGGCCAGTAATCAAGAAAGAAGTTCCTGAAGTGAGAGATTTGGTATTGCCGGGTACATCAAGAGACTTTATACTTCCTGGCACTTCTCGAGATCACCCTAGGCTTGGAGGACAGGAGAAGAAAATGGAAAAAGCCCCGGAGGTGGACGAAGAATTGAAAGGAGCGGAGTCTTCAGCACAAGAGGACACTCCAGAACCAGAACCGGGCCCTGCTGCTGCGGCTGTCTCTGTCCCTGTGCGCAGTCCAAGACCGCAGCGATCCAGAAGACCACCAGACCGGCTGCACTACTATTAAGAGGGGAGATGTGTTGTGTATGTAAATGGTTAAACATCTGTATTTATTTTGCATGTTTTTTATTATCATCATGTAAATATATATTTGTATATATAGGACATTAACTGTGTAATTAGGGAGAATTGACTAGTAGATCTCAGCACGTGGTGTGTACCTGGAGAAGTATCTCGAGATAAACGGATGCTTGACTGTGTCTGACTATTACTGGGAGGAGACACAACAACTTAATTCGTCTTTTATCCTATAATAGGGATATAGTGGATTTTCCTGCGATACCTTTGGAATTTGCCAATTATTTTCCCTAACATTTCTCAACACAATTGATAGTAATCTATCCCGGCGTGTCTCAACTGCCACATCCTGGAATGAAAAAGGGACCTCACTCATTTTCCGAAGGAGAAGCACCTGACCCTCATCCAAAGATTCCGTGGTCTTTGAGCCTAAAGGTAAACGTGATAACGCGTCTGCATTGCCATTATCACCAGTTTTTCGAAACTCCACAGTGTATTTAAATGCAGCTAATTTTAAAGACCACCTCTTAATTCTTGATGCAGCACATATGGGGATCGGTTTCTGGGGTGAAAAAATGTGCATTAAAGGTCGGTTGTCTGTGACCAACACAAATTCACGTCCCAATAGATATTGTCGGAATTTCTCACAACCAAAAATGATGCTTAAGGCTTCTTTTTCTAATTGAGAATACCGCCTTTCCGCTTCAGTTAGCGTTCTTGAAGCAAAAGCTATAGGAGTTTCTTCCTTTCTATCGTTTCTGTGACTCAGAACCACTCCTAATCCATAGCTAGAGGCGTCACATGCAAGGACTAGTTCCCTAGTTGCATCATAATGTGCCAGCACCGACTCGTTAGTTAGCAATGCTTTGCATTTTGCAAATAATATACGGTGTTCGCTAGTCCAATTCCATTTGGAATTCTTTTTTAAGAGGTGATAGAAAGGCGCTAAAATATCTGCAATATTTCTTATAAACCTAGAGTAATACATAAAGAGACCTATAAAAGATCTCAATTGAGAAACGTTTGTAGGTTCAGGCGCCTCTACCACGGCTTCTATTTTACTACTTATGGGATGCAGTCCCTTTTTATCTATTTTAAAACCTAAATATTAAACAGCATTTACTGCGAATTTGTATTTATCCTTGTTTAATCTTAAACCTTTTGCTTGCAGCCTTTTAAAGACCAATTCCAGCTTTTGCTCGTGATCCCTATGATTCTTTCCGGCTACCAGGATGTCATCTATGTAGCAAGCCACTCCCGACATATCGTCCCTACAACTGCAAACTATCGAATGTGAAAAATTCAATTTTGAAGGAGAGAGAAATGAAGAGACCATGTGGCCTACCCTCAGTAGAGGATGGCATTGAAGGAGGGAGAAATGAAGAGACCATGACATGGTCTCTTCATTTCTCCCTCCTTCAATGCCATCCTCTACTGAGGGTAGGCCACATGGTCTCTTCATTTCCCTCTCCTTCAAAATTGAATTTTTCACATTCGATAGTTTGCAGTTGTAGGGACGATATCTGCAAATAAATTGTCCATTACTCTTTGGAACTTATTTGGTGCTACAGCTACTCCATAGGGTAGCCTTTTAAAGGCAAATAATCCCTTCGTAGTATTGATGTTCACCACTCCTTTGGCCTCTTCAGATAACCTGACCTGCAAATAAGCTCTGGATAAGTCCAATGACGAAAACACTGTATTTCCAGACAATTTTGAAAATATTTCGTCTATTGATGGCAGCGGGTACTTATCCAATTCTATGGCCTTATTTGCGGTGCATCTGAAATCGCCGCAAATTCTAAGGCTTCCATCTTTCTTCAGTACCGGTACTATAGGTGCGGCCCAGTTTGCATACTCAATAGGTTGTAAAATTCCCTCGTTAACCATACAATCGATTTCAGTTTCTACTTTTTTCTTCAAAGAAAAAGGCAAACTTCTCGCCTTATAAAATACAGGAGTCGTATTTTTTAAAAATAAAAATCAATATGAACGTTTTTTAAGCACCCTAATTCTTTGCTGAATAAATTAGCATACTTATTTATTATAACTTTGATATCGGACTCACTTACTTGTCTAATGTTCAATAACCTAGAAAAATCAAGATTTAAACTTTTTAGCCATTCTCGTCCCAACAATATTATCGAAATATCTTCATCTACAACTATCAACCGCAAATTTTGATTTGCTTCTTTTACAAAAACTATCCTCTCACCAATAATGTTTATAGGTTTTCCGCAAAAGGATTTTAACTCTCTCTTTTTAAATAAGATGGAGATAATTTGTTATCCTTCCAATATTTTTTATAAATTGTTTTAGGTATCAGTGTGACGGGACTTCCCGTGTCCACCACAAGACACAACTGGTACTCGTCTCTCTACATGTAGATTTGCATCAGTATCACCCTGTACCGAATAAATAAACTCGTCCTGCACATATCTGCAGTCTGGCAATGATTTACCCGTTTTGCACACCCTGCTCAAATGCCCAATTCTTTGGCATTTAAAACAACATTTTGTTTTATGTGGGCATGCAGGTGCAAGGTGAGAGTTTTTCTCGCCGCATCGGAAACAAATTGTCTCCCTTTTTTGCATACTGGGCCCATGCTGCCATCCCCTACGAGCTTCATTCTTTTTCTATCTCCTCCTGGAACATTATCCATCTTAGCCACTAGTCCATCCTGCAACTCCTTAGCATTTTGTTCAGCTAGCTCAAACGAGACTGTAATAGAAAATACCCTGTCCAAGGTGACATCGTCATCCTCCTGCAACAATTTCTTCTGAAAGCTTTCCGACTTTATACCAGCCACAAAACGGTCTCGTAACATGACCTCCAACATTTCACCAAAAGTGCAATACATAGCCAAATGCCTGAGCTCACGCAGGTATTCTGAAACGGATTCATTCCCTAGTTGTATTCTTTTTAAGAACCTGCATCGTTGAGGAATCACCTTCTTTCTTGGAGCTAGATGTAGCTTTATTCTTTGTACTAACAGTTCATAAGGCTGTTCTCTCATTGTACTCGGGAAGAAAAGATCATTGCCCAGTTTCAACATTTTAGAATCCAGTAAAGAAACAAAGATGGGTATTCTTTTTCCTTCCACCAATCCATTTGCTTCAAACGCTGCTTCAAACCTTTGAACGAAAATCTCAAAGGATTCTTCCACTGGCCTGAAGAAACCGAACGGTACAATCATTGAACAACCAGACATACTGTTGGCTTCTCGTTCACTTTAGATTTCTGTCTTCCTTTACTTGCGAAAGTGCACTTGATCTGGTTCCTACAGATCCTCGTCGCCAGTTGTTGTGTCTCCTCCCAGTAATAGTCAGACACAGTCAAACATCCGTTTATCTCGAGATACTTCTCCAGGTACACACCACGTGCCGAGATCTACAAGTCAATTCTCCCTAATTACACAGTTAATGTCCTATATATACAAATATATATTTACATGATGATAATGATAAAACATGCAAAATAAATACAGATGTTTAACCATTTACATACACAACAGATATTACAGTGACCTTTATTGAAGACACACGAGATAACCAAGTGTAAACAAAATTTCCTCTGTCTCCTTAAAAGAAAAAAAAATAGACGACAGGTGATATTAAAGACTTTTCACTTCCCTCAGTTTTGTTCATGATTGTATATGTGAAGAATTTAGATTATTTATACATCTTTTTCATATCAGCTCGCTATACCAATAAACACATTGCTAACGTTTTTATTTTATATAATTTTGTGTCTTTAAAATCCAGAAAAAGTTAATTGAATCTATATAGGTAATATTAGCCGGTTCAAAATCACTTTATTAGGTACCGCTCAACAAGAGCAATCTAGTTTATGATAATTGAAACAATGAATAATATGTGAGTTATTCACATATTAAACAAAATGTTAACGCGGGATTCAATCCCGGTTCATGACTGTCGGGAATCGAGGGTGTTACCCACTCGTCTACCGACTTTTATTTATTTTTTTATTATTATATATTATTTTGTATAACTAATACGTGCTCTGTACTTCCTTCGGGAGGTCGAAAGGTAAAAGCCAGACCTTTGATCTCTGATGATCCCCTATTTTTGAAGCCTTCAGTGCCGGAGTTGTGCTCGGCGCTGCCTTGGTTCCCTCAAAACGGCGGGCACTAGCCCTCCTCTCCCCCGGGGCGCCCACGGCCTTGCCGTCGCCTCTCCAGCCCTCTCCTTGGCCCTCCTCTGCGGCGGGTTGCTCGGGGACACCTAACTATGAGTTATGCCTTAAAAAGCTTACCGAAGCTTGTAGAAGGCACAATAATAGTATAATACGTGCTCTGTAACTAAATCTAGATAAAGGGTTGCTAAGCTCACCAAAAATAACAATTGGATAAATACTTTTATTTTTGAACAACAATATTTTCGATATTGGATCAATCTCATAGAGAAAATAATCTAAACTTATCTTATAAGCACACCGGCAATTCAGAAAAAAAAGGTATTCACAACGCATGATTGATTGATTATGCATTTTAAAGGCTTTCTATTATATGATTCATGAATAATACTAAATATAATGTGATAAAGATCAAACATGAAGATTTAATAGAAATATATTGAATAATATATTATGTTGAGGAAGAGCCATTTGTATTGCATTATAGTTTATTATCAATGAATGTGTTACAATTCAAGATGTCCTGTATTGATCTGTCAAAAGAAATAGTAATTGAAAATGCTATGGAAAAAGCTCTTAAATTTTTATAATTGTACTAGCCGAATGACCCGGGCAACGCCCGTGTTTTACCCGATTGAATGTTTTGATTCAAATACTATTTGTTACAATTATAAATTGTGGTCATGTGGCCTAGTGGTCATGGCATCTGCCCGGTAAGCGGAAGGTCGTGAACTCACACAGTGAACTTCACACAGACAGAATAAGGTAATTATATAAGTAGAAGAGATATAGCCACGTTTGAAGTGTAAAAGGGAGATCAAGAGGAAAGTGGTGAGTTTCTTTATTGAGCTGTACACAAGCTTTCGGACGTCACCCGTCCTTCATCAGGTGTTGACATGAATAAGAAGGAGATGCTATATTTATAAGCGACAGTTTAAAAGTATTAAAAATATTAAAAACAAT
Source organism: Cordylochernes scorpioides (assembly GCA_030710605.1). Taxonomy (NCBI): domain Eukaryota; kingdom Metazoa; phylum Arthropoda; class Arachnida; order Pseudoscorpiones; family Chernetidae; genus Cordylochernes; species Cordylochernes scorpioides. The sequence goes on along the minus strand of CP092875.1, from coordinate 13,921,866 downwards.
CTGATGCACGCCCGCGAGAGCACATGCTAATAACAAAATATTTTCAATTTTACTCTGTATAAATATCATTTTGAGTTTGTACAAAGAATATCAGCCCGTTGAAAATCTGTATACCTAAGACGAAGTGAGAAAGGCGGACAACGAGAGGCGAAGACAAAAGCAAGAAAAAACAACAATAAAAATAAAAAATAAAAATAAAAAATCAGCGGAATAAAGATAAAGTTAAAAGTTACGAAGAAGGTGTATCTGAGGTAGAATAAAAAACAGAATATTGGGGCGGGAGGTCAATCTTTCTGTTGAGGCTGGGGGTAGTATTAGATACAAGGGCCTCAAGAACTAAGCGTTGGTATTTGTTTGCTATATCGCTATAAATGGGGGTTGTGTTGTCGAGATTGAAGGAATGTCCGGACTCGGCGATATGTTGGTATATGAGCGATTTTTTGTCTTTCGAGCGGATGTTACGGGCGTGTTCACTGGCTCTGATGGCGATTGTTCGGCCTGTTTCTCCAATGTAGTGTAAATCGCAATCGTTACAGGGAATTTTGTAAACGGCGTTGGAAAGGGCCAAACGTAACCCCCAATCCCTTTCCAACGCCGTTTACAAAATTCCCTGTAACGATTGCGATTTACACTACATTGGAGAAACAGGCCGAACAATCGCCATCAGAGCCAGTGAACACGCCCGTAACATCCGCTCGAAAGACAAAAAATCGCTCATATACCAACATATCGCCGAGTCCGGACATTCCTTCAATCTCGACAACACAACCCCCATTTATAGCGATATAGCAAACAAATACCAACGCTTAGTTCTTGAGGCCCTTGTATCTAATACTACCCCCAGCCTCAACAGAAAGATTGACCTCCCGCCCCAATATTCTGTTTTTTATTCTACCTCAGATACACCTTCTTCGTAACTTTTAACTTTATCTTTATTCCGCTGATTTTTTATTTTTTATTTTTATTGTTGTTTTTTCTTGCTTTTGTCTTCGCCTCTCGTTGTCCGCCTTTCTCACTTCGTCTTAGGTATACAGATTTTCAACGGGCTGATATTCTTTGTACAAACTCAAAATGATATTTATACAGAGTAAAATTGAAAATATTTTGTTATTAGCATGTGCTCTCGCGGGCGTGCATCAGATTGTTTTTAATATTTTTAATACTTTTAAACTGTCGCTTATAAATATAGCATCTCCTTCTTATTCATGTCAACACCTGATGAAGGACGGGTGACGTCCGAAAGCTTGTGTACAGCTCAATAAAGAAACTCACCACTTTCCTCTTGATCTCTCTTTTAATTATATAAGTAGATATAGCATTTATAATTGAATTTCACAGTTATAATTAAAGAATATCACAATTGATCCATTTCCATTGATATTAAAAAGGGCCGTTTCTGAAGATATTGAGGAATGAAGCTAGCTATATGATTTTTAAAAATCATCTTTAAAATATTTTAAATGGAATCAGGAATAAAACATTGCCATCGTGAGTAAGAAAGTAGATATAAATGTGTGGAGAACTAAATTAGTTAAATAATATATCGAAACCTTCAAGCAAAAAATTTTATTTAAAAATTCCTTGTATGAAAATATTTTTTCAGTTACCACAATATTAAACAATTAAGAGTTTTAGATTAAAAACGGCGAGGGAGTGTGGTAATTGTACAGTGAGCAAATAACAAAATAATATTTAGTATGAAATATAAAATCTTCCCAAAAAAAAAACGGGTTTTCACCTTAATTCATATATTAAATAATGTTAGAATAATAAAATATATATTCATTGATATGATGCATTAACGCGCGCAATCTGTTATCAGACATTACAACTATTTTTATGCTTATCTTTCTATATATATATGTCACATTCTGCTTACAAACAAACAAACAAATCAACTTTATTAGGGCGTCCTGCCCTGTACAGATCCGCCGTAGAATTGTTAACAATATTCAACACAAGAGAAAAGGGAGAGATGGAGTGTTTACAATTAAGGTATGGCAAATATATATATATATATTTTTTTATATTGCCCCAGTTCTTCTCTCTTCCACGAGTGCAATTTTATTTACAACCGCTTTTTGGTAGTTGAACAGTTCTATTGCCCAACTTTTCTTATCTGAAACAGTTTTTATTATCTTTATTGAGTTCAAATGCGGTCTAGGAAGACTTTTCAGGATCTTTTTTCTCTCTCCTTCCAGATCCCCGCACTCAGCAGTAAAATGGTATATTTCATCGGTTATCTGACTTCCGCATAACCTACAGTACAAATCTTCTTTCTTAATTACGTAGATATGATTTTCTTTGATCAATGTTGATATTATCCTGATCTGTGCAATAAAACTCACTAGAGCTGAGGACAGATTGCATGAAAAATAATGTTCTGGAATGAATGAATCATAAAGTAGCCTATAGTTTGAGTATGTTTTCGTAAGAGATAATTTTGCCAGATCTTGCTGCAATAGCTGTTCAATTTTTATTTTTAGTATATTCGGAAGTTCGGTCTGTATGTCATCATAATTTAACCTAAAGTTTAGCCGTGTGAGTCCACAATGATTGATGATATCCATGATATTTTTACAGAATCCTATAGGTTTTTTTGTCATTAAGGAAATTTCCTTCAATCTATTCCAGCATAGCTTAGGTAGTCTATTGTCTTCCATTTCCTGTAATCTAATGAAATATTTCATAATTAGTTTGATCGTTGTAAAAGTCAGAGATAATCTGCCTGTTTCCAACCTTACAATATACCCCGGTATATATCTTGGCAGATTCAGAAAGTTTTTGATAAACGTATTCTGTATTTGGTCTATAATATCGGTATTGTCCCAAGCCCACACAGGGGCCGCATAGAGTAGTATTGATTTAATAACTGAGTCTAATAAATTCAGTGCAACTTTTAATGAATTAATTTTTTCCCTTTTTATCAGTCTAATAGTTGCATTTATTGCCGTATTTGCTTTGGCTTTATAAAAAAGGGCTACCTTTTTGCTATTGTTAGTGGTAGTGAATGGATACCCCAAATACATAATATTGGACGCAACAGTCAGTGGGATGTCCCCCCAGTACCAGTTTTCGTGTCTTGCCGGTCTTCCTCCATTTCTAAATACCATCACCTTGGACTTATTTTCATTTAAAACTAATTTGTTATTGTCCAGATAAGACTTTAATAACTTGATTTTAGTTTGTAGGTTAATTTTCGATTCTCCGATTATGGCTATGTCATCCGCATACATAAGTAGGTGTAAAACGCCAAAATCAGGGAGATGAAATCCTGTAAGTGCTGAGTTATTATAAAGTTCTATTAGGTCGGCCATATATAGTATAAATAAGAGTGGGGAAAGTGATTCTCCCTGCAACACTCCAGAATTAATTTTCACATCACTTGAATATTGCCCTTTCCATCGGATAGTAATCTTAGCTTCTTGGTAGAAGTTTTTTATCAGCATTACAAATTTATTGCTAATGCCCATTTTATGCAATTTTTGCCAAAGTAAGTCATGTGGTACTCTGTCGAAAGCTTTAGTCAAATCGACGAAGAAGACATATAGCTTGCCTCGTTTTCTTCTTAAAGATAATTGGATGAGTGAATTCAGTAGTAGTATGTGGTCAGTGCATGATCTGTTCTTACGGAAACCTGCTTGATTTTCTAAAATAATCTCTCTTTTTTCTATCCAGTTGTTTAATCTGTTTCTTAGTATTGTAGTAAATAACTTAGATATATTACTGCAGAGGGCAATCCCTCTATAATTTGTTGGGTTATTCTTATCACCGCTTTTATATATGGGGTGTACTATTGAGTTCGTCCAGAGTTGCGGGTATTTTTCTGTGGACATTATTTTGTTGAATAGGTTTTTCAATTTAGTTAAAGTCGGTATCGGTAAATTCTTTAGCAACTCATTTGGTATACCATCAAGTCCCACTGCTTTGCCATTCGCTAGTTTTTTTACTACATCATAGATCTCTTCAAGGGTTATTTCCGCGTCTAAATCTGGATCTTTCCAACCAATCATCTGGTTTAACGTAAAAGTAGCTTCATTATTTTCTTTGTTCAGTAAATTTTTATAAAATATAAACCATTCTTATCACATTCTGCTTATAGATTATTAATAGATGTACATTTTTAAGCTGTCAGGAATTATGTAAATACATGTAACTATAAATAAAATGATTGATATAAAGTTAGTTAGTCAGACGGTTGATTTGTTCTCTTTTCTTTACGCAAAACAATATCATCTGCATATTGGCGTGTACAGATCATCATAGAAACGTTACATATATATATATGAAAAACAATAGAAAAAAAAAGATAAGTGGGTCAGGTGATGCCTTCTTTATTTTTAATATATATTTATTATATAATATATATCAAATGTTTTAATAGATACATATATTTTTACATTTATCTCTTTATGAGTTATTAATGAATTGTTTTTTTATGTACACTTATTACAATTTTTAAAATATAAGATAGAACTTTTTTTCCTTTTATATTTTAAGATATTTTACATTTTTGATTGCATTTTTATAATAATATTTTCATGCACAATTTTCTCCCACCTACTCTGTATTTTAATTGATTTCAACTGTGATATTATAACACTATGCGGCGCTGAGTTTGTGTATACAAAAAATGTAATGCCTCGATAAAGGTTGGCGTTCAGCCAGCCGAAATATTGGCAAAATAAATATTTTATTAAATCCAATATACGCCTTTTATTATCTAATATATATATATATGAAAATTATAAACTATTATAGACGCGTATTATTCTTTTTAAAAATTGAATAATTTCTACTGCCTTTACTGCAATGGAAAAATTACTGGGAGGGCCTGGCTCAGTGGTGAACCCTCCCAGCGGTTTCGCCAGTTTAATCTACCATACCGCTGTTATATTGCATTTTTCGGTTTTCCTTTTATAGTGATACTGATGCTAGACTCTTGCATGGGTATTTTAAATGAACTATGGACATAAGCTTTGGGACAGTAGAATTACATACAATTATAAATATATAATATACTTCGAGCAATCGCTCTTCCGCAAATATCAAATTGAGTCTTTTATTAGAACAATTCTGAATATAGAAAAAAAAGCTTATGTCCATAGTTCATCTAAAATACCCATTCCAAGATTTTAGCATCAATATCACTATAAAAGGAAAACCGAAAAAAAAAGCAATATAACAGCCGAATGGTAGATTAAACTGGCGAAACCGCTGGGAGGATTCACTACTGATGAGCCAGGCCCTCCCATTATTTTTTCCATTGCAGTAAGGGCAGTAGAAATTGTTTAATTTTTAAAAAGAATCATACGCGTCTATAATAGTTTCGAATTTTCATAACAGATGACGCGCTAATGCATCATAATATATATTGTGTTTGGGACTAAATATATATGTGTATATCCTATTAATCTGTAAATAAATACATATCATCATTATAAACAATAATAATAAGATGTATAATGTAAACAACGTGTTGATGTAAAAATATCAGTATAAAGCTTAATAAACAATTTGTACAAATCATATTCTTAATTATCAAAATATAAACACCAAACATGGTGTCAGAAGTGTTTATTTTCAAATTATAAAATATTGGTGCGAATTAGTTTGCCGAATGCGCGTGAGTACTAATATTCGAATTTGATTGTTTGAAAATTTTGATTTTGGAAATGTAAAGTTACATTTTTATATAATAATAATTTTCTAATCATTTGAGTAACACTATATCTCGTAATATCTATATATTTTAATGTCTAATATAAAATAAAATATTTTAAGATGTCAAATATTCCTGTACCAGCACCAATATTAATAAATAGCCAGGCGGCAGAAAATTGGAGTTTTTTTAAAAGCCAATGGGACAATTATCAGGTGGCTACTGAATTAAATAAGAAAGATAATAATGTTATAAGAGCAACATTCCTATCTCTAATTGGAAAAGATTGTTTCAACGTATTTTTGAATCTGGACTTGAAAGAAGATGAAAAGAATAGCCTACCTAAGATTATTGAAGCATTGAATAACCATTTTACTCCACAAAAGAATGTCATATACGAACGGTATATTTTTAATACATCGAATCAAGAAGAAAACGAATGTATTGATAGCTACACAAATCGATTAAGAGGACTAGCTAGCTCTTGTGAATATGATATACTAACAGAAGAACTAATCAGAGATAGAATAGTATTGGGAATCAAAGATAATAGAGTCAGAAAAAAAATTGCTAATGGAACCAAAACTAAACGTATCTTCGGCTATCGACATATGCAGGACAGCTGAGGTCACGGAACAACAGAAAACCAAGTTGACTGGCCAAGAATCAGAAGACGTGAAGTGGAACAGAAAATATGAACGAAAAAAGGAAGCGATCAAAGCTACAAATGAAACATTTGAATACATAATTAATTGTCGTTACTGTAGGTCGAATCATAGGAAGGCTTCATGTCCTGCGTATGGTAAGATATGCACATGGTGCAACAGAAAAAATCATTTCTCAAAAGTATGCAGATTTATAATTCACAAACCAAAACAGATGAACGTTAGAGCAATTCAAGAACAGGATGAATCATCAGATGAAGCTGTACTTCAACTAAGACGACATTATGCAGCTGGAAATATCAAAAAACATAAATGGATGGTAAAATTATTATTTGAAACAGCCAATCAAACTGTGCCACTGGAATGCCAATTAGACTCAAGATCCACTTGTAACATCATGAGCCTAGACGATTACAGGTGGGTCATGCAAGAAAGAAGCAATAACTTGGACATATCCAATGCAAGGCTTGAAAATTTGGTGGAGTCATCCTGAAGCCAGTAGGTCAAAAATATCTCGATTGCTATTTTAAAGAAAAGAAATATAATTTACTCTTTCAGATTGTGAACATTAATCAAAAACCTTTGTTATCAGCCAAAACAATAGAAGACCTCAACCTTGTAACGAAGCATGATGCGGTTTACCACCTTGCAAATTCATCTTGTTCTCGAGCAGAATCAATTATCAATAAATATAAGGATGTATTCAAAGGCCTAGGAATGTTACCAAAAGAATATCATATTGAAATTGAGAAAGAAGCTACATCAGTTCAACAACATCCGAGAAGAATTCCAATTGGTTTGAAGGCAGAATTTAAAAGAAAGCTGGATGATCTTGAAGGAAGAGGCATTACTGAAATAGTGCAGAAATCCTCTTCATGGATAAGCAACTTGGTCCTTGTAAAGAAACAAAATAAACTTCGAGTATGCCTAGATCCAAGAGACCTAAACAAAGTGATTAAAAGACCTCATTTTCAAATTCCGACCATAGACGAAATACTGCCAAGTTTAAATAATGCTAAGATATTCACTGTCATTGATGCTGAAGATGGTTTTTGGCAAGTAAAATTTGATAGCCAAAGTAGTGATTTGACTACATTTTGGACGCCGTTTGGCAGATATAAATGGCTTCGAATGCCCTTTGGAATTTCAGCTGCCCCAGAAGAATTTCAGAGACGTCTACATGAAGTGATTGAAGGCCTTGAAGGCGTAGAAGTAATAGCTGATGACATTTTGGTTTTTGGTAAGGGGAACACCACTGAAGACGCTATCGGAGATCATAACATCAAATTAGAACAGTTATTGATGCGAGCACGAGAAAGAAATTTAAAAATTAACAAAGACAAAATTCGATTGTGTTCAAATCATGTCAATTACATGGGACACATTTTGTCTGATGAGGGTCTTAGACCTGATCCTGGAAAAGTGGAGGCGATAAAGGCTATGTCCAGACCCCAAAATGTAAGAGAAATACAACAATACCTAGGTTGTATCAATTATTTAACGAAATTTCTACCCAGACTTTCTGAGGTTGTACAACCACTGAGAGTTTTAACTCAAAAGTGCATGTCATGGAGTTGGAGTGAGCCTCAAGAACAGGCATTTATATTATCAAAAGAACTGGTTACTCAAGCTCCCGTGCTAAAATATTTCGATCCAAGTCTGCCTGTGACAATTCAAAGTGATGCCAGTGACAGAGGTCTAGGAGCAGTTCTGTTACAAGAAGAACAGTCTGTTGCATATGCATCGAAAGCATTAACAAACACAGAAACTCGATACGCTCAAATTGAAAAAGAGTGTCTATCAATCGTATTTGCCTGCGAACATTTCTATCAATACATTGCAGGAGGCACCAAGGTTCATATAGAGACAGATCATAAACCTCTTGAGAATATATTCAAAATGTATATTCACCAAGTTCCAAAAAGATTACAAAGAATGCTTCTAAGATTGCAGCGATATAATTTAGAGGTCAAGTATAAACCTGGAAAGCAAATGTATATATCAGATTGTCTGTCAAGGAAATATCTTATGAAGACAGGTGATAGAAATGAGCTTAATTTTGAAGTATATCTAAATGATGACAAAAGCATTTATCAAGAAATTGAAAATATAAAATTGATTGAATTTGTTAATATCTCGACAGCAACGGCAGAACAAATAAGACAACAGAATTTAAAGATCAAACAATGCAAGTGCTTGTCAACCTAATCAGAAAAGGTGGCCTAAAAGCAAATATAAAGTTCCTAGGGAGGCCAAGGAATATTGGAAATTTAGAGATGAACTGACCGAACAAGATGGGATAATTTACAAAGGACAAAAAGTAATAATACCAAAAACATTACGATCAGAGCTACTCAACCGAGTTCACGCCAGTCATCATGGAGTAGCAGCATCGCTGGCCAAAGCTCGACCAGCAATTTTTTGGCCCGGGATGAATCAATCTATAAAAGAAACAGTTGAGAAGTGCAAGGCCTGTCTAGCATATCAACCAAACCAAACAAAAGAAACCCTTATGTGCCATGAAACTTCCATTTTACCATGGAATAAAATCGGAATGGATATTTTCTCAGTAGAGACGACTCAATATCTTATCACTGTAGATTATTATTCCAGCTTTTGGGAACTAGATATACTAGAACATACTACTTCAGAATCCATAATCGAATGCTGTAAAAATAATTTCAGCCGACATGGGATACCTGAAACACTAATAACAGATAACGGACCGCAATTCATTAGCCGTGAATTTCAAAAATTTCTAAAAACATGGAAAGTAGTACAAATTACCAGCTCACCGTATCATAGTCAATCAAATGGCAAGGCGGAGTCAGCAGTCAAATCTGCAAAGATGCTTGTTAAAAAAGCTAAACATGAGCAAGAAGATTTGTGGCTTGCCATTCTAGAATGGCGGAACACCCATTAAAAGATCTTGGATTCAGCCCAAACCAGGCTCTTATTTCCAGGAGAACACAAACCCTGATTCCTATTCATAAAAACTTGTTAAAACCAGAAGTTCAACTTAATGTTTATGAAAAATAGAAAAAATAAAAACAGAAATGAAAAATCTATATGATAAACAGGCAAGGGACTTAACTAAATTGAACCCAGGACACAAAGTATAAGTGTCAAATTGAAAGAAAAGGATAAGTGGAGAATGGGTAAATGCATCTCTGCCCAAGATCCTCGATCGTATATAGTTGAAGTTGAAGGTCATGAATACAGAAGAAATAGAAGAGACATTAGAACTTTACCATCAGGCTTAAACCTTAATGAAGAGTACACGGACAAAAACCCACAGTGTGAAGATTTTGAGCCAAATAAAAATAAAGTAGATCCGATCTGTGAATCCTCCACTTCAATGGAAACACCCGTTCCACAGACTCAGGCCCACGGAGAACAAGATCTGGTCGACCAATCCGAACACCATCAAGATACAGAGACTATGTTCTGGACACTTAAGTCATTATTTACTCTCTTATATCTCTTTTATGCACACATTAGTTATATAGCTATTATCTCATATACACTATTTTTTTTGTATTAAAAATAGGGAGATGTTTGGGACTAAATATATATATATATATGTTATAGATTAGAAATTTTTTGTGTGTTTGATTGTTGAAAAGAGGTGCAGTCGTGGAAAAATAAAAATAATTATTTACCTTTCAAGCAGATTTTTATTTTGAATCTCTTGAAGTAAAAATATACATAAATTATTTATATCACAGGAATATAGAATTTATATAATGAATTCTATAATCGTGGATAAAAGATAGGTAGGGTTAAATATACATATTTACAACAATAATAATTAAAAGTGATATTTTTTGAATATATGGTCAAAAATGCAGAACAGTCAATGAATGAAAAAATAAAATATTTGTATTTTAGATTATATAATATATATATATTCCCAAACATATTATAATAAGATGTATAATGTAAACAACGTGTTGATGTAAAAATATCAGTATAAAGCTTAATAAACAATTTGTACAAATCATATTCTTAATTATCAAAATATAAACACCAAACATATTGTTACGAGAAGAACACTTACAACCTCCGCCAATAGATGGCGCTTTCGCCTGTTTCCCATCCGTTTTTAAAAATTATTCATTCTGGTTAGCACACACACACACAGCCCCGTAAATAAAGATATTTCCGTTCCGTTTCCCGTTGGTCCTGATCCTCCTCTACATCCCGGCTCTCCTGGCCTCACCCGGCGATGATCCCCTGGCCATCCATCCCCAGGCCCATCCAACAATGCAATATATATAGTGCTTTGTATATATTCCGCTTTATGCGGCCATTGGGGCTCAAAAATTATCCATTCTGGTTAGCAGCCCCGTAAATAAAGATATTTCCAAGCTATTTTATTACGTGAGCTTCTATTTTAAATTCGATAACCGTACTGCATTTACAGCATTGAGAAAATACTGGTAGGGCCTGGCTCATCAGTAGTGAACCATATGATCCCTCGCAGTATATTTATTATTGCTGGAAGTGTGAAAATTGTTTATTAAAAAAAGGAAGAAGAAGAAGATTACGCTCTAAAACAGTTAATGATTTTGAATACAGATACATATGTAATTGCTAAATGGTGGTTGATAAATCATTTTCTATTCTTTGTGCATTTTTAGCAATTGTATTTCCTAACCAATTTTTATAAGATCCACGTTCCTCCAAGATACAGTATCAGCCGGCGCGAGCCGCACGCAGTTCCTCCGTGTTCCGAAGAGGTAAACAAGGTGCCGCCGGGTTGAAGCCTGGCCGAACATCCTGCCGAACGTCTTGGGGTGAGTTCCCGCGGAGTAATTCCTTCCTTCCTTATAGTTGACATGTCAATTGGTAGAAATCTCTTGTTCTCAGTTATGGCCCTGTGTGTGTTCTTTGGAATGTATAAAACATTCAAGTAGATTTACCCATGTTCTATATAGTTGCCTTGGGTTTTAAAATTCTCTTTTCCGAATAATGCAAATAAAAAATTTCACATCAATCAACAAGTCTATTTTTCAGCGTTTTGTTCCATAATAATCTATTCAAAATTCAGTTCTTTTTATCAAAGTATTTATTTATATATATTAATTTATATTATGATACATTAGCGCGTCATCTGTTATGAAAATTCGAAACTATTATAAACGTGTATGATTCTTTTAAAAATTGAACAATTTTGTACTGCCCTTACTGCAATGGAAAAATTAAGGGTTCACCACTGATGAACCAGGCCATCCCATTAATTTTTCCATCGCAAAAAGGGCAGTAGAATATTGTTTAATTTTCAAAAGAATCGTACGTGTTTATAATAGTTTCGAATTTTCATATTAAATTCTATTTATTTTTTCAATTCGTATTTAAGAAATAAATCCATTAAGAAGAAATATTTATTTTCCAAATAAACCAAACTTTACGCTGTCTTTACCGCGACGATAAAAATATTATTAAGAAGGACTTGGCTCATCTCTAAAGAACCTTCCCAGCGGTTTCGGCCATTTATCCCAATATACGGTCCTTTAGAGCTCTGATATTGTATTGGACGATTGTGCTTATATGTTCGACATTGTAAGGTGGAATGTGTCTTGGTTATGATATGCATGCAAACTATATGGACATAGAATAGAGGACAGTAGAATTACATATAAATATTTACATCGAGCAATGCCCTTCTGTAAATAATGACAACAAGGGTAGTTAGACATATAGATGGTATGTTGTTGCCAAGATAGTATTCTATTTGTTATCTTCAGCTGACAAGACTCTCACAGCAATTGTACCGAGCAAAACTTGCTAGATCCATCACAACACCAAACTCACTAACTGCTCTATATCAAATATCTGACTTGGATAAATATTTCCCCCAATATTTCATCCCTTCTAACTCCTATTACCTTCAATATGGAATGATAGTTTCACTATAATATATATATTACTATGAAAAAATAGTGTAAATGTGAAATTGTACTGGGATAAGGTGAATAAATCAAGAAGCGTGCGCTCCTTGGCTGCTGGCTGGCAGGGGTCACCATGGCCCCTACATTTATCAGTCGAGAAAAACAGCAATACTGGCACAATAGAGTCGAAATTTTCCACTGATTGAGTACATGGAACGACCCCAAGGGGATGGTTTCATAGAAAATGAGTCATCATAACAAACAAAGGACGAATGTTTACACAAAAGACAAAGAGAGCCAATACTTGATATCAACGGCGTTTTTGTTGTTTTAATAGTTTATTGTTTTACTTATAACTCGCCTTTAAAAACATATTAGAATTCGTTTTAACCGATTGATTAGTTCTGCTGGGGGCTAAATTTAATTCGTATTTCGTCATAACCGAATATTTCGTCTTAACCGGCAAAATCTCTTTGGAAAGCATTGAAATTTAACGGGGGAAAATAAACGGTTCGCGCAAACCGAGAGTTCGTATAATCCGAGTTCGTGATAACGAGGAATTACTGTATGTAGATGGAAATTTTGCCAGGAGGAAACTGATCTATAAAAGCACAGGGCACCTCTCCTGTCAAAACTAGACGCCATCTATTGACCGTCGCCGCAACTAGCGGCCTCGGGTCGGTGACAAAGCCACAACACCAGCTTTGGCAACCTGAGAAGGCCAAGCCACTTTACCAGCTAAGCACTTTTTGGCAGATTGTAAAGATTCCATTAGATCCCTTGTGGATCTCATGGAATAAAGTCCGCCCCGGACTGACGAGGGCCATTAGCCCGAAACCATGGTCACTTCTCAGTTTACCAAAGCTGGTGTTGTGGCTTTGTCACTGACCCGAGGCCACTAGTTTGTGTCGACGGTCAATATATAGTCTAGTTTTGAAGTTTATTTTGACGGGAGAGGTGACCTGTGCTTTCATATTACCATATGTACCACAATAAACGGTAGGATCAAAAAGTTCCCGAACTTTAAAAAATATATATGTAAAACAATTTTTGGAAAATGTAAAATCAATTTTACTGTAAAGAACAAAGCCTAAACTATAATTTATTCTCCGCTAGGGGGGCAAGCAAAGCGGTCGCAGATAACGTCGTCTCCCGATAAGTACTTTTTTTCCCCCAAACTATAATTTTGTTGTTTATAATACTTTATATTTACTCCTGTCTACTAAATACCCTGAGTTGAATCATATAGCTAGTGATTCTTGCGGGGAAAATGAAATTATTTTTACTTCTAGTTCTATTCAATTTAATATTATCCACAAAGGAAACTTATTCAAGAACTAAGTATGTAAATTCAAACAAGTACATTGCTCTAATCTCTGCAACAAAACCTAAACTAGTTATGGGTAACCATGCTAGAAAGTTTACCCCTGGAAGTTTTGTACTGATGCTACTAGTTATGTCGGGCATTGAGAAAAACCCGGGCCCCAAATCTACAAGACAAACAACGTTAGATACATGCAGAGAAACAGATTTGCATAATTTGGTATCGGCGTTGACGAAAAAAAATTGATAACTGGGGAGAAAGGCTCGATTCTAGGTTCTCATCATTAGAAACTGGGATGGAAAAAATAACCGCGGATACAACAGATTGAAACCTCGTTGGAAAGTTCAGCGAGAGCTGCCTCGGCCAACTCCGAAAGAAACTGCGATATTGAGCGACGGTTAGAATTTTCAGAATTGAAGCAAAAGGAAAGAAACTTGGTTCTCTACGGAGTCGAGGGAACGGAGGATGAAAGTCCGGATGAATGTCGCTCCGTGATAAACAAACTGATTTCGGAACAAATGCAGATATCGGAAGAAATTAAGATACAACAATGCCGAAGACTTTAGAAAAGAGCTAACTCTCCACTTCTCATTGAAGTGCCAGATTACAAAGATAGAAATGTTCTCTTTAAAAATTCGTTCGACTGAGAGATAAAAAAAAATTCCTAAACTAAGATTACCTGCCAAACATTAGAGATAAGACTTTTGATTACCAAGAAAAAAGAACTCCTGACTAGGGGAATTATGGCTAAACTAAGAGATAATATATTAATTGTCGGCGGCAAAGACTACTACGCCTTAAACGGCAGAATCACTAACCCAAGCGGTGATGAATTATAACAAAAAAAAAATTATAACTATAATTTAATTTAGCAACACCAGTAAATGCGCATGCGTAGTTTTCATTTTAGGCATATTTTTGTTGCAAGTATTTAGCTCGCGTCGGTTTCTGCAATGTCATCATTTGAGCAAAGGGCAAATATTAAATTTTGTGTAAAATTAAAAAAGTCTTTCACTGAGTCATAAGCATTAATGAATGAAGCTTATGAAGACAAAAAAAAACTATCACGAACGCAAGTTTATTTCTGGTATAAACGTTTTAAAGATGGCCGTAAGAGCATCGCAGATGATTCAAGGTCAGGTCGGCCAATGACGTCAACAACGGATCGCAATATTGGACAGGTACGAGAATTAATTGTTGCTGATATAAAAATTGCCAAAAAATTATTGGTGAACATTTAAACATGAAAAAACTTTGTGGTTATTTTGTCCCACGAAATTTAACAGATCAACAAAGAGAAACCAGATTATCAATTTGCGAAGATTTAATTGAAACTGCAAATAATGATTCTGATTTTTTAAAAACAATAATAACTGGTGATGAAACATGGTGCTTTCTTTTTGATGCACAAACCAAAAAATAATCACTCGAATGGCACACACCAAGTTCTCCTAGGAAGATGAAAGTTCGTCTTGACAAGTCCAAAGGAAAAGTAATGCTTGTAGTATTTTTCGATTATCAAGGACTTGTCTATTATGAATTTATTAAAGAGGGGGTTACTATTAATAAACAGGTATACAAAGAAATACTTGTGCGCCTTCGTGATGCGATAAGAAGAAAAAGAAACCAACTCTTTAAATCAAAACAGTGGAAATTGCTACATGATAATGCCCCGGCTCATAGAGCCATTATTGTTCAAGACTATTTAGCCAAACACTCTGTATCTGTCTTGCCGCATCCTCCTTACTCTCCTGATATCGCCCCATGTGATTTCTTCTTTCCAAAACTTAAAATGACGTTAAAAGGCAGGCGCTTTTCTTCGCCATCAGAAGTAATTGAAAATGCGACGGTGGAGCTAAACAAGCTTAGAAAAATTGACTTTGAACTAGCATTTCAACAGCTTTTTCACGCTGGAAAAATGTGTAGATAACCAAGGCTCCTATTTTGAAAATTTTGATGTTCAAATTACTATGCTACGAATATAAAATTATTTTTTTTAAAGATTCGGGAACTTTTTGATCCTACCTTGTATATACCATTAGAGGTACCTCTCCCTTTAAAAATTGAATTAAGACAACGCAGTTTGTTTATCACCCAAGTATAAAACGCAATGATTAGAGAAGGAGCCACAACACCAGTTTTGACAAAAGCCAACAACCTGTATACTATGGTGTCAGGACTTCATCAGTACAAGGGCAGTTTCGATTCCATAACATCTAACGAGAGAAGTCGTGAAATCGGCCGAATTTGATTAACAGATGTTTAAACTGATAAAGTTGTAGGGCGATTTCCAGTCCAAAATACAACATAAGGTTGTACCAGGATGATTGTATATATACAAAGAGACAAAGGGCGCCTCTCCCGTCAAAATAGACGTCAAAACTAGACGCCATCTATTGACCGTCATTGCAAACTAGCGGCCTCGGGTCGGTGACAAAGCCACAACACCAGTTCTCTATGTGGACACTTTTCAGTTTGCCAAAGCTGGTGTTGTGGCTTTGTCACCGACCCGAGGCCGCTAGTTTGCGGCGACGGTCAATAGATGGCGTCTAGTTTTGACGGGAGAGGCGACCTTTGTCTCTTTAGTTCAATATCCTCCCGGCAAAATTTATATATATATATAATACTATCGTTCGGATTGGTTGTTGTAAGACCCTATTGACTTACTTGAGGGGGTTGACGTGGGGTGATTGATGACGCAGTCGTTTTGGCTGAAATGGTAGGTTTTCTCACAGGGGAAATAACGAGAGGGACACAGAATGGGATTGAAAATAGGACCAGGCGATCAAGGGAGAGAAGGGTTTTTGACTAATGGGGTACTTGGCTATGATATTCTAACATCGAATTACCTGAGCGAGAAGGGTTGAAGCACGTCTTGCTTCTTGTAGTATCGAGCTCCCAACTGACTTAACTTGAGTCCGAGATTTACCTCGTTAACTCTCTATTGCTCTCATTGGTTGAAATCGTCTACGTGGTTACATTTGGTTGGCTGTTAGCTATTCCTGCTGGACTCTGATTTGATATTGGTGCCTCCATTGTCTTTGTCATGATTACCATCCTCCAGGAAGAAGAAGGTCTTTGAACTTAGTTTTTATTAGTTCTTGGGTAATAATTTTTACTTCCTGGATAATGAAATCCTGGTAATGGTTTCTCCCCAGTTCGCTAGGCCTAACCTTTATTAAAATCTTTTGGATCACACATTGCATATATTGTGGTGGGGTTACATCTTGGTATATACAAATTATGACATATATATATATATGTACCAGAAGAGACACATCTCCCTTTAAATTGATGAATGGTAATTGGGAACTCTGACGTAATTTTAAAGCAAACGTAATAAGTGAATGTCATCGCATATATTTTGTCTTTCAGCGCCCTTATAAGATCTTCTATAAGATGTTCTATTAGCGAAATCCTCTTTGAATCTCTTCACTCTGTGGATTGACAACTTTACGCTGTTGTCGTGATTACTAAAGTATTTCCCTCCCACAAAGTTGGTGAGGTGTCTGAAAAAGTGATATTCAGTAGGTGAGAGGTATGATGAGTATGGTGGGTGATCAAAATATTCATAGCCCAGCTCATTCACTTTTATCACGTGATCATTGAGACGTGGCGTTGTCGTGAAGAAAGAGAGGCCCTTTTTTGTTGACCAATCCGGAGCAGATGAGGCGAAGTTTTTGGTGCATTTCGTCAATTTGCTTTTAATACTTCACCATTGTGATTGTTTCACCAGGATTCAGGAAGATTTGATGAATCAAACCTGATCTAGACAAAAAACAGTCACCATAATCTTCTTTTGGTGCAATTTGAGCTTTGGGAATTGTTTCGGAGCTGCGACACGGTCCAACCATTGCGCTGAACGTCGCCGGTTGTCATAGAGAATCCATTTTTCATCGCAGATGTCAATACGGTCGAGAAAAGGCTCAATCTTGTTTCGTAGAAGTAGGGCCGAACAACACTTCAAAACGGCGATTTTTCTGATTTTCACTCAATTCTTTTGGTACCCATTTGTCGAGTTTCTTCATCTTTCCTATTTGTTTCAAATAGCGAACAACTGTAGAGTGGTCAACGTGGAGCTCTTCAGCTACTTCTGTGTAGTGTTGTTTGTGTCTGCCTCGAGTATTGACTTTAAATATCCCTCGTCAAGCACCGTCCACGGCCCATCTCCAAGCCTGGTGATATCGCCGTTGTGACATTTTTCGAACCACCTGTGTGTATTACGTTCTGAAATGGCACCTTGCCCCACGCGCTGATGATATTTCGATCTGTTTCCGCAGCGCTGAGGCCGATTTTTGAACTCATGAAACAAAATTATGTGAATTTCCTGCTTTGAAAGCATTTTAAACAAAATATGATATCGCGCAAATTTTATTGAAAATATAAATATCAGCAGACATGATGACAGTGCGTAAAACGTGCTTCATAATGACTTGAAAATATTAGAATAAAATTTTATCCAATAATCAACGTTTGAAATTTGAATTACTGAAATTGGCCATTATTTTCGCCCCAACCCAATAGTTGTCATATTGGAACCAAAATTGGTGTATGTGAAGAACATGTATAGGGAGAAAATCGATTAAAATTTCAGAACAATTAATTGTTTTATTCCAGAGTTTGATCGTCCCAAATTGAGAAGGTCAATATGTCATTGGGCCCCACAGGCCTGGATGCAGGCTGTCACCCGGCGTGTCATGGACTGATAGAGATTCCGGATGGTGTGCTGCGGGATTTCTTGTCAAATTGTCTCCAACTGTCGGGATAAATAGTCAACATTCCGGGATGGTTGTAATCACCTTCCCATCACGTCCAAGATGTGTTCTATGGATTAGAACCCATAGAACACATCTGGGACGTGATGATCAGGCGACCTGGCTGGCCACGGAAGAGTTTGGCAAGATTGAAGACAATCCATAGTAACACGTGCCTTGTGTGGAGGACATTATCTTGTTGAAAAGTTAGCCCGGGGTGATGTGAGAGGAACGGCAACAAAACAGACCGTAGAAGGTCATCTACGTACCGTTGTGCTGTCAGGGTGCCAGGAATGACTACCAATGGGGTCCTGATATCAAATAAAATGGCATCCCAGACCATAACGCCCTGTTGTGGACCTGTGGTGTTCGAAAGTGAGGCCAAGATCCACATGCTGCCCAGGACGTCTCCAGACATGTTTGCCACGGTCGTCAGGACACAGTAAGAAAGGGTCTCGTTACCTAAAACTATACGTCCCTCCTCAAATATTTTTTTAACCCTAAATAACTGATTTATAAATTGTTTTTTCCGCTCTGGCGGGTGGCTAACTGTTGGCTGATATGCCGAAATTGGTACGGGCTGATATCCCTTTGAAAGCTGACCATGTACCTGAAAGGTACAGCATCGAGCCTTCAACTGTTGCAGATTTATCTTCGAAAATCGATTTTCAAAACAAATTTTCTATTGAAATGCAGGAAACTGCTTACAATATAAATTCGCCTACTGGCGGCAACTATCCAAAGTTTGCCACGTCGCACGACTTCGCGACTAAGACGCCTTCAATTGGCGCTGTAAATGTCCATACAAACTGGGAGGATCTACTAGCGGAGAATGAAGATCCTGAAATTGGGGACGGCTATACCCTCGTACAAAGCAAGAAGAGACGCCGCGACTCGGGAGCATCGGGCGTCAAGGCCGCACATTCCAATAGTGCCAGAAACACTACTCGGCGACAGCAATCGTCGGCAAGATGGATACCGCGCGTGCAGGAGGTGAAGGTCACGAGGGCACACATCGCGGAAGCCATGGTGCGGCATGCGTCCTCTACACAGGAGCAGTGCGTCTTCATAGAAAACTGCCCTGATTTCGCGCCTTACCATTACCTAAAGGCGATCGACAGAGTGGTCGGAGGGGCCAGGAACATAATCCAGCTCACTAGGATGAATGGCCACGTCCTGGTGGGACTGGCCAGCAAGAGCCAAGCGGAACGCCTTATTGAGGAAGGCTTCGAAATTCGAAGGCATGTTCCTCAAGACCTTCCCCTTCCGTAAAAGGGCGGAAAAAATACCATCGGAAACCTTCCCTTCTACGTGGAGAATGCCGTCGTCATCGACGCCCTTTCGCCCTATGGGCGTGTCACTTACATCGCCCCCAAACAACTCAAGGCTGGCGAGTACGGCTACACCGATGGCCGCCGTGAGGCCTATATTCTCCTCCACAGCGGCATGAAAATCAAGAGGCTCCCTACCCGCCTTGATATAAAAACCAAAGGCGATACCTGGCCGGCGTTCCTGACCTTCGGCATCAGGTGCTCCAAATGCCACAACCAAGGACATCGCAGAACTAACTGCCCCATGCTTGCTAGGCAGTCCACCAGCCCCAGGCAGGCCTCACCACCCTCCCCCACTGATGTCCCCTCATCTCCCGTACCTCAGATGCCCAGATAGCTAGCACCCGCGCCTCCTGCACCCGCACCCCCTGCTACATATATGGAGGTATCCAACATTGGTCCCGCGGCCCGGGCTTCGCCCCATCGACCAGCTGCGCCTCGGCCCCCTGCTCCATCTGTGGAGGTGCCAAGTAATGATCCCACGGCCCAAACTTCGCCCCGTCGCTCCACTGCGCCTCAACCTGCTGAACCAGCGCCGCCTACTTCCCATGAGGAGGAGTCAGCTCCAGCCGTAGTAATCCCTCCGCCTCTAATACCTGCCCCGACGCTCCAGGACAAGCAAGAAATGGAACATGAGAATCAGTTAATGGACATAATCGAAAAACTGAACGATGAAACTATCCTTAGGCCCCTATATAACCGAGGGACGACCATTAATGATGTCGCGTATGCGGTCCTGTACCCCAAACTTAGGGAGAGTTTCCTCGCGGATACCTTACCTAAACACAAGATTATTCTCAAGTTCCTCAACACAGTCATCGAGCATGCTGGGGACGCGGATTCCATAACTCGCAAGGGACTGTCTGAACTCAAGAAGATCTTAGCTCCTGATAGGATCCAGACGTCCCTTCGGACAAGGCCTTGTCTGATCTATATATTTCTCTCTACACTATTTAAACTCTGTAAACTCTCTTTTGACCATTGACTAGATGTCAATAATCCATTTTTAATTGTCAGTCAGCGCAGTTCCAAGTTTTTCACTCCCGACACCACTGTAGTCGGACTTGTCGGTGTACAGGTGTGAGGGGTAGGCATCGTAACGGTCGGTGAGCTCTTAGATTCCGCTCTCTCAGTCGTCTGTTGATGGTAATTTTGGACACTTGTGTGTCGGTCACACGTTGGATGGTAGATAATGTCGAATCCGGTGCTGCGACAGCTATTCTGACAATCTCTCTGTCCTCCGTTCTGTTGTGTCCCTTGGTCGACCGCTGCCGTCCTGACGTTGCATTCTTCCGTTGTTGACCCACTCTTGCCAATATCGTCTTATAGCCGCATCACTTCGACACAGATGTCGCGCGATTAGTCGATTTGACCAACCAGCTTCTTTCAATCCAATGGCACGACCTCTTTCAAACTCTGACATATGTTCGTAATGAGCACGAATCTTTCGGCGAGGCATTGATGCAATATTTATACTGCGTTTTTATAGACTTACTGAGAAAAAAAATAATAATAACGGAAATTTCAAAAATTAGCTCGTGCCGCGCCCAATAATGAGGCGTGAATCAGCAACCTTTTAAGTCGAAAGAGTATAAAATTACAATTTACAAAATTTCAAAGTTTTTAAAGAGCCACATTTTTTTCTTTCGTTCCAACAATAAATAGAGAGTACCCGCATAAATGTTTTTATTTATGCAAGTACTTCCCGCAGATTCCCATCCAAAGAGCTGCATGTGGCTCGCGAGCCGCAGGTTGCTGACCCCTGGGCTAAAATACTCGTGCTGGATGCGCAGTTAAGATGCACTGGAGTTCATGCTTTGTATAAATCAGCCACCAAATTTCAATCATTTACATGTTTGGTCGAAACGTCTTTGTAAACGTATTTTAATATAAATCAGAGAGCTCCTTGTTGCGTCGCTATTGTTGTTATAGAATGTATAATCCAAGTTTATTCACAATTGGATTTCTGAATGGCAGAAATTAAACAACTCGAACCTCACACTCTATCGTAGGCCGTTTTATAGAAAATTGTGTTTGTTTTAATCAATTTTACTTATTTACTTAGAATATATTTCAGTGCTTGCTCTTTTACCTGTAAATAAAAGCTAACATGTTCAATATAGACATTCGTTTATAAGTCTAAATGGTGTTTTCTCTATTTGTCTGCTTATTGGTTCTCTCCTGCCGCCTACACTTAATCAGCCAATCAGCGTTCAATCAATCAACACATCAGTTCTCATTTTCCTAAGCTCAGTCGACACCTAGAGATATTGGTGGACGTGGACTCTACGAGGGTCCCTAGTGTTGAAGTCAGCGATTTCACTCTTCAGACCTCACATTGACGTGATCTGAATATATAGCTGCTGGTGGTATTTGTGGTGGGATGTGAATAAATACTGTCACAGATGATTCTATAGCCATCATTTATATAGACATTACTACTTTACTTCGTGTAAAACTGGAAGGTGTTCTTAACATTGAGTCTGTTGTGTGTTTGCAGTTCTTCAATGGTGGAGCCCTGACTTCGTAGCATAGATTTATATAGTTAGACAGAGAGGGAGGCTGTTTTGTGTTTTCAGTTCTTCAATGGTGGAGCCCTGACTTCGTAGTATAGATTTATATAGTTAGACAGAGAGGGAGGCTGTTGTGTGTTTTCAGTTCTTCAATGGTGGAGCCCTGACTTCGTAGTATAGATTTATATAGTTAGACAGAGAGGGAGGCTGTTGTGTGTTTTCAGTTCTTCAATGGTGGAGCCCTGACTTCGTAGTATAGATTTATATAGTTAGACAGAGAGGGAGGCTGTTGTGTGTTTTCAGTTCTTCAATGGTGGAGCCTAGACTACCGAGTAGGTATAGGTAAGTTCTAACTTTCTGCGCGTTGCAGATACTCTACCCTCTTATAGTTTAGGGAGATACTTCCTGAGAGCCAACCATTAGTAGAATGACCCCTCAGCCCTGAGGAACGAGTCGCAGCTATACGATGTACGCAAGACTGTGGTGTCGAGACTCTCTTCGGATTGAATCTGGCCACAGTCGAGTACGAGCGGGCATATGCGACTCAAGTACGATATGGGAGATCAGAGCGGGTGTCAAACATTCGAAACCGGTTCGCGCTTGAGGGAAGTCTCCACGTGTCTAACCCGTGTGTTTCAGGCGGTCCCATGTTCTCTACCTTCTCGTGGTGGGACTGTTAAGGGGGCTGCTGCTCGCCATGTATCTCTATAGTACCCATCTTGTGTACCTATGCCTATGTGTACACGCCATGTGTACGTACGACACTATATAAAAGAGCGGCAGCCCTCAACCAAAGAGAACGAAGAGCCAAGTTACTCCAATCACTAATCCCCTGTTTCGCGCAGATATATCCAGTAATATCCTAAAAGAACTTAGCAACTTCCATGGAACCTGATATATTTCCACGTAAAACATTAACCTTTGTATTATGTTGCAGATATAGCCTGCATCTACCAGATCTATTCAATAATGCCGGATCTTTCTCGAGAGGTAGCTCACGTGGCTTGAGCGAGTAGAGGGATAACACATCCAAGCTACATAGATCTCGGTTCCAGGAAGTAGCGATGTGATGTAAGCTAACTGACTGAATAATTTTGTAAAACTGGACAACAAGGAGACAATATCGGTTGTAAATAATATCAAATAAATACAGTACAACCTCTGTGTAAGGGACAACTCCTAGTTGCACAGCCAAAGTTATCCTATAGGGAGAGGTGTCAACTTACCAGAGAGTTGTGTAATAGTAAAATGGTAATGTTGGTCCTTTGTAGAGATGTGTCTACTTACTGGAGAGTTGTGTAATAGTAAAATGGTAATTTTGGTCCTTTGTAGAGATGTGTCTACTTACTGGAGAGTTGTGTAATAGTAAAATGGTAATTTTGGTCCTTTGTAGAGATGTGCCTACTTACTGGAGAGTTGTATAATAGTAAAATGGTAGTTTTGGTCCTTTGTAGAGAGGTCTCCACTAGTGAAAGTGTCCTCTCTGTATATAATGGAAGTTCTATTGTGTAAACTATTGTGGTGTGTCTACTGAATATCAAACATTAAAACATTTAAAATGAAAGGATTTAAAAGGACGAATGTTTTTTTTATATATACATAATACACACTTCTACTGTCCTTACTGCGATGAAAAAAATTAATTTGGAGGGCTTGGCTCATCAGTGGTGAACCCTCCCAGCGGTTTCGCCAATTTAATCCACCAGACCGCTTCTCAGAGCTCTAATACTGTATTGGACGATTCTGCTTATATACGCAGCACTGAAGGGTGGAATCTCAGAATTGGCGAAACCGCTGGGAGGGTTCACCACTGATGAGATTAAATTGGCGAAACCGCTGGGAGGGTACACCACTGATGAGCCAAGCCCTCCAAATTTATTTTTTCATCGCAGTAAGGACAGTAGAAGTGTGTATTATGTATATAAAAAAATATTCGTGCTTTTAAAACTTTTCATTTTATATGTATAGAAGGCGCGTTATTGCTTTGTGTTAATATATGCCTAACTGACCTTGTCTTTATTGTTTGCGGAAGAGCATTGCTCGATGCAAATATTTGAATGTAATTATACTGTCCTATAAGCTTATGTCCATAGTGTCTTGAAAACCATTTCTGAGATTCCACCCTTCAGTGCTGCGTATATAAGCAGAATCGTCCAATACAGTATTAGAGCTCTGAGAAGCGGTCTGGTGGATTAAATTGGCGAAACCGCTGGGAGGGTTCATCACTGATGAGCCAAGCCCTCCAAATTTATTTTTTCATCGCAGTAAGGACAGTAGAAGTGTGTATTATGTATATAAAAAAAACATTCGTGCTTTTAAATCCTTTTATTTTATATGTATAGATGGCGCGTTATTGCTTTGTGTTAATTAAAACATTTATACGAAGAGACACAAAATCTCAATAAATAGGATGAAGAGGTCACAGTATTCATACATGATGGACTTAGGACAGAGATCACAGTTGGTACACCCTTGAAGCAGATGGCCACCCAGACCTTTTGGTCCACAAGCCGAGGACACAGTTAGTACAGTGGAGTGGATCCAGGAGGAGCTCTGAACTCACAAATAGAGAGCACCAAACAACACTAACAAGATTTAAAACAGGCCATCTCAAGCCATTGAAGATAGAAAATAACAACAAAATCTACCCCACTTGCCCAAAATGTAACTTGGCACCTGCAGCTCCAGAACACACATTTTGGCTTGCATTAGATGCACTAAACAGGACTTTTGGGAGAGGCCGCTGCTTATCATAAAACAGCTCGAGGAGCATGAACTCATGGAATTTGTGTAATCTTTACACAAGGGGATAAGAAACAACAACAGGTCGGAGATCTACCTTAGTTACTCTTGTTTATAAAACGGATAAAATCTACAGAATCCAATGGAGAAATGGGATATAGCTCTATATCTACTAAAACTGGCTAACTCGGGGATTATAGAAAACCACTTCTAAAGACCAAAGGTTGAGACATTCAAGATATATATGTGAAAAAAATAATAAAATAAAATAAAAAAAGACCATGTATTTGTTATTAAAATAAAAAAATATATATCCTGTCCACGTTCATATGAACTTTTAGATAGCAGAGCGCCATCTACTGGAACAGAAATCAACTAAACATTGATTTAGCTTGTTCCCTTATATATTTGGCCAACCCAATTTCTTGATAAATCACGCTTTCTATGAATGAAAATACTGTGAAAAAAAGCTACGCTTCAAATTCTTATAACCTTCATTCATCAGCGGAAAAATTATTTTATTAAGACGAAAAATCTTAGTGCATGCATCATATGTAAATTGTAATTTTTTTTTTCCATTCCTTTATTTTGTATCTTCCCCCCCCCCCCCCTATTAGATTAATTGTCTTGATTACAATGTATAAATTTCATTATCTCAATATTGATTGTAATTTGCTTTTGCTTTTTTATCTTCATTTGCGGTGAATCAGTGGTAAATCCATGTACGAGATATAATAAATTTCTTTTCCTCCAATTTACCAAGACTAATCTATTAGCTTGATTGTCTTTATATAATTTTTCCTGCATATAAAATATCAAATTACTATTAAGGTATTATTACTATTTTTCCTACATGTATCCTACATTTCTGCTTAGAGAATCTGTATAAGACTAAAAGGTCTTAATAAAACTTTTTGTTGTTGTTAAGTCAAGAAAAGCCAACTTCGTTCTTCAAGGTTTCCTGTTGAAGGGCATGTGTTAACCTGAGAAAACTAGAGAAATAAAAAATAAAGAAACCTAGCTCAGGATTTGTTTATTTTGTAAAATTGTAAAGGCAGGGATGTATTATGTATGATCAAACTTCTGTATTTTAAATGAAATTTAATTTATGGGAACAACAGTGGAGAATAAAAAGATTGTCTATGTTGGGAAAAATTATATAGATTGGTTGAAGAGAAAAATCCTTTATTACCTAAGGTATAAAACAATAAGGAAGGTCAAATTATATGTACATCAGCAGTCTATCAGCGGCCTGTCCTATCCAATAACCGCTAGCCAACTAACAATTCAACAAAGCTGCGATATATAGACAGAGATGTCAATTAACATAGACTATACTGAAATGTTATGCAAATCACAAGAGTATTTTATCTTAGAAATATCTGGAATTGTCAATTTCGACAGCCTACATAGTCATTGCAACCAGATATCATACAGAAAGCGGTGTAGATGAATACGATTCTTTCTTTTTTGACTTCAATCTTGAATTTACAAACGTGTTTCAGATTTTTTTTCTAAAAAATCACATGCTATGTTTGTATTTACAATACCACATTCATAGAAACATAAGTTTGTCAGGAAGATTACCAATGAAGCATTGTAAAATATTGTAGCGTAGAAATCAAGTCTTTGTATATCTTAAGATATAAGCGTATTTATTGATGACGTCACCACGACCAGTCGACAATATTAACAAATTAACCCCCCACTATCTACATCTAGAGAATCTTGGACAAGCAAGCAAAGAAATATTTCAAAGATGATTTTACAAATACAGAGAAATATATATTTTTATAATCTGTTGAATATTTTCATTGATTATATTAAATAAATTATTTCTTCGCCACAATATTAAGAAAAAGGCAGTTGCCCCAAGCCATCAGCAACTTTCAGTTGCACGATAAGGAGATGTATTTCACTTAATTTATCTACCATATCCCTGTACAATTTCATATTTGTACTATTCTTTCACATTGTAAAATATGTTGTGATAGAAGAAGAAACATAGGTCGCGGAGAAGAGCTTCTTTTATAAGAGGACAATCGTACAAGCTTTCAGACCTGACGTAGAAGGGCATCTTACCCCAAACCTTGTACCATCATCCTCTTGTAAAAAAGTTCTTCAACACGACTTGTGTTACTTCTTCTATAGTGAATAGGGAGATTGGCGCTGTCTTAAATATGTTGGGATACCCAGTTTTAAAGGAGAAAATCAATTAGAAAATTAGCTTGGAAGAGTTTTATAAAATGCATTTGGACAAAGATGTTTTGTTAATTAAACGAAAAACATGGTGAAGGAAGACGAGTTTCTTTTATTGATGCATAGGTGCAAGCTTTCGGGTAAAAATCCTTCAACAGGCGAGCAATGAAGCGCGACTTATAAGAACTATGGTACAAAGCATCAATAAAAGAAACTCGTCTTCCTTCACCATGTTTTTCGTTTAATTTCAAATCAGGAAGAATTCTTTATCTATATAAAGATGTTTTGTCGATGGGTTCTCTATTTGGAAATACTGATGAGTGTGAACAGCTATCAGTCACATGAAGCACATCAAATCTCAAGTGAGAACAACAATTACTGATTTCACTATAGGCAAACAATTTCCAAATAAACAACACCAATTACTGATGTTAATTTGGAAATTTCTTTGCCTATAGCGACAACATGTCTAGATCAATTTTGATTCGCTTACACTGATGGACAAAACTTAATGAAGTTGACAAGGACAATTAAACAACTTTATTGGCATCTCGTCAACGTTTACACTCACATAGAGTTATAAGAGCAAGTTAAATATGATAAAAATATAATGATAAATAAATATTTACATTTAATATTTACATCAGGCGGAACCCTCACCGAGGGGACGTCTGGATTTTATCAGGAGCTTAAGACCACCCTGAGTTCGGACAATCCATGGCAGTGTCGAGAAACTTAGCAAGAATAGTCTTGTGTTTAGGCGAAAGTCGCGCGAGGAGAGGCTACCTAAAATTAGGCCACACGGCCGCAAATACGATTTCCTGGTCTTCTATCCCTCTCTTGAATAGGGGCCTTAAGATTTTTTCATAATTCAGTTATTCGAATAAGTCAAATATCTGATCCCCGAACTCAAACTCCTGATCCTCCTGGGTCATCGGGGCAGGTAGTGGAGGCGGAGGTGTTACTATGGCTGGAGTTGACTCCTCCTTATGGGGAGTAGGCGGCGCCGGCTCAGCAAGCTGAGGCGCAGTGTGGGCCGTTTGGCCATCACTTGGCATCTCCAGAGATGGAGCAGGGGGCGCTCGTGCAGGAGTCGGCACCTCCATAGATGAAGCTGGGGGTGCTGGTAGGGATGGCCGAGGCGCAGCAGGTCGATGGGGCGCAGCTCGGGCCGCGGGAAGAGTGCTGGAGACCTCCATAGCTGGATCAGGAGGCGCTGGCGCAGGAGGTGCGGCCGATGACCGTCGAGGCAGCTCAGGCGCGGTCGATGGTGGGATAACGGTGGGAGAGGGTGGTGAAGCCTGTCTGGGGCCGGTGGACTGCTTAGCGAGTAAGGGGCTGTTGGTTCTTCGACGACCTTGGTTGTGGCATCTTGAGCACCTGATCCCGAAGGTCAGGAACGCAGGCCAGGTTTCGCCTTTAATTTTCAAGTCGAGGCGGGTGGGGAGCCTCTCGATGGTCATGCCGTCGTGGAGGAGAATATAGGCCTCCCGGCGGCCGTCGGTGTAACTGAACTCGCCGATCCTTAGCTGCTTGGGAGCGATGGAGGTGACGCGCCCATAAGGTGACTTAATGAAGTTGTATGGCCATAGATTTGGCCTAGCCGCTTTGACAGCTAAATGCCTCTTTAGCGGATTGTAAATATTCCATTAGATCCCTTGTGAATGGCATGGAATAAAGTCCGTCCTGTGATGAAGAGGGCCAATATCCCGAAACCATGGTCTCCAGGTGGACGTTTCTCAGTTTGTCAAAGCTGGTGTTGTGGCTTTGTCACCGACCTGAGGCCGCTATTTTGCGGTGGCGGTCAATAGATGGCGTTTATTGACGGAAGAGGCACCTTCTCTATGCTTTTATAGATATTGTACCTGTTAGAAAGTATATCGGAATTCAGACAATAACTCTGAAAAATATATGATGCATAGTGAACTTTATTGAAGACACACGAGATAACCAAGTGTGGACAAAATTGCCCCTGTCTCTTTCAAAAAAAAAAAAAACAAACACAATTAGCGATATCAAAATATGAAATTTTCTTAAGTTTTGTCCATAAGTGTATTTCTAGGTCAAAAAAGTTAGATGACTCACTTTTTATATTTTAAAAATTGTTTAATAAATGTTTTTAGTTATTTTTTATATAAACAAGTAAAATAGTTTCCTTATATTGAACCAGGCGAACTTTTGACTACGATCTTACGATCTTACTTACTGAGAAGCGACGATGTGATCGATTTAACACGCTTGCTTGTTTATATTAGTTAACAAAAAAAATTGGTTCATGGCCTCACAGGAAATATTATTTCTGAAATTAGCCCTGCCTACTGAAAAGATTGGCTACTCCTACTGTAATCGCTTCTCGGCCTTTTGGCTAAGATTTAAGTGTACTCCTGTTGTAATGAATGCAGTTCACATGGTAATGATCCAAATGGAAATAGGCATCGACGCTAAGACCTGTGCTTTATTCCACACTTTCCTCTATCTTAGCTAATAATGGAGATTGTATTGAATAAATCCAATTACCTAGCAACCCACTGAAGACGCTGAGAAGTATTTCAGAAAAGAAAAATATAGCAATATAACTCTATAATTTCTACAGATCAATTGTAAATAGATTCATACACAAAAGAGGTAGTGAGGAAAGTTTTAGAACAGATGTGTAGATAAATCCCTTTTCAAACAAAGACTCGCATGCACAAGGGGAAAGGGAGAATAATTACTTTATTGTTTTGTTGTTGTATGGCGAATCCATACAATGGGCCCTAATAAAAGCCTTTTTTTTTGTTGTTGTTATTGAATAAATCCAATTTATAGAATCCTAAAAATCATTAAGTAAAATATATCAGGCCTTCGGGGAAAGGTTATCTTTTCGAAACATTTTAATTCTCTAGATTCCGGGAACGGACACCTTTCTACAGGAGAAAACACAGGTTGTTCGTATCCAAAAGCTAGAGAATAAAAATGTTTTTAAAATATACTTTTCCCTGGAGGTCTGATTAATTTTACTCATTATTTATTATTTTATTTCAACACACAAAACGTTATAATAAATTCATTATTGATACATGGGATTTATTTATTGAATTCTAACAACTACTGTGGCAATTTTTTATATTATTATATTGATTCCTAAAACGACATTTGAAACTTATCCCGCATGTGTTTCTTTCCAACGAAAAATCAAAATTTATTTCAAGGGGAGAAATAACAATTATTTCTAACCTTAAGGATGAGGTATGAAAGGATGAATTGTAAAAAGTAATGATAAACAGAAAAATAAAAGTGTCCAGGGATGGGAAGGGAATCCCTAAGGATGGGATCCTTAAGGTTAGAAATAATCGTTATTTCTCCTTGAAATAAATTTTGATTTTTCGTTGGAAAGAAACACATGCGGGATAATTTTCAAATGTCGTTTTACAATCACAAGCCGCATTATATTATATCGTATTGATTCCTACTTATATTAAAATTCTTTATAAATTCTATTCTAGTTTTTTTTACCAACTTACCTTGCTTTACTCTGTATTTGGAACATCCTCAGAAAATAAGCCACGATGAAAAGTTAGATCTGAAAAAGGAGTTTGAAATCTGGAATAAGCGATTCCTACTTATAATAAAATCTATATATATCTATATATATAAAATTGAATGTCTGTGTGTGTGTGTGTCTGTGTGTGTGTGTGTCCTCTATGGATTCAAAAACCATAGATCCAATCGCCGTGTAATTTTGGGATATTATTAGGTGTATCTCCGGAAAGGTTTACGAAAAATAATTTCTTGAATATCTTTAATATCCTTAGAGTTATTTGCAGATTTGTAGCTTTAACTCGCAAGCAACGCCATCTTGCAACGGAGATCTGCCCCTCCCCCCCCCCCCCCCCCACCGTCCGGCCGTCGGCCAGTTGGTTGGACATTCCAAGTTCCCACCGACCAATCAGAGGGATCAAGAGCCCCCCCCCCCCCGTCCGGCCGCCGGCCAATCACAATCAGAGTGATCAAGAGGTCCTGGCGCGCGGGGGGCGGGTGACCTCCGGGAACTACGTCCATCTTCCATAAACGACCATGATTTTATTCAACTTATCGAGTATTTTTCAAGGGACCGGGAAAATATGTTCACTAGATAAAACGATGATTTTGTAATGTAGAAAATTAGGAAAGACAAAATTCAGGATGACACGGCACACAGGGACCGGGAAAAAATAATCACTTTATCGAGAGATTCACAACCATGACTTTATTCAACTTATCGAGTATTTTTCGAGGGACCGGGAAAATATGTTCACTAGA
This sequence comes from Cordylochernes scorpioides, assembly GCA_030710605.1. Lineage (NCBI taxonomy): Eukaryota > Metazoa > Arthropoda > Arachnida > Pseudoscorpiones > Chernetidae > Cordylochernes > Cordylochernes scorpioides. Next base: position 13,890,501 of record CP092875.1, on the reverse strand, counting down.
TAAAACGATGATTTTGTAATGTAGAAAATTATGAAAGACAAAATTCAGGATGCCACGGCACACAGGGACCGGGAAAAAATATTCACTTTATAAGTTTATAGAGAATTGTTTTACCAAATGTTCGTTAGACAAACCTTTACTCGTGTAAAACCTCGGGCGAAGCCGGGTACGTCCGCTAGTCTATATATATAAAATTGAATGTCTGTCTGTCTGTGTGTGTGTGTGTGTGTGTGTGTGTGTGTGTGTGTGTCCTCTATGGATTCAAAAACCATACATCCAATCGCCGTGAAAATTTGGGATATTATTAGGCATATCCCCGGAAAGGTTTACGAAAAATAATATCTTGAATATCTTTAATATCCTTAGAGTTATTTGCAGATTTGTAGCTTTAACTCGCAATCAGAGCCACCATTGAGACGGAGATAGGCTTAAGTTTGCTGCTCCTGATGACCTTGGGTCTGCCCCACCCCGTGAGAGAATGGATTCGCCCGGCCGCCAGTACCCACCGACCAATCAGGGCAGAGTTGGTGACACAGCTATGCCAAGTAGACAAGAAAAAAAGCCTCGCGGGAGCTTGCCCAAGATGACCTCCGGGAACTTCGTCCATCTTCCATAAACGACCATGAATTTATTCAACCTTATCGAGTATTTTTCAAGGGACCGGGAAAAAATGATCACTTTATCGAGAGATTCGTTAGACAAACCTTTACTCGGGTAAAACACGGGCGAAGCCGGGTACATCCGCTAGTATTATATAAAAATGAATGTCTGTGTGTGTGTGTGTGTGTCCTCTATGGATTCAAAAACCATACATCCAATCGCCGTGAAATTTTGGGATATTATTAGGTGTATCCCCGGAAAGGTTTACGAAAAATAATTTCTTGAATATCTTTAATATCCTTAGAGTTATTTGCAGATTTGTAGCTTTAACTCGCAAGCAGCGCCACCTAGGTCTGCCCCACCCCGTGAGAGAATGGATCCGTCCGGCCGCCGGCCACCGACCAATCAGGGCAGAGTTAGTGACACAACTGTGACACAGCAAGAAAAAAAACCTCGCGGGAGCTTGCCCAAGATGACCTCCGGGAACTTCGTCCATCTTCCATAAACGACCATGAATTTATTCAACCTTATCGAGTATTTTTCAAGGGACCGGGAAAAAATGTTCACTAGATAAAACGATGATTTTGTAATGTAGAAAATTAGGAAAGACAAAATTCAGAATGACACGGCACACAGGGACCGGGAAAAAATGATCACTTTATCAGTTTCAAATTATCAAAATATATCTATTTCTTTTTGTAAGTTTATAGAGAATTGTTTTAACAGATGTTCGTTAGACAGACCTTTACTCGGGTACCGATTAATATTGATTTTATTAAACTTATCGAGTATTTTTCAAGGGACCGGGAAAAAATGTTCACTTTATCGAGAGATTCGTTAGACAAACCTTTACTCGGGTAAAACACGGGCGAAGCCGGGTACATCCGCTAGTTCTTTATAAATTCTATTCTAGTTTTTCCCCAACTTACCTTGCTTTTTAGAAAGAGGGGATCATATATCGCCGCAACTCTTTTTATTAACGCGATTAAAGGAAGCTTTCGGGCAAGCCCTTCTTCAGCTAACTATAGTGTACAAACAAGGCACAAACGAGAGAGAGATTATATATCGTTTTTAAAGAGGAATCTATGTAAATATAGTACAAAAATAGCTTAAAGAAAATTGATGATATATTTTGCATAATCACAGAAAACAGTGAAAATCACATCCTAGAAACCCTCAATAGCTTTAACTCATCTATTCAATTTACAATAGAAAAAGAAAATAAAAGAAGTCTACCATTCCTTGACATTTTATTTACCAGAAATAGAACCGGTTTTACAACAAAAGTTTATAGAAAACCTACCTCCCCAACGCAGTACCTACATTTTGCCTCCAATTCTCCCATCTCCCACAAAATAACAGTTGTACGTACCTTGACGAAAAGAGCCTTCACCCACTGTTATTCAAAAATAGAATACAATGAAGAACTTAATTTTATCGAAAATCAGCTTCTTAAATCTGGATACCCGCTTCCTTTCATTAAAAGAAATAGATATAAACCAGGGACCCCCAGAAATAACTCCAATCATTACGTCTCCACCTGTTATTTACCATATACAGAATCTACAATTACAATAGCCCGCAAACTTAAAAGTTTTGGCATAAAAAACCATCTTTAGAGGTTCACCTTCAATAGCCTCGATTCTAAGAAACCCAATCACCAAAAGCACCGACCAGAAACAGAAAAAAGATTTAGTTTACCAAATTCCTTGCCTCAACTGCAATAGTGTCTACATCGGCGAAACATCAAGAGATCTTTCAATCAGAATCAAAGAACATCAAAGAAACATTTCTAAACTTAACCCAAACTCTTTAATAGTCGACCACGTCAGAGAAACCGGACATACTCCAGACTTCAATAATACCAGAATCCTCCATAAAAATGCCAAAAATAAAACCCAAAGACTCATTCTTGAAGCAATAAAAACCATGAAGCACCCTAAACCATTAAACAAAAGTATACAGTTGCCATCACAGTACGTTCCCCTTCTATCTTAAAAAAAAATCTTCAAAAGCCATATAAAACAATAATAATTTTTTTTTCTCCACTAAATCCTTTGAACTGTTTATAGTTGATTCTTTATATTTATTCAATTATGTAAATTTCTCTAAGATATTTTTGTACTATATTTACATAGATTCCTCCTTAAAAACGATATATAATCTCTCTCTTGTCTGCCTTGTTTGTACACTATAGTTAGCTGAAGAAGGGCTTGCCCGAAAGCTTCCTTTAATCGCGTTAATAAAAAGAGTTGCTGCGATATATGATCCCCTCTTTCTAAATTGTCGAAATCCGCAATCCGTTTACCATGATTACCTTGCTTTACTCTGTATTTGCATATCCTAAGAAAATAAGCCGCGATGAAAAGTTAGGTCTGAAAAAGGGGTTTGAAATCTCGAATAAGCGATTCCTACTTATAATAAAATTCTTTATAAATTCTATTCTAGTTTTTCCCCAACTTACCTTGCTTTACTCTGTATTTGCACATCCTCAGAAAATAAGCCACGATGAAAAGTTAAATCTGAAAAAGGAGTTTGAAATACGGAATAAGCGATTCCTACTTATAATAAAATTCTTTATAAATTCTATTCTAGTTTTTTTTCCCAACTTACCTTGCTTTACTCTGTATTTGCATATCCTAAGAAAATAAGCCACGATGAAAAGTTAGATCTGAAAAAGGATTTTGAAATACGGAATAAGCGAATTATTAAGATGATGTTTATATTATGATCCTTTTGATAAAATTATATATCTCAATTTGATTTGTATCCTTCCTTTAATCATATAACCTCAATAATACATTAGTATTAATTAAAAATCCATAGTTTTTATTATTTAACTGTATTATGTTAATTAATATTTGCACATATCCATTTCTTACTTCTTTGTCTTCTTCTTTCTTATCTCCACTCAATCATATTAAGGTGTCAAACTTGTAGAGCTTGAAACTTTTGATGGTGTCTGTTGACAACCATCATGATTGGGGGAAGTAGAATGCGTCTGCCTTTGTCATTAAGACTGGGAGCACTACTCAGTGGCAGGCCGACTTAGCTCTAAAATAAATGGCCGCCTCTGACATGAGGAACAGACGCCATGTGCAGCCGCTCCTAACATGGAGTACAGACGCTGCTCATCCTGTATCCCTGGATTAAGAGCCCTTACAGGGTACTATCAGCTGGGCCAGCTGAACCCAGGTTTTTTAGTGAGCTTGTTACTGCTCCCCCTCCTCCTTTTTCATCCGGGCTTGGGACCGGCAAAGGCGGAGTTAACTTCTTTGTATGTATAGCAAAAACGCGCCATCTATATATAGTGTTACGACTCCTCTCAGCCGTCGATGCTTGCGTGAAAGGTTTCTGAGAAAACAATGTAAGTTCGTTTTGGATACAGCTTAGCACTATGGATTTATTACCAGATCTTCAAAAGGGATATTAATAACTATACATAGGAGATTGACTTGCCTTCATTGCCGCCCCAGGTAGGTTCCTCCTCGTCCTTCTTTGCACCGTCCTCCTCTTGTTAATCCACACAGTCTCGGAGTCACCAGACAGACTTCTCCCCCCCAGACTACCATGTCTTCTCGGCACACAAATCCCCGGCAGGCCGGCCGGCTTCCTTCCACGACGGCACCAGCTGGACTCCCTGTCTGCCGCCCCCTCTTCTGGAATTTGTCAATCCACACTTCCTTGGAGGGGCCCCTGCATACCTTCTTCTCTTGGCCTGCCTTGCTCCACCGCTTCACTAGCAAATGAGAACATTTAGATGAGAATGTGTCTTTTAAACATGAAACAAACTTCTACTGTCCTTACTGAGATGAAAAATAATATTGGGAGGACTTGGCTTATCACACACACAGTGGTGAACCCTACCAGAAGTTTCGCCAATTTAATCTACCAGGCCATTTCTTCAGAGCTCTAATGCTGTATTGAATCATACTGCTTATATATGCTACACTTAAGGATGTGGTTTTTCTTGAGTTATCAGGAAAATAGGTTGGACAAATATGAGGGAACTGGCTAAATCAATGTTTAGTTGATTTCTGCTCCACTAGATGGCGCTCTGCCATCTAAAAAGCACAAGTGCTCGTGGTCAGGATATACCTTCCTTGTTTTTAATATATATGGATTTGTTTAGTTTCTAAGTTTTAGTATCATACTTATATATACTGTCGAAGGGCTGTTACACCCGAAATTGTCGTGATAAAAATAATATCTTCCCTCAAAATATTGTCTATAGTAAGCTAATCCTTATCCAAAATCTATTGTTTTCTCCTAGTTGCGTTCTGAAAATATATAATAGCTCAAAATATAACACTCTCAACTTGCTAAATATGCAAATAAACGAATAAAAACGTATAACTTATAAGGGACATAGCGAAAAGACCGCATTGTGTCAGTAAAAGAAGACATATTCAAAGATAATGTAATAAACACAAACCCATTAGATACAGGACAAGAACTTGGAATTGTCCTTCCAACATCCAGCTTACTAGTTTCTAACAATTCCATAACACTCAGGCCTGATAATCTAATCTGACAAATTGATAGGAAAATAGAAATATTTTATTCAAACCATGATTAAAAATACAATACATAACAAAAGACATCATAGAAACTACCCTTAAACATATCATCCATAACGATAAAAAATATTTTATAAACAAAGAAGATAAGTTTCTTCCAGATGTTCTTGACGTGTTTTGTAGTGCCTGTAGACATCCATTTGTTGTGTTTTGGTAAAGGTTAGAAACAATTTTCAACTTGAAAACAATTTTATTACACATAGTGAAAGACAAGTTTAGGGGTAGGTACATGAGACCTTGTAAGGAAAGAAATATTTAGTATTTTAACAATTTTTTTTTTTACAAATAATGTTTTTGATAAATATAATTTAGAAAAAAAAATATTTTATTTAGTCATTTATTATGAAAAAAAAAAACATTTAATATTGTATAATAAATAACATTGGGTCTTAGTATCCTTTTATTTATAAGGTAAAACAATAAGAAATTCGGTTTATTCAATGTTACGATGTTATTATTTTTTGTTAAAAACATTCGTTTAGTAGAAATATTTTCAACTATTTAAGGCCGTATGGTTAATATAAAGACAATTTAAAATAAGGCACGTTTTGAAATTGTACAATTTTATTTGGCACACTTCGTACTTAGAACAAAATGTATTTAAATATGTATGGCTTGCCTTTCTATTTGCACAAAGTACGAAAATTCAGAAAATGCCAGTACACCAGTTTGGCAAATTCGAACAAAAAGCAACCTTTATACCATAGTTTCAGGCTATGGTCCTCATTGGCACAAGGTCAACTTCGATTTTGTAACGTCTTATTGTAAGAGTTGATAAAATCGACTGAATATATGCTAAAAATATATATATATTCAAGTTGTTGAAATGGGGCATGACCGTTTTCGATTAAAATGCATTGTAATTTGTAGGAGAATGATATTCATATACAAAAGTCATTTCTTCCTTTTTTAAAATACAATAAGACATTATAAATGAACATAAATATTTTTAATGTTAAAATAATGCCTTTCAGAAATTTTATATACAGATTAAAAAATATTTTAAAACAATCGTTTTAAAAAAATAATAAACAGTTTTTAAATAAAGATGTTAGGCAAAAATTTTTAAAAATAAATATATGGAAGAAAACAAGTTTTAACATGTAAAACAAATTTTCATAAACGATGCTTAATTTAAAAGACACCAGAAAAATAGTTTTCATACTATTATATTTTAAATAAGTATGTTTATATATGTACAAAATGCTTTAATCAAATATAAATTCTCTCAATAACTTTGAAATTTTAAAATATAAATATATGGCACAAAAAATTATCTCTACAAAATGAAAAGTTGGCAAAATTCTAGAACAAAGGATGACTCCTATGTACAAGGTGAAAGAAAAGAAATTACAGATGAGATGCGTAAATAAATAATCAAAATGGCAGCTGTACAGAAATTATTTACATTATTTACATAATCGTTTTTAATCACTTTTGAGAATACTTTGAAAGGGATTCTGCCCGTTTCTTGGAACTTTAACGTTGAAATTCTTGGCTGCAACTACAAAAAGGATTTTTAGAACAAGTTACATTTTTAAAATGGCATATAGAGGGGTTGCAATTTAATAAAAACAAATTATTACTGTGCAAAATATGTATTAATCAATGTTGTCATAAATTGTTACTTAAAGTGATATTGGATTTTGAAAAAAAAATGCAATTTCTCAAAAATTATATATACGTATATATACATGTATGTATACTGTATATATTAAAATCAAAAATAGCATATCCTGACCACGAGCACATGAGCTTTTTAGATGGCAGAGTACCATCTAGTGGAACAGAAATCAGCTAAACGTTAATTTAGCCTGTTCCCTGATATTTGGCCAGCCCATTTTCTTGATTTATCATTCATGCAATATGAATGATATGATTATGCACTGATATGCATTCATAAAATTCTTTAATAATACTTAGTTTTTTTATATATAAATCTGCACATATATACACCCATACCTCGCTTTGCGTCGGGGTTACGTTCCAAAAAAAAAAAACACGACGCAAAGTGAAAATATGTGAAGGCGCAATCAAAAACAAAGGTGTTGCCATATTTTAGGAAAAAAATTAAAAAAAAAATTAAAGACTCGAATCCAAAACAACGCAACTTCGAAAATCTAACGACGCACAGTGAAAATCGGTAAAAATTAAGCAACGACGCAACTTCGAAAAAAAAAACGCAAAACGAAACGACGCAAAGCGAGGTATTGGTGTAATATTCAAACTGGTTTTAGTCAATTTTCAGACATGCTGATTATATATATGCAAATCATTTTGTCTTGATCACTCGCAAATCTTTATAAATATACACGATATGAACACTAAAACTTTTCTTTTAAATCAATCTACGAAGCAGTTTACGATATCTTCAAAATTTGAGGTTATAGAGTAAAAAAGGATTTACAGTTTTGAAGTTGTCATCCAAAATCTGTTCTGGGAAAAATCCTATTCTTCATAAAATTATTAAATCCTTAAGTTTATTTCTGTTCCACTAGATGTGCTCTTGGTCAGAATATGCCTTTTTTTACTTTAATTATATACACTAGTTTTCAAAATTAAAGCAGCAACAGCAAACGTGAGTAAACTCAAAAATAAAACTACAAACCCCCAACTTTATAGTTAGATTCAAAGAATCCAAGAATGTTTATATGCAATAAAATATTTCAAAAAATAATATTTTCAGATTTTGGGAGGGGGTAGGGAGATATGCAGAGTGAAGCGTACTCAAGTGGAGAGGTAGAAATCAAGGGGAATAATAAACGAAAGCTGCACCTCTACACCCCATTCCATAAGATCAGATGTTGATTTGCATGCTGCATCGCCCGTCGCACAGAATGACCTAAACAGCACCTTTGGGAGAGGCCGTTGCTTATCATCAAACAGCTCGAGGAGCATATACTCATGGAATTTGTGTAATCTTTACACAAGGGGATAAGAAAGTTTCTATAGGTCCCCTGTTAATCGTTAAATCTGATTTATCCACTGTATGTACAAGCACTTACTTGGATTCAGAGCTCCCGTACAAGAGAGCCATTCAGACAAGCTGATCTTGCTGTTTGAATCCTTGTCACAGTACTTAGGGAAATTTCTCCAACATTTGCGAAGTTTGGCATGATGCTTCCGTTTCTTCTTTTCCAGCTCTTGTAAGAAACTTTTCCATTCTTTACGGAAGCTGGCCCATTCCTTTTTATCCAGGAGCTGGTAAAAACAAAACAGAATTAGTTAGCTCTTTTATATAACTCAAACTTCCCCTATATCATTTGTATCAATCCATTTATAATGCTAATTATACAATTCGCACTATTTTTACAAACGGAATTCCTATATAGTTTCATCCTAATTTTATCATCACTCAATTTGTCACATCACAGAAAATTCCAGAAATACTTACATAAAAGAGGTCTATCAGAAACACCAAATTCTTCATGAGGAAAAACTGAACAAACTGCTCTTCACCTTATCTATGACTGTCCAAACTTTGCAGAAGTGAGACATCGTTTAAAATAAAAGGATTTAAAAGCGCGAATGTTTCTTTTATACATAAAACGAACTTCTACTGTCCTTACTGCGATGAAAAAATATATTGGGAGGGCTTGGCTCATCAGTGGTGAACCCTCCCAGCGGTTTCGCCAATTTAATCCACCAGACCGCTTCTCAGAGCTCTAATACTGTATTGGATCATTCTGCTTTTATATGCTACACTGAAGGATGGAATCTTAGAAATGGTTTTTAAGTAAACTATGGACATAAGCTTATAGGACAGTAGAATTACATTTAAATATTTGCATCGAGCAATGCTCTTCCGCAAACTATAAAGACAAGGTCAGTTAGGCATAGATTAATACAAAGCAATAACGCGCCATCTATACATATAAAATAAAAGGATTTAAAAGCGCGAATGTTTCTTTTATACATAAAACGAACTTCTACTGTCCTTACTGCGATGAAAAAAATATATTGGGAGGGCTTGGCTCATCAGTGGTGAACCCTCCCAGCGGTTTCGCCAATTTAATCCACCAGACCGCTTCTCAGAGCTCTAATACTGTATTGGATCATTCTGCTTTTATATGCTACACTGAAGAATGGAATCTTAGAAATGGTTTTTAAGTAAACTATAGACATAAGCTTATAGGACAGTAGAATTACATTTAAATATTTGCATCGCAGTAAGGACAGTAGAAGTTCGTTTTATGTATAAAAGAAACATTCGCGCTTTTAAATCCTTTTATTTTATATGTATAGATGGCGCGGTATTGCTTTGTATTAATCGAGACATCGTTTGTTCTCTGATTTAAATGATTTATTGTTGACTTTGTTTAGACTTATTAAAGAAATTTAATCCAAGAATTATAATCTAACATTATTTCTATTGATATACAAGAGAGAGCAAAATAAAACTTATAACATAGTAAACAAATAGAAAACTTCTTTTCTTACGGTTAGCGCCTATTAACTTGTGATTTTCACACACTCTGTGGTAAAAATTAATTAATTAAACTTAAAATATATAAATCAATAATACTAATTATACAATTCGCACTATTTTTTCAAACGGCATTCCTACACAGTTCCATCCAAATTTTATAGTCACTCAATTTGTCACATCACACGGAAAATTCCAGAAATACTTACATAAAAGAGGTCTTTCAGAAACAACAAATTGTTCCTGCGGAGAAACTGAACAAACTGCTCTTCACCTTATCTACGACTGTCCGAACTTTACAGAAGTGAGACATCGATTGTTCCCTGATCTAAATGATATAACTCTCTTACATCAGCCACTTTGTCTATATACATTTTATAAACTCTATAGAATAATACATGTAAATTTGTAAATATTTAAGTTTTTTTAATTTGTTTGTTGTTTTGTTTGTTTCCTCTGTAATAAGCGCAAAACTTCAATATCGCGCGCCTGGTTAATTAATTAATAAATAAATAAACTTAACTCTATATAATAACTAAAGAATTAATCTATACATATCCTATACGTCACAAGAGAAATTTGAGAAGAAATAAACCGACAAACTTGACTGAAGTCCAAACTTAATACAGAATACAACTATCTACTGTAGTACTGTAGTAAGTATGAGAAACTGATGGGATATGATGACAGGAATACACAGGCTATTATATAGTGTTGGAATATTACAGAGTAACAATGGCTATAGATGAGACTGAGTTTGAAAAGGAACTTGTATGTATATAATGTTTCATTGTTTTTTGTTGTTTTCATGTAGACATATATACCAAGATTTGTTTCATATAATTGCAATTAATAATAAATAATATGCAATGTTAAATTGGTTACGGATTCTTCCTTCTAATTTAATTTAATTACATAACAAATAGAACTGAAGATTCAATCTTTGCTCTGCCCTACATATCCCCCCAGACTATGCAAATTACTATTTAGAAAATTATGTTTGCGACAGTGTCAACATTATTTTGAATTTTATTTTTAGCATTCAGAAAATATTTTACACGTATCAAATAGATTACTTTTTTAGAAATTAGAATTCGACATCTAATGCAAATATAATTTTATAACAGAATCATTTTCTCGTACGAAGCGTCCATTTAGAGAACACAGTCTGTAAAACTTGGTTATACCTGGTCTTTTGTGTGTGGAGATAGCCTCTCATTAGAGGGTAGATTAGACCATGTAAAATCATTTCGATTATACAAAGGTTCAGTTATGTTTGGGTGTAGCTAAGTGGAAGATACTTGGATGAAAGGACCAAAAGGCCACTGGTAGATTTTATCAGTATACAGCGGTAAACAAATGGACTGAATGGTTAACGGTTAAAAAAGGAGATCTAGATCGAAGAACGAAGATAGCTGCGAATCCAGAAAAACAAAGCCATTGTCCAAATTAACTTCATTAACCAGACAACCTTGACCTCAATTTACACCACGCTTGGCTCATTTTTCTTGGAGTCTAGTGCCTTCGACTCAGTTTTCTATAAATCGTCGTAGATCGCGAAATACGTGGTGTCGCTGGAGACCCATTGGCGATTCTCCGCCAAATTCTGCAGCGCTGGCACATATATATATATATATATATATATATATATTAAAAATAAAGAAGGCATCTCCTGACCACAAGCACATGTGCTTTTTAGATGGCAGAGCGCCATCTAGTGGAGTAAAAATAAACTAAACGTTTATTTAGCTTACTCCGAGATATTTGGCCAACATATATATATATGTTATGAATAATTTGTTTGTTGTTAGATAAAGAATTGATAAGACAAAGGATCGATAAGATAAAGGGTTGAAGGTGCAGTCGTGATAAGAAAAAGATAATTATTTACCATCAAGTAGCTTTTATTTTCAATTACTTGAGGAAATATTACACATTAGTTATTTTTACATTATATAGAATTTATAAAGTTAATCCTATATTAGTGATTCAAAAAGATAGATATGTTAACTACGCATATTTACAACAAAATTGAAAGTCATTCTGAAAACGATGATGACCAAAAGTAAAAATATCAATGAATAAAAATAAAATATACATATTTTAAAATATAGAAATATTTGAGTTTTTATATTATATATAATATATTTGTACAATGAATATGGCGCCTCTACCACTGCTGCAGAGTTTGGTGGAGAATCACCAGCGGGTCTCCAGCGACACCACGTATTTCGCGATCTACGAAGATTTATAGAAAACTGAGTTGAAGGCAAAAAGAACTCGACTCCAAGAAAAATGAGCCAAACGTGGTGTAAATTGAGGTCAAAGTTGTATAATATAAGGTTTAATATATATATATCTTTTTTTTTTTTTTAATAGTGCAGACTGTGCACTTTTGCATGTATTGACATGATGTCAATAAAATTATTTTAATTGTAAAAAAAAAATCTATAAAGTAAAAATTGTATTTGAAGCAGTTTGCCAGAAGGAACATTGTTTAGAAGCAGCTACCACCAGAATTTCCATTGCCAGGGAGAATGGATCTCTACTGACCCTGGAGTTGCGGGAGATCCAAGAAGACCCCCTCCTGGTCTGAAGAAGGACCTTATCAAGATGGTGAAGCTTTCCTCTCTCATAAAACATTGTATATCTTCTTTTATGTATTAATGACTAGTTTTCAATAAAATTGTTTTAAATGTCTCAATGTCTTCTTTTTCAAATATGTAAAACCGTGTTTTTGATAATTTACTCACAGGCCGCTCCTACCTAATTCAGTAAATATGTTGCAAATCTAATTTGACAGACAGAAATAAAAATTGAACTTGGAGTCTTAGAATGTGCTTAAGTTACATAAAATAACACAAAGCAATAACGCGCCATCTATACATATAAAATGAAAGTATTTAAAAGCGCGAATGTTTCTTTTATACACAAAACAAACTTCTACTGTCCTTATTGCGATGAAAAAATATATTGGGAGGGCTTGGCTCATCAGTGGTGAACCCTCTCAGCGGTTTCGCCAATTTAATCCACCAGGCCGCTTCTCAGAGCTCTAATACTGTATTGGACGATTCTGCTTATATACGCAGCACTGAAGGGTGGAATCTCAGGAATGGTTTTCGAGTAAACTATGGACATAAGCTTATAGGACAGTAGAATTACATTCAAATATTTGCATCGAGCAAATCGAGTTACATAGAGTTAAAAAGAGTTAAAATTAAGTTACATAGATGACTACATAAAAAGCAGGTTTTTTTTAATAAATAAAAAAAAAAGGAAATGTGTTCTTCTTGCATATGGATATCATTTTATAAAAAGAGAGAACTTACTTCGTTTCTGTTGGCGTCCAGTTTTCCAAACTTCCATCGGGCCACATCCTCTAGAGTAGGTAGTGTGGTTGGGGCGCTGGAACATTGCGGGCTTTGTTACATAGGTACGTACTGTTATAAAGTATTAAATAGGTAGGGAATATGTAAATAAAAGTATACAAGAAGTACAATAGATATAGACAATAGGTAAATTAAACAAGAATTATAAAAGAGGCTAGAAATATGTTGTTGTTGTTGTTTCTTATCCCCTTGTGTAAAGATTACACGAATTCCATGAGTTCATACAGCTCGAGCTGTTTTATGATAAGAAGAGGCCTCTCCCAAAGGTCCTGTTTAGTACATCTAATGCAAGCCAAAATGTGTTCTGGAGCTGCAGGTACCAAGTTACAATTTGGATAAGTGGAGTAGATTTTGTTATTATTTTCTATCTTCAATGGCTTGAGATGGCCTGTTCTAAATTTTGTTAGTGTCGTTTGATGCTGTCTATTTCTGATGCTCAGAGCTCCTCCTGGGTTCACTCCACTGTACCAACTGTGCTTAGGTGGGATCCTCCAGTTCTTGTTTATTTTTGTTTTGACTACTGTTTCTATTTCTTTAAAAGTAAGTTTATTTTGTAGTGGTTCGCATGGAGATATTTTTTCTGCTAAATAATTTTGAAAATGCATTTCTTTTGGCCAGGTGGAGAGGGCCTTCTTTTTTTGAGTCTTGTATTGGATTCCGAATTATGTAATTAGAAGTTCTGTGTTTCCATAACTCTTGATTTTGTTTATATATTTTGGAAGATTGTAAATTTTTCTATCCTTTAAGGGCATAATGTCTGCCTCGTAAATGTTTATGTGAATAAAAATTATAAAAGAAGAATAAAAGAGGTCGATGCAATATGTGAAAAAAAGTATAAAAAGAGATAGACAATATGTAAATATGCACAAGAAATAGAGAGAGGAAGCAGTACAAAAACAGGCACCATGTTTCATTCAAAAAGGAATCAGAGAGTCCATTGGGATAGATCAAATATGAAGGCGAATATTCGATCTGGTTATGAATATAAGGGTTCGAATTCAGACATTTTGAAAGTTTTTCTTAGTGGTATGTTACCTGGAAGTGATGTTCTTGGTCATCTCGACCATCTTGTCCGACACTTTGTTCAACATGGCCATGAGGAAGGTTTGCTTCTTCTGTATTGAACATCCTATGGACACACCATCACATGGTCAGTCATCGTACATAAGAACTAAGTGCATTTTTTAATTGGCTGTTTAAACATATGGCAATGAGTCTGGTTCTCCCTTAATCGAACGGCGAACTTGTGAGCCTCAAAGGTTGTATTTATGGAGAGATTGATTGGTGAGAGTTTGATATAATTTTGAATATTAAGTATTGCAAATTTGGTACATAGAAACTAGGAATAAATCGTGTCATAACATTATTGAACATGAATAAAGGCCATCTTGAAACATGGAAGAGTAAAACACCGTGTGAATACTGCCCTATCTATTTTCAAGACATCATCAGACAACAATAGAAGCCACAGTGAAACACGGAGGAACACAGCGCTGTGATATACCGTCCTAGCTACTGACAAGACATCATCAGTCAACAATAGAAACCACCGTGAAACACGGGAGAACACAGCGCTGTGATATACCGTCCTAGCTACTGAAAAGACATCATCAGACAACAATAGAAGCCACCGTGGAACACGGGAGAACACAGCGCTGTGATATACCGTCCTAGCTACTGCCAAGACATCATCAGACAACAATAGAAGCCACCGTGAAACACGGGAGAACACAGCGCTGTGATATACCGTCCTAGCTATTGCCAAGACATCATCAGACAACAATAGAAGCCACTGTGAAACACGGGAGAACACAGCGCTGTGATATACCGTCCTAGCTACTGCCAAGACATCATCAGACAACAATAGAAGCCACCGTGAAACACGGAAGAACACAGCGCTGTGATATACCGTCCTAGCTACTGCCAAGACATCATCAGACAACAATAGAAGCCACCGTGAAACACGGGAGAACACAGCGCTGTGATATACCGTCCTAGCTACTGCCAGGACATCATCAGACAACAATAGAAGCCACCGTGAAACACGAGAGAACACAGCGCTGTGATATACCGTCCTAGCTACTGCCAAGACATCATCAGACAACAATAGAAGCCACCGTGAAACACGGGAGAAAACAGCGCTGTGATATACCGTCCTAGCTACTGCCAAGACATCATTAGACAGCAATAGAAGCTACCGTGAAACACGGGAGAACACAGCGCTGTGATATACCGTCCTAGATACTGCCAAGACATCATCAGACAACAATAGAAGCCACCGTGAAACACGGGAGAACACAGCGCTGTGATATACCGCCCTAGCTACTGACAAGACTTCATCAGACAACAATAGAAGCCACCGTGAAACACGGGAGAACACAGCGCTGTGATATACCGTCCTAGCTACTGCCAAGACATCATCAGACAACAATAGAAGCCACCGTGAAACACGGGAGAACACAGCGCTGTGATATACCGTCCTAGCTGTTGCCAAGACATCATCAGACAACAATAGAAGCCACTGTGAAACACGGGAGAACACAGCGCTGTGATATACTGTCCTAGCTACTGCCAAGACATCATCAGACAACAATAGAAGCCACCGTGAAACACGGGAGAACACAGCGCTGTGATATACCGTCCTAGCTACTGCCAAGACATCATCAGACAACAATAGAAGCCCTGGAACACGGGAGAAGACAGCGCTGTGATATACCGTCCTAGCTACTGCCAAGACATCATCAGACAACAATAGAAGCCACCGTGAAACACGGGAGAACACAGCGCTGTGATATACCGTCCTAGCTACTGCCAAGACATCATCAGACAACAATAGAAGCCACCGTGAAACACGGGAGAACACAGCGATGTGATATACCGCCCTAGCTACTGACAAGACTTCATCAGACAACAATAGAAGCCACCGGGAAACACGGGAGAACACAACGTTGTGATATACCGTCCTAGCTACTGCCAAGACATCATCAGACAACAATAGAAGCCACCGTGAAACACGGGAGAACACAGCGCTGTGATATACCGTCCTAGCTACTGCCAGGACATCATCAGACAACAATAGAAGCCACCGTAAAACACGGGAGAACACAGCGCTGTGATATACCGTCCTAGCTACTGCCAAGACATCATCAGACAACAATAGAAGCCACCGTGAAACACGGGAGAACACAGCGCTGTGATATACCGTCCTATCTACTGCCAACACATCATCAGACAGCAATAGAAGCCACCGTGAAACACGGGAGAACACAGCGCTGTGATATACCGTCCTATCTACTGCCAACACATCATCAGACAGCAATAGAAGCCACCGTGAAACACGGGAGAACACAGCGCTGTGATATACCGTCCTAGCTACTGCCAACACATCATCAGACAGCAATAGAAGCCACCGGGAAACACGGGAGAACACAGCGCTGTGATATACCGTCCTAGCTACTGCCAAGACATCATCAGACAACAATAGAAGCCCTGGAACACGGGAGAAGACAGCGCTGTGATATACCGTCCTAGCTACTGCCAAGACATCATCAGACAACAATAGAAGCCACCGTGAAACACGGGAGAACACAGCGCTGTGATATACCGTCCTAGCTACTGCCAAGACATCATCAGACAACAATAGAAGCCACCGTGAAACACGGGAGAACACAGCGCTGTGATATACCGTCCTAGCTACTGCCAAGACATCATCAGACAACAATAGAAGCCCTGGAACACGGGAGAAGACAGCGCTGTGATATACCGTCCTAGCTACTGCCAAGACATCATCAGACAACAATAGAAGCCCTGGAACACGGGAGAACACAGCGCTGTGATATACTGTCCTAGCTACTGCCAAGACATCATCAGACAACAATAGAAGCCACCGTGAAACACGGGAGAACACAGCGCTGTGATATACCGTCCTATCTACTGCCAAGACATCATCAGACAACAATAGAAGCCACCGGGAAACACGGGAGAACACAACGTTGTGATATACCGTCCTAGCTACTGCCAAGACATCATCAGACAACAATAGAAGCCACCGTGAAACACGGGAGAACACAGCGCTGTGATATACCGTCCTAGCTACTGCCAGGACATCATCAGACAACAATAGAAGCCACCGTAAAACACGGGAGAACACAGCGCTGTGATATACCGTCCTAGCTACTGCCAAGACATCATCAGACAACAATAGAAGCCACCGTGAAACACGGGAGAACACAGCGCTGTGATATACCGTCCTATCTACTGCCAACACATCATCAGACAGCAATAGAAGCCACCGTGAAACACGGGAGAACACAGCGCTGTGATATACCGTCCTATCTACTGCCAACACATCATCAGACAGCAATAGAAGCCACCGTGAAACACGGGAGAACACAGCGCTGTGATATACCGTCCTAGCTACTGCCAACACATCATCAGACAGCAATAGAAGCCACCGGGAAACACGGGAGAACACAGCGCTGTGATATACCGTCCTAGCTACTGCCAACACATCATCAGACAACAATAGAAGCCACCGTAAAACACGGGAGAACTCAGCGCTGTGATACACCGTCCTAGCTACTGCCAAGACCTCATCAGACAACAATAGAAGCCACCGTAAAACACGGGAGAACACAGCGCTGTGATACACCGTCCTAGCTACTGCCAAGACCTCATCAGACAACAATAGAAGCCACCGTGAAACACGGGAGAACACAGAGCTGTGATACACCGTCCTAGCTACTGACAAGACATCATCAGACAACAATAGAAGCCACCGTGAAACATGGGAGAACACAGCGCTGTGATACACCGTCCTAGCTACTGCCAAGACCTCATCAGACAACAATAGAAGCCACCGTAAAACACGGGAGAACACAGCGCTGTGATACACCGTCCTAGCTACTGACAAGACATCATCAGACAACAATAGAAGCCACCGTGAAACACGGGAGAACACAGCGCTGTGATATACCGTCCTAGCTACTGCCAACACATCATCAGACAGCAATAGAAGCCACCGTAAAACACGGGAGAACACAGCGCTGTGATACACCGTCCTAGCTACTGCCAAGACCTCATCAGACAACAATAGAAGCCACCGTGAAACACGGGAGAACACAGAGCTGTGATATACCATCCAAGCTTCTCTACAAAGACAACTCCAGACAACAATAAAATTACTCTCCAAAAATGTCTGGAGCGGGGGAGCCTGGACATGCCGGGTTAGAAGTTACGTAAGACCTTACACAACCCCATTTAGATGGAAATGTATGCTAAAAGACCGCCGGAGAACATTCAGACATCGAGGGCTATAATCTCCATTTGTAGCTTTGATTCCTATCTGGCTTTCTAAAACTTTTTCTCTTTCCATTGGTCACGTTGCGAATGGTAATGTGGAGATGGTGGTTATCTCTCACAATAGGATGGTTGCTGCCAGGTTAGCAGTGTTCTGAACCATTTCGACATCGTTCACCCCTAGGAAGGTCGCCAGACATTCCTGTTAATGGACAACACTCACCTCTCTCGGTGAAAGCCGACGAACCGGACTAAGAAACATTGTACCCTGAAAGTATCCCCGAAATACCCCACTAATCTTCCCAAATCTACTTCAGAACAACAAGTTGAGACCATGGAGACTTGAAAGTAAAAGACAGCGGATCAACTGTGTCAAGAGGCGAGTTCTTCGAACCAACAATGATTCGATGTATTGCTTGGCAAAGAAGCAAGAACGAATATTGAATAGAAATAACGTTTTATAAATAATACCATCAATCCAGTAAAGCAAAAACCATAGATGAAGCTCTAGAAAAGAAACCCATGCTGTAAAATAAAATTGTAATAAAGCCACGAGTCAATACGCACGGAATAAAAAAAGAAACACAATTCAATATAAACCAAATGAAGACAAATATTAAAACGATATTCAATTTAAATATCAAAATATTATAGAAAATATACAGACAAATGCGAGGTGAATTAAACTTCTATTTAAAAAAAGGAAGAAAACATACAATACGGTTTTAAATGAAGAAATCTTACACTACCATAAGTATTCCCGATGTCAATTACAGAAAGTGTTCGATTTAAATAGCAAGTTGCATGCAAAAGACATAATTGGCTAAACCTTCTAATTCTGAATAACGTCACTACTTCCAGTAGATACCACTTCAAGATCTACAGCGCCAACAGTTTGAATAGTTACATTCGGCTGCTTCATTTTGATCACGCATGCGTAGTTCATTTCATTTTTATCGGCATAGCGTGCGCATAGACAGTAGTCCCAGTTTGGAATATCATTAAGTTTCCACATTGCACTGTTGACTAATGGCATTGCTAGGACTAAATGGTGACAGAAAAAGTGACTCTTGCATATTGTCGCGGAGATAAATAAAGCAAGGGCAAATTTGGGAATAAATAATTTATTACAAGGGGTATTTGTAGGGAGAGAGAGAGTTTTGTACAACTTACCGAAGTTAAAAGTTAATCCTAATGAACGGCGTTAGCCACCGTCCCGTTTTCCTTATTTACATATCAGCTTCCCCCCTCCTGGGGTCCAGGGATGATTGACAGTTGTCCCATCTGGATGGAGCTATTTGACATTACTCCCTCTTTAGAAAAAACAGCGACCCGCTGATTAGCTTGTCTCAGCCCTTGTTCTGGAAGGAAATCTATCACGGCCTGCGTTCCCTAGCAGAATGGAATGTTGTTCTTCAGGGTCCAGGTAGGGCTTCATCCGAATGACATGAACGATATCCTTGGATTTCCGTGATCGGGGAGACGGGTCCACGGGCTCTACTTCATACGTAACTTCTGAAAGCTTCTTGGTCACCTTGTAGGGACCGAAGTATCTCTTCAGTAGCTTTTCTGAGAGCCCTACTTTTCGGATGGGAGTAAAAACCCACACAAGATCATCCTTCTGGTAATAGACTGGAGTATGTTTCTGGTCGTAAAGTCTACGGTCTTTCGCCTGTGATTGTAGAAGGCGTGATCGGGAGAGTTGACGCGCTTCCTCAGCTCTGGTCACAAGTTCCCCAACGTAGTCGTCAGAGATCTCATCTGGTAGGTAGGGTAGTACAGCATCGATATAGGTCTCGGCCTCGCGGGCGTGGACAAGAAAGAACGGAGTGTAGCCGGTCGCCTCCTGTTTAGCAGTGTTGTAAGCAAAAGTCACGTAGGGTAAAACTTGGTCCCAGTCCTTCTGCTCGACACCTGTGTACATGGACAACATGTCTCCCAGAGTTTTGTTGAACCTTTCAGTCAGGCCGTTGGTCTGGGGATGGTAGGCCGTTGTAAATCTGTGCACAATTCCGCACAGAGCATTGATCTCTTTTATTACTTGAGAAATGAAATTTCTTCCGCGATCTGTTATCATTTCTCTAGGAGCTCCATGCTTCAAGATAACATCTTCAACCAGGAACTTAGCTGTTTCGATTGCTCCTCCGTCTGGGATCGCTTTCGTTATGGCATACCTTGTCATATAATCGGTGCACACAATGATCCAACGGTTTCCATCTTTAGAAACTGGAAATCTTCCAAGGAGATCGACCCCGACCTTATAGAATGGCTTTTCTACGGGCGGTATGGATACAAGTTGTCCAGCCGGACGTCGAGGTAATTTCTTCCTTCGTTGACACTCCCGACAATGGCTTACATATTGGCGAACAGTTCTATAAAGGCCAGGCCAATAGAATCGTTTCTTGACTTTGTCATACGTTCGGGCGAAACCCAAATGCCCAGCTGTAGGAGCGTCATGTAAATCTGCCATAACTTCCGATCTTAAGTGCTTAGGGATCATCATAAGCCAGGGTCTTCCAGTTGTGCTATAGTTTTTCTTGTATAATATGCCGTCGATAATGCTGAATTCCTTTCTGGTGTAGCCCGAGTTTAAATTATCGATTATTTTAGCTAAATCCGGGTCTTTAGTCTGCTCTATATCGACGTTGGTTAGTGACATCACAGCACTTGGTGGATCGTTCTCAAGCGGGCTCCTTGACAGACAATCGGCATCCTTATGTTTGCGTCCGCTCTTGTAGATAACGGTCACGTCAAATTCTTGCAACTTCAGCGCCCATCTTGCCAAACGGCCAGAAGGATCTTTCTGCCCTACCAACCAACATAGAGAATGATGGTCAGTGACAACCGTGAATGGTCGACCAAACAAATATGGGCGGAATTTGCTAATAGACCAGACTACAGCAAGGCATTCTTTTTCCGTTGTAGAATAGTTATTTTCAGCCTTTGTCAAGCTTCTAGATGCATAAGCTATAGGCCGCTCCTTTCCACCTTGTATTTGTAGAAGAACAGCTCCAATACCATGTCCGCTTGCATCCGTGTGTAGATGGGTATCAGCGGATTCATCAAAGTGTCCTAAGACAGGCTCTGAAATTAGAGCTGTTTTAAGGACTTCAAACGCTTTCTCTTGAGCTGCATCCCAATAAAATTGTTTTTCAGTCTTCAGTAGGTCATGCAAAGATCTAGCTTTGTCGGCAAAGTTCTCAATAAATCTTCGGTAATAGGAACATAATCCAAGAAAGCTCCTCAGTTCAGAAATATTCCTTGGCCTCGGAAATTTAGAGACGGCTTCAACTTTATCTGGATCTGGATGAATTCCATTGGCGTCAACAAGGTGTCCCAAAATCTTTATCCTCCTTGATCCAAAAAGACACTTTTTGTGGTTCAAGCTTAGTCCAGCTTTCTGGATGCAGCTTAATACAAGTTGTAGACGACGTAGATGTTCCTCAAAGGTAGGTGCGTAAACTACGATGTCGTCCAGGTAGCAAAGGCACATGTTCCATTTAAGACTGCCCAGAACACTATCTATCATCCTTTCAAACGTTGCTGGAGCGTTACAAAGACCGAAAGGCATTACTTGGAATTCATACAACCCATCTGGAGTGATGAAAGCAGTTTTCTCCCTGTCTTTTTCGTCCACTTCAATCTGCCAATACCCGGACCGAAGATCCATCGTGGAGAAGTAACTAGAGCCGGCTAAACTATCCAAGGCATCGTCAATGCGTGGCAGAGGGTAAACATCTTTTTTTGTTACCTTATTTAATCGACGGTAATCTACGCAGAATCTCCAGGTCCCGTCTTTCTTTCGAACTAGAATAACTGGAGATGACCAAGGACTTTCAGAGGGCTTCACGATGTGATTTTCAATCATCTTGTTCACTTCATCTTGAATTAGTCGTCGTTCACTTGGTGCTACTCTATAGGGCCTCTGTTTGATAGGAGAGTGGTCTCCTGTATTTATCTTGTGCTTCACAGTACTGGTGGGCTTAATAGAAGTACTCCCAAAGTCAAATATGTCGATAAACTCGTCAAGGCATGAAACAAGCTGTAACCTTTGAATTTCAGACAGCCCTGGATCTAGAGTAAGGTTTATCTTCTGTGACCATTCACGTGACTTTAGCTGCGTTTCTTGTAACTTATCGCTGGAATCAATAAGACTGCAGATATTCCCATTCTCATAACTTTCCATGGTGCACATATTCATTCCTGATGGAATCAGTTGCGGCCAAGACGCTCCATTCGCCACCCAAATGCTACCTCGGCCGTGTCGAAATGTAACCAATGAGTTTGGTATAAGAACTTCTTTTCTTAATAATAAGTCCTTAGAAGTTGAGACTAAAACATCTCTAACACCGCATACTTCTTCGTTTATCACACTGATCTTCTTTATTGATTTAGGCGGGATGACAAAGTCGTCGGAAGCAAACAATCTCTGGTTTTCCTCCTCTCGAGATTCCAGGACGGAGGTTTCCCCGAGATGGAGTTCATTTCTGCCACAATCAATGACGGCTTCGGTGGCCTTTAAGAAGTCCCATCCGAATATGATGTCATGGCTGCATTCCACCATAACAACGAATTCAAAGGATATCTTCAGACCATTAACTTCTATGTTCAGGACACATTTTCCTAGGGTCTCTATTAAATTTTTATTTGCGGCTTTAAGAATGGGACCTGGTTCTTTGAAGAGAGGTGTCTTTAGTTCGCGTCGAAATTTGTCTGAAATAACAGAAAAGTCGGCTCCTGAATCCACCAATGCTTTAATTTTGCGTCCATTTATTTCGACCATAACAAAATTTTCTTTTAATTTAGCGGCGATATACCCTGGAGGATTTTCCTCAATGGCGACCTCACCCCCGTTAGAAGCCGCTCCACTTAGTTTTTCACATTCTGAGGCTTGGGAGAACGGCTAAAACGACGGGTTGGCGACTGGGATTGTCTTCGGGCTGGCGACCTTGCGCGGCTTGGATGTGGGGAAGAGCTCCGGTAGAAGTACGTCGAGGTTTGGGGCGTTACATAGTCGTCGTCGGCGTCATATCTCGGGGGTCGACTCGAAAATCCAACATTTCTTCCTTCTCCGCCATTCCTTGTCCTGGCTTCAGCGAAGACCTGCCGTCGTTCCCTACAATAACGGACGACATGTCCGGGTCGTCCGCAGTGGAAGCAGATAGGTTTGTCGTCGTAGGTTCTCCAATGTTCCGTCTTCCTGGGTTGGGTTGGTCGGTCGATATTATAATAGGGCGTTCGTGGTTGTTGTTGTACCACGTTGACTTGTGGTCTGGTAGGTTGTAGAGCACGGCTGACCTCTTCCCTCACAGTCTGTTCCAGGGCGTTCACCTCTCGGAGAGGATTGATCACTTCAGGTGCTGAGAAAACCTTTTGTATCTCTTCTCTAACGATGCGGCGAATTAAGCCGGCCAAGTCGTCTGAGTCGTCAACACACGAAATGGGCATTACGTTTGACAACCTGGCAAATTTCGTACGGCCGATCCGGCGCTGCTTGACGGTTGTCAGATGACGGCAGAACTTCAGGATCTCATCTACCGTCTGTATGTCTTTCGCCACCAATACCTGGTATGTGTCCTCCGAAATTCCCTTTATAATGTGAGCAACTATCTCACCTTCTTCCATGCGAGGGTTCACCTGGTGGCAGAGACTAAGAATCTCCTGGATGTATGACTCGCTGGATTCTTCGGCCTTCTGTGCTCTTGACTTCAGAACTTCCTCGGCGCGTCGAGCAGAATCCTCCTGCAGTCCGAACACACCGCGGAATGCGTCTTCAAAGCTTCTCCACGAGTTGAGTGATTCTTCGTTATTATCAAACCACCTTCCAGCAGTTCCGTTCAAGTAAAATACGACGTTGGCAAGCTTCATGGTCTCGTCCCATCTGTTGTACTTCGAAACTCTCTCGTACTCTTTCAACCACTGTCCAGGGTTTATATTTCCATCTCCAGAAAAGGTAGAAGGATCTCGTTGGCGTTGACAAGGGAGGTAGGATCCGTTAACAGTAGGTCTGTGGTCGTCTTCCATTTCTATTCGTTGTGGCAAAGGTTGAAGAATTGGTTCACGTCCCTGTAGACGTCGACTTCTTCGAAGTTCCGTCACGCTACCCAGCGTCTCCACCAAAATATGTCGCGGAGATAAATAAAGCAAGGGCAAATTTGGGAATAAATAATTTATTACAAGGGGTATTTGTAGGGAGAGAGAGAGTTTTGTACAACTTACCGAAGTTAAAAGTTAATCCTAATGAACGGCGTTAGCCACCGTCCCGTTTTCCTTATTTACATATCAGCTTCCCCCCTCCTGGGGTCCAGGGATGATTGACAGTTGTCCCATCTGGATGGAGCTATTAAGTTTCCACATTGCACTGTTGACTAATGGCATTGCTAGGACTAAATGGTGACAGAAAAAGTGACTCTTGCATATTAACAGCTAATTTGATTGATGGAACAACCAGTTGGCTGTGTTCAATTTCCAGAAATGGATCCCAAGTACTTGTACATTTCTGAATAATTCAAAATGCTACGAAACTTGCGCATCGTGGAGAGCCCCAATCTCAACATATCCAACCTATCCACACACACACAAGCCTTTATTAAGACATTCCGTCTTATACAGACGATTCTCCTGTCAAAAATGAATCTAAAAAGATACGAGAAGCAAGGGAAGAAACTGAATCCTCGCTCAGAAAAGAGAAAAAGAAGAAAAGGAAAGAATATCTATGTACAAAAGTTGAGTCTATATACATCGCTTTTCGTGCATAGAACACAGTGAATTTTCAACCTATCCTTGTATCAAAATAATTTCAAATGAATACAATCTAACATCCTAAAGATAGAGGCTGCCTGACAGGCATTCATAATTCTTAAAATTAAAGATACTTTGGCCAATAAATCTTTTTTCATTTTTTAAATTCTTAGAATAATTTTAACACCTTGTCAAATGTTTTAATTTTATTTACTCCTGACGAGGACAAAAGATTTTTGTCGAAACGTCGAGATAATAATAAAAAAGATTTACTGGCCAAAGTATCTTTAATTTTAAGAACAATATAAGATGCCTAAATTGTTGCTGTTTCATTTGGCGCCTATTTCCTTAGAGATTTCCGCTGCTACCCAAATAAACCTACAGCTTAACTCAAGGCGTTTATCATTGTTCATTTTTGTACTCCTGTTGAAGTACGGTAATGCCTGAAAGCGCTAAGATTGTAATATAATGGAAAGAAACTCATTTCCAGAAACCAGTTTCCTTATTTAATTCTCACAGGAGATTCACATCTATCAAATTTTCTCAGTTTATTAAAGTTTTCTAATGAGTTTAGAGGATTTGGTTAAGATGTACTCCAATTCTGTGTCGTGGGCTGTTGTTGTAGAATGTGATGTAAATGTAGCAAGATATGTAAATAGAGGTACAATACCCTTGTAGCTCTCTAAGGTCCGACAGCTATCTTTGAAGTTTTCTAATGAGTTTAGAGGATTTGGTTAAGATGTACTCCAATTTTGTGTTGTGGTCTGATGTTGTAGAATGTGATGTAAATGTAGGAAGATATGTAAATAAAGGTACAATACCCTTGTAGCTCTCTAAGGTACGACAGCTATCTTTGAAGTTTTCTAATGAGTTTAGAGGATTAGGTTAAGATGTACTCCAATTCTGTGTCGTGGGCTGTTGTTGTAGAATGTGATGTAAATGTAGGAAGGTATGTAAATAGAGGTACAATACCCTTGTAGCTCTCTAAGGTCCGACAGCTATCTTTGAAGTTTTATAATAAGTTTAGAGGATTTGGTTAAGATGTACTCCAATTCTGTGTCGTGGGCTGTTGTTGTAGAATGTGATGTAAATGTAGCAAGATATGTAAATAGAGGTACAATACCCTTGTAGCTCTCTAAGGTCCGACAGCTATCTTTGAAGTTTTATAATAAGTTTAGAGGATTTGGTTAAGATGTACTCCAATTCTGTGTTGTGGTCTGATGTTGTAGAATGTGATGTAAATGTAGCAAGATATGTAAATTGTTAAAAAAAGGAGGAAGATAGGAGAGGGCACTGAACACCGGAGGATTTTATTGAACCGATCACGGTAAGATAACACAACTAACTAACTAACAACGATATTCCATCCATATATACACCGCAACACACCACAGAGTAACAGGTCACTGGTCAAAACAATTATATCACGAAATCCGAGAGAATTGCCATTTTAACACTTCCTCTCGATTCATCAGATTTCTACATTCCAAATCCAGTGACGTGTTTTTCATACAAAAACCTTGGTAGGCCTTTAGTAAGGATGTCGGCAACATTTTCTTGGGTTGGTGTGTGGACGACCTCGACAAGTCCATCGCTGCAAATGCTTCTGATGAAATGCCATTTGATGTCAATATGCTTAGTTCTGGCATAATAAACCGGATTTCTCGCCAGCTGTTGAGCACCCTGGTTATCCGTCTTCAGAACAGTCGGTCCATTCAGCAATTCACCAAATCCCATCTCATCCAACAGCGCTCTAAGATAGACTGCCTCCTTTCCTGCTTCACAAAGTGCGACGTACTCAGATTCTGTGCTCGAAAGAGTGACAGTCTGCTGCTTCTTCGATTCCCAGGCTATTGGACCTCTTGCCAAGAAGTAAACAATTCCCGTATGAGATTTTCTATCCACGAGGTTTCCACCCCAATCAGCGTCGACATAACCATGAAGAGCCTCATTAGATTTCCTGTAGGTAATCCTCAAACATGAGGTGCCTTTCAAATAGCGGAGGACACGCTTGGCAGCATTCCAGTGCTGTCTCCTAGGATCATTACTGAACTGTCCCAAAGCACTAACTGCATAGGCTATATCGGGCCTTGTCGACACTGAGAGATATATCAATGATCCAATCAGTGATTGGTATTCTACCTTTTTCACTGGCTCATTCTCACCTTCTATAGATGAAATTTTTGTTAACTTGGAGTTCGAGTCCATGGGTGTAGAAATAGGCTTTGCCTCTTTCATCCTATATTTCGCCAGAAGTTCTTCAATATATCTCTCTTGATCTATGGATATTGAACCATCCTCTTTCATTTGTATCCTTATACCCAGGCAACAATTTATCCCTCCAAGATCTTTTATTTTGAATATCCTTTTCATACTTTCTTTAAAGGATTTCAACGTGTCTTCTCTTTCAGCCGCAATTATCAGATCATCAACATAGATTGCCACCAGGAGAATACCTTCATCATGCTTGATATAGACACAATTGTCAGATTGAAGTTGCTTCAGTCCCAAATTCTTTAATTCATTGTCAAGCTTTTCATGCCAAACTATTCCAGCTTGTTTTAACCCATAAATGGCCTTCTTGAGTCGACATACCTTCTCTGGATATTTTCTTGAGACGAAGTTTTCCGGCTGTGTCATGAAAATTTCTTCTTTAATTTCTCCATTCAAATAAGCAGATTGAACGTCCATCTGATGGAGTATCAAGTTGTATTCAACAGCCAAGGCTAAAAACATTCAAATAGTACTTTGGCGCACTACTGGGGCAAAAGTTTCCTCGTAGTCTATTCCGTACTGCTGTGAATAGCCTTTTGCTACTAGGCGAGCCTTATGGCGCTCAACAGAACCATCACTATTGCATTTCGTTTTGAATACCCATTTGGTTCCTATGATGTCTCGACTCTTAGGGGGATCAACCAATTCCCAAGTTTTGTTCTCAATCAAGGAATCAAACTCTTCCTCCATTGCTTTCTTCCAAAAATAAGAATCCCTTCCTGACAGCGCTTCCTCTGCGTCTTTTGGATCTGGCAAGTATTTCGCCTCTAGAAGTTCTTGCGTTGACAAATTGGCTGTAGGGTACTCCTTTCTTGGTCGGCCAGGTTTTCCTGTTCTAATATATCTTGGTCGTCCTCTTCCTCTTCTTGAAATGACCACTTCACTTTCTGACGGCTCGTCCACTAAATCAGACATCTCTAGATCCGATTCACTTTCAATTTCAGTTTGTGATTTAGCTTCGGACGTGCTTCCCTTTTCTTCAACTAGAGGAATTTCCTTGACAAAAGGATCTTTTTGTGGACTAACATCAATTTCAATGACTTCATTCAGAATTCTTGATAATTCTGGTTCAATAAAACGTACATCTCTACTTTTTATAATTGTACGTGTACCAGGCTTCCAAAGTCTGTATGCCTTAGATTCTGTGAAATAGCCTATTAACTTGTATTCCTCACTGCGAGGTGCGAATTTAGATCTATTCGGCCTATTATTCACGGCAAAGGATTTACTTCCTATAATTTTTAAATGAGAAACTACAGGTTTTCTTTTGGTAAATAGCTCATGTGGAGTTTTACAATCGTTATTTCTCGGGCATCTATTTCTGATATAAGTTGCCGTGTGTAATAGTTCAGCCCATAAAGTTTCAGGTAAATTACCTTCAATCATAAAGCACCTAGTCATATCTACTAGAGTTCTATTCGCTCTCTCAGCGACACCGTTCTGTTGAGGTGTATATTCGACAGAGAGCTGACGTCCTATACCTTCTCCTTCTAGGTAATCTTTGAACTCTTTGCTAAGGTATTCAGGCGCATTATCATTCCTAATACATTTCAACCTTTTTCCGGTTTGCTTCTCAGCATAATTTTTGAATATTCTAAATCCTTTGAATACTTCACTTCTTGATTTCATTATAAATGTGAAGATAAATCCTGAGAAGTCATCAATAAATGTTGAAAAATAAAGGGCGCCACCCAATGATTTTGTTCTCATGGGACCACAAATGTCAGTATGAACCAGCTCCAGTGGTTCCCTTGATCTTGTAAAAGACTCTTTCTGAAAAGGTAGCCTTGTTTGTTTACCTTTCAAACAAACTTCACAGGTAAAATTTTTAACATCAAAATTTGGCAGTCCGTAAACAATATTTTGCATTTTTAGCTTTTTGAGATCTTGCAAATTTAAATGGCCAAATCTACTATGCCATTTTTCTCTCCAGCTATGCAAATTTCACTTGTCGCTAATGCCTTAGGACAATTGATTTGACTTAAGATGTAAAGTCCTTTCTTTTCATATGCTTGTATGCAAATTTTTGTGCGCATGTTCACAATTTCAGCTTTTCTGTGCTTAAAATTAACGACATTAAATTTACTTGTGCACCTACTGATAGAAAATAGATTTCCATTTAATCTAGGTACAAACAGCACATCTTCTAAGGATAGGGTTACAGTTCCAGTATTGCTTTGACATTCCAATTTTACATTCCCCTTTCCTATAGCTTCAATGAATTGACCATCTGCCAGTGTAATTTTTACTGGTGCAGTGTCTTCAAAATAAGTGAATGATTTCTTTGTGCTACACATGTGGGCAGTTGCACCACTATCCAAGCACCACTCGTTTGCATCAAGTTTGTTTAAACATTCGATTCCTAATGATGCAACCATTTCAGTTCTAGAACTCTTGAACTTTCTTTTTCTGCAATCAGCAGCTTTATGTCTCTTTTTCCCACAGAAGTGGCAGTTAAATGGGAATCCTTTCGCCTTTGGCTTCGATGTACTTGAAAAAAGGCTTTCTTTCCGAATTACCAAGGAATACCTTTTCTTCAGAATCGGTTGTACCGTTTAATTCAGTTTGTCTGATTGCCTCCTCCAGCATTTTTACTTTTAAAGTTTCAAAGTTCGGCAACTTGTCCCTAGTTTCAATGGCAGTTCTAAAACCCTCATAACTCTCGGGAAGGCTACACAACAGAAGGATGGAAAGGAAGTCTTCTGGGACTTGAGCATCCATTTCACTCAACTTGTCAGCCAAACTGCCAAATTTGTTGAGATAATCCTGCATCCTTTCATTTGGTTTCATTTTCAATAATATTAACTGTTTCGTAAGAAACACCTTCGTTGCAGGTCCTTTTGGCTGATGCACTTCATTTAAAAGCTTCCATGCCTCTGCAGAAGTTTTACATCTCTTCACGTGTATTATTTCTGGAGGGCTTAAACTTAGGACTATAGTTGCTAGCGCCTTCTGGTCATTCTTCTCCCATTCGTTGGATTCTACTTCGGTTTCAGGTTTGATCCTTATGCTATTTGCATAATCCCAAAGTTCGGAATGAATTAGAATCATCTTCATTTGCATCTTCCATGTCTCGTAATTTTCGGAATTCAATTTTTCAATTTGATAAAGGCTTGACATTTTTGAATACTTTCTTGATGCTACAATTTCTTTAAAGTAATCCTGGGCCCATAACCTGTTAAAAAAAAGGAGGAAGATTGGAGAGGGCACTGAACACCGGAGGATTTTATTGAACCGATCACGGTAAGATAACACAACTAACTAACTAACAACGATATTCCATCCATATATACACCGCAACACACCACAGAGTAACAGGTCACTGGTCAAAACAATTATATCACGAAATCCGAGAGAATTGCCATTTTAACAAAGGTACAATACCCTTGTAGCTCTCTAAGGTCCGACAGCTATCTTTGAAGTTTTCTAATGAGTTTAGAGGATTAGGTTAAGATGTACTCCAATTTTGTGTTGTGGTCTGATGTTGTAGAATGTGATGTAAATGTAGGAAGGTATGTAGAGGTACAATACCCTTGTAGCTCTCTAAGGTCCGACAGCTATCTTTGAAGTTTTCTAATGAGTTTAGAGGATTAGGTTAAGATGTACTCCAATTTTGTGTTGTGGTCTGATGTTGTAGAATGTGATGTAAATGTAGGAAGGTATGTAAATAGAGGTACAATACCCTTGTAGCTCTCTAAGGTCCGACAGCTATCTTTGAAGTCCTCAGCCAGAGTGCCTTTGATGGGTTTTCCAGTGCGTGGATGAACACACCAGCATAGGTCAGTGTGGCACTGGTAGACTTGATAGAGAGCCTCAGTGACGGGATCACACTGCGGAACATAGGGTCGGCTTGTAGGGTTGAGTTTGTTCTGTTCCAGAGCGGCTGTACGGGCGATTTTACAGCTGGGGGCTAGAACATACAAACCTTGTATTATTCCTACAATCGTTTTGAAAATAGAGCAAACCATGAATAAATGTTTAATCAAAAAGGTATATATTGTATCAAAATATAAATAAAATATTCACACCTATATTTTACAAAATTTATTTTGTCCATAATATAAATGTAGATGGCATCACTGAACCTGCTGCAGAATTTGATGGAGAATTGCTAGAGGTTCCCCAGCGAAGCCACGTATTCCGCGATCTACGAATAAAACTACATAAGTAGATAGTGGTGTAGTTATATTCACAGCACCCACTATGGTTCACCTGACCCACTTATCTTTTATTTTTTCATAAATATATATATATATATCAAATTTCTCCCCCCCCCCCCCCTACCCTTGAATATAACAAAATATTTTTAAAACCTAATTCTATTGACGTTATGTGGCGCTGAGTTTGTTGTTGACACACATTAAATATGTTATAACACCTTGATAAAGGTTGGCGTTCAGCCAACTGAAATATTGGTAAATTAAATTATATTTTGATCCAATACATGTCTTTTTAATTAAATATTCCTACAATCATTCCTCTGGAAGTCAGTGAAACGTTGAGAGTTGAAATATAAAGTCCATGTTTTTACTTGGCGAATACTATTATTACGGCGAATACAAAGACATTATATTAAGATGCATTAGCGCGCCATCTGTTATCAAAAATTCAAAACTATTATAGACGCGCGCGCATGATTCTTTTTTGAAAATAAACAATTCCTACTGCCCTTACTACAATGGAAAAATTAAACTGGCGAAACCGCTGGGAGGGTTTACCACTGATGAGCTAGGCCCTCCCATTAATTTTTCTATTGCAATAGGGGCATTAGAATTTTTTTATTTTTAAAAAAAGAATCATACGCGTCTATAATAGTTTGGAATTTTGACAAGACATTATACATAACGGTGTTTATTTATTAATTTCATATTTTATTATTTATATTCGAAATTTTATATTTTAAAACATAACTTTCAGTAATAAGAAAAAGTTTTAAAAATATATTAAAAATGCATTAACATTCAGTGAAGAAATAAAATGATTGTAATATCTAGCACGGTTTATTTATTTATTTAATAAATAAATAAACCGTGTTGAAATAAATAAATAACGGTAAATAATATTATGGCGAATAATATTGGTATTTTAATTTTTTTGCAAGTGTTTACGAACTTTTGAGACAACCTTGTAAATTATTGGTTGATGTCAGTCGTGTTTTTTTTTTTTCTGGATCAACTTCCAGCCAATAAATGATCTTCAGAATCCTTGTACTGTCTACAGTACCTTGTACTCATACTTACTTTATTTGTTATAGTTTTTCATTTGAATTTAGCTCCATTTTTGTATCTGATTTTCTTTTTTGCTGTATCTTTCCTAATGTCTTTGATGCTTTATTTGTGTAACCAATTGTTGATTTTTGTGTCTGGTTTCTTTTTTGCAGTATTTTGTTGGAATCTTTTTTTTTTTCAATCAATTGTTTCCTCACATGCTTGGGCTTTCCTTTTCATGCCTGACCTGGCATTCGTTGTATAGTTTTCCTCTGCTTGGTTCTTATTTTACCTTTTTTAAAGTACGTCGCTGTCTACACATAGTATCAAGTACAGTAATAGACTATAGTGGGTGCTGTGAATGTAACTACACCACTATCTACACATGTAGTTTTCTTCGTAGATCGCGGAATACGTGGCTTCGCTGGGGAACCTCTGGCAATTCTCCATCAAATTCTGCAACAGTTTCAGAGATGCCATCTACATATTCATTTTATATAACTATGCAGCTTGAAGAACTACACTACTATTTGTATATACTATAACGTTATTAAATATACTATAACGTTGTTTTTTCGTATTACTTTTCGATTAATATTATTACGGCGAATACATAATAATACATAATACAATTACTTTATATATACAGTATAACCTGTCTATAGCGCCACCTCTAAAAATCACCTCCCTCTCTATAGCGCCCGATTTTAAATACGTAGTACGATGCGATTTACATTAAAAGTGACCTATCTATAGCACCCTTTTTGGTGAGTCCCAAGAGGGGGCGCTATAGACAGGTTTAACTGTTTTACAAAGACATTATACATAATGGCAAATAATATTATGACGAATAATATTGGTATTTCAATTGTTTGCAAGTGTTTACAGACTTTTGGGACAATCTTGTATCATAGATATTCCTCTATAGAAAGACTTACATGTTTTCCTCTTGGAGTTGTTTGCCTCCTCATTCCATTTGCCCTGGCTCCCGCCACTGTTCAGGAGGCTGTCTGGGCCAGAAGAAGAGCTGTCTGTAACATGTCACGGCAACTTAGCTTCCAACCTTGCTCGTCTGCTAATAAATGATGCCTCAATTATTTTGGTGTTTGAGGGAGTCGTCCATTTACATAACATCATACTTGAACATGAAATTAGAATAATATTGTTACATCAATTTTAATGCGCCTTACATTTATTCAAAATATTCTATGATATTTAATATTTATTTAAAACAGAATATTTATATTATCATCATTCCTTTATATAGTTTAATTCCTTTTGTAATATTTATTGTACAAATATCTTAATTGGTTATTGGAGCGAGAGAGGACCTACAGGAAGACTGCGGATCACGGCCTACGAGGAAGACAACGAATAAATAAACACAATAACTTTGAAAGGTAATTTATTTTTATTTACTTTTATTTATTCACTTTTACTTTTATTTATTTTCTTGGAATATGGAAACCCGCTCGGGAAACGGGTATAACACCAAGAAGGAAGAAACTGAGGTCGACGACCCAGCAAAGCTGCAACTTGGAGCAACAATATATTTATAAGGCAATTTGAACTGTTTTTTAGGTGTATATATATATATTTTAAATGAATTAATTTCTACTGCCCTTACTTTAATGATAAAATAATGGGAGGGCCTGGCTCATTAGTGATGGATCCTCTCAGAGGTTCCGCCAGTTTAATCTACCCTACCGCTGTAATATTGCATTTTCCGGTTTTCCTTTTATACTGATGCTAGACTCTTGGAATAGGTATTTTAAATGAACTATGGACATAAGCTTTGAAGGCAGCAGAAATACATATAATGATAAATATATAATGCATCTTATTATACGACAATAACGATCATCTATATATAAGAGATGAAAGCACGAAATGTTTCTTTTACACATAAATCAAACTTCTACTTTCCTTACTGCGATGAAAATATATTAAGAGGGCTTGGCTCATCAGTGATGAATATTCCCAGCGGTTTCACTAGTTTACCAGAACTCTTCTCTTTAGAGCTCTAATATTGTATTGGATCATTCTGCTTACATCCTTCAGTACAGCATATATTAGCAGAATGATCCAATACAGCATTAGAGCTCTAAGAATCGGTTTGGTGGATTAAATTGACGAAATTGCCGGATAGGTTCATCACTGATGAGCCAAGCCTTTCCAATATTTTTGATCGCAGTAAGGACAGTAGAAAAGTTTGTTTTATGTTTAAAAGGAACAATTGTGGTGGTGGTGCTTATCCCCATGGTTAAACCAATTCCTGAAGTCCACTCCTCTCCAATTTTGCGATGGTAGTTATAGGCCTGGAAAATAGGTCCTCTGTTGGGTTTTAATGCTTTAATTTCCTTTATATAGATTGCGCGTTATTGTTTTATATATTAAAATATAATTATCAGAGAGAATTTGAAGCTTAGAAACGTATTTTCATAATATTGATGACAGGAAGCTATAATTGGTTATAGGAATATATCAAAATGCTTGCTGAATCTCTTATGAGTTGGCCGCAGTCTTGCAGGAAATTGACATGGCCCCAGAACAGCAGCTTTAAACACCTAAGATAGAGAACATTCGATTGCTGTGATTGAGATGCATGAAGACATCTGAGACTCTTCATTGGACACGACAACATCAACAGAAAATTGACATTGACCCAGTGCAGCAACTTTATACACCCAAGATAGAGAACATTGCTGCTGCTGTGATAAAGATGTATGGAGACATCTGAGGCTCTTCATTGTGCACAACAACAGCAGAAATTGGACATGGACCCAGAACAGCAGCTTTACACACTCAACATTGCGACTGCTGTGATAGAAATGCATGGAGACATCTAAGGCTCTTCATTAGACACAACAACAACAATGTATTATGAGTGAACTAGCTTTAATTCTTTATTAAAAAGGGAATAAAGAAATTTCTATCTGTTTTGAATCTATCACACAAGAATATGGGATGGGGCAAAGATAATCCATAGATCCTCCTTTTTTTGAAGATTTTTCCCCATATGAAGAATTCGAAGCTACCCCAGGGGGCCTAGATTTAATGAGGGGAGTGTGCCCTGTCAGAAGTGGTGTTGTAGAGTGAGTGCTGTAATTGGATACCAATTAACCAATTGGAGAGCTTGTTTCAATAATCCTACCAATCATAAAACCACGCCCAAACTACGTATTAGATCATTAGTCTTTGGAAGATGTTCGGGGGGGGGGGGAATCTTTCAAGAAAGATGGGGCAATCACTCCAGGCCAGAAGTTCCTAATTATTTTACCGTTTTGTGTCGAACTTTTATGAGGAAACCTTGATGAGATTATCAGATTTTTATTAAAATATGGGTGATACTGTTGGAAAAATATCGTAAGGGCCACGCTAATCGCATCTGTATCCATCCTTTTGTAGTAGTTGCACCGCCAATTGCAAGAGCATTGTTGTATTTAAGAACGCCAAAGAAGAAAAGCAGGGAGGAACTACTTTCGACAATCTAATTACAGTTTGAACAATACCAAAGAATATTGAAAGAATTACTGTTGACAATGATCCTGAAGTGAGTAAAACACCAAAGAACAATTGCTATCGACAATGAGGCTAAAATTTGTAAAACAAAAAAAATTAATGGAAGAATTACTGTTGACAATGGATATGCAGTTAGTAGAACACCAAAGAACAATGGAAGAATTACTGTTAACCAATGGAAATGGTCAGGATTCGTGTTGAAGCCTGATAGGTTATACCATTGGAAATGGTCAGGATTCGTGCTGAAGCCTGATAGGTTATACCAATGGAAATGGTCAGGATTCGTATTGAAGCCTGATAGGCGTATACAATGGAGAAGGTCAGGATTGGTGTTGAAGCCTGATAGGCGTATACCAATAGATGCGGCAGGGAATCATGTTGAAGCCTGATTGGTTATACCAATGGAAATGGCAAGTGTTCATGTCTAAGCCCCATACCATTGTGATAACGGACGTCTGAACGGGCTCGGCCGGACTTACCTCCGTCAGCCTGCAGGGAGGGGTCTAGTCCGAGACAGATCACCCACTCGTTCCGGGAGACCGCCTTGTCGCGGTTGCTGTCGCAGTACGCCACGACGGATACAGCACAGCGGCGAGGCCGGGCGTGAGTGCGGACAAAACGTCGGAAGTTTCGAAGCTCTGGTTCCTTTAAGATCTCATCTCTGGAACGATCCAACTGGGAGAACTGCCATAGGGCAACTACCAGGTCTCCCTGGCGACTGTCTGTTCCTTGGACTGAACACACCGAAGCCATCTTGTTGTGTGGGAGAGAGAGAGAGGGTACAAACTCTAACAAAGTAGTTCATCACCTCTGAAGAAATAGAAAACAATTAAATTTACGCCAGGTTGACTATGTAAACACAGTAAGACGGATATCTTTCAGAGTTATTGTCTGAATTCCGATATACACGCTAAAAGGTACAACTTCCTTAAGTTTTGTCCATGAGTGTATCTTTCAGAGTTATTGTCTGAATCCATATATACTTGCTAAAAGGTACAACTTTCTTAAGTTTTGTCCATGAATATAGTCAATATAGGTGGAGAGTACAGACGGCCTTTTTTTTTTCAAGGGTACGTACAAGACGTGGTCTCTACACTTTCCGGCTAAAAAGGTTTTCCTGTAGTCATATCATGAGCTGGAGGTAATATTATATCTTTGATACTTTAAAGAAGAACATTGGTATGCAAAATCGGTCACTCTATCATTCAACTGTGTATTTGAAATCTATATTTAAGATAGAACACGCATTAAAACGTTTAATTATTCAATAAAACTTCATAATAACCATTCTCAATGTAAAACATAGAAATCAACAGTATTCTATGACCGTGGGGAGGTTATTGCTAGCTGAGTTAAGCAACTGACAACGTTGGCACCAAGAGTACTAAATCCAATTGTCTGTCCATTAAGTCTGCCAGCTTCAATTAGGCTTAACTCGCGTGGCTAGCCTTGGATCATACGTCTTTCTTTCGCAACCACACAACCTAACACGTACATACCCATCTATCTAAGGAAACCTACAGACCGTGGAATAAGAGTGCAAGTAACCAAACGTCCGTCTGACAGTTTGAGTGAGTAAAAGTCAAACTAAACTCATGGACGAAACTTTAAAAAGTTGTACTTTTAGCATGTATATCGGGATTCAGACAATAACTCTGAAAGATCCACTCGTGGACAAAACTTGAGGAAGTTGTACCTTTTAGCATGTATATAGGAAATCAGACAATAACTCTGAAAGATACACTCATGGACAAAACTTAAGAAAGTTGTACCTTTTAGCAAGTATATATGGATTCAGACAATAACTCTGAAAGATACACTCATGGACAAAACTTAAGGAAGTTGTACCTTTTAGCGTGTATATCGGAATTCAGACAATAACTCTGAAAGATATCCGATACAGTGACCTTTATTAAAGAACACAGGAGATAACCCAGTGTGAACAAAATTGTCTCCGTTTCCTTAAAAAAAAAACAGATAACGGCGTCATCAGACTTTCCACTTCCATAAGTTTTGTTCATGAATATTTTTCTACATGTGTGAGGAATGTGGTGTGTATTTACAGTACAAACAGGCAACTTACCATGATTATAATAACCTATACAATGTCTACTTAGAAATTAATAAAAACATATTTATAACAATTCAGTATGAACAACATATTTCGTATTTAACAAAATTGTAGACAAAATTTAATTAAACCAAACGAAAGGTTAAGACGTAAGACGAACATCATAAAGTACCTACTTGAAAAGATGAGTCTATAAGAAAAAAATTCCTTTAATATTTACAAAAGAACAAAAAAGCTTTATTAAGACATTTTGGTCTTATAGTTATATAACGTTATATGGGATATAACGACAGTGAGTTCCTTTCTTCCGTAAAAATTTCTAAATTTTGCCTCTTCTATATTAAGATATTCGGATGTATTTCATTTTTAAAATAAATTTTAAAATAAAATTGATTTTTTTTTTTATTTCTAAGTGACCCATATTTCAAGTATACACTCATGGACAGAGGAATTTTTTTCGCACCTGGTTATCTCGTGTCTTCAATAAGGACCACAGTGCATCAAATATCTTTCAGAATTTTTGTCCCGATATACATGCTAAAAGGTAAAATTTCCTTAATTTTTGTCCATGAGTTTATGTAGATTCAGACATATTGAAACACTTTCACTTCTTGTGGTTGACCTTTGGCAATACGAAAGCACACATATATAAAGAGAGTTAAAATCTCTAAGAAATTATATATACGCTCTATAGACACACAGACCCATATGTATATAGTGAAGACGACAAAGAATCCTCTACCAGAGGTAAGAAGAAACTACTATTCATTAAATAATCCTTTTGTAACAAACAAATTTATTGGCAATGTGTTTCTTTTCAATTATATTGTCACTGAATACTCATTTTGAATACTCTGTTGTTTATCATAATAAATATTTGCCTAGTCATCACCCCTTACCATGCTTGTAGATTATCACATGTAAAATTAATTGACACATTTTTGCATTATATAAGTTTAATTAATAAATTATTTTAATTAAGCTTTTGGAATACTTGTCTTCTCTACCGTGACAATATTGTAGGGAAGTATTTATCATTTTATTAATAGAGTAACTTTTTAATGTTTATATTTTGCTATTCTATAAACTTTCTTCATTTCTTATATTTTTTGTTTATCATTCATAGTTTTGTTCTTGCCTTAAATAAATTGCTGTGTCATTGCTCCAGGAATTCATGTTACCTCAAGAGAGAGAGAGCTGGCTCATCACAAAGTTTGTCTTTCCTAATTTTCCACATGGAAATATCATCAAATATTATCTCTACAGACCTTATGTTTGAAGTTTATATGTTAAGTTTGTACCTGCTGGGCACTCAACCAAGTAAAGGTAGTTGACCAGGTTCAGAATATTTTCCTAAGACGCTACCTAAATTTACCAAAGTATACTCCGGGCTTTATGCTAAGAATGGAGTGTGGACGAGTATCACAGGAAGTCATCATAACTAAACAGGTCCTGAGATTTTGGGTGAGGATTATGAAAATGGAGGAGAGTAGGTTGCCCCGGGCGTGTTTGTCACACCTCTGGACATTACACAACAATCAAAGGGCTGGTTTAACCTTTGTCGAAAACCTGTCAACTATTTTAGACTCAAACGGTTTTTCGTTCCTGAAGGGTTGTCCGGATTACACTGCAATACTGACTGAAATCCCTGCTATTATTCGAATAGCAACCGAACAAAGCATCCAAAGCGACATGGCGAAAATCCTAAATACTTCACATTACAGTCACTTCAAATACCTAAAAAATTCAATAACAGCAGAACGATATTTATTCACAACTATTCCTCTAGCAATTAAAAGATTTTTTGCACAACTGAGACTCCTATGGACGATCTTCCCAGAAAATCGTTCAAAGCGCTGGAAGATTGATTTGACTCTAACTTGCGATCTGTGTAAAAACAGAATCCAAGACGAAATTATGCATATAATATTTGGATGCTCTTGCTTAGAGAAACAGAGGAAAGAAATTTTGGGTGACTTACCCCGGTCTCAACCTGACTGCCAACAAATTTGCAGCTGGATGAACACACTGATGGTTGATCAGGGTCTCTCCCTCGGTTTATATAAATTCTACAAGGCCGCAGTCAATGTCCGTTGGAGAATAATGGATTCGCCGAATGTCGTGGTTTGCTTGGAGGAAGAAGGCGAAGATTGAACGCGGCTGATTCCACACTAGCCCTCTCAATGATATCCTAACCTTGACATATCCTTAACATTGGTACTTTAATTTAAATATTTAATCATGTATGGTTCCTTTTGCTCTGTATGTTTATTTTTTGTATATCTATATATATAAAATTGAATGTCTGTCTGTCTATCTGTACTCTATAGATTCAAAAACCATACATCCAATCGCCGTGAAATTTTGGGATATTATTAGGTATATCACCGGGAAGGTTTTTGAAAAATAATTTCATGAATATCTTGAATATCCTTAGAGTTATTTGCAGATTTGTAGATTTAACTCGCAAGCAGCGCCCCCATTGTGACGATGATAACAAGTTTTCTTATCACTAAGTTTGTTATCTTGAATATTATTTATCAAAAGTAAGATTATCTCAGGATGACACGGCAATGTGACACGGGAAAAAATGTTCACTAGATAAAACTATGATTTTCTAATGTAGAAAATTAGGAAAGACAAAATTCAGGATGACACGGCACACAGGGACCGGGAAAAAATGTTCACTTTATCGAGAGATTCAAATTTGCGAGTTTCAAATTATCAAAATATATCTTTTTTTAAAATAAAATTTTAGAGAATTGTTTTAACAAATGTTCGCTAGACAAACCTTTACTCGGGTAAAACCTCGGGCGAAGCCGGGTACGTCCGCTAGTATGGTTATATTTCTTTTTTTTTTTTTCCTTCTTTCTTCTCTCTTTTCTTTTTCCTTATTACCTCTTGTATTCTAGTTTTTACTTTTGAAATATCTTCCTTTGCTAAATCCTGTAGAGGGGAATCATGTATAGGGCTGGATGCCCCAATAAAAGGTTTGTGTGTGTGTGTGTGTGTGATATGTTAAGTTTGTAATTATTCTTATTTTTTTAATTCATATAAGCATTTTTCTGGAAGACATATTCAATTTATTATCATAATAATTTTTTTAATTGTTTTTTTTCTTAGTTATCAAATCATTTGAAATTGTAGTTTCTTTTTTGTTTGGTTGTGTTCCTTTTTAAACAATAAAATATATAGAACTAAAGTGTAATATTCAATTTAAGCATATGGAACCAACATCGATTCATTTTTAAAACAAAGCAAAATCATAAGCTTATACAACTTTCACTTTTTCTTAGGTCTTAAGTACAGTAAGGTCTGTAGATATAATATTTAATGATATTATTGAAAAGAAACACATTGCCAGTAAATTGTTACAAATTTTGGCAATTAAATTTATAAAATAAAATAACTCCTTGTATCAATATTGAGTAAAAATCAAGCCTCCAGGAAAAAGTATATTTTCGAAAACCTTTTTAATCTCTAGCTTTCGGGCACGAACACCCTTTTACAGAAGAAAACATGGAATAATGGATTTATACACCATGTTTTCATCTGTAGAAGGACGTTTATGCCTGAAAGCTAGAGAATAAAAAGGTTTTTTGAAAAGATAATTTTCCTTGGAGGCTTGATTTTTTGACTCAACAAGAAACTACTTTATTCCAGCCGAGGTGCGATACAACCGTCAGACCCTCACTGCCGTTTTTACCCACTCAAGCTATCAGCAACATTGGACTTTAGCCAAAAAGATCCAAACTTTGCTAAGTGACGTCCATATATCAAGTGGATATATAAATAGACTTTTCCCAACCCATGTTCTTGCCATGTCCTTAGGAAACTATGGACAGCGTGAACAGTGGAAACTGTATTCTCAGAATGGCAAGGTTGAGATAATAATTAGGAGGGATTGAAGTGTCTCCTATAGTCCAAACTGAGTTCAAACTAAGCTAATGAAACTCTTTGTTGATTCAATAATGCAAACATTTCTGAAGATGAGTTTCTTTTCATTTGTATTAATGTAATCTCAAGCTTTCAGGCATCTTTGCCCTTCTACAGGAGTACATAAAACGAATATATGCCCTTTGATACTAATTATATATGTTATGAATATTTTGTTTTGTTGTTGAAAAAGATAGGGAATTGAGGGCGCAGTCGTGAAAAAAGAAAAGATAATTATTTACCCATCAAGTAGTTTTTATTTGGAATTACTTGAAGTAAATTACACATAAAATTATTTTTCACAGTAATATAGAATTTTTATAAAATTAATTCTATATTCGTTAATTTAAAAAAAAAAGGTAGCTTAACTATACATATTTACAACAATATTCAAAGTGGTATGTTCTAAACCTATGGTCAAAAATGTAAGAACAGTCAATGATGAAAATAAAATATATGTTTTTAAAAAAATAAAATATTTGCATTTTAGATTATATAATCTATATGAAACTAGAATTTGCACATTACTATATATTGAATAACATGTTATTTTCTAACATCAAAATGGCGTTTATTATCATTGTATTATGTACTCCTGTAGAAGGGTAGAGATACCCGAAAGCTTGAGATTGTGTTAATGAAAATCAAAAGAAACTGATCTCCAGAGATACCTGCTGTTTCATTTAATTTTATTATGATGCATAGCGCGCCATCTGTTATGAATATTCCAAGAGTCTAGCAACAGTATCACTATAAAAGGAAGTTCCAAAAAAGCAATATAACAGCGGTATGGTAGATTAAACTGGCGTAACCGCTGGCAGGGTTCACCACTGATGAGCCAAGTCCTCCCTTTAATTTTTCCATTGTAGTAAAGGCAGTAGATTTTGTTTAATTTTCAAAAGAATCATACGCGTCTATAATAGTTTCGAATATTCATTACTTAATTTATAAAGTAGTTTTTTTTCACTTGCAAAGACTCTGGGGTAAATTCAGGTATAAGGACAATAAGGACCTCCAGACACCATCGCTGTCTATGTCAGGTGTCTTTAGATAATCGTACTTCTCCAATACGATCAGAAGCTAGGGTTGAAGTGCAATGGCTAATTGCCTCCAAGAAGCCATCGGTCACAGGATCTCCAAAAATCCCCACCCATCCTTTACTTGAGTGAGATCCTCCCACTGAAATTGCTTCCGTCCCACCCCGATATTACAAATGGTTCCTAAATTGGAAGATTACTGCCCTCTGGCAATTTTTAAATAGTTTCATTTCCAGAAGTTTCCGCTGTACATTCTTCTTCGCGTCTTCTCTCACTGAGGGAAGTTACAACCTCTCATGTAAGACCATGGTACTATGTTGTCCCTCATTGTGGGTTGACAGGTTATGACATTTTACAGAGGAGAATGCTCATTAGTCGAGGATAGAATTACTCTCAGTACCATTTCATTCAATCAGATTGGACGAATTCTACCATTCTTGAATTTATTATTAAAAGGATTTGAGAAGGTTTTGACTCATCAGTTGCGAAAACCTTCCCAGAGATTTCGCCAATTGAATCTACCAGATCTAATAAATTCTATTAATACACGTATAATGTATATTGTTCTTATTCTGCTTCTATAGTCTGTGTTTGAAGGTTTATTGTTGGTTTTTAACGAAACTATGAGAAAATATTCGGTATAATGTAAGAAATACACTCATAAACAAAACTTAAGGAATTGTACCTTTTAGCATGCATATCGGGATTCATATAATAACTCTGAAAAATATTTGATATACAGTGACCTATATTGAAGATACACGAGATAACCAAGTGTAAACAAAAAGAGATGACCGGCGACATTAGACTTTTTACTTTCTTAAGTTTTGTCTATGGCTCTGAATAAGTTCATTCTCAACAAATGGAATTAGGTTTATGTACTAGATAGTTTTTAGTAATAAACAATACCTTTATTAAATATTATTTTCTGAAAATATCTAGAATATGAATGAAAAAAGAGGGGGAAAGAAATTAGAATATGCATATAGTTGGCGTTTATATTAATATGTGAACATGTGTTATTAATATCATGTTTTTAGAATACCCTTATAATTAGAAAACTAATTTTTTGTCATTGTACTTGTTTCAAAATAAGATATTGGGTACAAGGCCACGATCATTGTGGTGGTAAGAGAGTTAAAACTGCTTGCCCTGTAAGTACACCAAAATGTCTACAAATTTAGAATTAGTTTGGATTTTAAACTTCAAAGGTGATAGTTTGCAGTATGTTTATACTTTCACTTCCTATTGAACTTATACAGTCTGGAGCTATTTAAGAGCAAATACTAAGGACTTCAAGTTTGTCACCAAGGATTGCACCGGGTGACAATACGACAACACGGGAGTGAGTGTTCAGTGGACGTCAGAGAAAGTACTCACGTTTGGACTGGTTAGTGAACAATCTCCTGAAGACATTGATTAGATTCTTGTTGAAAACTTCCCGGTCAGCTGAGAGACAAGGTGCCTTGATGGTCACTGCCCACACACAATCTATTTACACATTGTTTAGATATATATGCTATATAAATATATATTATTTTCATTTTGAAATTAGAATTTCTAGAATAAAATACTCTGTTAAATTTACAACCAGACGTCGCGGTTTTCCCTATATAAATCGATTGTTTTTGTTTCCTGTTTTTAAAAATTATTCATTCTGGTTAGCACACACACATACAGCCCCGTAAATAAAGATATTTCCGTTCCGTTTCCCGTTGGTCCTGATCCTCCTCTACATCTCGGCTCTCCTGGCCTCACCTGGCGATGATCCCCTGGCCACCCATCCCCAGGTCCCTCCAACAGTGCTTTGTATATATTCCGCTTTATGCGTCCATCGGGGCTCAAAAATCATTCATTCTGGTTAGCAGCTCCGT
This sequence comes from Cordylochernes scorpioides, assembly GCA_030710605.1. Lineage (NCBI taxonomy): Eukaryota > Metazoa > Arthropoda > Arachnida > Pseudoscorpiones > Chernetidae > Cordylochernes > Cordylochernes scorpioides. Next base: position 13,845,546 of record CP092875.1, on the reverse strand, counting down.
AAATAAAGATATTTCCGTTTCCCGTTGCCCGGCTCAAATCTTTTTGTACATATGTAAATACCTAATCTTTTATTTTCTTCACATTACGCCTCAAATCAAATATTTCTTCCTTAATTATGTCCCTTGTGTTCCATAAGCTCAATTAAAGCTAATTCTGATCTGTTTTAATTTTCAAGATTTACCACGACTGCATACCAATACCATTTAGTATCAATATACTCAATAGAAACAGGAAATATCATAAAAAATATTCATGTATCAAGCAAATGATCAACAATTCTATACAAAATATTCTAAAATCATTTTTATATCATTTTTATATAATATATATATACAGGGTGGTCGGTAAGTTTCGATACCATTTTTAAAAAATGTTTAACTAATAAAATATTTATAATATTTGTATTTTATTTTTGCTTATCCCTAGTACACGTAGTACAGACCATAATAATCATGGTGGGTAGAAGTAGGCGACTGCTTTTACTGTAAGTGCACCACATGCCTACACATGTGAAAAGCAGTTTGACTTTTGCATTTACAAATGTGCCAGAGCTCCGTTTGGTCACTTGCATTCGTTGGTGGGATTGAACTTTTGTAAGATTCGGGAGCCATTGAAGATTTTTTTCATCAGAAAAAAGTGTCCAATGAGGGAATCGAACTCGGGGAGTAGTGATCGAAAACCAACGGTTTAGACCATCCTTCCTTCCATCGACCCCATAATATTTGTCTAATTAACATATAAGTGTGTTCAGGTTCCATCCAAGTTTAATTCAGAAAATGTCATTCCTCGATATTAAAGAAATAATTAAAATTATCAAACTCTATTATCAACATGGTAGTTTCACAACTCTACGACGTCAATGGTCAAAGCATCCTGAGTCTTCTGCACCTTCTAAATCAACCGTAACAAGAATAATTAAAAATTGTGAAACTACCGGTAGTGTGGCAGATCTCCCTAGATCAGGAAGACCACACTCTGCTACCTGTGAAACTAATATTTATGTATTTATTTGAAACTATTATAGACGCGGATGATTCTTTTTAAAAATAAACAATTTCTACTGCTCTTACTGCAATGGAAAAAATTTTCCCTTGCAGTAAAGGCAGTAGAAATTGTTTATTTTTGAAAAAAGCATGTATATCAGGATTCAGAAAATAAATCCGAAGGATATTACAGTGACCTTTATTGAAGACACACGAGCTAACCAAGTGTGAAAAAATTGTCTCTGTTGTTTGTCTTTTCTTTCTTTGCTACAGAAATTCGTATCTACACTCATGGACAAAACTTAAGGAAGTTGTAGCTTTTAGCATGTATATCGGGATTCAGACAATAACTCTGAAATATATTACAGTGACCTTTATTGAAGACACACTTATGGACAAAACTTAAGGAAGTTGTAGCTTTTAGCATGTATATCGGGATTCAGACAATAACTCTGAAAGATATTACAGTGACCTTTATTGAAGACACACTCATGGACAAAACTTAAGGAAGTTGTAGCTTTTAGCATGTATATCGGGATTCTGATAATAACTCTGAAGATATTACAGTGACCTTTATTGAAGACACATTCATGGACAAAACTTAAGGAAGTTGTAGCTTTTAGCATGTATATCGGGATTCAGACAATAACTCTGAAAGATATTACAGTGACCTTTATTGAAGACACACTCATGGACAAAACTTAAGGAAGTTGTAGCTTTTAGCATGTATATCGGGATACAGACAATAACTCTGAAAGATATTACAGTGACCTTTATTGAAGACACACTTATGGACAAAACTTAAGGAAGTTGTAGCTTTTAGCATGTATATCGGGATTCAGACAATAACTCTGAGATATATTTGATATACAGTGACCTTTATTGAAGACACACGAGAAAACCAAGTGTGAACATAATTGCCTCCATCAAAAAAAAAAATAGAAGACCGGCGACATAAAAATATTGTAGAAAAGTATTTATTATTTTATTAACAGAATATCATTTTTTATGTTTATATTCTCCTACTCTCTAAATTCCCCTTATTGCTCTTTTTGTTTATTATCATTCATAGTTTGTTCTTGCCTTAAATCAATTGTTGTGTCATCCTGAAGTTTGTCTATCCTAATTTTCCACATGATTGTACCTTTTAGTATGTATATCGGCATTCAGACAATAACTCTGAAAGATATTTGATACCCAGTGATCTTTATTGAAGACACACGAGATAACAAAGTGTGAACATAATTGCCTCTGTCTCCATAAAAAAAAACGACCATCGTCACCAAAATATGAAACTTCTTAAAGTTTTGTCCATGAGTGTATACAGTTTCCCAGAGATTATTTACAAAGAAATCATAGAAGTGTGTAGAAATACAGTATTGGCCGGTCATACCTAACCTGTTTCTACAATAGAATATCAGAAAGGTATCCAGCACTTCGATAACTATGCACATCTCTACTTCACTTGTATAGTATAAGATTGTTCACATTGCGACTTACAGAATGTCACCGATCTACCATACCTAAACCTGACCGTCACAAGAGGAGGAATCGCCGGATATCATTTCTATGAAGGAATGACAGCTAACGGTAACAAGATTCTTTCTTAAAGAGATATAATCTTGGCAAGCTTACGTACTATGACGTCCTTCAAAAGGTTATTAAGCGAATACATGTGTTGGGCGGTTAGATGTCCATGTCTTGCCTCCGCACGGGGATTCTTGGTCGATATCAATAAAATGACGTGCGATGGAGACTTCAGATGTTGTACAAAAATTTTAAACATCGCGTGAGAACGCCCTTGGAACTTTAGAAAGATTTTTAACGGCTTGCTAAATGTTTAATTTTTGTTTGCTCCCGATGAGGAGAAAAGATTTTTGTCGAAACGTCGAGGTAATAAAAAGATTTACTGGCCGTAGTATCTTTATTTTCAAGAAATATGAATGCCGGCCAGGCAGCCTCAATATTTACGACTTCAGAAAAGTTCAGCATTTCGGTTTGAATATCCTACATTTCTCTAAGTGACATGTTGTGGAAATGTATGTGCCCCATTGATCCCAGACGTACAGACTTCTGTCTAGCCACTATCCAATGGTGCCCCTCGATCCAAGTTGGCAGCTAACGGAGAACACAGAAGTGGCTGAGATGTCGAACTTACTGTTTTTGGGCATATTCCTGGAAGTCCTCCGGTGAGTCTTCCGTCCTACACACTTTTGGTTGAGGTGATGTTCCACGATGAGAGGTTCGGATCTCACTCACCCAGGGAAGTGGAGCAGTCCGGCTTGACGTTGTGGCGGGTGGTGGTGCCTGGGATGGGCTTTCCCAGGGGGTCGGAGCACCAGCAGTAGCCGGTGGCTTGGTGGCATTGGACGGCGGTGAACGTACCGTCGGGCTCGCACTGGGGCACGTACAGACCTGGGGCACATAGACAAGCATATTATGGCACCTACACTGGGTCATGTAGAGACCTGGTGCACATAAACAAGCACACTGGGTCATGTACAGACCTGGTGCATACAGACAAGCACACTGGGTCATGTACAGACCTGGTGAATACAGACAAGCACACTGGGTCATGTAGAGACCTGGTGCACATAAACAAGCACACTGGGTCATGTACAGACCTGGTGCATACAGACAAGCACACTGGGTCATGTACAGACCTGGTGAATACAGACAAGCACACTGGGTCATGTACAGACCTGGTGCGCATAAACAAGCACACTGGGTCATGTACAGACCTGGTGAATACAGACAAGCACACTGGGTCATGTACAGACCTGGTGCACACAGATAAGCACATTGTGGAATGTACAGACCTGGTGAATACAGACAAGCACACTGGGTCATGTACAGACCTGGTGCATACAGACAAGCACACTGGGGTACGTACAGACCTGGTGCACACAGATAAGCACATTGTGGAATGTACAGATCTGGTGCACATAGACAAACACACTGGAGCACGTACAGACCTGGTGCATACAGACAAGCACACTGGGTCATGTACAGACCTGGTGCATACAGACAAGCACACTGGGTCATGTACAGACCTGGTGGATACAGACAAGCACACTGGGTCATGTACAGACCTGGTGCACATAAACAAGCACACTGGGTCATGTACAGACCTGGTGCATACAGACAAGCACACTGGGGTACGTACAGACCTGGTGCACACAGATAAGCACATTGTGGAATGTACAGATCTGGTGCACATAGACAAACACACTGGAGCACGTACAGACCTGGTGCATACAGACAAGCACACTGGGTCATGTACAGACCTGGTGCATACAGATAAGCACACTGGGTCATATACTAATATAGAGCTGGTGCCAGATAAGCACATTGTGGCATGTACAGACCTGGTGCATACAGACAAGCACACTGTGTGACACTACTGGAGAAATCACATTCGGGAATAAAATAAACATACTACGTGTTTGTTTAAGTGAATAGAGCGGGTGTATTGTCATTACTGGAAACACTCGGTCGTTTGTCCAGTTCAATTAATGAGGCCACTCTTATATCAGTCGGAGCTAGACCGACTACCTCAGTCTGCCGTGCTGTCTAGGAGGTACTACCAGAACTTACCCTGCTCTAGGTGCTTGGACTGGGCGAGAGCGGAGTTACGCTGGGCGGCACAGCGCAGACTTTCGTCTGGAACACATCCGTTGTCTTTTACATACACTACATAGTCCACATTTCAATCTAACTGCCACCTTACACCTGCTACATAGCTCTTTTTCCAAACTCCAATAAACGATAATTTTAACCACATAAATGTACTTTACTAATTTAACCCAACCTCCAATGAACGCCCACCTCCCTAAACGATCATTTTAACCACAGAAATGTCATTTCCTAATCTAATTCGACCTCCAATGAACGACCATCTTAGTGAAACACTAAGTATGGGAAGTAATGGGAAGTTCTACCTTTCCTTGTTGTGGTTTTATCTTCCATTTCGTAGCCTGAATGGACGAGTTTATAACGCCATTTTGAAAGGTTGTCGATTCGGCCATTCAAACATTTTCGTGGTCAATTCTATACATCATATAAATTGAAAGGATCTAAAAGCACGAATGTTTCTTTTAAACATAATACAAACTTCTACTGCCTTTACTGCGATGAAAAAATTATATTGGGAGGGCTTGGCTCATCAGTGGTGAACCCTCCCAGCGGTTTCGCCAATTTAATCCACCAGACCGCTTCTCAGAGCTCTAATACTGTATTGGACGATTCTGCTTATATACGCAGCACTGAAAGATGGAATAGTTCATAGTTTTCTTGAAAACCATTTCTAAGATTCCATCTTTATGGAATGCGCTGCTAACCAAAATAGATGATTTGCGAGCCCCAATGGACGCATAAAGAGGAATATATACAAAGCACTATGACCAGGCTGAGGAGGCTAGGGACAGGACCTCCGTCAGGGATCTCTCACATCTCGGAAATATCTTTATTTACGGGGCTGCTAACCAGAATGAATTATTTTTGAGCCCCGATGGCCGCATAAAGCGGAATATATACAAAGCACTATGACCAGGCTGAGGAGGCTAGGGACAGGATCTCCGTCAGGGAGTTCTCACATCTAGAAATCTATATTAGCTTAAATACATGCCTAATGCCACAGATTATCAAATCACAGAATATTAGAGTTAAATCAATAAAAAATAATATTTGAAAAATACCCAACAGCATGTACTAGCGCATCTCACTTCACAGCAATTTTATATGCTCAATAATTCTACTCAAAGAAAAACATTACTTCAGTCTTAGAAAAAAAAAACCTAAAATATATCTTTGTTATGTATTTACTCTTATATAAATGATAAACTAGCTTTCCCTATATACAAGAGTTTTAAATCATTATTTTCCTATTCTCTTCGACTGAAGATATGTAGTAGTCAAAATGCTCAGCTATAAATAATTCCATTGACACAACGTACTAACAAAGATGGAATAAAAGCTAACGTGGCAACAAGCTTATTTATTAAAAAATATAGATGGAAATTTTGCCGGGACGATATTGATCTAAAAAGGCAAAGGTCACCTCTCCCGTTAAAATAGACGTCATAGATGGCGTCTAGTTTTGACGTCTATTTTGAAGGAAGAGGCGACCTTTGTATTTTTTTTTAGATCAATATCGTCTCGGCAATAATTTTCATCTATATTTTAGCCATAGATTTGGCCCAGCCACTTTGCCAGCTACTCACCTCTTTGGTAGATTGTGAAGATTCCATTAGATCCCGTGTGGATCTCATGGAATAAAGTTCGCCCTAGACTGACGAGGACCATTAGCCCGAAACCATGGTCTCTAGGTGGACGCTTCTCAGTTTGCCAAAGCTGGTGTAGTGGCTTTGTCACCGACCCAAGGCTGCTAGTTTGCGAAGACGGTCAATAGATGGTGTCTAGCTTTGACGGGAGAGGCGACTAACTTCATCAATAAAGATATATAGTTATATATTGTAAAACGAAAATTGCAATTATACCGCGAATGTTTCTTTTAAACAAAAATCGAAATTTGTTTTAAAGAGAAATAACGACTATTTCTAACTTTAAGGATGAAGTATGAAAGGGTGAAATATGAAGAGTAATGGCGAACGGAAAAATAATACATATATTTATGTATTATTTACGAACTGAAAAATATGTACAGGGTAGCCTAGTCTGCCCGATAAGCGGAACATTGTGGGTTCGATTCCCATCCCTGGACACTTTTATTTTTCCGTTCATCATTACTCTTCATAATTCACCTTCTCATACCTCATCCAAAAGGTTGGAAATAGTCAATATTTCTCCTTGAAATAAATTTTGATTTTTCATTGAAAAGAAACTCACGCGGTGTGACTTCAAATGTCGTTTACAATCACAGGCCGCATTGTATTATAAAGATATATAGCTTGGAAAGTTTTTCGAACAATAACATCTTTCACCATGCTGTGATCTTAGTTACTTATATTACAGCTTGTTGAAGGAGGTTATTGTCGCTCGCCAAGCTTATATCTATTAGCAGCAACACATAAAATTCCGAGGATAAGTTTCTTTTATTTTAAAATAATAATATTTTGAGCTTTCGGGCGTAAACAGCCCTTCTTCGGGAATATTTGAAAACAAATTTTTTGAAAACAATTTCAAGTAGAAATGTTTGTACACAAATGGATGGTATCCTTCTTTGGTCTCGTATAGCGTGAGTGAATTCCATGCCCACGTGATTTAGTTTAAATCTAAAAAGCCTTTATAAAGAGATGCGTTTTTGCCCCTAGAAATATTGGCCGATTATATTGAATATATTGAAAGGATTACTTGTCTTAAAATGAATATTTTATGTCTGAATTAAATTTATATACATAAATTAATCGGGAAATTGCTATTGTTTATCTAGAATGTAGTTTTATGTATCAGGATTGTGTATTAAGCTATTGTATATTTCTGGGATATCTATATGTCTATTGATGCTCTGGTGTTTTTTGGATACTATTGCTTCTAGGATTAGTCTTTTATGTTTATCTTTTATGTTGGTGTAGTAAGTTTTTGGTTCAGCTAAATTAAAAGTATGGCCTGTTGTTTTAATATGTTGAAAGATAAGTGATCTATTGTCTTTGTTTTTTATATTTCTATTGTGTTCATTAATCCTGTCCTTGACTGACCTGCCTGTTTCTCCTACATATATCACTTATCTTTCAACATATTAAAACAACAGGCCATACTTTTAATTTAGCTGAACCAAAAACTTACTACACCAACATAAAAGATAAACATAAAAGACTAATCCTAGAAGCAATAGTATCCAAAAAACACCAGAGCATCAATAGACATATAGATATCCCAGAAATATACAATAGCTTAATACACAATTTTGATACATAAAACTACATTCTAGATAAACAATAGCAATTTCCCGATTAATTTATGTATATAAATTTAATTCAGACATAAAATATTCATTTTAAGACAAGTAATCCTTTCAATATAATCGGCCAATATTTCTAGGGGCAAAAACGCATCTCTTTATAAAGGCTTTTTAGATTTAAACTAAATCACGTGGGCATGGAATTCACTCACGCTATACGAGACCAAAGAAGGATACCATCCATTTGTGTACAAACATTTCTACTTGAAATTGTTTTCAAAAAATTTGTTTTCAAATATTCCTGAAGAAGGGCTGTTTACGCCCGAAAGCTCAAAATATTATTATTTTAAAATAAAAGAAACTTATCCTCGGAATTTTATGTTTTGCTGCTAATTATACACCAGAGGATTACACCTTATGATTTATAAAAGAAGCTTATATCTCTTTAATAAAATTCTTTTCTTACTTTTGAATGGATTTCTTTCATATTAGTCATGATAACAATGATAAACGTTTGGTAAACTCAAATTTACCTGGTCAACAGGTTATTACACATCTTATGCAGGTTTTCATTCTCAATAATTTTCTGTTTCAAGCTGGAATCTAGATTGATGGATTTTATCTTAGTCTGTTTGATGGTTGTGTTGAGGTTGGACTTTTGCTCGTTGGAGGGTGTTGGAGACATTCTGTTCGTATCTTGGATCTTAGTTTCTGCCAAGATTCACTTTGAAAATTCTAAGTGGGGACAAAAAGTGTCATTTTTTTGTGACCCACGTTTTATAAGACATTTCCAAATATATTGATTCAACAATCTAAGGACGAATTTGCACAATATCATCTCAATTATATATTTATTTCATCTCTTTAATAAAGAATCTTGTCACCTTTAGCTTTCTTTCTTAGAAATGATTTCTGCGATTCCTCTTATTGTTTTTATCTGCTTATTCCTAGTACACGTGGTACAGGCCATGGTAATCATGGTGGGTAGAAATAGGCGACTACTTTTACTGTAAGTGCACCACATGTCTACACATGCGAAAAGCAGTTCGACTTTTGCACTTACAAATGTGCCAGAGCCCTGTTTGGTCACTTATACTCGCTGGTGGGGTTGGACTTTTGCAAGAATCGGGTGCCATTGGAACATTTTCCTCTTATTGTAAAGTACTATTACTCAGATCAACGACATCTATGGAGAATAAAATAGTTCTATGCAGGATTACAAAACACGATAGAGACCATGGATCGCTGTAGCAGATAGCTAGTATAAAGGAAATGTTATTAAAATGTTTATAAATCTATAAATTACATTAAAAAGAATACCTTTTGATCCTCTCTTGTATTTCACCTTGGCATCTATACACATGGGAACATGTGAAATGTGGCAAAACACAATGTAAATAAAAAAACTTACTTGCGAGACATTGTCCATAGCGTACGAAGCGCACATCACGACCGGAGCAATGTGCCCTCTGCAGGTCACAGGCTGAGCGGTATGTTTTCCCATCAGATCCACAGAGCAGCATACGCCTACTTTCCCTCGGGCAGGTCAGTCCGCACCCGTCGCCGGGGGAAGCCTTCAGCGGGAGCCGCTGGATCACAACACAACCTTCTATGTAGACAATTGACAATTTAAGCAATTTTATTGATTCTTCTGATCAATTTTTACAAAGGCGGAAAAAATATATAATAAAATAGTAAATAAAGGGTAGATAAAATGTAGGGGAATATATATAGTTGTGTAAGTGTACAAATTTCTTTAGCAAGGGAGACTTCCCCACGTTGAGAGAGTCCTCCTCCAGACAAGGTCTTCTTGAGCACTCCTCAGTTCCACACTGAGGAAGTACTTATAGATGTGTGTCTTGTCAGACGTCAGGATGTCCAGGGTGTCATTGTCTAAGCCATGCCCGAAGACCCAGGTCAGGGGGCCGCCCGATTGTACCTTGCCCTTCTATGTAGATACCTCACCATATTTGCAATTTGTTTGTTTTTTTTATGTTTATAGTGTTTCTTTATAATATAGTTTCATTCTTGCTTTTACACTTTGATTTAAACAATAAGAAATCTAAGGTTTTGTTTCTTTTCTCTTATATCTTTTATTCCTCAAGCTTTCGGGTCAACATGCCCTTCAACACGGAGATCCTTATTCCTTTTTTATTAAATCAAAATAGTGTTTATTTACACTCATGGACAAAACTTAAGGAAGTGGAAAGTCTTTATTGTCACCGGTCGTCTATTTTTTTTTTTTTTTTGAGGAGACACTCAGTTATCTCGTATGTCTTCAATAGAGGTCACTATGTATGTCAAATATCTTTCAGAGTTATTGTCTGAATCCAGATATACATGCTAAAAGGTACAACTTCCTTAAGTTTTGTCCATGAGTGTGTCTTCAATAAGGGTCACTGTAATATATTTCAGAGTTATTGTCTGAATCCAGATATACATGCTAAAAGGTACAACTTCCTTAAGTTTTGTCCATGAGTGTGTCTTCAATAAGGGTCACTGTAATATATTTCAGAGTTATTGTCTGAATCCAGATATACATGCTAAAAAGTACAACTTCCTTAAGTTTTGTACATGAGTGTGTCTTCAATAAAGGTCACTGTAATATATTTCAGAGTTATTGTCTGAATCCAGATATACATGCTAAAAGGTACAACTTCCTTAAGTTTTGTCTATTACTGTACGTCGTCGGTATATATATGGCGTCTTTGATAGTTGGCTGACTACGGATTCCCATTGTCTTCTGGCTAAATGGGCGATCAGCACGACGCATGCGCGAAGTCACTTCATATTTGTTCGTCATTTCTTAAACCCAAGGATACAACGGTGTACCACAAACCTCAGCCATTATAATAACGTATACAAAATTATTTGTTATGGTTATTTTAAATCGTATATGTATTTAGAGATTTTAGATTGTTAGCATTTTATTTTAGATGAACTTGGCTTTCTCCGACGTCACGGGCAAATTTTCGGGCGGTAAATTCAAATTCTTAAAGTTTTAGAATTTTCTTTCGACATTAAATGCGATATTTTTCACTCTGTGAACGCTTCTCAGTTTGCCAAAGCTGGTATTGTGGCTTGTTATCGACCTGAGGACGCTAGTTTGCGTAGACGGTCAATAGATAGCGTCTAGTTTTGACGTTTAATTTGACGGGAGAGAAGCCCTATGCTTTTTTAGATCAATTTCCTCCAGGCAAAAAATTCCCATTTAAAAATAAAACGAACATTGAGTAGCTAAACACATTTGAATAAAAGGAAACACCAGCCGGTTTATAATTTCCCCTTGAAGAAAAAGAGAGACAACTTGGGATGTAAGAGCCAGATCGAATAAATCATCTATTTTAGTTACTTGAGATAACTAGTGCCAACTGGTTTCTTATAATAATTAGGGGCAAGGTTAAAGCTTGGTTGATTGGCTCGCTTTAGTGCAAAGATAGAAATGGAAAGACAATTCATACAAAGAAATTATTTGACTTCTTTAGCTAAAATACTTTGTTGGAACAAAGAAGCAGTTGTAAGAGCTATCATTGACTTGAAAATACATGCTATTAGATAGTATGAGTGATTAAAAAAAAGAAAATAATTTGGTTTCAACTATTTTCCATATGTTTTATATTCCAAATTTAATCATTAATTACACGTAACAATCCATTACTCGTCTTTCTTAGTAATTCATCAGCATTATGGCTTAATTGAAGCTAATAAATTTATATAATTAGTCCATTTTGACAATCAATTTTAAAGTCTAATTAATGTAAATAAAAGGAAAACAATAATAAAAAGAGGGTAAAATAGGATAGGAAATTTCGTATGCTTCAGAATGAGCTGTTACATGCTAGGATAGTATTTTTAATAATCATTTCACCCTACGTATTGCTTTCAAAAATATCGGCAAACAAATCTAAGGCAATAGCTTACTATAATTTTTTTAGGTCATCATTATGTAAGGACCAGTCAACAATTGAATGACTTTGAGATGAAGAGTAAAGCCAGTTCAATTTCTATTTCACTACCTATGTAAATAACACAAGATGATTATTACCTTACCCAATTGGGAGAATCTGTATGGGGCATGTCCCTAATAAAGGCTTTGTGTGTGTGTATTTTTAATAATAAATTAAGGCTGCTTATAAAGAAATTATCATTAAATATTGAAGATATTTTGATTCCCCATCTCTGTATATGGAAAGATGGATAGGTGATATTTATAGAAGTTCTGTCTACGTAGCGGAGGAAGTTTGCCAGACGATACTTGTCATCCGGTCGTTTGGTAACATCAATGGTTCGTCTGCCTACCTAGCAGGGTTACTAGATGCTGACATTCCGCACTCTCCGATATTGCGGTAATGTAAAAATGTTTTAGAAATTATTTCATAAATATATGTTTATAAACAAATTTTTAAAAATAAATAATTATAATAATAAATATAAAATTATTGTTCACACATGGGTAACTCCAAATTTTTAGTTTTAAAATTTCTTTCGACATTAAATGTTTTATATTTCACTGCAAACATAAAATAAACATTGCGTAGCTAAAAAAATATTTATTGGCAAATAAATCTTTTATTAAATCCAATATATGCCTTTTTATTATATAATATAAAATTATATATATATATAAATATATTTATAAATTATTTATGAATAAATAATATGCAGTATGTGTAGTAATGTAGTAATAATATGTAATATGTAGTACATACTACATATGTATATATGAATAGTTGTTACTTCATATTAGAAAAACTGATATAGGTTTTTATTATGATGCATTAGCGCGCCATCTGTTATCAAAATTCAAAACTATTATATTTATAAATGTATGTAATTCTGCTGTCCTCAAAGCTTATGTCCATAGTTCATCTAAAATACCCATTCAAAGAGTCTAGCATCAGTATCACTACAAAAGGAAGTTCGAAAAAATGCAATATAACAGCGGTATGGTAGATTAAACTGGCGAAACCGCTGGGAGGGTTCACCACTGATGAGTCAGGCCCTTCCATTAATTTTTCCATTGCAATAAGGAGAGTAGAAATTGTTTATTTTTAAAAAGAATCATACGCGTCTGTAATAGTTTCGAATTTTGATAGGTTTTTATCCATCACTTATATGTACTCGTAGACAGAATTTAAGAAAGTGAAAAGCTTTAATGTTCTCCATTGCTTATTTTTTTAAGAAGACAGAGGCAACTTCGTTCACTTTGTTATCTTGTGTGTCTTCAATAAAGATCACTGTGTATCAAATATATATTTGATAATTGACAATTAAAAATAATTGATTGACATCTAGTTAACAGCAAAAAAGAGAGTTTACAATTAGATTTAAAATAAAGAGAAATATTTACACCAGACGAAGTAATCTCCGAAGGGACGTCTGGATCCTATCAGGAGCTACAAGCCGTCTAGACAGGATCTTGTCAATGACGGAGTCCCCAACATGCTCGATGACAGTGTTGAGGAGAGAATTACCTTGTTTTCAGGCGAGAGTATCTCGAGGAGATAATTCCTATGACAGCGGTATAGAACCGCGAACGTGATATCTTACCTGATTAACCCTTCCTCATATAGGGGGCTCAGGAAATTTTCATCGTTCAGTTGGTCGAGTATCCCCATTATATATCTTTAAGTGTTATTGTACATGCACATTATTGTACATATACATGCTAGAACGTACAATATATGAACTTATACAATATATGATCATAAAATTCGGGGAATTAGGCCATAAAAGATTTATTAGATGAATATATACAAAAAATGGTTAATTTCCTCAAAATACTGTCCGAGGGAATCTATACAGTGTTTCATTCTTTTTTCCCAGTTCTGGAAGCACCCAGAAAATTCGTCAGAAGTAATGCCCCTCAAAACGCTCAGCGATTTTACATTATGGCATTAACGATATCAAATCTATGTCCTTTTAAAACTGACTTTATTCTAGGAAAGAGAAAGAAGTCATTTGTTGCTAAATCAGGCGATTTAGCATAATTTAGTATAATAAAAGTGGTTTCAATCTCAATCTCTCTCTCTTTTACTTTTAATTATTTTCTATATAAATTTGAAGTCATTCGTTTTTTGTGATAAACTACCCATTATTTAGGATAGTTGGCAGTTGGGTGATCACACAATACAAGAAGGATTAACAAGAGCTGGCAGGCAGCAATCAACAGATGTTATGGCAAGTTCCCCACGGAGAGGGGAATCATAAACAAGCTGTCCACCTTGTTAACGCTGTATTTATCTTGGACAATTTATGGAGTGCCCGGCCACAAATGTCGCCGTAACTCAAACTCCTTCTTCTTCTTACATTCTTCTTGTTCTGGTACATCATTGACTTGTTCTGTAAGTGTGTTTGATCTGGTGTACATCATTGACTTGTTCTGTAAGTGTGTGTTTGTTCTGGTACATCATTGACTTGTTCTGTGTGTGTTTGTTCTGGTACATCAATGACTTGTTCTGGAATAGTGTATTTGTTCTGGTACATCAATGACTTGCTCAGGATCTCCATTGACTTGTTCTGGAAGTGTGTTTTTGTTCTGGTACATCAATGACTTGTTCAGGAACTCCTTTGATTTGTTCTGGAATGGTGTATTTGTTCTGGAACATCAATAGCTTGTTCCTCACTGACTTGTTCTGGAAGTGTATTTGTTCTGGTACACCATTGGATGGTTCTGGAATACCTTTGGGGTTTGTTCCTGGATCTTATCATGTATTACAACGTCACTGGCTAGTTTTAAGACACTATTAGTTTATTATGAAAACTCGTTCCCAATTTTTCGTTCTAGAATAAGCATGATTTCTTTTAGCTGAATGTAGAATGGTTGTGTGTGTTTTAAAAATCATTACAATTTTTTTTTATCAAAATTAATACAAGCACATCCAAGCACAACCTATGTAAAACATTTTAAAATTTAAATACATTTTTTATTATTATTATCCCTAGTACATGTTGTACAGGCCGTGATAATCATGGTGGGTAGTTAGCGACTGCATTTACTGTAAGTACACCACATGTCTACACATGTGAAAAGCAGTTCGACTTTGCACTTACAAATGTGCCAGAGCCGCGTTTGGTTACTTGCACTCACTGGTGGGGTTGAACTTGTGCAAGAATCGGGAGTCATTGAAGCATTTTTTAAATTATTATTAGAAAAAAGAGCGCAATGCGGGATTCGATCCAGGGTCGAAAACCAACGGTTTAGACCATCCTTCAACACAATTTCAAATTTTAACATGAGTTCAACACGATAAACTCTACTAACAAATTAAAGATATTTCCACATTAAAGATATCCTTCAAAGTTTTTTTTCCGCCAATTTACTTTTACATACCTATAAAGGTGAATATGGTTTCAAGGAGGTACCTGGATCTGTAAAGAAAAAAAAAATGTTTCAAAATATTTCGAGATTGCTCCCTTTTTATCAATTTATATGTATTGATAAATACATAAACCCATAAATTGATAAAGAGGGAGCAATCTCTCGAAATATTTTGAGAATTTTTTTTCTTTACCGATCCAGGTACGCCATTTTATATAAACCTATATTTTATCAACAATTTTTTTTTTATTAAGACATTTGCCTTACATAGATTCGCCCCGGAGTCCAAGAATAGAAAAAAAAATTGTAGAAAGCATCAGTAAGAGTAAATAAGAAATCATAAATTCCAATGCTTTTCTTTTACAATGTCTTTTTTCCCTTTTCTTTCAATTTACCCAGATTAATATATTTATTAACTTGATTGTCTTAATTGAGTTTTACTGTATATAAATTTCATATTACCTTTATGTGATTAGCTTTAAAAATAATAATAATAACATTGATTATTACTGATACTATTACTGTTATTCCTACATGTACCCTACATTTCTGCCTGGCCATCCTTGCAGCCCTCTATATGGCAGACATCAATCCAGAAGAGGGCATCCATACGGACAAGGCACCTCAGTTGGCCGGTATTGTGATCAGGGTGCACGGACCAATCTGATCTGATCCATATGGACAAGACACCACCATCACACCCTACATTTCTACTCGGAGAATCTGTATATGACTGAAAGGTCTTAATAAAGCTTTTTGTTGTTGTTGTTGTAAATAGGGAATAAACCTCTATATGCAGTATTAGTGGTGAGACACAACATACTGCGTGTCTTCTAGTTATCTTTTTTATTCTTAGCGATATTTTCTGACCTGTAGAATTGGTGTAGTACAAGTAGACAGCTTGTATATAATAATTCTTGTTTTTGCTTAACATATATTTTGTATGCTTGTTATTAATAATAAATAAACCTGCCCAGAAGTCCTTCTCTACGTGGCGGGCGGGATAAGCAGCACAAGTAAGGGACTGCCCTGTAGGGCGAAGTACGGTGTCGTGAGCCCCGAGCCGTTATACATAAGCGTTTAGCTTATGTACAATATATATATTCTAGTGTTTTTATTCTTTTGTTTATTTTTATCTTTTTTTTCTTGGATTT
Source organism: Cordylochernes scorpioides (assembly GCA_030710605.1). Taxonomy (NCBI): domain Eukaryota; kingdom Metazoa; phylum Arthropoda; class Arachnida; order Pseudoscorpiones; family Chernetidae; genus Cordylochernes; species Cordylochernes scorpioides. The sequence goes on along the minus strand of CP092875.1, from coordinate 13,829,228 downwards.
ACCCAGACCAATCTGTTCATGAGCTCAAATGTCTTAATTAAGTTTTTCTGTATATAAATTCCATATTATACCATTAAATGTTATCAGCTTTAAAAGTTATACAATAATAACAATTTTTTTTCTTATTTATTGTATTACAAGATTGTCCTAAAAGTTCGTAAACACATGCAAAAAATTGAAATACCAATATTATTCGCCGTTATGTATAATGTATTATGTATTATTATGTATTCGCCGTAATAATATTATTCGCCAAGTTATAAGAAAAATAACGTTTTAAGAAAAAGACGAACTTTTGGGACAACCTTATATTACTGTTTTTCCTGCATGGACCTTACATTTCTACTCATAGAATCTGTATAAGACTAAAATGTCTTAATAAAGCTTTATATTGTTGTAGTTTGTAACAAAATCGTGGTATTTTGCTGCTTCTTCTCCTCTTCACATTCCTAAGGTCTGTTATCATAAGCTTACTATTGTTGTTGGTGATTTGCGTTCCAGGAACCTGGGTTACCATTATTTTCTCTCTAAGCTTACTAAAGTTTCCTCATGTTTATTTACCTTTCTCATCAAGAGGGGGTTCACTCTTCTTATCACAAGGAAAGGCTTAACATCTAATGTTTATTTTCCTTTCCTTCTTTTTCCTCTTATACTCTTTAAACTCCAAAAATTTGTTCAAGGAAAGGTCAAATATGCGATATAAACGTTAAGAGAAGAATAACAAAAACAATCATAAGAGATTCAGAACGAAACACTATAAAGGAATGACAATACATCCAGATGCCACAAGAACCTATAGGACATGTAACAACTGTCCTGGTGTGGAACTAACACCTACCCACATATTCTCATGTTCAGAAATGGCCACAGCCTTGTAGAAAATTGACATGGACCCAGAACAGCAGTTTTACCACCCAAGATAATGGACATTGCTGTGATAGAGATGTATGGAGACATATGAGGCTCTTCATTGGACACGACAGCAACAGAAAATTGACATGGATCCAGAACAGCAGCTTTACACACCCAAGGTAGTGGAAATTGCGACTGCTGTGATAAAGATACACGGAGACATCTGAGGCTCTTCATGGTGTGTGTGGTTTTGTTTATTATTAATTTATAATTAAAAAAAAAAAAACGAATTTATGATTCGTGGTTAATATCAATCATCAAATAGAAAAGAGAATTTTTTTGAAAAATCAGATTACGATAAGTCACGTAAAAAAAGGAAAGACAAACTACAAGATGGCACATCAATTTATTTAGGGCAAGCACAAATCAACATTTGTAAAAATACCAGATAGGCAAAGAGAAAAGTTCAGAGTAGAAAAATAAAATATTAAAATTTTTAACAACAAAAAGCTTTAGTAAGACCTTTCAGTCTTATACAGATTCTCCGAGTAGAAATGTAGGGTACATGCAGGAATAACAGTAATAGTACCAGCAATAAGCATTGTTATTATTATTTAGCAATAGAACTCAATAATTTCTAAAAATCAATTGTAAATAGATTCATACACAAAAGAGGTAGTGAGGAAAGTTTTAGAACAGATGTATAAATAAATCCCTTTTCAAACAAAGGCTCACGTGCACATGGGGAAAGGGACAAAAAAATTACTGTATTGTTTTGTTGTTGTATGGCGAATCCATACAGGGCAATTGGCCCTAATAAAAGCCTTTTTGTTATTATTATTATTATTTTTTAGAGCTTATCACATAAAGGTAATATGCAATTTATATAAGATATATAAGCCTTTACTAAGAATTTTCGTCCTAATAAAGATTCCTCAGCTGACGAATGAAGGTATATTGAAATTAATAAATATTAATTATTTTTCCGTTCATCATTACTCTTCACAATTCATCCTTTCATACTTCATCCCTAAGGTTAGAAATAATCATAATTTCTCCTTAAAATAAATTTTGATTTTTCGTTCAAAAGAAACACATGCGGGATATTTTCAAATGTCGTTCTAGATTATAATCTATTCATAAAATAATAAATATTTTGCTAGAATATTACTTTTTATTAACCTCACGATGAAAATTACAATTCAAAGATGGATAAAAATCAAACCGTACAAAGATTCCTACACATCAAAGTTAGCTTTCTGCAGCTACATTTGAACAATGTCTAACCCGATCTTTAAAAAATGATATATAGTTACCATATAAGAAGAAACACAAGTCGAGAAGAAGAGCTTCTTTTATAAGAGAACAATCGTACAAGCTTACGAGCAAGAAGTCTTCCACGAGTAGTCATCTTGCCTGAAAATACGATTGTTCTCTTATATAAAGCTCTTCTCTCGACTTGTGTTTCTTCTTCTATAGTGATATTGTCGTTATCTTAATATATATTTACCAATATATTACTATCAAACATTTCTTTTAAAGAATTCCAAATAAATAAACCAATATAAAAACAAACGCTAATAAGTGTACCGGTCAAAAAGTCTCTAGTCAAAAACTCAGGAGTCGGCAATCTTTTAAGTCGAAAAAGTCAAAAATTACAATTTACAAAATTTCAAAGTTTTTAAAGAACCACAAAATGTTTTTCTTGCGCACAATAAATAATACTCACATAAATAATATTTACGTATGGAACTATATAAAGAGCCGTAGCTCTACATCTAAAGAGTCGCATGTAGCTTGCGAGCCGCTGTTTGCCGATTCCTGGTCTAACTGAATGAAACGATAGAAAATCCACAAATAACAAATGATTTAAAATTCTCTCAATAAATATAATTGCATAAATATTTTGAGAATATAATCATGCAAAAAGAAAAATATATTAAAGAGCTATGTTCAATTTTTTTTCTTTTTTTTTTTTTTTTGAAAAGCAAAGAACTCTTAAAAATCGTAAATTTTAAGACCATAACCAAATTAGCCAATTAAGCAAAGAACAATGCAAGCAAAATCGTAAATGGACAAAATAGTCGTCCACAAAAAAAAAAAAAAAATCACAACGATATAAATTTCAAAGAGAAGAAATGGATTCCTAAATGATATGCAGAGAAGAAATAAGTTAGCAATATACAATTAAACCTGTCTATAGCGCACCCTCTAAATAGCGCCAGATTTTAAATACGTAGTACGATGCGATTTACATTAAAAGTGACCTGTCTATAGCATCCCCTCTCTATAGCACCCTATTTTTGTGAGTCCCAAGAGAGGGCGCTATAGACAGGTTTAACTGTATATTAAAAAAATGTTGTATAGAGGTTAGAAAGAGGTTATTCTTCATCTTAAACTTAAAGGTTATTCTTCATCTTTCTAACCTCTTATTTTTTTTTTTTAATTAGTCTCAACAACAATAAATAAGAGGTTAGAAAGATGAAGAATCTTCAACTACAGGATCTAACCCAATCTGGGGATGGGAGGAAAGTTGATGTCGGGGGGATTATAGTTCGCGGGGGGGAGGGGACAGGTGACGACCGACCCCCTCCCTGCACCTGGTATGTCGCACGTGCATGATAGGATTAACCATCCTTCCTGTCAAATGTCCTCCTTTTTTTTTAACTCCGAAGGTTTTTACTCTTTTTTGGAATTCTTATCTGAACGTCATATGCTTAGAGAGAACTCGGCAAATATAAGCAACAAAAAGCTTTATTAAGACTTTTTAGTCTTATATAGATTCTCCAAGCAGAAATGTAGGATACATTCAGGAAAAAAGTATTCTTCTTTATTATCTCCACTCAATCATATTAGGGTATCAAACTTGTAAAGCTTGAGACTTTTGATGGTATCTGCCGGGGAAGAGTAGATCTCATCAATGGATGAGTCAATACAGTCAATAATGTGTTTTGGGGTTGCAGGTTGAGAATTGCACTTTGTAGATAGTGTGAAAACCTTGCAACCATTCTGGAAAGTCATTGTCTGTAGATGACCAAACTTAAGTCTGGAAATCAAAGACTGTTGTTCTCTTGGGAGGACAGAACCGGTGCTTGTCCCTCCTGGTCATGTGCAGCATTAGATTTCCATTCCTGCAGGCATTAGGAAAAAGGTAATAGTACCTTAATGGTAATATGATATTTATATGCAGGAAAAATTATATAAAGACAATCAAGCTAATAGATTAATCTGGTTAAATTGGAGGAAAATAAATTTATTATATATGGATTTACCGCGGATTCACCGCCAGCAAATCTAAACACATACACACAGAACGAACAATAAATTAAACGGATGAGAGGTTTTACCATAGAGGGTAAAGTATACAATTGTGTTTGCTGTGGTAGAGATGTATGGAGACTCTTCATTGGACACGACAACAACAACAGAAATTTGACATGGACCCAGAACAGCAGCTTTACACACCCAAGATGGATAACATTGCGACTGCTGTGATAGAGATGTATGGAGACATCTGAGGCCCTTCATTGAACACGACATCAACATGAAATATGATCTCCTCTAAGCATCCACATAATTTATTGATGTTTCCCATGTTACTTCGATTTCCGCAATAGCAAACTTGTCATGAGCCATAACCTCCCTAAGTGGAAAATCTTGAAAAATCAAAATGGATCTCTAGGAGAGACCTGGAGTATCAATGTCTTTGGACAATTATCTAACAGGAACTGTCATATTGTATATTCTTAGAATGTGGAACTTTTTTATTTTATTTTTATTTTCATACAACAATGTTTTTAATGCAAATATCTACAGTCTCTTTTGTTAAAACGGTTTAAAAATCTAACCAAGGTAAACAAATTTGCATCATTTAAGTACCATTTGAGTGGTGCATGCATACATTGTAGATAGAATATCGTGCGGTTTAAACGGTTTAAAAATCTACCCAACGTATACCAAATATGCACAATTCAAGTAGCAATTGAGTAGTGAATGCATATATTGTAGATAGAGAAACGTGCCAAAGTCTTGATGAGTTGTGACCGAGAAAAACATTAATCAACTTGTTAGCACGAAATGGCTACCCGAAGTTTAACCGTTAATATTGAGAAAATTTTAAAAAATAATAGTTTTAACGACCAAACGGCCCACACAAGACTAACAGTGAGTGCTAGTAATCAACCGTGCTCTTCTAGTACCTTTTATGGTTGGTGTTGCTGAAGATCTGCTGGTGATTCTCCACCAAACTCTGCAGCGGTGGCAGAGGCTCCATGTTCATTGTATATAGTATGTTGTTGTTGTCGTGTCCAAAGAAGAGTCTCAGATGTCTCCATGTATCTCCATCACAGCAGCAGCAATATCCACTATCTTAGGTGATTGTATATAGTATCATGCATATATATAAAAATCCTTCATGAATTAATTATTAATATAATTTTATTGATATCTTGTCAATACATGCAAAATTTTATATAAATGCACTATTTTTAAAATGATAATTATATATATTGTATATAGTATCATGCATATATACAATTATCATTTTAAAATAGTGCATTTAAAATTCTGCATGCATTGACAAGATATCAATAAAATTATATTAATAATTAATTCATGAAGGATTGACTGTAGCATTTTACTTTTTTTTGGTAAAGATTCGGTTTTCTTATACTACAGTAAATAAAGTACCTTTTGGTATGACGTTCTCAGTTTTTATTTGTGTTCAATGTGTTTTTCTTACCGCTTATATGGACTGATGTACCACATTGTGGCCTAAATATGTATATGTTATATCTCTAAAAATTGATGAGATACACAAAAAATAACATTATATTCGTGATCAGAACCTCAAATTAAGTCAGAAACTGATGGATTATTATGGTCAGTGTAGACCAGTGTTATTATTGTCTAACACCTTTTCCACATATGTAAATAGGTGGTGTAGTATAAGCGGCCGTCTCATATATCAGGATTTTAGCATTTGCACTAGAAATGCCTCAAAAATGTATCAGATATTGAGAATTGAGAGATAGAGAACTTCAAAAATAACTGAAAATGTAAAGAACAAAATGCATCAATTGGAAAAAAAGCAGAGTTTAAAAAATGCAATCGAAAATTCTTATTTTGAGCGAGGAAGAGTACTGCTGTAAACTTCATGGTCGACTATTGATCCCAACGTAGAAGCACAACCTCCACTGAGAGACCACATCCGCGAGAGACCAGGTGTGTAAAGCTGCTGTTCTGGGTCCGTGTCAGTTTTCTGTTGCTGTCGTGTCCAATGAAGAGCCTCAGATGTCTCCATACATCTCTATCACAGCAGTCGCAATGTTCTCTATCTTGGGTGTGTAAAGCTGCTGTTCTGGGTCCGTGTCAGTTTTCTGTTGCTGTCGTGTCCAATGAAGAGCCTCAGATGTCTCCATACATCTCTATCACAGCAGTCGCAATGTTCTCTATCTTGGGTGTGTAAAGCTGCTGTTCTGGGTCCATGTCAATTTTCTGTTGTTGTCGTGTCCAATGAAGAGCCTCAGATGTCTCCATACATCTCTATCACAGCAGTTGCAATATCCTCACAGCAGTCGCAATATCTTTATCTTAGGTGTGTAAAGCTGTTGTTCTGGGTCTATGTCAAATAGAGGTTCTAATGTGCATATTACTCATGAACAAAACTAAAGGAAGTTTTATATTTTTATGTCGCAGATCATCTTTTTTTTTTTTTTTAAGGGAGACAGAAGCAATTTTGTTCATACTTGGTTATCTTGTGTGTCTTCAATAAATGTCACTGTAATTTCTTTCAGAGAATTATTGCCTGAATCCTGATATATATACTAAAAGGTACAACTTCCTTAAGTTTTGTCCATGAGTGTACTCTCTTAGAAAATAATATCTCTTTCTCTCATATGTTTATAAGGTAAGCCAATCTACGAAGTAAAATTCTAAAAATATAATTAACACCCTGAGAAAACATTTTTATTAAATATCAAATTTTTAAAAAATTGCTCCAAATAACATCAAAAAATTCATCAAACAATTTATTATAAACCTAACTCTCTCTCTCTGAAAAAAAAGTTCATAAGTTTAATTATATCAAACATATCAATTTCAAATATTTTTCCAATATATAATTTTGAAATACGAATTTGATCAAATATATAATAATATTTTAATATAAACACAAAAAAATTCCCAATAGAAATAAAATAATTTTGTTTTAAAAGAAGCTATTTTAAAAAATTAAACAAAATCAGACGATGAATTTTGGCGCGCGTCAAGAATAGTAACCAAACGATAATTTTTTTAGAGCGCCGTCTGGCGGGAGATTTTGTAAGTAGACCGGTTAACAGAAGATCGAATTGACGCCGCATTCCAAACTGTATCTTGAGTCAGCTTAATTGCATATGCAGCGATTCTTATGAATAATAACCATGTCACGGCGAGGTATGCAAATTTCAGTGGTGCCAGTCCCCAACCAGCCACCTCTATGAATTATGGAATAAACCTTTGTGATATGAGTCACGTCCCCCCTTCTCCATCTGTATATATGCGATAAAATAGATATTTTAGTTGAAAAAGAGAGAAAAAAACGGTACTTTTAACTGTTTATGTAAATTTTATATGTCAAAAATTTAAATTCTACAGTCACCATTCGGAGGAGATTAATAGAATCGCCGAATGTCGTGGTCCATTTGGTGGGGGAAAGCGAAGACTAGAACGCGGCTGATTCAACACTAGCCTTTCAGTGATACGTTAACCTTGACGTATGCACGGTATGGCCACTGGACATACTCGTACGTCGGACCTGCTGGCTGTTGTTGGGTTCTGTGCTGTCTGGAGTATAGGAGCTCCATCTATGCTTCCTTTCTTCCTGTAGTGAATCTGTATAAGACCGGTGGTCTTAATAATTATGTGTTGTTGTTATATGTCAAATATTGTTCACGAATCTATTTTCAATACAATATCTGGAGAGAAAAATAGGAGGAGAAAGTGAATTTTAGCAATAAAAACTATATCAGCCAATCAAGGGGAAGGCAATGCTTCACTTACAACTGTTAGAAAGTTACCCGTCCAATCACGTCGTTTTAACGCATACAATGAATACATTGAACCACACACAGAGAGAGAGAGGGAGAGAGAGAGAGAAAAAAAAAGAGAACGCTTCACGATTTTACGTGTCATCTTTGCGCAGGGGCCATGCTAATCTTCACTGTATTCTTCCTATTGTAGTAGTTTTACCGCCGAACTGGTATCACAGGGGCCATGCTAATCTTCTCTGTATCGTTCCTATTGTAGTAGTTGTACCGCCGAACTGGTATCACAGGGGCCATGCTAATTTTCTCTGTATTGTTCCTATTGGAGTAGTTGTGCTGTCGAACTGGTATCACAGGGGCCATGCTAATCTTCTCTGTATCGTTCCTATTGTAGTAGTTGTACCGCCGAACTAGTATCACAGGGGCCATGTTAATCTTCTCTGTATCCTTCCTATTTACATAATATTTCTTTTCTTCAGTGCATTGCATATTTACGGAATTTTTCTTTTTAAAAAGAGAAAAAAAAAACCATATGGAATTACTACACCATTAAAACAAGTACAATCAATTCGTGATTTAGCGTATAAGAAGATTGCCAAGTTTTAGGGATCTACAAAACCGAACGTAACTATTAGTCCAGTAAAAAACTTCGCCTTTGCCCTTCCCAAGCCTGGATGAAAAAGAAGGAGAGGGAGCAGTAATAAGTTCGCTAAAAAACCTTAGCTCAGCTGGCCCGGCTGATAGTACCCTGTAAGGGCTTCTGATCTAAGGATACAGAATGAGTTTGTATTCCATGTTAGGAGCGGCTGCACATGATGTCTGTTCCTCATGTTAGAGGCGGCCATTTCATGTTAGAGCCAAGTCGGCCTGCTACTGAGTCCCAGTCTTAATGACAAAAGCTACTACTTCACTCAATCATTATAGACGTCAAATCTCCTTTGATGAGCTCTACTCATATCCAGGAGACACCATCTCAAGTTCTATAAGATTGATACCCTGATATGAATGAGTGGAGATAAGAAATAAGTGAGGAATAAATTAAATAAAAAAACCCTTGTTATAATATTAAAGTGAAAACATCAGCTTCCATGGATACATTTCTTTTTAATGAATTTTTGTGTGTTTTTAAATAAGCATTTTATAAAAAGAAACTTATATCCCTGGAATCCTGATGTTTTCACCTTACTATTATCAGTTGATCGTGGATTGGTTTCATCAAATGGTCTTATTTCACGTGTAGCTTTTCCTGATGGTTCTACTGTATTCTGCCCGAGAAATGTACAGTTGTGAAGGAAATCGTGGCAAACGTTCCTAGTGGTGACCTTGATACGGCCGCCCTATCAACCAGATAAACTATGGATGAACAGTTGGTTGTCAAGATACGCATTGGCACTTCTCCGTATACTTTTGGCACGGGACTTCCCCGATATCCGGGCCTATGGTGTTTACACTGGTGTTATGGCAGGTCTTTGTGACTCCATATCCCCAGGAAGATGGTGTTTACACTGGGACACTGTGTTACGGCAAGTCTTTGTGACTTCAGATACCCAGGAAGATGGTGTTTACATTGGGACAATGTGTTACGGCACGTCTTTGTGACTTCATATCCCCAGGAAGATGTGTTTACACTCGGACACTGTGTACAGCGGGAGTCGGTGTGACGGTACAGCGGGAGTCGGTGTGGCGGTACAGCGGGAGACGGTGTGACAGTACAGCGGGAGACGGTGTGACAGTACAGTGGGAGACGGTGTGACGGTACAGTGGTAGACGGTGTGACAGTACAGTGGTAGACGGTGTGAAAGTACAGTGGGAGAAGGTGTGACGGTACAGTGGTAGACGGTGTGACGGTACAGCGGGAGACGGTGTGACGGTACAGCGGGAGACGGTGTGACGGTACAGCGGGAGTGGGTGTGACGGTACAGCGGGAGACGGTGTGACAGTACAGTGGGAGATGGTGTGACAGTACAGTGGGAGATGGTGTAGCCGGGAATGGAGAAACAAGCCAGGCGCTGAAACCTCTCCACCCTGTTAACTGTGCCAGTCATCAAGCGCCAGGAGATGGGCGGAGTCGGTCCGTGAGTTGCATAGTAACTACGTGGGTGTGGGAGCTCCCCCTGGTACATCACATGGAAGTACAGCAGCCATGACTTGTGGCTCTGACTCAGGCAGGTTAGGTTGCCTACTGGCGCCATATGTTCCAATTTCTACCAGACGATGACTCATCCCAGCTGTGTTTACCGACGCTGTGTCGTATTTACATAATTCCGGAATACCATCGCTCCTCAGCCCAGTAGCTAACACTACATAGATCCCAGTCACCCAAGACAGTCCCAGAATTTTAACAAAAGCATCGACATCTCATTATGATTTAAACATTTTCGGGGTATACTTCTCTAATTATATTTTAATATAAGATCTATTATAATTAGTTATAGAGAGAGTAATTTAATTGTTATTTGTTTCTCCCTTAAAACTGATTTGTCACCTAGAAACTAATTGATTTTGAAATGTGTCAATTGGAAAAAAAAGTCGGGATTTAATTGCTCCAAAACACGTCCATCCGGCAACCCATCACCGTTATTTCGGAATTCTTCGAAAGTAGTGGTCATTCAGAATTTCCAGAACTCGGTAGAACACCGTAAAAAATCATCAGTGTTAAGTGTTAAGTTTTTAATCCTGTGGAATAGTTCTGAGAAACAAAAATCCTAATTAATCAAATCTTACCGAAAACATCAGTAGGTCAGTGAGTGATAGAACGAATAGTCTCTACAATCGCTACAAATATTAAAAAGAAACAAAGCTCACAGAACACCTACCATTTTGATTAGAACAAAAGCCTCAATTCTAGAAGGTATCATAAGTCTTTATCACAAAACCACTTAGAAGAATCATGAGGAAAAGAATAGCATCATTCCTGAGCTAGCAATGCCTAGGCGAATATAATTACAACGCACACAAGACCCGGCAAAGAGAAGACCCCAGAACATAAACAACAACAAGAATCTTTAGACTCCATCTTATATAAAATAATATCTTCGCCCCAGAGCGAAGTTCACAGCACCAACAGGAAGCCCACAGCACCAACAAGAAGCCCAGAACACCAACAAGAAGTCCACGGCAACAACAAGAAGCTCACAACACCAACAAGAAGCTCACAACACCAACAAGAAGCTCACCACACCAACAAGAAGCTCACAGCACCAAAAAGAAACCCAGCAGAACAAGGAAAACAATTAATCCATCGAAGCAGCCTCCCACAGTGAGGCAATATTCACCATGAAGATGTTGCAATCGTTTTTTTTTTTTTCACCCTCGTTCTAAACGCCCTTCAATTATAGCCTCGTGCACAGGTTAACACCTCTTTTTTTCTTTCTGGTTGGCAGAACTTCCAGTGTGGAGTCCTGACAGCCGGAACCTGCCGACTAACCATTATTTTGGAGAGATGAGACATTTTGACCAGTTAGATCTATCTAGCAGAGTGGCAATCAGCATTCAAATTGATTTAACTTAAGTCTGAACACTTTGCGTTGTTGAGGCCCAATAAACAGGATCAAAATCTATATTTACTACATCCATTCTGTCTACTATCCACAGTGCATCTACACTAGCCCGCGTAGACAGACAGGATTCTTCGAGCTAAAGAGGTGCATTAACTTTAAAAATGACGAATTTTAAACACGATACTTTTTCAAAATTATTATTTCATTTATTTTTAAAATATAGTTTCCTAAACATTGAAAGATACAAAGACATCGGTGCTTCCACTAACTTTGACTTTATCAAGCTATTCATAATTATTTCTCTCTCTTCTTTTAAGTCTCTGAACAACTTTTCCACTTCTAATATGATCGGTCTATTCAAAAAGCAGGTTTTCTGGTAGTCCAAATGCACATAAATAAGACGCTATCATGTGATTCTGAAGATATATCACACACACAAAGCCTTTATTAAGACACCAGTCAGATTCTCCTCTCTCATTGCCGGCTTACAACGATATCCTCACGATGATCAATCACCATCATGTAGTGGAGGAGATAAGTTCCTACTTACTGCTTTGTAAAATTTATAGAGGGACAGAGCAACCATTATACTTGATATGGCGCTGGTACTTTGTACTGAAGTAAATTGGCTGTCGTTTACACTTGAGAATAAAGTCTCTCTTTCTTCACTACTATACTGGCACTCAAAGATGTAATGAGATATTTCAATGGCATACTGTATCCCCCTCCCTGAAGATTTTGGTATGGTTTTCTTGAAAAAAAAACGAATGGAGTATTCTGTGTTGTGAAATATAGCGTTTTACTTTATATTTATACAATGGAATATATCGTGTATAGCAGATATTCCCGTTTTCATTTATTTATGTTCTGAAAATGAAAAAATCCATATTTAAATCTTTTTATAATAAAAAGGCATATATTGGCAAATCTTTATAGTTCAATCCAATATATGCCTTTTTTAATATCTAAAGATTTGTTTATGTGTGGGCAATTTAATTCAGGGCTAACAACGAGGTTAAGGTCATAGCCTGATCTTGATGCATCCGCTGCTCTTTATTACGAAAAAAATAGGAATATCGTTTTCTTTAAAAATATTTCTTCCGTATTTATTTTCTCATAATATTCTGAAGATATTTCCAAACATCAATCTCAAATTTGCAAATATCGAGTTTTCCTTCTTGTGTCCAAACCAGCGGCAATCATAAAACCAGTGACAACTTTTCCTTTCACACCTTTAAAATAAGTCGATGCTCCAATGGCCTCCGATTCTTGCAAAAGTCCAACCCCACCAGCCAGTGCAAGTAACCAAAAGGGGCTCTGTCACATTTGTAAGTGCAAGCATGTGTAGACATGTGTTGCACTTACAGTAGAAGCAGTCGCCTAATTCTACCCACCTGTACCACGTGTACTAAGGATAAGCAAAAAAAAAATAAAAAAGAAATTGTCTTAACACAAAGAACCTTACGTGAAGTCATTTCCAATAAAGAAGACCAAAGCTTCTTCCAATGGAGAAATGATTTCAATTCCCTAATGATTCTTATTGAACTTTCTTCATTTTGTTTCCATGTTTTTTTGCGATAAAATGTATACTTATGTCTTTTCCTCCTTCATTTTAGATTAGTTTTCTTTAACAATTTTCTCCCATATTTATTCTCTCACAAAATTCTGAAGAGATTTCCAAACATCAATCTCAAATTTGCAAATATTGAGCTTTCCTTATTGTGCCCGAACCAGCGACAATCATAAAATCGTTCGACAACTTTTCCTTTCACACCTTTAAAAGATGTCGTTTTACCATAATGAACCTAACGTGAGCGGTCATTTCCAATAAGAATACTAAAACTGCATCCAATGTAGCAGTATGTTATTGTTTTCAATGCCCTAATGATTCTTATAGAACTTTCTGCATTTCGTTTCCATGTTTTTGCGATAAAATGTATACTTATTCCTTTCCCCCCTCATTTTTAGGTTGGTTTTCTTTAGCAATTTTCTCCCATATTTATTCTTTCATATTCTGAAGAGATTTTAAAACATCAATCTCAAATATTTGCAAATATTAAGCTTTCCCTATTGTACCCAAACCAACGACAATCATAAAAACCGTTCGACAACTTTTCCTTTCACACCTTTAAAAGAAGACGTTTTAACATAAGGAACCTATAACATGAGCAGTCATTTTGATTGAGAATACCAAAGCTTCATCCAATGTAGCTAATGTATCTAGGTAGCCAATGATCTCTCCTAGGGATCACCAACCTAAGTACAGCCACATCCCTAGGATATCTCCCAAGAAAGAAATCTGCCCACCTCAGTAATTCCACTGACATTGTAAATCAAACCAAGAAGATGTCAGCCCGGGTAGTTGGTGACTTCTGTACGTGGCTTCAGGAACCTGGATTACTTAAATAAAAAATAATAGTGTCACGTTTGTGAAATTTATAATTAATTATTTCTTTTTTTTTTTTCAATGAATTTTGTATATTAATTTAAAATGTCATTTTTTTTTTGTTATCATCATGACGTACAATGTTGCTTATCCCTAGTACACATAGTACAGGCCTTGATAATCATGGTGGGTAGAAGTAGACGACTGCTTTTACTGTAAGTGCACCACATGTCTACACATGTGAAAGCAGTTTGACTTTGCACTTACAAATGTGCCAGAGCCCTGTTTAGTTACTTGCACTCGCTGGTGGGGTTGGACTTTTGCAAGAATCGGGGGCCATTGACACATTTTTTTTAACATAAAAAAGTGCCCAGTGCGGGAATCGAACCCGGGTCGTAGCGGTCGAAAACCAATGGTTATATCGACCATCCTTCCACCGACCCCCGGCATACAATGTAAATTGTTTATATAAACAACGATAATAAATAACAACAACAATACAATTTGCATCTTCATTATTATAAAACAACAACAAATTAAATTAACAATGTAAAAATATATTTTAACATTACAACATTTTTACATAAAAACGTTACAATAGATAATGATTTCATTGGCTTAACTATTCTTATAGACCCCTTTCCATGCATTCCGTTTACATGTTTTTGCGATAAAATGTGAACTTTTGCCTTTATCCCCTTATTTATAGGTTCAGATCTCTCTTTGTAATTCTACAGAGAGTATATAGTGGAATATCCATTCATGCTGCGATATTTCTTTGCGATAAAAGGGTTTTTCTGGTAACATATCAATATATTATAATACAATATAATGCGGCTTATAATTGTAGATGAATTGTGAAGAGTAATGATAAACGGAAAAGTAAAGTGTCCAGGGACTAAGGATAGAAATAATCGTTATTTCTCCTTAAAATAAATTACGATTTTTCGCCCAAAAGAAACATTTGCGGTAAAACTTGTCAAACGTCTACATATCAATCTATTGTTGGGCCGTAGTAGTCAAATGCTGGTTAAACGTTTCTTCGATTTTTTTTTTTCTGATTTAAGAACGATTGTGTTGAATTACCGATAAGAGGGGGGGGGGGGGGGGGGGAGGGATGGGGTGTTACTGCCGTGTGTATTCCTTGGTTTCTCATGACGCACACACAAAGCGAAGACCCAAGAGTTTCTGAAACTCAAGGTAGATCCACCGCCAGCGATCCTACCATGGTGCGGGAGTCCGCTTCTCACCGTTGTACTGGAAAACAGATAGAAAGTTCCTGCGAAGCAGAGCCAGGGGTAATATAGACAATATTGTCCTTGCATCCCGATTCGTCCGCATTACTCAGCGAATACCGAGACAAGAAGTACTGGAAGACAGCGAAAAATAAACACACGAAACCAATTTAGACAGCATGTAAATAAAGCGAAGATGTAAATATTAACATGTTTACATATCTCCCAGCGAGCAAATAATATTGTCTGTTGATCAACTCTGTATGTAAGATCGTTTCCTTCCAATATAGGTTGAGAAAATTGGCGAAATTCTACTATTGCTGAATACAACAATATTAGAAATATTGTAGCTAAATATTTTTTGTAAAACAACGTTTGACAAGTTTTACAATCATAAGCCGCGTTATATTGTAAAGAAATATTTATTATTTAATAAACATTATTCATTTTGATTTTAATTATTTTCTACTCTGTAAACTTTCCTCATTGCCTTTCTGGTATTTGATGAATGTTGATTTGTTCTTGCCTTAAATAAATTGCCGTGTCATCCTGATGTTTGTCTTTCATAATTTTCTACGTGACCCTTTTATCAAAAGAACAAAATAATGAAACAAAGAATTTCTTGTAAGTTTTTTTTTTTCTTCTATTTATTCAGTCAAGCTCTTTCGAGTATTTCTGTCCTTCTATGGGAATATTTTTTATTCTTGTTGAAAGGCAATGCTTGAAAGGTCGGCTAAATAAAAAAACCTTACAAAAAACTCTTCGCTTCGCGATTTTATTTTGATAATACACTGCTTCAGATGATTATCCAACTGATAACATTGGAAACATTGGCTCATTAGTAAGGAATCATTCAATAGAACAACAGTCTTTGATTTCCAGACTTAAGTCTGGTCATCTATAGACAATGACTTTCCAGAATGGTTGCAGGGTTTTCCCACTATGTACTAAGTGCAATTCTCAGCCTGCAACCCCAAGACACATTATTGACTGTATTGACTCATCCATTGATGAGCTCTACTCTTCCCCGGCAGACACCATCAAAAGTCTCAAGCTTTTCAAGCTTGATACCTTAGTGTGATTTGAGTGGAGATAAGAAAGAAGATAAAATTCAAAACATCTGATCTTATGGCTCATTTTGATTATATTGTCTGCATTTGTGGGTATTTTCTTGGTTTGACATGATGTTTTTTTAGCCAACCTACGGAGATAAGATGCGCTGAATTCAGCTATGGAAATAGAAAGAGATATATCTAAAAGAAGTTGAAGAAAAATATGGAATTTCAGCAATTTCACCAATTCAGCCCACCAAATTCTATGGCTAATTGTACTTATACCGTCTGCATTTGTGGGTATATTCTTAGTGACAAGATGTTTTTTAGCGAACCTACGGATTCTGAATCCAGCTATGAAAATAGAAAGTTATACATACAAAAGAAGTTGAAGAAAATATGGAATTCGGCTCAAATTAACTTCCTTTGGCGTATAATAAATGATTTATATTTTGGATACAAAATTTAGTTTAATCATTTGGTCTATTATCTTCACATTCGTGTCAAGTTTCATGACGGCATTCTTTCCCGAAAGCTTGTACGACCGTTCTCTTATATAAATAAGCTCTTCTTCACGACTTGTGTTCTCTTCTTCTAGAATAGCAATATTGATGTTATTTGAGACTATTACAAGACAGGGGATTAATAAAAGTATATTCAATATCTCTCTTTCTCTCATCGACCTGCTCACTCTGTGGGAAAAAACTCTCGCAGTCCATCGGTGGCGGAGTTTTCCGTGTAGTGGGCGCTACTAATGAAGACTTTGTATATATATCTTTATATATATGTATGTGAGTGAAGTTATCTAGAAATTATTTGAAAAAGAAATAATAAATAACATTAAGGTAAAGAGTTTCTTTTAATTAGCAAGTTTTCGATACCTAGAAATTATCTGAAAAATAACATAGAAGTATTTGCCCGTTGAAGAGCAGAAATTTTGCTTGAAAGATTGCGAAATCAAAATTAAAAGAAACACTTTACCTTAATTTTATTTATTCTTTCTTTTTCAAATATATATGTATATTTATCAATTTAATATTTAATTATCTATATTTATCCTTATTTATTCACATTTATTCAATTTTGTATTTAACCTTATACAATCTTATATGAACATTGAAATAAAGTAGTTTCAATCTCTCTCTTTCATACTGAAATATTTATTCAAATGTCACACATTGTAAAACCAATTACATGGGATAAGTATAGAGGAGTATAGATATGTACAACATGCTATACAATATATATTTGCATTGTCAAAAGCATGTTGAAATTGTTTTCAATATTGTACTCCGAATTTTTCCAGATATTCACCGATGTTCAAAATCTCTCTATACCTTTCTCGCAAAACTTTTCCTGTATATAAATTTCTTTTTACCTTTATGTGATTAGCTTTAAAAAATAATAATAATAACATTGATTATTACTGGTATTTTATTACTTACTATTTTTACTGTTACTCCTGCATGTACCCTACATTTCTACTTGGAGAATCTGTATAAGACTGAAAGGTCTTAATAAAGCTTTTTGTTGTCGTTGTACTTAATTCTAGACGTTTCCGTGACTCGCTCACATTCCCCTCATAGCATAAACACTAAAATGTTAAAATATTAAAATGATGAGGTATTAAAATACTAAAACATTAGAATACTAACGTTTAGCAAAATTATCAGGTTGTTGTTGTCGTGTCCAATTAAGAGCCTCAAATGTCTCCATACATCTCTATCACAGCAGTCGCAATGTTCTCTATCTTGGGTGTGTAAAGCTGCTGTTCTGGGTCCATGTCAATTTTCTGTTGTTGTTGTCGTGTCCAATGAAGAGCCTCAAATGTCTCCATACATCTCTATCACAACAATCGCAGTGTCCTCTATCTTGTGTGCGTAAAGCTGCTGTTCTGAGTTCATGTCAATTTTCTGTTGCTGTTGTCGTGTCCAATGAAGAGATATGAAGTTTTTTTTTTTAACAACAACAAAAAGCTTTATTAAGACCTTTTAGTCTTATACAGATCCTTTCAAGCAGAAATGTAGGCTAAATTCAGGGGAAAAGTAATAGCACCTTAATGTTAATATGATTTATGAGACATGCAGCTAACAAAACACAAGTGTGTATAGAAGAAAACACTTAGATGAGATTTTATAACGAAATGATAAAATTGTAAAAAAAAGTTTTAAAATTACAAAATATTTTCTCACAATGAGTTTCTTTTTATTACAAAACGATAGCTTTCAAGTGATAATCGCTCTTCAACGGGCTTAATAAAACATCGACTATATCCTACAATAAATATTTACAAAAACATACGCGCGCAGCGTGGATATTTACAACTGAAATTTTAAATTGGTATGTAATTTAGCAATATTATGGAATGATGCCCTAAAAATGTAAATAGACATATTCCATAACATTGTTAAATTACATATCAATTTTAAAATTTCAGTTGTAAATATCCACGCTGTATGTTTTTGTAAATATTTCTTGTAAGATATAGTCGATGTTTTATTAAGCCCGTTGATGAGCGATAATCACTTGAAAGCTAGCGTTTTGTAATAAAAAGAAATTCATTGTGAGAAAAATATTTTGTAATTTTTAAAGAATAAAAACATGGTAAAAACAGCGAAATGTGCTAGGAACTTACCTGGAAAGAAGCGGCGGGGAAGGGTATCGGTAGTATCATCAGTAAGAGAACCATCGCTCCCTGGCGGGAGCCACCGTACGACGATGCTGCTCGCATGATAGCTAGCAACCAACTGACCATCTCTAGCCAATGACAGCGCGCTTACCACGTGACCCGCCGGACCTCAACAATATCATGAATATGGTAATTGAGGCTTCACCTCATTGTTCCTGTCTGTTGAATAGCGGCAAAATGGCTGGATTTTTCTTCTGCTCTCTTTTAAAATTCCAATTGGGGGAAGTAGACTAATTCCTTTTTTATAATACAATATTAAAAATAAAAAAGGTATATCCTGACCAGGAGGACATGTGCTTTTCAGAAGGCAGAGCGCCATCTGGTGGAACAGAAATCAACTATTCATTGATTTAACCTGTTCCCTGATATTTGGCCAACCCAATTTCTTGATAAATCAAGAAAAGCCAACCTCGAACGCGTTTCACGCTGTTGGCGCTCGTCAGCGTGGAGTAGGCTGTACCACTGCGACCAAAATAATACAATATGTGAGTTTGTGTATACAAAATGTAACGCTTCAATAAAGGTTGGCGTTCAGCGAACCGAAATATTGGAAAATAAATATTTTATTCAATCCAATATATGCCTTTTTACTATCTAATAATACAATATAATACGGCTTATGATTATAGGACGACGTTTGACAAGTTTTACCGCGAAATGTTTTTTTTTTTGTACATCACTCTTCACAATTCATCTTTTCATACTTTCATCCCTAAGGATAGGAATAGTCGTTATTTCTCCTTAAAATAAATTATGATAATTCGTTCTGTAAAAAAAAATATTTTGAGGTAAAACTTATCAAACGTCGTTCTATAATTCCTTTTTATAAAAATATATATAACTCCTTCTATTTTTATATATATATATATATATATTTTTTTTTTTTTTTTGCTTATCCCTAGTACACGTGGTATAGGCCATGATAATCATGGTGGATAGAAGTAGGCGACTGTTTTTACTGAAAGTGCACCACATCACCACTCCTTCTGTTATATAATTATTAATTTTAAAATTTAATTTACAAGGATTATTATAAATATATCTTTATGCTTATTATGAATGATTGTTTTAAATAGCATGTTGGATAACTGAATGCTACGACAGCTAGCGCCACACTGGACCTATCATTATCACAACTGTTTGTTTACCTTCTTCTCAATATTACAATAACTGTTCGCTACCATAACTTTGTTTTTTCTTGCTAAATGGATAATAAAGATTATTATCATATAATCCTCAACGTCCTCATGCCTTCCTACGAGCTGTAAGTACTTAAATCTTACAACAATTAGATTATGAGACTGAATATTGCACGAAATTAAACTAACGAGTTAAGACAAAGAAAAAAGGCTTAGCAAAAATGGCGTCACTCCCGAGCCACGATGTAACCCTAAATAAGCTCGACGGCTATAACTACTCACTATGGTCTTTCAAAATTGAAATGCTCTTGCAAAAGGAAGATCTTTGGGAAGTTGTCACCGAAAATATTCCAGATGAACCTAAAATCGAATGGAAAAAGAAAGACTCAAAAGCTAGAGCTATCATTAATCTAAGCATCGCCGACTCACAAATAGTGCATGTCAAAAACCTACTAACAGCCAAAGCTACCTGGGACACTCTTAAAAATATCTATGAAAGAAAAACACTCTCAGGAAAAATTTATTTGCTAAGGAAACTATACAGCTTAAAACTCGAAGAAGACAAAGACATGCAACAGCACATCACTACCATGATGGAACTTGTTGACAAACTGCGAACCATTGGCGAAACACTAAAGGACTCTCACATCACGGCTATACTGCTTTGCTCGCTTCCAAAGAGCTACTCCAATCTCATCACGATGTTGGAATCAAGGCCTGATGACGAGCTAACGCTTGAATTTACCAAGAACAAACTCCTTGATGAACACACACGCAGAGTAGAAAGCTCGAAAGACGAAAGCACCGCATCAAAAGCCTTAAAAAGCCTCCACGGAGCTTCAAGCCAAAGAAGAGAAAAAGAGAAGAAATTCTGTTCTTTCTGCCACAAACCAAACCACTCCAAAGAAGAATGTTGGCACTATCAAAAGCGAAACAACAGCAACAAAGAGTACAAATATGAAAACTTCAGAAGAGGAAACGCACCAAAGTACACAAATCAGTCGAGTGTCACCCAAGAACAATCAACAAATCAGAGAACAACAAAAGGACCTAACCCAAAAGCTCTCAATTGCACTCAACGAGAAGCAAGTGTACACAACTGGTTCGTCGACTCTGGAGCCACATCTCATATGGCGTACGATGAAAGCTTCTTCACTGAACTTAACAGAGAACAAACACAAAATGTTGTGGTTGCTAATGGCAATAAGCTGCAGGTCAAAGGGATAGGACAAGGAGAAATCAAAGTCATCACACCCCAAGGAAAGACTGACACCTTACTTCTCACAAAAGTTCTCTACATCCCGGAACTAACAGACAACCTTCTGTCAGTGAGTGCGGCCACCTCCAACGGATGTAAAGTGACGTTCAACAGAGATTGGTGTACCATCGAAAGAGACAACACAGCCCTCGCGAACGGTATACTTGACAATGGAATGTACCGACTCCACCTGGATGACAACCCCCAAACTCGCACATTCAAAGCAAATGTTGCAAAACAAAACCACTGCAAGAACAAAAATTGCCTCATGCTCTGGCACGACAGACTAGGACACAGAAATATAGAATCAATTAAGAAGATTCGAAATGAGAACCTAGCAAGAGGACTAAGTCTAAATAACTGTTCGCACAGCACAGACTGCGTTCAGTGCATTCAAGGAAAACTCACCGAAACCCCATTTCCAAAGAAGACAGAGTACAGAGCAACTGAAACGCTTCAACTTGTCCACAGTGATATCTGCGGTCCATTACCAACTAACTCTCTCAGCGGTAAGAGATACTTCATCACCTTCACTGATGACTACAGCAGATACACGAAGACCTACCTCCTGAAAGGAAAAGACGAAGCCTATGAAAAAATAAAAGACTACGTCATCTCAGCACACACGGAATTTGGAAAAAATATCCAAACCATACGGACAGACAACGGTCGTGAGTACGTAAACCGACAAGTCGAAGATTTCCTGAACCAAAGCGGAATCAAACATCAGCTAACAGTCCCCTACTCACCAGCCCAGAACGGAGTAGCCGAAAGGAAAAATCGATCACTAATGGAGATGACAAGATGCATGCTGTTTGACTCAGGACTCCCACAGTCCCTATGGGCGGAAGCGGTTACCACAGCTAATTACCTACACAACCGAATACCCTCGAAAGCTACAGACAAAACTCCATTTGAACTATGGACCAACAGGAAGCCCAGTCTGAAGCATCTAAAAAGATTCGGATGTAAAGCCTTCGCCTATATTCCCAAGATAAAAAGAAACAAGTTGGATAGCAAAGTTATCGAAGGGATCTTTCTTGGATACGATGATCGAAGCAAAGGATACAGAATCCTGCACGACACAGACAACATCACAATCAGCAGATCCGTAAAATTTCTAGAAAAAGAAAATGGGTTTCACCACGCTTCCACAAAAACAACTTCACCACAAGTACTAAGTACAGATCTAACTTCCTCTTATCATATTGGAAATGCAGAGGAAAGTCAGGAACCAGGAACACAACCCGAAAACCTTGAGGACTCAGAAACCGAGGATTACCTTCAACCCGGTACAAGCACAGGAACACAAGTGGTCACACAAAGAAGATCCACGAGACCAACAAAGGGAATACCTCCCATAAGAAATGACTACATGCTGTACAAAACTGAAGCTCAAGACATTCCGACACCCACCAGCTACTCGGAAGTCCTACAATTACCAAAAATAGAAAGAGATAAATGGCTACAAACAATGAACGAAGAACTAAATTCTCTCGAGAAGAACAATGTCTGGGAACTAACGCCTCTACCTAAGGACAAAAAGATCGTAGGATGTAAATGGACCTATAAACAAAAACTCAATTCCAAAGGAGAAATAGAGCGGTACAAAGCCAGACTCGTAGCAAAAGGGTTCAATCAGAAATTTGGCCGAGACTACGAAGAAACCTTTGCACCAATTGTGAAGCATTCTACAATTAGAGCCTTTCCTAGCTGCATCAGTCTACAAAGGGATGAAAGTGAACCACCTCGATGTCAAGACAGCGTTCCTACACGGCGACCTAGATAAAGAACTCTACATGGAACTCCCAGAAGGACTCCATACAAAACAAACAAACAAAGTCTGCAAACTAAAGAAGGCAATTTACGGTCTAAAACAAGCTGGAAGATCTTGGAACACAAAAATTGCAAGCACTCTAATTAAAAACAACTTCAAACAGAGCACTGTAGACCCATGCCTATTCACCAAGAATGAAGAAAACCATTCCATCTACTTGATTCTATATGTGGATGACATGCTCCTCGCAAGCGATTCCGAAATAATCATCCAAAACACTGTAAAAACTCTCGAAAAAGAATTCGAAATAAAGAACCTTGGAAACCCCACTCAATTCATTGGTATAGAAATCTCCAGGAACAGAGAAGGTGAACTCCTACTGAGCCAAAAGAATAAAATCCAAGAACTAGTTGAAAGGTACAATCTCCAAGAAGCGAAACCTACTTTCACTCCCATGGAAAGCGGATATCCCGGTATATCTGATGAAAAACTTCTGCCAAACAACGTCCAATACCAACAACTGATAGGCTCACTATTGTACCTAAGCGTAGTATCCAGACCAGATATCGCAGCTCCAGTCTGCATACTTAGCAGCAGAAACCAGAATCCTAGAAATTGTGACTGGTATGCAGCAAAAAGAATCGTAAGATATCTAAAAACTACTAAAGAACTCGAGCTACGCATATCTAACCAAAAACCTCCCACACTGGAAGCATACAGTGATGCCACATGGGCAAGCGACAACACCGACAGAAAATCACTAAGCGGAAACTTGTTCCTACTGGGATCAAACCCCATCTCATGGATGACTGGGAAACAAGGTTGCGTATCTCTCTCATCCACCGAAGCGGAACTAATCTCCGCAATTGAAGCCACACAAGAACTGTTATGGCTTCTCGACTTGCTAAAGGATCTCGAACTGGAACAGAAAGCTCCAATCTACTTCCACCAAGACAATCAATCATGTCTCAAGATATGTTCATCCGAAAAAGTGTCTTCTAAAACCAAGCACATCGCAACCAAGATCCATCACCTGAAGGATCTTCAGAAGAAGACAGTGATAAAAATGATCTACTGCCCAACTGGCGACATGAAGGCGGACATTCTGACCAAGCCGCTACCAAGGCCGACATTTGAGAAGTTACGCTACAACCTCGTGATGTCTCCACATTCATGCCGGGGATTTGTTGGATAACTGAATGCTACGACAGCTAGCGCCACACTGGACCTATCATCATCACAACTGTTTGTTTACCTTCTTCTCAATATTACAATAACTGTTCGCTACCATAACTTTGTTTTTTCTTGCTAAATGGATAATAAAGATTATTATCATATAATCCTCAACGTCCTCATGCCTTCCTACGAGCTGTAAGTACTTAAATCTTACAACATAGCACACTTTATATATTACTTACATACTTAAATCATTAGATAATAAAAAGGCATATATTGGATTGAATAAAAGATTTATTTGCCAATATTTCGGTTGGCTGAATGCCAAACTTTTATCAAGGCATTACATTTTTTTTTTGTATAAACAAATTCATTATATTTAAAAATTATATGTGTATGTTCCTCTACAGACCTATAAGCTTATGTCCATAGTTCATTAAACACCTCTAAGCTGCCTTCCATAGAAAATACAGGGTATATTCCAAACCAATCCAATACAATAGTAGAGCGGTCTAGAGATTAATTTGGCGAAACCGCTGAGAGGGTTCACTACTGATGAGCCAAGCCCTCTCATTCAATAACTCATATCAGTGCAGTTAGGTCTGTAGAGCTAATATTTGATGATATTTAAAAGAAGCGCATTGCCAGTAAATTTATTTGTGTAAAATTTTAACGATAGATGGCAATTAAATTTAATTTATAAACAAACTCAGCGCCGCATAGTGTTATAATATCACAGTTGAAATAATTTTTAAAAAATACTTTAACTGTGATATTATGACACTATATATGCGGCGTTGAGTTTGTTTATACAAAAATGTAATGCCTTGATAAAGGTTGGCATTCAGCCAACCGAAATATTAGCAAATAAATCTTTTATTCAATCCAATATATGCCTTTTTATTATATAATTACTTATTATACACTTTATGTATTAACACAAAGCAATAACGCGCCATCTATACATATAAAATGAAAGGATTTAAAAACACGAATGTTTCTTTTATACATAATACAAACTTCTACTGCCCTTACTGCGATGAAAAAAATATATCGAGAGGGCTTGACTCATCAGATTGGTGAATGTATTTGGCCAATTGTGGAATAATAAAAAATCAACTACAAAAGTTAGAGACAAGAGTTCCTACCGAATGTTGAGTGAAGAGGTAAAACAAGACAACTGTCAATCAGAGAAACAGTAGCCTTATACAAAACTTACTCCAAAACAGAATTCAATAGAACAAATCGCATCATGTCAATTCTACACCTTAGTGACGAGAAGCAACAGCCCGAAACGCGTAGGTGGTCGACTTTTTTTTATTTATCAAGAAATTAGGTTGTTTAAATATAGTAGAATACAGTATTTCCCATTTCTTTGCATTTCTCTTCAGTTGATAGTGTTTTCATTTTTCATATACACTTTCTGAGGGTCCAAGTTTTGGTTATGTATTAGGTAATTGTACAGTAGAACCTCCCTGTAAAGGACAACACCTAATTGCAGAGCCAAAGTGTCCTTTAGGGAAAGGTGCCAAGGGAAAGGTGAGAGTTGCCAAATAGTAAAAATGGTAATTTTTCAAATGAAAACTGTCCTTTGTAGAGAGGTGTCTTCTTACCAGAGAGTTGCTATATTGTAAAAATTGTAATTTTGCAAATGAAAACTGTCCTTTGTAGAGAGGTGTCTTCTTACCGGAGGGTTGCTAAATAGCAAAAATGGTAATTCTGCAAATGATAACTGTCCTTTGTAGGGAGATGTCTTCTTACCAGAGAGTTGCTATATTGTAAAAATTGTAATTTTGCAAATGAAAACTGTCCTTTGTAGAGAGATGTCTTCTTACCAGAGAGTTGCTATATGGTAAATATGGTAACTTTGCAAATGAAAACTGTCCTTTGTAGAGAGATGTCTTCTTACCAGAGAGTTGCTATATGGCAAATATGATAATTTTGCAAATGAAAACTGTCGTTTGTAGAGAGATGTTTTCTTACCAGAGAGTTGCTATATGGTAAATATGATAATTTTGCAAATGAAAACTGTCGTTTGTAGAGAGATGTCTTCTTACCAGAGAGTTGCTATATGGTAAATATGATAATTTTGCCAATGAAAACTGTCGTTTGTAGAGAGATGTCTTCTTACCAGAGAGTTGCTATATGGTAAATATGATAATTTTGCAAATGAAAACTGTCGTTTGTAGAGAGATGTCTTCTTACCAGAGAGTTGCTATATGGTAAATATGGTAATTTTGCAAATGAAAACTGTCGTTTGTAGAGAGATGTCTTCTTACCAGAGAGTTGCTATATGGTAAATATGGTAATTTTGCAAATGAAAACTGTCCTTTGTAGAGAGATGTCTTCTTACCAGAGAGTTGCTATATGGTAATTTTGCAAATGAAAACTGTCGTTTGTAGAGAGATGTCTTCTTACCAGAGAGTTGCTATATGGTAAATATGATAATTTTGCAAATGAAAACTGTCGTTTGTAGAGAGATGTCTTCTTACCAGAGAGTTGCTATATGGTAAATATGGTAATTTTGCAAATGAAAACTGTCGTTTGTAGAGAGATGTCTTCTTACCAGAGAGTTGCTATATGGTAAATATGATAATTTTGCAAATGAAAACTGTCGTTTGTAGAGAGATGTCTTCTTACCAGAGAGTTGCTATACGGTAAATATGGTAATTTTGCAAATGAAAACTGTCCTTTGTAGAGAGATGTCTTCTTACCAGAGAGTTGCTATATGGTAAATATGGTAATTTTGCAAATGAAAACTGTCGTTTGTAGAGAGATGTCTTCTTACCAGAGAGTTGCTATATGGTAAATATAGTAATTTTGCAAATGAAAACTGTCGTTTGTAGAGAGATGTCTTCTTACAGGAGAGTTGCTATATGGTAAATATGGTAATTTTGCAAATGAAAACTGTCCTTTACAGAGAAGTGTCCTCTAGCGTGAGTGTCCTCTCATGGAGGTTCTACTGTATCACGTAACAAGCTAAATCAACGTTTAGTTGATTTTTGTTATATTAGATGGTTCTTTGATATCTAAAAATGCTCCGGCCAGGAAATGTCAAAAAAGAGAAGTAGACAGTACAAACATATAGTGACAAAATGACAAAATCCCAGTGTCAATCAGCATAAAGCGGCGAACTTCAAAAATCCTAGTTCACTCTATATAGAATTCGATAGATTTTGCGAGTGCAACAGTTTAACACGACTGAGTTAAAGGGGAGGAGACTTTCTAGAGAGTTGGGCATCCGTTGCAATGTGATGATGCGCTAATGCCTACAGTTATATATTGTACAAAATTATCCAATATACAGTTACGAGCGTCATGCGTTCTTCATCTCTTAATTCTTCAGTTTTCATCTCTGTCACCGTTTGCTTTTTTTTTTTTTTTTTTGGAATGGCGCTCTCCTATTGGTTGGCTACGATCACGCCACCTTTGCCCCCCAATCATCCCCCCCCCCCCCCCCACACTCGCCTTTTCGTTCTTGTAACTATTGTGTTGGAGCGGGTCGCTCCTTAAATAAATGCATTTATTAGTTAATAATTAAATGGAATCCTCTCTTTCTTTTTCCCAGTAAGAGACGCCTACGGAAGTCAACAGTACATAGACAGATAAAGCACATAGGCTATAGTTATTAACTAATATATGCATTTTTATTTAAGGCGCCAATTTATAATTGTAACAAATAGTATTTGAATAAAAACTTTCAATAGGGTAAAACACGGGCGTTGCCCGGGTCATTCGGCTAGTTTATTATATTTGAGGTCGGTGGTAGGATAGTGTAAACCTTTGGTTTTCGACCGCTACGACCCGGATTCGATTCCCGCATTGGGCACTTTTTATATATATATATATATATATATATTAAAAAATTGCTTTAATAGCCCCCGATTCTCGCAAAAGTCCAACCCCACCAGCGAGTATAAGTGACCAAACGGGGCTCTGGCACATTTGTAAGTGCAAAGTCGAACTGCTTTTCATATGTGTAGACATGTGGTGCACTTACAGTAAAAGCAGTCGCCTATTTCTACCCACCATGATTATCATGGCCTGTACCACGTGTACTAAGGATAATAATAATAAAAAAAAATATCTTGGGTTTGTTGAAAAAGAACTTATCCAGTTGAGATTTGACAGTATCTGAATGATTGATCTCCGCGAACTAGGGATAAGCAAAAAATATATATATATATTTTATGCACAGAGATAAATTGAGTTGAATTTTTATATTTGTATTTTGTTGAAATTAGATCAAACGGGTTTGATTCATTTAGTCCATTGTTTATTCGCATTATTTTGCTTTGTATAAACAATTATATAATTTAATAGGATATACAGTAGAACCTCTCTCTGTAAAGAACACCTAATTGAAAAGCCAAAGTGTCCTTTAGAGAGAGGTGTCCTCTTACAGGAGAGTTGCAAAATAGTAAAAATGGTAATTTTGCAAATGAAAACTGTCCTTTGTAAAGAGGTTTTCGCTAGCGTGAGTGGCCTCTCATGGAGGTTCTACTGTATTAATAAATATATTCTGATCAGTACAGAGGTAGCTTCGATTTCATAGCATTCTACGAGAGGGGTTATAAAATCGGTCAAATTTACCAAAAAGGCATTTACGCTAGGCCAGGGGTGTTTTTTATATTTATATTTTTTGATACTCTGTAAAATTCCCTCATTGCTTAACGTGTATCTTATAAATGTTGATTTAATTCTTGCCTATAATAAATTGCTGTGTTAATATTTTACACAAATAAATTTACTGGCAAAAGCGTTTCTTTTAAATATCATCAAATATTATCTCTACAGACCTTACTGCAATGATATGAGTTATTGAATGAGAGGGCTTGGTTCATCAGTAGTGAACCCTTTGTTATGAAAACATATTTTGCGGAAGAGCTTTGCTCGATGCAATACTTTGAAATTATATGTATGTACCTCTACAGACCTATAAGCTTATGTCCATAGTTCACTAAACACCCCTAAGCTGCCTTCCATAGAAAATACAGGGTATATTCCAAACCAATCCAATACAATAGTAGAGCGGTCTAAAGATTAATTTGGCGAAAACGCTGAGAGGGTTCACTACTGATGAGCCAAGCCCTCTCATTCAATAACTCATATCATTGCAGTAAGGTCTGTAGAGATAATATTTGATGATATTTAAAAGAAACGCATTGCCAGTAAATTTATTTGTGTAAAATATTAACGATAGATGGCAATTAAATTTATAAATTTAAATTGCTGTGTCATTCTGAAGTTTGTCTTTCCTAATTATCAAATATACAAAGTAAATTTTACACAATTCATATAAGAGTCAAACATAAGTTATGAAAGGATGATATTCATGTATCTAGAGAAACACCTCTCACAGCCTGCTCCCCCCACAGTTTTATGTTGTATTTTAACATGAAAATTTCCCCTTGTCACTTCCCTAGCGCAGGGGTCGTCAAACTTTTGAGTCGGAAGAGCCAAAAATTACATTTTACAAACTTTCAAAGTTTTTAAAGAGCCACAATTTTTTCCCTTGCCAACAATAAATAGTACTCGCATAAATAAGTATTTACGTATGGAACTATATAAAGATCCGCAGCTTCACATTCAAAGAGCCGCATGTGACCCGCGAGCCGCAGTTTTCTGAACCCTGCCCTAGCGTAAATGCCTTTTTAGTAAATTCGACCGATTTTATAACCCCTCTCGTAGGATGCTATGAAATCGAAGCCGTCTCTGTATTGATCAGAATATATTTAAGAATACAGTAGAACCTCCATGAGAGGCCACTCACGCTAGAGGACACCTCTCTATAAAGGACAGTTTTCATTTGCAAAATTACCATTTTTTCTATTTAGTAACTCTCTGGTAATAATACACCTCTCCCTAAAGGATACTTTGCCTCTGCAATTAGGTGTTGTCCTTTACAGAGAGGTTCTACTGTATATTCTATAAAATTGTATAATTGTTTATACAAAACAATAACGCGCCATCTATATATAAAATTAAAGTATTTAAGCACGAATGTTTCTTTTATATACAATACAAACTTCCCCACTACGATGATAAATATATTGGGAGGCTGCACTGAAGGGTGGAATCTCAGAAATGGTTTTCAAGAAAACTATTAACATAATCTTATAGAACAGTGCTGCGTGTATTAGCAGAATCGTCCAATACAGTATTAGAGCTCTAAGAGGCGGTCTGGTAGATTAAATTGGTGAAACCGCTGGGAGAGTTCACCACCGATGTACAAAGCCCTCCCAATATATTTTTTCATCGCAGTAAGGACAGTAGAAGTTTGTATTGTATATAAAAGAAACATTCATGCTTAAATCCTTTCACTTTATATATATATGAAATATAGATATATAGATTGGGCGTTATTGCTATGTATTAATTTATACCTAACTGGTCTTGTCCTTATTGCTTGCGGAAGAGCATTGCTCGATGCAAATATTTATATATAATTCTACTGTCCTAAAAGCTTATGTCCATAGTTTTCTTGAAAACAATTTCTGAGTGTAGCATATATAAACAGAACCGTCCAATACAATGTTAGAGCTCTAAGAAGCGGTTTAGTAGATTAAATTGTCGAAACCGCTAGGAAGGTTCACCACTGATGAACCAAGCCCTCCCAATATATTTTACATCGCAGTAAGGATAGTTGAAGTTTGTATTGTATATAAAAGAAATATTCGTGCTTAAATCCTTTCATTTTATAAATATTTGTTTATGTTTGGGAATTTTTAGACGCTTCCCCTGCTTATCTCATTCACGTTGTCGTAACATCTGGAAATGAACTGATTGAATAACATTATGTAACACATTTTTAGCCTTGGTATTTGAGTGTTATTTCCGGCTCTCTAAAAAAAGTCTAGCAAAGGCCATTTTACCTTCCAAAGTTTGCTTTTTTTATGCTCAGGAGAAAGTCTTGTCTTACATATTCTTATATGAAAAAAATAGTACAAATGTGATGTTGTACTGTGATAAGGTGGATTAATTACGAAATAAAAAAAAGGCATAACTTTATCGTGCAACTGAAAGTTGCTGATCACTGGCGCCATTTTTAGGAATAATTGATTTGGTCAATTCTGGAATAATTAAAAATAGTCTTAGTTAGCTAAAGAAGAACTTGCCCGAGAGCTTTTTTTTTTTTAATTAAGTCAATAAAAAGAGTATGCAGCGTTATATGATATTTTGTAATTTGTCAAACTCCGCAATCCTGTAATAATGAAGACAACAGCTAGATTGAAAGTAATGCTTCTTTAGAATATAGTTATCAATATATTTAATTTTAGTATTGGTGTATTGTCCATGAGGCAGATCAGATCGGTCCATACACCCTGATCACAATACTGGCCAACTGAGGTGGTGGTGTATTGTCCATGAGGCAGGTCAGATCGGTCCATACACCCTGATCACAATACCGGCCAACTGAGGTGGTGGTGTATTGTCCATGAGGCAGATCAGATCGGTCCATACACCCTGATCACAATACCGGCCAACTGAGGTGGTGGTGTCTTGTCCATGGAGCAGATCAGATCGGTCCATACACCCTGATCACAATACCGGCCAACTGAGGTGGTGGTGTCTTGTCCATGGAGCAGATCAGATCGGTCCATACACCCTGATCACAATACCGGCCAACTGAGGTGATAGTGTCTTGTCTATGGAGCAGATCAGATCGGTCCATGCACCCTGATCACAACACCGGAAAACTGAGGTGGTGGTGTCTTGTCCATGGAGCAGATCAGATCGATCCATGCACCCTGATCACAATACCGGCCAACTGAGGTGGTGGTGTCTTGTCCATGGAGCAGATCAGATCGATCCATGCACCCTGATCACAATACAGGCCAACTGAGGTGGTGGTGTCTTGTCCACGGAGCAGATCACATTGGTCCATGCACCCTGATCGCATACTGGCCAACTGAGGTGGTGGTGTTTTGTCCATGGAACAGATCAGATCGGTCCATGCACCCTGATCACAATACCGGCCAACTGAGGTGCCTTGTCTGTATGCATATCCTCTTCTGGATTGATGTCTGCCATATAGAGGGCTGCAAGGATGGCCAGGTATATATGGTCTGGAGTGAGTTGAGTGTTGTGACAGTTATTGCAGTTCCTGTAGGATCTAGTCATGTCTGGGTTTATCTTCATTCCTTTAAAATGCCCTGTTTCTGATTCTTTAAATTTCTGTTGTCAATTCTCTGTTAATGTTGAGGTTGCATATGGGCTGGAGTATTTTGGTTTTTGCAATGGCACCCCCCCTTTCCATGGAGCAACAAGATATATAACTATAATAAAATTGTTAACCATCAATGAGAGAGAGATTGAGATTTGAGGTTTAAAAATATTTTATTGACCTCATACACAAGTCAATGGTAGTAGTATATATAGTAAAATGTATATAGTATATAGTAAAAATGGTTAAAATAAAAGAGGGATAAAGTAAAAGAGTAAAATATATACAGTTATGTACAGTCGAGGAGATTCCCCCAACGACAGAGAGTCCTCCTCCAGACAGTAAGGGGGTTTTCACGTTCTCCCCTCATCTCAAGGCTCAGAAAGAACCTGTGTATGGATGACTTGGCAGACGCGAGGATGGCGAGGGCGTCGTCATCCAGTCCTTGACCAAAGAGCCAGCCCTGCAGGTCGGGTGGTTGCTGTATGATGTTGAAGGCCTCCCGTATGAGGGGCCTGATGGAGCTGCAGGACCAATAGCGGTGGGCCAACGTCAGGTCGCTAGAGCCACAGGCGATACAGGTCTCTCGAGCAGAGGCCGGATGTGCAGGATGGGGAAGAGCGTGCAGGGCCAGCTGTACTGCAATGTCGGCATTGTGCCCTGAAAAGGCGCAACGTCGAAGCGATGGCCAGCCGACGGTGAGAAGAATATTGACAAAGTCTTGCCAACGGTACAGACACAAAGTATAAAGGTATCACAGCATGCAAATATATAGAACATAATCACATATACTTGTAATGTAAAAATATAAGGCCGCAGTCACACCGTTCAGAGAAGATTAATAGAATCGCCAAATGTCGTGGTCCATTTGGATGAAGAAAGAGAAGACTAGAACGTGGCTGATTCCACACTAGCCTGTTCAGTGATTCGCAAATCATGACGTATGCAAGGTGGAATCTGTGGCCACAGGATATGCGTCGGACCTGGAGACTATTGTTGGGTGTTGAGGTGCCTGGTGTATAGGAGCTCCATCTATGAATCCTTTCTTCCTGTTGTTGTTGCTGTTGTCGTGTCCAATGAAGAGCTTCAGATGTCTCCATGCATCTCTATCACAGCAACAGCAATGTCCACTATAATTTCTTCCTGTGTTGAATTTGTATTAGACCGGTGGTCTTAATAAAGCTTTGTGTGTGTGCAATGTAAAAATATGCAAATTCCACCTTTCAATTTCCTGGAAACCAAATCAAACTTCTTACAACATATAAGGTTGTCCCAAAAGTTCGTGTTTTTTTTAAAACGTTGTTTTTCTTATTAATTGGCGAATAATATTATTACGGCGAATACATAATGCAAATACTTTATACATAATACAAAGAAATTATACATAACGGCGAATAATATTATTACGGCGAATACATAATGCAATTACTTTATACATAATACAAAGAAATAATACATAACGGCGAATAATATTGGTATTTCAACTTTTTGCAAGTGTTTACGAACTTTTGGGAAAACCTTGTAATAAGATACACACTGAAAATATCTCGAAATACTTTTTTTGAACTGGAAAATTACCTTTCAATTTCCTAATAAAAAGGAAGGATATGTGTAATATGATAATTTAAAGTAGATTATTTATTCATTTATTCTTATGCGACTTATGGCCACAGTTATATGTTATTATCAATTATTTTATTTCCAAAGCGCTATATCCCGCAAGGGATACTTGCGCCAAACAAGGAGAAAAGTTTATTTACATAAGTTATTTACATTATTCAACGCATGAAAACATTAGAAATCCAGATTTTGTAGAAAGTTTAGAATGTATTTACAAAATGAATTGAACTTTAAATATGATTTTTATCGGAAATCAAATCGTTAGGTTCACAAACAACTAGTTCATTCTTCATTCTATAATCTTGAAATGCTGGGCAATCGATCAGTAGATGTCTTGAGGTTTGTTGCTCAATACCACAAAAGCAACTTGAATCCTCCACTGCCTTTATTCTATTTAAAAAACTTTTGAAACAGTTATATGTTAGTATGGCCGTAGAAGTCAAATAACAAAAAAAAAAAAAACAATAAAAATAATACATTCTGGTTAAAATCAAGTTTCAGAGGAAAAGTTTCTTCAATCTGATCATCTTAGAAGTAAGTCTTCGGCCAGATCAGCCTTTCAACAGGAGCAGTGACAATGGCATGAAACTTGGGTCTACAAGATTGTCTTATTTATGGAACCCGCCAATCTGTTTATGAGCTTAACTGTCTTAATTGAGTTTTCCTGTTCTAAGTCAGCCTGCTACTGAGTAATGCTCTTAATGACAAAAGCAGACGCATTCTACTTCAGAGAAAATAAAGAAGAGTATTCCTGTATATAAATATCATTATTATCATTAAATGTGATTATCTTTTATTTCACTTTTTCCATTTGAATAAATAAGAGATAGAAAGGGGGATTATCTTTTACTTTTTTCATTAGCAGACCCAGTGTTAAATCCATGTATAAGAGAAATTTCTTTTCCTTGGATTTACCCAGACTAATCTATTTATGAGTTTGATTGTATTGAGTATTCTAGCATATAAATATCATTATTACCATGAAATATGATTATCTTTTACAACAACAACAACAACAAAAAAGCCTTTATTTAGGGTCACTGACCCTATACAGGATTCACCAGAGGTATGCATAAGAACAAAGCAGTGAGACAGATTATCTTTTACTTTACTTTCCATTTACAGACTTAGTGGTAAATCTATGTATAAGAGAAATTTCTTTTCCATGGATTTACCCATAGTCTGGATCCCAGACAATCTATATTTATAAGCTTGATTGTATTAAGTAAGTTTTCTTGTTTATAAATATAATTATTACCATTAAATGTGATTTTAGCTTTTACTTTACTTTTCTATTAGCAGACTTAGTGGTAAAATCCATGTTTAAGAGAAATATATTTTCCTTGGATTTACCCACACTAATCTATTTATGAGCTTGATTGTCTTAATTATTTTTTTTACTGTATATAAATTTCATTATTACCATTAAATGTGATACGGGGAGTCGGTGGAAGGATGGTCTAAACCGTTGGTTTTTTACCGCTACGACCCGGCTTCGATTCCCGCATTGGGCACGTTTTTTTTATGATATAAAAAAAATGCTCCAATGGCCCCCGATTCTTGCAAAAGTCCAACCCCACCAGCGAGTTCAAGTAAACAAACGGGGCTCTGGCACATTTGTAAGTGAAAAGTCGAACTGCTTTTCACATGTGCAGACATGTGGTGCACTTACAGTAAAAGCAGTCGCTAACTACCCACCCAGAGATAAGAAAGAAGAAGAAGTTTTCCTGTTCCAAGTCAGCCTGCTACTGAGTGAGTAGTGCTCCCAATCTTAATGACAAAAGCAGACGCATTCTACCTCAGAGAAAAAAAGAAGAGTAGTACAGTATTCCTGTATATAAATGTCATTATTACCATTAAATATTTTTATTATTTTTATTTCAATTTAAAGCGCTATGTCCCCCTAGAGACACTTGCGCTGTCTTTACATTTGTCTATACATTTAGGCCGTGAATAGAATAGTCATATGATATTAACAATGAGAAAGAGAGAAAAAAACGAGAAAAAAGAACCGTGTACAAAAGAAAGAAGTGACTGGCAATATGTACATTAGCATAATATAAATTATCAATTTCTTAAACGATATTTGTTGCTATATAATTTTTAATATATCTATAAAAGGTATTGAGTTTAATATACATTTCTTTACTGGAAATAAAATTACTTGGATCTGTTACTATTAAATTATTTTCTATTCTTTAGTCTTGAGAAACAGGACAATCTAGTAAAATATGTATTGAAGTTTGTTCCTCATGTCAACAAAAACAACTCGAGTCTTCCACTGCTTTAATTCTTTTTAAAAAGCTTCTGAATTACCATTAAATATGATTAGCTTTTACTTTGTTTTTCCATTTACAGACTCATTGGTAAATCCATGTATAAGAGAAATTTCATTTCCTTGGATTTACCCAGAGTCTGGGTCCCAGACATTCTATATTAATGAGCTTGATTGTATTAAGTAAGTTTTCCTGTATATAAATATCATTATTACCATTAAATGTGATTAGCTTTTACTCGTGTATAATAAAACTATACGTCTTAAAAAAGGCTTGTGTGTATTTAAAAAAATATCCCCCGAAAACTTTTCGCTTATCCGAATGTATATATAGAGGGAGTGTCGTTACACGTGTTATTGGACACATCGAGATATAACGACAAGATGACATTCGGTGCTGTTAGATTTTCCTCAATAAGTTATCCCAAACAGAATAAGCGATAGAAAAGATTTTCTTCCACTTTGTCCTTCTCGTTAGCAAGTTTCTCCATTTTTTCCCAAAGTCGATTTGTGATGGGAATTGGGGATGATGTTTTTGTTGTCCAATGGGTGTCCAATGAAGAACCTCAGATGTCTCTATACATCTCTATCACAGCAGTCACAATGTCCTCTGTCTTGGGTGTATAAATCTGCTGTTCTGGGTCCATGTCAATTTTCTGTTGTTGTTGTCGTGCCCAATGAAAAGCCTCAGATATCTCCATACATCTCTATTTCTATCAATTGGGGATATCCTTGAAGTCTTAAACAATTTCTCTTCAACAATTCAACAATTGAATACCACGCTACGTGTGGCATGGTGTTATATATGATAAATCAAATGACAAACTAGAAATGGTTAACAAAATACACTCATGAACAAAACCAAAGGTGTCGTACCTTTTAGCATGTATATATTATTTTATGAAGCAATAGCGCGCTATATATATATATACTAGGCGAATGACCCGGCTTCGCCCGAGAAATCCCTTGGGTGCAATTTCCTTCATACTAAAAGTATATCAATAATAAATATTAGAAGTGCCATCGAATAGCAATACAGAAGTAACACATAAACTACAGGAAAAAAGTGTGTGTGATGGCAAAAATTGTATTATATCAGTGTTTAGGTATTTGATTTAATTAATATAGTTGATATAATAATATATATATATTTATATTATATATAATATAAATGAGTTTTAAAAATTGTTTTAAAAAAATGCATCGGCCGGGAATCGAACCCGGGGCGCCCGCGTGGCAGGCGAGCATTCTACCACTGAACCACCGATGCTTTAAAAAAATGGCCATATTTAGGTATTCATTCCATTCCGGATTAGTCCGCGTAAAAAAAAAGTTCTTCAAATGAAAAAAAGAAATAGCCAAAAATACTAATCAAAATGCAGCCGAAAATTTTCCTCAGGTTTATAAAAAGCGACATGCAAAATTTGGTACCAATTGGTTCAGTAGTTTCTGAGTTTATCGCGAAACAGACAGACATTGACTTTTATATATAGAGAGATATAGTAAACGAAAGCCTTTAAGAACCAATGATTCTTTTACACACAAAATAAAATTTTACTGTCCTTATATATTTCCATCGCAATAAGGACAGTAGAAGTTTGTTTTGTGCTTAAAAGAAACGTTAGTGCTTAAATGCTTCCATTTCCTTTATATAGATGGTGCGTTATTGCTTAATTTATACCTAACTGGCCTCGTACTTATTGTTTGCGGAAGAGCATTGCTCGATGCAAGTATTTATATGTAATTCTACTGTCCTAAAAGCTTATGTCCATAGTTTACTTGAATACCATTTCTAAGATTCCACCCTTCAGTGTAGCATATATAAGCAGAATGAACCAATACAGTATTAGAGCTCTAAGAAGCAGTCTGGTAGATTGAATTGACGAAACCGCTGGGAGCATTTACCACTGATGACCTAAGCTCTCCCAATATTTTTTCATCGCAGTAAAGACGGTAGAAGTTTGTTTCTATGTATAAAAGAAACATTCATGCTTAAATGCTTTGATCTCCTATATATATACAATCTAAATATAAAAATATTCTATAATTTAAAAAATATATTTTATTTTCATTCATTGATAGTTCTACTTGTTTTTTGACCATAGTTTTAGAATACGACGACTTTTAAAATACTTGTTGTAAATATGTAGTTATCTAACCTATTTTTGAAATTCACTAATATAGAACTCATTTCATAAATTCTATATAACTGTGAAAAATGTCTTATTGTAATTTTCTTCAAGTAATTTAAAATAAAAACTACTTGATAGTAAATAATTATTCTTCTGCTTTTCTTTCAAAATGACACGACTGCAAACGATACAATTAAGTACTCATGTACTCAAAAGAACCAGCAATTGATTTCTATCTATTTATTATAACATATATATAATTTTTTTATTATATATATTTTTATAAAGGATAACGTTCGAATTTTTACATGTATGGGAAATCCGCCGTTATATAAGCAAATAAGAAGTGATTTATCAAAGAAGGAGGGCGAGCAGTAACAAGCTTGCTAAAAACACCTGGGTTTAGCTGGCCCGGCTGATAGTACCCTGTAAGGGCTCCTAATCCAAAGATACAGGATGAGTCTGTACTCCATGTTAGGAGCGGCTGCAAATGACGTCTATTCCTCATGTCAGAGGCGGCCATTTCATATTGGAGCTAAGTCGGCCTGTTACTAAGTAGTGCTCCCAGTCTTAATGAGAAAATCAGACACATTCTACTTCACCCAATCATTATGGTTGTCAAATCTCTTTTGATGAGCTCTACTCATCTCCAGAAGACACCATCAACAAGCCCTACAGGCTTGATACCCTGATATGATTGAGTGGAGATAAGAAAGAAGAGTGATTTATGATAAAACTATGAAACTTCCTTAAGTTTAGTCCATGAATGTACGAGCAACTAACTAAAACAATATCTTTAAAAAAATTTAAATATATATATTATTTAATTAGAGAAAAATTTGTAATTCTATATTTATAATATCAAGTACATAATTTCACACCAAATATAGACTAGCCTTTACTATTATTAGTTTATTTATTATTTCATTTTTACCTTTTGATTTTGCTTAGAATTTTTAATGAAACTGAATCCAAGAATTAAAAATTAAACATTATATTTGATCAAATAATCCCTTGAATTAATATTAAATAAAAACATAAGCCTCCAGGGAAAAGTTTCTTTTAAAAATATTTTTTATTTA
This sequence comes from Cordylochernes scorpioides, assembly GCA_030710605.1. Taxonomy (NCBI): domain Eukaryota; kingdom Metazoa; phylum Arthropoda; class Arachnida; order Pseudoscorpiones; family Chernetidae; genus Cordylochernes; species Cordylochernes scorpioides. Next base: position 13,789,863 of record CP092875.1, on the reverse strand, counting down.
AAAAATCTCGAGCTTTCGGGCAAGTACGCCCTTCTACGGGAGAATGCTTTATATGATTAACACGCCAATGAAATATGATTTAAAATTAAATAAAGTCCATTTACTGTTTACATTTGCTTTAAAAGCACGATCAACGCGGGCTTCTGTTGCGCGTGCTTGATTTGGAGGTTATGGGCTGGGCTCAGGGAATATAATGTTATAAATTTCCGGAATATCTATTCTTCTGTTGATGCTATTGTGTTTTCTGGATATGATGGATTCTATTATTAGTCTCTGTAGTCTATTAGGGATGTTGGAGTAATGGGTCTTTGGTTCTGATAGGGAGAAGGAATGGCCTGTTTCTCTTATATGTTGGTATACTAAAGATCTACTGTCTTGATTATCGATAACTGGCAGACATTTAAATATAAGAGTATCAGAACATAAACGAAATATCGATAATCAAGACAGTAGATCTTTAGTATACCAACATATAAGAGAAACAGGCCATTCCTTCTCCCTATCAGAACCAAAGACCCATTACTCCAACATCCCTAATAGACTACAGAGACTAATAATAGAATCCATCATATCCAGAAAACACAATAGCATCAACAGAAGAATAGATATTCCGGAAATTTATAACATTATATTCCCTGAGCCCAGCCCATAACCTCCAAATCAAGCACGCGCAACAGAAGCCCGCGTTGATCGTGCTTTTAAAGCAAATGTAAACAGTAAATGGACTTTATTTAATTTTAAATCATATTTCATTGGCATGTTAATCATATAAAGCATTCTCCCGTAGAAGGGCGTACTTGCCCGAAAGCTCGAGATTTTTTAAATAAAAAATATTTTTAAAAGAAACTTTTCCCTGGAGGCTTATGTTTTTATTTAATAAAACATTATATTTATTTAAAAAAAAACGAAAAATCAAAATTTATTTTAAGGAGAAATAACGATTATTTCTAACCTTAGGGATGAGGTATGAAAGGATGAATTGTGAAGAGTAATGATAAACGGAAAAATAAAAGTGTCCAGGGATGGGAAGGTTAGAAATAATCGTTATTTCTCCTTAAAATAAATTTTGATTTTTCGTTGAAAAGAAACACACGCAGGATAATTTTCGAATGACGTTTTACAATCACAAGCCGCATTATATTATATTGTATTATAAATTACTTTATGTATTATTCACGAACGGAAAAATATGTCCAGGGTAGCCTAGTGGACATGGCATCTGCCCGGTAAGCGGAACAATGTGGGTTCGATTCCCATCCCTGGACACTTTTAATTTTCCGTTTATCATTACTCTTCACAATTCATCCTTTCATACCTCATCCCTAAGGTTAGAAATAATCGTTATTTCTCCTTAAAATAAATTTAGATTTTTCGTTGAAAAGAAACACACGCGGGATAATTTTCGAATGACGTTTTACAATCACAAGCCGGATTATATTATATTGTATATTTATTGATTTACGAGGGGTGTCCCATAAGTCCGTGGCCCGACCATGAGAACGAAATATTAGAAACTACTAAATTCTACCATATATACCATAAAGCCTTGTATAAAGATATGTACAATTTAAAGTTTCTGCAACTAACCGTTTTTTTTTTTGTTTTTTTTTTTTTTTGTTATAGGTTCTGAAAGAGGACAAGAAACAGGAATCATCTAAAATGTAGACAAACGAGATTCGTGCTGTAATAAAATATCTTTGTAAGAAAGGAATGTCGCCGAAGGAAATCTATGAAGATATGGTGGATACATTAAGGGAAGATGCTCCTTCCTATAGCACAGTAAAAAAATTGGGTACCTGCTTTAAAATTAGGGAGGATCAGCACCGAAGACGAACATCGACCAGGAAGACCTGTTGAGTCAGTTACTCAAGAAAACATCGACAAGATACATGATTTGATTATATTGGACAGAAGAATGACAGTTCGTCAAATAGAATAGACCTTGGGTATTCCAAAAACAACAGTGGATCGGATCATGAGAGAACACTTGGGCCTCAGGAAGCTTTCTGCCCGTTGGGTTCCCAAACTTTTGACACCCGATCAAAAGGCAGTAAGGAGAAATTTATCTTCGGACAATCTTGCGTTATTTGAAGCCAATCCAGAGGAATTTGTCAGTAGATTTGTTACCATGGATGAGAGACTCAGGCCCATCGCTTTACACCAGAGCCCAAGCAACAATCCATGCAATGGAGACACTCCGGTTTCCCTCCCCCCAAGAAAGCCAAGACAGTTCCATCAGCAGGGAAGGTTATGGTGTCTGTCTTTTGGGATTCCGAGGGTGTACTTCTTCTAGACCTTCTGAATAAGGGTCAAACCATCACTGGCAATTATTATGCAAATCTTGTGAAGCAACTACGAGAAGCTATTAAAGAAAAAAGAAAAGGAAAGTTGTCCAGGAAGATTGTTTACCATCAAGACAATGTTCCGAGTCATCGGTCGCTGCAAGCCATGGCTGCTATTTATGATTCTGGCTTTGGACTTTTACCACATGCACCCTATTCACCAGATATAGCTCCGTCTGACTTCCACCTATTTCCTCATTTGAAAAAATCACTTTCTGGCATTCATTTTAGGTCAGATGAAGAGGTCATTGATGCTGTAACCTCATTTTTTGAGTCACTTGAAACATCGTTCTTTTTGGAGGGCATAAAAGCTTCAGAAAATCGCTGGAAAAAGTGTATAGACCTTAAAGGGGACTATGATTAAGAATATAAATCCTAATCATTTTATTAGTCATTTTCTTTATATGTCGGGCCACGGACTTATGGGACACCCCTCGTACAAGAGAGAGAACAAAATATAAAAGGAAAAACTAATATTAAACAAAGGAACTTTTTTCTATTTCGGTTATCGCCTATTTACCTGTGAGATTACACACACTCTGTGGTATCAATTAATTAATATATATTAAGAGCGTCTTTACGCAAATTTGGCCTTAAATACCCATTTTCTGATTTCTCGGGAAGCCATTGGGACCAAAAATCTTTTTTGGTCGCAGTAGTTACAGCCTTCTCCACGCTGACGAGCGCCAACAGCGCGAAACGCGTTCGTGGATGGCTTTTATTGATAAATCAAGAAATTGGGTTGGCCAAATATCATGGAGCAAGCTAAATAAACGTTTAGTTTATTTTTGCTCCACTAGATGGCGCTCTGCCATCTAAAAAGCACATGTGCTCGTGGTCAGGAGATGCCTTTTTTATTTTTATTAATATATATATATATATATATAATATATATATAAGGCCATCTCAATTTGGCCAATTGGCCTTAAAACAAAGCAAGCACGTGGTTTACCAAATCAGCCATCTTCTGCTAATACGTTAGAAATAGACAACACTAATGAAAGAATTTTATTGCGCAGGGAAAAAAATAGCATTAAAAGTAGTCTTAAAACAAAGCAAGCAATTTAACGAATAAGTCATCTTCTGCTAACACATTAGAAACAGACGATACTGATTGAAAGGGTTTTATTGCGCAGGAAAAAAAAAAACAGCCTTAAAAGTAGTCTTAAAACAAAGCAAGCAAGTACGTTTACCGATTAAGTCTTCTTCTGCTAACACATTAGAAATAGAAGACACTAATAAAAGGGTTTTCTAGAGCAGGAAAAAAACAAGCCTTAAAAGTAGTCTTAAAACAAAGCAAGAAAGTACGTTTACCAAATGAGCCATCTTCTGTTAACACGTTAGAAACAGAAGACACTAATGAAAGGGTTTTCTAGAGCAGGGAAAAAACAGCCTTAAAAGTAACCTTAAAACAAAGCAAGCAAGTACGTTTACCAAATGAGCCATCTTCTGCTAACACGTTAGAAACGGAAGAAACTAATGAAAGGGTTTTCTAGAGCAGGGAAAAAACAGCCTTAAAATTAGTCTTAAAACAAAGCAAGCAAGTACGTTTACCGATTAAGTCTTCTTCTGCTAACACATTAGAAATAGAAGACACTAATAAAAGGGTTTTCTAGAGCAGGAAAAAAACAAGCCTTAAAAGTAGTCTTAAAACAAAGCAAGAAAGTACGTTTACCAAATGAGCCATCTTCTGTTAACACGTTAGAAACAGAAGACACTAATGAAAGGGTTTTCTAGAGCAGGGAAAAAACAGCCTTAAAAGTAACCTTAAAACAAAGCAAGCAAGTTCGTTTACCGAATAAGTCATCTTCTGCTAACACATTACAAACAGACGATACTGATTGAAAGGGTTTTATTGCGCAGGAAAAAACAAGCCTTAAAAGTAGTCTTAAAACAAAGCAAGCAAGTACGTTTACCGATTAAGTAATCTTCTGCTAACACATTAGAAACAGACGACATTGATGAAAGGGTTGTAGAGCAGGGTAAAAAAAAGCAGACATGAATCAAGGAAGAAGAAATGGCTAGACATGACTAGACGGCGCTTAGTACTGGGTGGGGTTGTTGTAAGCTCTTCTTTTTTTAGGCGCCAGTGGCCGTCAGGTTATGACAGGCCCACAATAAACTCTGATAACCCTTAATCCACGCGTCTGTTTACTTTAGCCTTTCTAGGGTTAAAGCGAGGCCTTCCCTTTCATCTAGCAGAGCTCCTTTTACCGTCCATTAATTACTTTTTTTAGTCACTTTACTTATGTATCGTTCTTTTGTAATGAATACATTTACTGACAATGTGTTTCTTATCATTAATATCATCAAATATTATTTCTTATTATTGGAAAGAAATTATTGAAAATAAAAACATTGCCAGTATATTTGTTTGTTACAAATTTTACCGATATATGGCTATTGTGGTCTCCATTAACAATCCACCTGTACTATTCCTCTCCTGCAGGGCTCCAGTCACAATCTACGTGAACTATTCCTCTCCTGCAGGTCTCCAGTGACAATCTATGTGAACTATTCCTCTCCTGCAGGTCTCCAGTGACAATCTACGTGAACTATTCCTCTCCTGCAGGTCTCCAGTGACAATCTACCTGTACTATTCCTCTCATGCAGGTGTCCAGTGACGATCTACCTGTACTATTCCTCTCCTGCAGGTCTCCAGCGACAATCTTACTGTACTATTCCTCTCCTGCAGGTCTTCAGTGACAATCTACCTGTACTATTCCTCTCCTGCAGGTATCCAGTGACAATCTACCTGTACTATTCCTCTCCTGCAGGTCTCCAGTGACAATCTAGCTGTACTATTCCTCTCCTCCAGGTCTCCAGTGACAATCTAGCTGTACTATCCTCTCCTGCAGGTGTCCAGTGACAATCTATCTGTACTATTCCTCTCCTGAAGGTGTCCAGTGACAATCTCCCTGTACTATTCCTCTCCTGAAGGTGTCCAGTGACAATCTCCCTGTACTATTCCTCTCCTGCAGGTCTCCAGTGAAAATCTAGTTTTACTATTCCTCTCCTGCAGGTCTCCAGTGACAATCTACCTTTACTATTCCTCTCCTGCAGGTCTCCAGTGACAATCTACCTGTTCTATTCCTCTCCTGCAGGTGTCCAGTAACAATCTTCCTACACTGTTCACGCCGTGCAGGCTCCATTGACAATCTATCTGTACTATTTCCGCCATGCAGGCTCCAGTGACAATCTACATGCACTATGCACGTCCTATCCTGCAGGTCGTCAGTGAAAACTTAATAAAACACTAATCGTCCTATATGCACATATTTCCCATATAATTTTGCATATTTTAATTCTTTCTTCCTCTTTTCGCCCATTCATTTTCTACCCTTCTAACGAATATCTGTATACAAAAATAATGTTTTAAGATGATAATAAATTGCTAGAAAATATTATATATTCGAAAATATAGACTCTAGCAATGTATATCCTTTATTATAAAAAAATATATATATATTTCAATAGAAGTGTTACGACTAGCTAGGACATTTGGTAATATTGTCGTATAAAACTGAAGTATCGATTTATTAACAGCCTATCAAAAACAAATACTTTGTGCATTTCTCCAATGCCAGCTCATCACACTGTTTTTACACAGGCTTTGTGATTTTCAACACAATCCATCTGGCCTACAAACCGTAAAGCAGGTGGTCAGCAAACTTTTGAGACGGAAGAGTCAAAAATTGCAATTTACAAAATTCAAAATTTTCAAAGAGCCACAACCATTTTATCTTTGCAACAATAAATTGTACTCGCATAAATAATATTTACATATGGAACTATATAAATAGCCGCAGCTTCACAACCAAAGAGTTGCATGTGGTTCACGAGCCGCAGTTTGCCAACCCCTGGTCTAACGGAATTACAAAAAGGCCAAAATGGTTCCCATAAATGGTCCCACCACCGATATTTGCTGCACGGCTGTAAGGTGCGGGTGTTTGGGAGGGGTCGCAGGTGCCACACACCTGGAACTTCTAATCCGGAGGGGGTAAAGGGAAAAATCCCCTAAATGATCGTCCCCTGGCCCAGATGTGTGTAAACAACGCCTTCTGGTGTTGCTAGCAGTTGACAAGGTGTTTCTTTCTTTCCCTGTTCTGTTGTTTATCGCCACACACAGTCCCTCCCCCTTCTAGATTGTGTTGTTTCCAGTAACTTCTCTGCACCTTCTTCCCTTTGACTTTACAATCACAACAAGGGTTGGAAGTAATCCAGGGTTAAGTTTCTTGCACCATTTTTATTTCTCTAGCTTTCGGGCTAACATGCCCTTCAACAGGAGACCTACAAGTATGACTTCCAACTATACAGGTCGATTTATTAATAATAAAATTAACAAGTAATCTAGGGTTAAGTTTCTTGCACCATTTTTATTTCTCTGGTTTTCGAGCTAACATGCCTCCTTCAACAGGAGAACTAGAAGTATGACTTCCAGCTAACTACACACCTGATTCAATAAAATCTACAAGAGCAATCCAGGGTTAAGTTTCTTGAACCATTTTTATTTCTCTCTTTCAAGATAACATGACCATCAACAGGACAACTCGAAGTATGACTTCCAGCTATACATGCCGATTTTATAAAATTAACAAGAAATTCAGGGTTAAGTTTCTTGCACCATTTTTTATTTCTACAGCTTTCAGGCTAACATGCCTCCTTCAACAGGAGAACTAGAAGTATGACTTCCAAGTAAATATACACGCCGATTTATTAATAATAAAATCGACAAGAGCAATCTAGGGTTAAGTTTCTTGCACCATTTTTTATTTCTCTAGCTTTCAGGCCAACATGCCCTTCAACAGGAGAACTAGAAGTATAACTTCCAGCTAACTATACACGCCAATTTGATTAAAAAAAAAATAATAATAATAATAAGCAAGCATACAGGGTTTATGTTTCTGGCACTATTTTTATTTCTCTAGCTTTCAGGCCAACATGCTCTTCAACAGGAGAACTAGAAGTATGACTTCCAGATAACTATACACGCCAATTTAATAAAATCAACAAGTAAATCAGTTCTTCAAATTAAAGACACTTCGGCCAGTAAATATTTTTTATTGTCTCGACGTTTCGACAAAACTCTAAACATTTGGCAAGGCGTTAACAATTATTCTCGTATTAGAATCATTTTAACGCCTTGCCAAATGCTTTAATTTTTATTTGTTCCTGACGAGGACATTTTTTTTTTTCGAAACGTCGAGAAAATAAAAAAAGATCTACTGGCCCAAGTGTTTCTTAATTCTAAAAAAGACATTCAATTACGCTCGTGAAGGAGATGGTAAAATTAAATTGTACCATACTTTCACACTAAATACAACTTTCAACAAAACACCGTAAGACGAATTACACAAGTATTGTCCAATTTTAAAATGACAACCGCGCATCCAGTAGATGCATCACTTGCAGAAGACAAAAGGAAGAACGCTATCTTTACGATAAGAAAAGCAGTGTTAAGTATCTTTTATTAATCTTTTTCTCTAGCTTTCAGGCTAACATGCCTTCTTCAACAGGAGAACTAGAAGTATGAATTCCAAGTAACTATACACGATGGCGTGTATTGCTAGCTGGAAGTCAAACTTCTAGTTCTCCTGTTGAAGGCTATGTTAGCACGAAAGCTAGAGAAATAAAAATGGTGCCAGAAACTTAATCCTAGATTGCTTGTTAATTCTATTTATTTATAAGTCAGGGAAGAAGGTGTAGAGAAGTGTATGACTGGAACAACACAATTTAGAAATTTGAGGATAACCATCTGACCTTGAATCGAGGCAAATCTAAAATATTGGTGTTTTGAAATGGAGGCCGTATAGGCAAAAATGAAAGATGGTTTGGGGGGGGGACAAGAACCTCTGACTAAAATTAATAAATATATGTATTTAAAGGAAGTATGGAAAATTATGACTAATTCAAAGGATTTGACTAAAGCTTTCGACACAGTACCACATGATTTACTTTGGCAAAAATTGCATAAAATGGGCATTAGCAATAAATTTGTAATGCTGATAAAAAACTTTTACCAAGAAGCTAAGATTACTATCCGATGGAAAGGGCAATATTCAAGTAATGTGAAAATTAATTCTGGAGTGTTGCAGGGAGAATCACTTTCCCCACTTTTATTTATATTATATATGGCCGACCTAATAGAACTTTAAAATAACTCAGCACTTACAGGATTTCATCTCCCTGATTTCGGTGTTTTACACCTACTTCTGTATGCGGATGACATAGCCATAATTGGAGAATCGAAAATTAATCTACAAATTAAAATCAATTTACTAAAGTCTTACCTGGATAATAACAAATTAGTTTTAAATGAAAATAAGTCCAAAATAATGGTATTTAGAAATGGAGGAAGACCGGCAAGACACGAAAACTGGTACTGGGGGGGCATCCCACTGACTGTTGCGTCCAATATTATATATTTGGGATATCCATTCACTACCACTAATAATAGCAAAAAGGTAGCCCTCTTTTATAAAGCCAAAGCAAATACGGCAATAAATGCAAATATTAGACTGATAAAAAAGGAAAAAATTAATTCATTAAAAGTTGCACTGAATTTATTTGACTCAGTTATTAAATCAATACTACTCTATGCGGCCCCTGTGTGGGCTTGGGACAATACTGATATTATAGACTAAATACAGAATACGTTTATCAAAAACTTTCTGAATCTACCAAGATATATACCAGGGTATATTGTAAGGCTGGAAACAGGCAGAATATCTCTGACTTTTACAACGATCAAATTAATTATGAAATATTTCATTAGATTACAAAAAATGGAAGACAATAGACTACCTAAGCTATGCTGGAATAGATTGAAGGAAATTTCCTTAATGACAAAAAAAAAAACTATAGGATTCTGTAAAATATCATGGATATCATCAATCATTGTGGACTCACACGGCTAAACTTTAGGTTAAATTATAATGACATACAGATCGAACTTCCGAATATACTAAAAATAAAAATTGAACAGCTATTGCAGCAAGATCTGGCAAAATTATCTCTTACGAAAACATACTCAAACTATAGGTTACTTTATGATTCATTCATTCCAGAACATTATTTTTCATGCAATCTGTCCTCAGCTTTAGTGAGTTTTATTGCACAGATCAGATTAATATCAACATTGATCAAAGAAAATCATATTTACGTAATCAAGAAAGAAGATTTGTACTGTAGGTTATGCGGAAGTCAGATAACCGATGAAATATACCATTTTACTGCTGAGTGCGGGGATCTGGAAGGAGAGAGAAAAAAGATCCTGAAAAGTCTTCCTAGACCGCATTTGAACTCAATAAAGATAATAAAAACTGTTTCAGATAAGAAAAGTTGGGCAATAGAACTGTTCAACTATCAAAAAGCGGTTGTAAATAAAATTGCACTCGTGGAAGAGAGAAGAACAGGGGCACAATAAAAAAGTCACCCTGTTTACCATACCTTAATTGTAAATACTCTATCTCTCCCTTTTCTCTTGTGTTGAATATTGTCTGTAATTCCACGGCGAATCTGTACAGGGCAAGACGCCCTAATAAAGTTGTTTTGTTGTTGTTGACTAATTCAAAGACGATCCCAATAAGAACAGCATTGAAACTACTGGAATCGATTGTAATAAAAAGTAGTAAAATTTACTTAACCCTGTTGTTGTAGTTGCTTATTCCTCAAGTCGTTTTAACGATCTCCATTAGGTTCCATTGTCTCAGCTTTCTATTATAGTCCTGGGGTTTTCCCTGAGGTCTTTTTTGGAGGATTTGATACAATTCAATAATGTAATAATTTACCTAATGCCCAATTTGTATAATTTATTTTCGCCATAATTAGAATGTTAAAATGTCAATACAAATTCACCATCTATAAATCTGTACAAAATAAAGGTGGGAGCCAGCGCGCGTGCTCACGAGTGTGGTACAAGTTCTTTTTCGAAGCATACATGCACAACGCTTGCGCCCTTCCATTCGACCATGAGTAAGAGTCGACATGTTCAGGACTGGCTGGTTGGGAATCGTATTTGGGGCATTTCGGGAATGTTTTGATTTTTCCATTAAATTTGAGCATTCTAAGATCTCCTGTTCGTAATCTTGAAATTGCCGTTTGTTCTTCCCTAGTAAGGGTGTGGAAAGAAGATTCGTTAGAAATGAGGGTGTACCAGGGGTGGTTTAGGGTGGACTTCCAGAGAGAGGTTATTTTTTGCTTGTGGATGGAAGATATTTCTGAATAGGTGAGTTGGGAGTTTTCAGGCTGGCCCTTACAGCCTTCTTTAGCCATCTGGTCAGCCATCTCGTTTCCGTCTATGTGAACGCGAGAGGGGATCCATTGGAACGTGATTTGGTTTTCCTGTGAGATTTTTTTTGCGGATTTTGATTATTTTTGTTGTTGTTTTGACTTAGGCAGAATCCATATCTTTTATGTGTTGTATAGCACTGAAGTTGTCAGAGGGAATCCAGATGTTTTTGTTGGAGTTAACTCTACTTAACCCTAGATTGCTCTTGTTCATTTTTTTTAAAAGTCACTTCTCTGTAGCGTTTTTCTTTTTGTCTTCTGTAAGTGATGCGTCTACTGAATGCGCAGTTGTCTTTTTAAATTGGACGATACTTTTGTAATTCATCTTACGGTGTTTTGTTGAAAGTTGTATTTAGTGTGATAGTATGGTACAATTTAATTTTACCATCTCCCCTTCTTTCGTAATTGAATGTCTTCTTAGAATCACACACACACAAAGCCTTTATTAGGGACTTGCCCCATACAGATACTCCCAATTGGGTAAGGTAACAATCATCTTGTGTTATTTACATAGGTAGTAAGATGGAAATTGAACTGGCTTTACCTTTCGTCTCAATTCGTCATCAATTGTTGACTGGTCCTTACATAATGATGATCTAAAAAATTTATAGTAAGCTATTGCCTTAGATTTGTTTGCTGATATTTTGGAAAGCAATACGTAGGGTGAAATGTTGGTACATTTAAGTTGCTGATATAGGGCCTTCCTTTCTTCATCAAGGGCTGTGCAATTAAGCAGGTAATGGGGAGTTCTTCAGTAATTTCCTTGTCACACAGTGTGCATATTAGGTTTTTGGCCTCAAACGTGAGAACGTGGTATTCTCGATTGAGCTATGCATCGTTTGACTGGTAACGGAAAATTATCGGTTAGGTAGCATTCTGTTTCTATTGACGTATGGAACTTTTTATAATGTGGATAAAGTTTTGAATTTCTTATTCTTGATTGGTCTTCTTGTATTGTTTGATCTGACATTGTCCAAGTAATCAGAGGAATATAACTTTGCACTAATTTGTGATCCGAGAATCCGATAAGCCATGAGAAACCGGTGTATTTAGTGTATTTGTTAAACTATTTGTAAATCCAATATTTTGTCTTGTAGAGGTATAAACATCCCACAAGTGAGCCAAACAGATTGAAGGTAATCTCGTAGTGTCCATTTTTAGCATTCTTAGCCAGAATTTTTCCGATAATTTTTTTGCTATCACTGCGAGAGATGTTCTGTCAAATTATATTGACAAATATTTGCAATCTTATCTTATCTCAGGTTTTAGTGGAAAGAATTTGTGTTTTCGTTTGTTTGTGAACAAATCTCTCCCGCCTTCTCATTGGACGAATGTGGCCATGTTTGTATATAAAGGGGGCTATGGTATGAGTCGAGGCAAGTGTGGTGGATTATCGTGTGGAGACGCTTAAAGTGTTCTCTGCGTGCTATATCCCTGTCTGGCAATCTCTTCGCATACCTTTGTAACCCCGGTCCGATCCCTACCTAAGCAGCAATAAAGCTAAGTATTGTTTTTTATTTTATTTAACAAATTGTGATTTATTATTTACTTTTTTTGTGTGTGTTGTACTTTTGAGTCCACGATTTTTCTGTGTTCAAGTTACTCTTACTGTAGGCCCTAGTATATTGTATTTGTGTGTTAACCCGTATATAGTAACTTTTGCCATTGGCGAGCCTGCCAGGATTACTGGTGTTTTGCACGTGTAAATTCCTGTAATTTTACGTGCGGTTTTTTCTTTGATTGAGTGGTTTATTACTATTTTTTGTACTCCATCATGTTCGCGAATTCTATGCTCAACTTGTCAGTGTTTAATGGGGTTGATATCGAATCTTTCATTCGGGAAGTCGAGCTTAAAGCTCGAGTAGGCAAATGGGATCCTGAGGTCAAATCATTGCTCATGTTCGAGGCTTTATCCCCTGAAGTTAGGTTGAGCTTAGAGGAGATGGGTATCCGTAACGATAGCAGTTTCAAAAGTATTGCTAATAAACTGAACATATTGTACCCTAAGAAAGCGCGTGGTATTAGGGAATGCCTTAAATTAATAGAAGGTCTTAAGCAGAGAGTTGGGGAAAGTCCTATGGTTTTTAAAGAAAGATTCCTGGCCATTAGAGATAAAGTAGAGTACAGTTTTGACGATAGCCTAGTGCTCGAAATTTTCCTCGAAAATGTGCTTGATAAGTATAGAGAGGCTATTCTTCGCAGTGAGGCTAAATCAATAGACAAAGCAGTCAGTGTCATGGCCACGGAGGATAGTGTAGAACACCGTTGCAGCTTTATGAAAGGGGTATGTTCAGTAGAAGGGGTTGAAGAAATAAATAGCATTAAGAGTGAGATAAAATGCTTAGTGCCAGTGTAAACAGGATGAAGCACGAGAATGAGCAGTGTATTACAGATCTTAGAGGTGAGATATAAAAACTGACTAAATTGTTGGGCGAAATCAGGCTGAGTCCACCTGAGTGTAGCTTAGGACATATAGCTAGTGATTGCTCAAGACAGTCTTCTATGTTTTCCAACCGCAATACTCTTGACAATGCTGAGATAGTGAACATACGTTCATATGGAGGAGATCAGTTTAGAAATCTGCCAATAGTTAAGGTTAATATTAACGGCAATATGTGGCACCTGTTATACGATACAGGAAGCCAAGTCAGTATTATTGATTCCGAAAAGTGTAATGTCTTGAAGGAGAATTGGGACGATGCACTTAAAACTTTACGTATAGTTTCAGTGACAGGCCACGAGCAGACACTTACACGTGTTAAAACCTGTAGAGTTGGTAACGAAAACGGCAGCCAGCTGGGAGAGATAAGATTCTGGTTAATGTCACTCGGAGATAAAGGCTACGACGGGATTCTGGGAATCAATGATATAAGGAGATTGAATATCCAGTTGCCTCCCGTACGGGAACGTTGCAACATGATTTCCTTGAAAACAGAAGACCATGATTATGTAGACCTTAGCTGCGTTGCCAGTGAACATAGACCAATGGTTTCAAGCTCCATAGATGAGAAATCAGTGAGACGCATTGAAAACGAGGCTGTAAAGTTGCCACCTACTGAGTTTAACAGAAGCTGTGAGTGTAGCGCTGAGTCTGTTAATAGTTTTAGAAAGCCTACTTGGGCTGAGAGGTTAAGGGTGATGCGGAAAGCAAAGGAGACTGTCAGACAGTTTATGTCAGGTAATTCTGCTAAAAAGCTTATGAATCCTAGGCCACCTTATACCAAAAGTTTCGACAGAGGAGATCTGGTAATGCTAGCTGTTCCTAAGACTGAAGGTTACTTCAACGTCTATGGGCCTTTCCGTGTGGAAGCTAGGGTCTCCGATGTTAACTTTAGAGTAAGAGGGGTCACCATGCACGATGTGAAAGTTGTACATGTCGATAGGATGAAAGCGTTTAGAAACAGACGTTAAGAAGAGCTTTTAGCTCTTGGACTTGAGAGAACTGAATGGAATTGGATCGTTCGGTTTCTCATCAAGTGAGCGTCTGTCAGTACCCTAAGTCTACCTAACTTACCCAGCCGGTCCCAGATGAAAGCTTATTTGGTCCCCCATTAAACTCTGTCTGCTAAAGCATATTATATATGTGTGTTTGGTAATCACTCATGGTAACTCACGTAGTATGCGCAGATTATTTTTTTATGTTTCTTTTGGGAGGAGCAAGATGGAAGGCACCTTTATGGAACGACCCGGATGCCTACTTCTCCTCTCTTCAGTTTTTTTTTTTTTTTTTTAAATCTTTATAACATGGCTCCCGTGAGCTTTTTCCCTCCCGACAGCGGGAGGTTTTCCTTACGGGACAATGGGAATGTTTGGGAGATTTGTTAGTTTCTTTTTTTTTTTTTGAAGGATACCTTTTGTCAAATTATATTGACAAATATTTGCAATCTTATCTTATCTCAGGTTTTAGTGGAAAGAATTTGTGTTTTCGTTTGTTTGTGAACAAATCTCTCCCGCCTTCTCATTGGACGAATGTGGCCATGTTTGTATATATGGTATGGTTTTGTTCCAGGAGTCCGGGTTATGTACAGAATAATAATAAAAAATGAGTCGAGGTCAGTGTGATGGATTATCGTGTGGAGACGCTTAAAGTGTTCTCTGCGTGCTATATCCCTGTCTGGCAATCTCTTCGCATACCTGTGTAACCCCGGTCCGATCCCTACCTAAGTAGCAATAAAGCTAAGTATTGTTTTTTATTTTATTTAACAAATTGTGATTCATTATTTATTTTTTTTTGTGTTGTACTTTTGAGTCCACGATTTTTCTGTGCTTAAGTTACTCTTACTGTAGGCCCTAGTATATTGTATTTGTGTGTTAACCCGTAAATAGTAACTTTTGTCAGTTCTTCCTGTTTCTATCCTTAAAATATATCCTGATGTATAATTTAGGAGATTTAGATATCGTCTCAGAAAGATATCTTGGATTTTATTCAGTATTAACTCTGGTTCATCTGACCAGATTGGAGAAGCATATAGTAGAGTTGTTATAACTATGGTATCGAGCAGCTTCATTGTTGAGTGAAAAGAATTTAACTTGGATTTCATAAGAATCTCCCACACTGCTCCTATAGCTGCTATGGCCTTACCCTTAAAATGAAGAGCTGTTTGGGTAAATGAAATTGATGGGGTTAGCGGATATACCAGGTTTAAATATTTCTGTGTAGAGTTTATAATTTGTTGGCCCCAGTACCATTTTTCAGATCGTGCTGGTTTACCGCCGTTTCGAAAAATAATTATTTTTGACTTGCTTTCGTTCAAAGTTAAAAAATTAGTTTCTAAATATGTTTTTAAAATATTAATTTTCATTTGAAGATTAATTCGAGATTCACCAATTAAAACTATATCGTCCGCATAAAGCAGTATATGTATGTTTCCAAAGTTAGGTAAATATATTCCTGGCAAATTCGAGTCGTCAAATATTTTGCTTAGATCATTTATGAAAAGCAGGAATAAATATGGAGAAAGTCTTCTTAGAATCAAAAGATACTTCGGCCAGTAAATATTTTTTTTATTCTCTCGACATTTCGACAAAAATATTTTGTCCTCATCAGGAACAAATAAAAATTCAAGCATTTGGCAAGGCGTTAAAAATTATTCTCTTATTAGGATAATTTTTAACGCCTTGCCATATGCTTTATTTTTTAGAAGCCATAGAAACCAATGAAGGCAACTAAACAATAAATAAAATGCATTCAACAAAATATAAGGAAAAGTGTCATAGCATTAGATGAACTTCGAGCCTCTCTTCTGTCCAACCCTCCTGACATATTATTTATTCAAGAGCCTTATATGTTAGGGAATGATGGAATATTCAATAATGACTCACAAATTGTTTATTCTAAAACTGATAAAACAGTCTACACAGCAACGATTATTCTTAACAGTAGCATTAAATATATGACAATAGATAGATTCACTAATTCTTTTTGTACAACTATTTCTATACATTCAGAGAATTCAAATATTATTATTTCAAACTTCTACATTCACCCTAACAATCTCGGTAATACTCACCAAATATTTATTAAAGAACTTTTGGAGACTTTCGGGCTACAGCCAATAATCCTCTGTGGTGATTTTAACTCTCGACACCCTGTATGGTACGACCGAATAATTAACTCAAATGGTTACAAATTCCACTCTATTGTGGATGAATACAACTTGTTTATCCATAACCTTAAAGCGCCTACATGTCGAAATGCCAGTATAATAGATTTAACAATATCAAACAAAAATTATATAAAGTTGATACAGAATTGGAGCACATCAACTTTTACAAGTATTTCCGATCATGATGCAATAACATTCGACATTCGATATAATTACAGGGTGCAGAGAATTGGACAAAGATCAACATGGAAATTCATTGAAAAAAATGCCAACTGGGAAACATTTACTGAAGAGATATCATTTCAAAATGTACATAACTTGTCGAACGAAATAAATCAGCCATCTCATACTACGGATGTTGACAGGATCGTGATTAAACTTACGAACATAATTAGTGAGGCAGCTTATTCGTCTCTGAAAATCAAATCAAACTCTTTCAAGCATATATCCAATATTAGGTGGTGGAATGGGAATTTTGAAAAAATAAAAAAAGATTTTCATTATATTAGAAACCTATACTATCGGCATAGAATTATCAATAAAATAACTTTTAAATTTGCAAGAAACAAGTACATTAACACTATCGAAAGAGCTAAGAAAAAAGTTGGAGAATATTCATTGAAGAAAATGATTCAAACACCTCATTTGGTAACGCCTATAAAAATTTTAAATCTCTGAGATCATCCAACAACAATAGAGGACTTCCAATGATCCATAATATACCGGATACTTTAAAAAAAGAAAAAATGAAAAGTCTCTTGAATGATTTATTTCCAGATGATGATGTACACTCAGATAAAGAGGAGCATGTTATTATTAGAAGCTATAAACCTGAATATAAAAACAAAAATAACATTTTCATAGAAATAAAAGATGTTGAAAATATCATTTTAAAATTAAATATCAAGAAAGCACCAGGTCCAGATTTTATCAGCATTAATATGATCAAACATGCAGGTACACTTTTAATCCCGATTTTACAACAAATGTATTGAATTAGGTTACTATCCGGATATATGGAAAGACTCTACGGTAAAGATCATTCCAAAACCTGATAAAATTAACTATGAAACAAGCAAAAGCTATAGACCAATATCCATTGACGTCAAACATTTCTAAATTTTTGAAACCATAATTAAAAACAAAATCAATAAATATTATGAAGAGAACAATCTAATGAGTCCAAGGCAACACGGATTTACTAAACATAAATCAACGAACAGTGCAATGGAAGATATAATGGAAACCATACTGAAACTCAGGCAAGGAGAACTGACTTCTTTGATTACAGTGGATATATCAAGCGCATTCGACAACGCATGGTGGCCAGCAATTATTAGAAGACTCGATTTAGATAACACTCCCTCCAAACTAATAAGAATTATACAATCTTATTTAAGCAGTGAAAGAAGGGCTAATTTTTCATATGAGGACACAAATGTTACAAAAAATGTGACAAAATGATGCCCTCAAGGCGGTCCTTTATCTCCAATATTATGGAATATTTTGTTAAACGACTTGCTGAAGAGTTTCAAACATCCGAACGCAGAAATAATTTGCTACGCAGACGACGTTTCCATCATTTGCTGGAGCAAGTCTGTCGAGGACCTCAAAATATTAAGCGAATATATTCCATGCTACGTGATCCAATGGTGTAATAGAAATAAATTATCAATAAGTCCAGAGAAAACGAATTTACTTTACTTACATAATAAACCTATACTTCCAATTGAAATACCGAATATTATTTTAAACCCAGTAGATGAAGTTAAGATATTAGGCATAAAATTCTCAAATTCTATATACAGTTATCAGCGTCATGCGTTCTGTCACCGTTTGCTGCGCCACCACCTGGCGCGACGGTGACCTTGAGTGACGTAATGATAGGGTAGGAACAAGAAATCACTTGCTATCATTATCATATCATTTTATGTATATATCAGATTTAAAATATATTCATACAAAAAATCTAAATAATACAATTTTCAAATATCGTTGTGAAAATTTACATTTTTATTTTTATATTTTAAAAACACACAAAGATTGAAGCAGGACGTTTCAAAAGAGTGCCATCCACGACGCCAATTTATAATTGTAAAGAATAGTATTTTAATAAAACATTTAATTGGGTAAAACCCGGGCGTTGCCCGGGTCATTCGGCTAGTCATAGAATAAAAAAAAATATTAATTTTACCCCACATATCAACGACATTCTGTGTAGGATCGTAAGAATGAAAATTTTTCTGTTTTCACTTTGTGGAAATATATGTGGGGAATATATACTAAAAAAAGAATAATTTTGTATAAAACAATTATCAGGCCAGTTCTTACATATGGTTCAGAAATATGGTATAAATTTATAAATAAGCGATGCAAAGAAAAACTAAATTCTACTCAATATCAAATTCTTCTGTGGGTGAGCAGAGCCTACAAAACTACATCTTCCAACTGTGTCCATAGTCTTGCGAACATCTCCCTTCTCACAGATTATATTGAATCTAAAATAATTAAATATGATTTGGCTCATCTTTCGACGAAGGTTCAAAATGCTTTTAGACCGCATTCTCCGAGTATAATTGGTTCATTTTTAATTGCAAAAATGGATGAATTATTTATAAAAACAAATGAAACCTTCCAAAGCTTTTTCCCGTTTGGAATTCCAACATTTTTCCGTTCGAATTTTTATAATGCTCAGTTTACAACTAACCATGGAAATTTTAAGGGATTTTTATCAAAAATTGGAGCGGTTGAAGAGACTCTAGCTGTCATTGTGGCAACGAATTCCAGGATTTAAGACACCTACTGCTGGAATGCCCACTCTTTTCTAGCGCTAGACAACAGACAATAAATAATGTTGTAGATCTATATCAATTTGTAAATAGCAGAGATAATTATCATAGATTTAACTATTTTTGTAAATATATTTGTGATTGTCTTTCGGGCCTGAAAGGTTCAGGTTCCTAATATATATTATTTTTTTCTCTTTTTTATTTTTAATTCCTTTTCTTGTATAATATGTTTATAACTGTTTCTGTTTTAAAAAAAAATGTAAATCGACGCAATTATCCCTAGCCGGGATATCGCGTTTTGTGTGTTGAAATAAACATCACAATGTAGGTGTTTTATTATTATTTTCATTATTATAAGCGGAAATACATTGAATACAAGGATCTCTTTATAAACAGTAAGGACTCATATTTAAAATTTAGGAAATTTTGTAAATATATCTATGATTTTCTCTCTTGGTTAAAAAAACCTTAATTGCTAACTATGTATATATTTGTATTTGTTTTAATTGGTTATTTTGTTGTTTTTTTTTTTTTTTTTTGGTTTCAATTGTTTCTGTGAAATAGTTCTCTGGGTTTTGTTGCTTGACGCAAGCATTCTTTGTGGGAATATCGCGTTTGATTTGATGATAAATAAATAATAATAAAACGACATTTGAAATACTATCCCGCATGTGTTTCTTTTCAACGAAAATTAAAAAAAATATTTAAAGGAGAAATAACGATTATTTCTAATCTTTTGGATGAGGTATGAAAGGGTGAATTGTGAAGAGTAATGATAAACGGAAAAATTCACCCTTTCATACCTGATCCAAAAGGTTAGAAATAATCGTTATTTCACCTTGAAATAAATTTTGAATTTTCGTTGAAACGAAACACATGCGGGATAGTATTTCAAATGTCGTTTTACAATCACAAGCCGCATTATATTATATTATATTATAAATTACTTTATGCATTATTTACGAACGGAAAAATATGTCCAGGGTAGCCTAGTGGACATGGCATCTGTCCGGTAAGTGGAACACTGTGGGTTCGATTCCCATCCCTGGACACTTTTATTTTTCCGTTTATCGTTACTCTTCACAATTCATCCTTTCATACCTCATCCAAAAGGTTAGAAATAAACCTTATTTCTCCTTGAAATAAATTTAGAATTTTCGTTGGAAAGAAACACATGCGGGATAGTATTTCAAATGTCGTTTTACAATAACAAGCCGCATTATATTATATTGTATTATAATAAGTTTTTTTCTTCAATATTTCAATAGACCCCATAAATAACCACGCATTGTAACTACAAGTTTCAAATAATAAATATAAGAACGGTAAAAAGCTGTATTTACTATGACTCTTTTATTAGTGTTTTCTAAATAATTTTAACAAGGATTCATTTTTACTTTTTAAGGTCGATTTTCCTTGTGTGTTTAATTTCATTCTCTTGACATACCTTATCTATAAGTTATGAAAAAGACATCTCCTTATCGTGCAACTGAAAGTTGCTGATGACTTGCGCCATCTATCGGAATAAATATTAAATAATCTCGTTGTTATTTAGAATAGTTAATTAATAGAATAGTTTATATTTATTCCGATAGATGGCGCAAGCCATCAGCAAATTTCCGGTACAATATCACATTTGTACTATTTTTTCACACTTATCTATAAGGTTGTCCCAAAAGTTCGTGTTTTTCTTAAAACGTTGTTTTTCTTTTTACTTTGTGAATAATATCATTACGGCGAATATACATAATAATACATAATACAATTACTTTATACATAATACAAAGACATTATACATAACGGTGAATAATATTATGGCTAATAATAGTGGTATTTCAAATTGCTTGCAAGTGTTTACAAACTTTTGGGACAACCTTGTATCAACATCAACTAAACGCCATCTATCTCTGATAACACTGGTCAACAAGATTTTTGCACAAGAGAACCTGATTATGTTTCTAGTGTAACTTTTCATGCTGAACTCAAAAATCTAATCAGAAATTTCCCATCACCTATGGTTTTTGCGTGACGGTCTTTTTTTAGTATTGGGATAAATACACTAAAAATTGCAAACAATGTCACGTAACTGGTTTATCAAAAAATATTTTTCTTTGTCCACAAAGAAATAGCATCTTATCTACATGTCCTGAATCCAAATATACCATTAGTTTTTTTCTATTACACAATATTTCTGAGATACACCTACTTGAATTTGGAAATATTGTTAATATATAGGCATATATGAACGAAACATATTTATTATTGAAAATCAGTGACAGTGGATTTTCTTCTATACTTTGCTTGTGGTAGATCCCTCTTGAGTGCCCAGCAGTCGTCGGCAAGCATAGCGGGACTCCATTTACCTTGGTACCGCTTCTCCATGCTTGATATAGCTTGATGAAACTGACAAAAGTTACTATTTACGGGTTAACACACAAATACAATATACTAGGGCCTACAGTAAGAGTAACTTAAACACAGAAAAAACGTGGACTCAAAAGTACAACACAAAAAAAAAGTAAATAATAAACCACAATTTGTTAAATAAAATAAAAAACAGTACTTAGCTTTATTGCTGCTTAGGTAGGGATCGGACCGGGGTTACACAGGTATGCGCCGAGATTGCCAGACAGGGATATAGCACTCAGAGAACACTTTAAGTGTCCCGACAAGAAAATCCACCACACTGGCGCCGACTCATACCATAGCCCCCCTTATATACAAACATGACCACATTCGTCCAATTAGAATGCTGGAGAGATCGGTTTACTTATCTGATAAAACAACGTTCTTCGCACTAAAGAAATAGGATAAGATAAGCGTGCGAATATTTGTCAATATAATTTGACAAAAGGTCTCTTCCAAAAAAAAAAAAAAAAAAAAAAAACTAACCAATCTACCAAACATTCTTATTGTCCCGTAAGGAAAACCTCCCGCTATTCGGGAGGGAAAAGCTCACGGGAGCCATGTTATAAAGAAACAAACAAAAAAAACTAAAGAGAGGAGAAGTAGGCATCCGGGTCGTTCCATAAAGGCGCCTTCCATCTTGCTCCTCCCAAAAGAAACTTGAAAAAAAAAAATCTGCGCAAACTACGTGAGTTACCATGAGTGATTACCAAACACACACATATATAATATGCTTTAGTATACAGAGTTTAATGGGGGACCAAATAAGCTCTCATCTGGGACCGGCTGGGTATGTTAGGTAGAGACTTAGGGTACTGACAGACGCTCACTTGATGAGAAACCGAACGATCCAATTCCATTCAGTTCTCTCAAGTCCAAGAGCTAAAAGCTCTTCTTAACGTCTGTTTCTAAGCGCTTTCATCCTATCGACATGTACAACTTTCACATCGTGCATGGTGACCCCTCTTACTCTAAAGTTAACATCGGAGACCCTAGCTTCCACACGGAAAGGCCCATAGACGTTGGAGTAACCTTCAGTCTTAGGAACAGCTAGCATTACCAGATCTCCTCTGTCGAAACTTCTGGAATAAGGTGGCCTAGGATTCATAAGCTTTTTAGCAGAATTACCTGACATGAACTGTCTGACAGTCTCCTTTGCTTTCCGCATCACCCTTAACCTCTCAGCCCAAGTAGGCTTCCTAAAACTATTAACAGACCCAGCACTACACTCACAGTTTCTGTTAAACTCAGTAGGTGGCAACTTTACAGCCTCGTTTTCAATGCGCTTCACTGATTTCTCCTCGAAGGAGCTTGAAACCATCGGTCTAGGCACACTGGCAACGTAGCTAAGGTCTACATAATCTCGGTCTTCTGGTTTCAAGGAAATCATGTTGCAACGCTCCCGTATGGCAGGTAACGGGATATTGAATCTCCTTATATCATTGATTCCCAGAATCCCGTTGTAGGCCTTATCTCCGAGTGACATTAGCCAAAACCTTATCTCTCCCAGCTCAATGCCGTTTTCGTTACCAACTCTACAGGTTTTAACACGTGTAAGTGTCTGCTCTTGGCCTGTCACTGACACTATACGTAAAGTTTTAAGTGCATCGTCCCAATTCTCCTTCAAGACCTTACACTTTTCGGAATCAATAATACTGACTTGGCTTCCTGTATCGTATAACAGGTGCCACATATTGCCGTTAATATTAACCTTAACTATTGGCAGATTTCCATACGGATCTCCGCCATATGAACGTATGTTCACTATCTCGGCATTGTCAAGAGTATTGCGGTTGGCAAACATAGAAGACTGTCTTGAGCAACAATCACTAGCTATATGTCCTAATCTACACTCAGATGGACTCAGCCTGATTTCGCCCAACAATTTAGTCAGTTTTTCTATCTCACCTCTAAGATCTGCAATACACTGCTCATTTTCGTGCTTCATCCTGTTTACACTGGCACTAAGCATCTTCATCTCACTCTTAATGCTATTTATTTCTTCAACCCCTTCTACTGAACATACCCCTTTCATAAAGCTGCAACGGTGTTCTACACTATCCTCCGTGGCCATGACACTGACTGCTTTGTCTATTGATTTAGCTTCACTGCGAACAATAGCCTCTCTATACTTATCGAGCACATTTTCGAGGAAAATTTCGAACACTAGGCTATCGTCAAAACTGTACTCTACTTTATCTCTAATGGCCAGGAATCTTTCTTTAAAAACCATAGGACTTTCCCCAACTCTCTGCTTAAGACCTTCTATTAATTTAAGGTATTCCCTAATACCACGCGCTTTCTTAGGGTACAATATGTTCAGTTTACTAGCAATACTTTTGAAACTGCTATCGTTACGGATACCCATCTCCTCTAAGCTAAACCTAACTTCAGGGGATAGAGCCTCGAACATGAGCAGTGCTTTGACCTCAGGATCCCATTTGCCTACTCGAGCTTTAAGCTCGACTTCCCGAATGAAAGATTCGAGATCAACCCCATTAAACACTGACAGGTTAAGCATAGAGTTCACAAACATGATGGAGTACAAAAAATAGTAATAAACCACACAATCAAAGAAAAAAAAACGCACGTAAAATTTACCGGAATTTACACGTGCAAAACACCAGTAATCCTGGCAGGGCTCGCCAATGACAAAAGTTACTATTTACGGGTTAACACACAAATACAATATACTAGGGCCTACAGTAAGAGTAACTTAAACACAGAAAAAACGTGGACTCAAAAGTACAACACAAAAAAAAAGTAAATAATAAACCACAATTTGTTAAATAAAATAAAAAACAGTACTTAGCTTTATTGCTGCTTAGGTAGGGATCGGACCGGGGTTACACAGGTATGCGCCGAGATTGCCAGACAGGGATATAGCACTCAGAGAACACTTTAAGTGTCCCGACAAGAAAATCCACCACACTGGCGCCGACTCATACCATAGCCCCCCTTATATACAAACATGACCACATTCGTCCAATTAGAATGCTGGAGAGATCGGTTTACTTATCTGATAAAACAACGTTCTTCGCACTAAAGAAATAGGATAAGATAAGCGTGCGAATATTTGTCAATATAATTTGACAAAACCTCTCACCATGCTCATCGCTAACTGCGCCAAGATTGTCTGGAAAGAAATCTAGATGTGAATGCAGGAAATGGATCTTGAGGGACATGTTACATCCCAGTGTCTTGTAGGAAAGCAACAGATCATTAACTATGTCTCGGTAATTTTCAACCTTGACACTTCCTAAGAAGTTTTTGCAAACGTTTCTAAAGGAATTCCATGCTGCTGCTTCAACTTTATTCAAACTATTTTGAAAATTTCCATCCTGCTGCAATTCTCGAATCTGAGGTCCAACGAAAATGCCTTCTTTAATCTTCGCTTTACTTATACTAGAAATTTTTTGTTTTAGGTAGGCAAATCCACTGGCATTTCGATCCATTGCCTTGACAAAGTTCTTCATTAATCCCAGTTTAATATGTAATGGTGGTAAGTAAATATTTTCTGAATCGATCAGGGGTAGATTTGCAATATTTTTATATCCTGGAGTAAATATTTTACGGTTTGGCCAGATTTTTTTAATGTAATGCCTTTCCCTATCTCTGCTATCCCACTCACACAGAAAACAACAAAATTTTGTATATCCAAGCTGTAATCCACGCAAGAGAGCAACGACTTTCAAATCGCTGCATATTTTCCAACCGTATCTTTCATATTCTATCTTTTTCAAAAGCAGTTTCATGTTTTCGTAAGTCTCTTTCATGTTGGATGCATGTATTTATCCCAGTACCAAAAAAAGATCGTCAGGCAAAAACCATGGGTGATGGGAAATTTCTGATTAGATTTTTGAGTTCAGCATGAAAAGTTACACTAGAAACACCATCAGGTTCTCTGTGCAAAAAAAAAAAAAGTTTTTTTTGTAGACCTGTGTAATTATAAATAAATTAAAATCTATTTCTACAGCCTGAGGCAGAAGTTCTGGACGTTGTTTAGGGCCAGCACGTTTGTCTCCTGGACATGAGCCGCTTGTAGAGGATCCATGACTTGTCCTTTATATGGGAGATGAATATGCTGGGCAGTGCGTTCAGGCTC
Source organism: Cordylochernes scorpioides (assembly GCA_030710605.1). Taxonomy (NCBI): domain Eukaryota; kingdom Metazoa; phylum Arthropoda; class Arachnida; order Pseudoscorpiones; family Chernetidae; genus Cordylochernes; species Cordylochernes scorpioides. The sequence goes on along the minus strand of CP092875.1, from coordinate 13,764,326 downwards.
GAAGCCTGCTCGGGATTCAGGGCAGGGTTCAGTACCATCCTAGGGCCTCTTTTGATAATTTCTTGCACTAACTTTCACTCCCTACACATTCTGCTGTTGTCTTCTGACTTGTGCAACATCATTTCTATTTCCCTTTTTAGTTGCGCAAATGGTACACTGCAATGGTTAAAATTGAAAGAGGAAAGGTATAGTTTATCAGTAATAAAATTTCCCAGCAGTTTAATCTCCAGCTTCAATATTGACTGTTCCAGTTCCAAAATAACTTTATTAGGTACCGTTCAAAAAGAGCAAATCAGCTAATCTTATTTACAATGAATAATATTAACAGGTTCTTCACAGAAAACAGTGTCTAACGCGGGATTCGATCCTGGTTCATGGCTGTCGGGAATCGAGAGTTTTAACCACTCGTCTACCGACTTCTTTATAAAAGATGTCTGAACCTGGAATCGAACTAGGGACTTTTAGATATTCAGTCTAACGCAATCCCAACTGAGCTATTTAATCTCTTCTATTAGACTGGTTCCTGGTTCCAAAGTAATTTATCTAGGTACTGCTCAAAAAGAATAACCCAGCTTATGTTATTTACAATGAAAAATATGAACAGGTTCTAACAAAAAAACATTGTACAATGCGGGATTAGATCCTGGTTCATGGCAGTCGGGAATCGAGGGTTTTAAGCCCTCGTCCACCCACTCTATTTGTATTAGACTTGTTCCAAAATAACTTTATTCGGTACCGCTCAAAGAGAACAACATAGCTTGTGTTATTTACAATGAATAATATGAACAGGTTCTAACAGAAAACATTGTACAATGCGGGAATATAGCCCAGTACATGGCTGTCGGGAATCGAGGGTTTCAACCACTCGTCCACCGACTCTCTTTGTATTTGTTGAAGATATTAATCTGTGATTTTAAATGTTTCTTTTTGACCAGTACTTTTGTTTTGTTTTTGCTTTTCCTAAAATGTTTTTTTATTCTTTTTAATTATTATTTGTTCTATATGTAAAGCTTTGTTTTTTGAGACTTGAATAAACAAATTCAAGTTTATTATATTTTTGTGTGCTTTTAAAGTTAAAACACAACAGGTTATGGACCCAACCACGCATTCACTGCGCAATATAACAAAAACGAAGCAACGGTAAGCCTACAAATAATTCTATTTTGTTTATCACGTTAAAATTTATATTAGTAATGGCTGGAATGGATAATATTAAAATGGGTATTGTTATTTTGTAGTTTATTTAACACATAAATATACTACAAATTAAGATAATATCTCATTTTATTATCTTTATAAAGAAAACATCTTACTGCTACTCTTTTTGTGTTGATTTCTTGCTTCCCTCTTTCTTATTATTATTTTTTTTTTTTTCCTTTTCTTGTTTTTTTTTTTTTTTTCTTTCTCTTTTTACTCTGTATATATCGCTATTTCCGTTGTCTCACTGCTTTGTTCTTATGCATACCTCTGGTGAATCCTGTATAGGGTCAGTGACCCTAAATAAAGGCTTTTTTGTTGTTGTTGTATAAAGAAAACAAACATATTAATTAGAGAATTATTTAGAACTTACTAAAAGGTAAACATTAGGGCTAATACACATTCCTTTGTTCTGTACTGCCAGGGTTGCTGAAACACATTTATTTTAACACTCCCCCTCAATTGGCATTTTCACAAATGTCAATTGCACAATTTTCACCCCATGTTGGAAAGTTTCATGAATTTGTTCAACATGTCTTTACATAAGGGTTTAGTTAACATGTCTGCTATGTTTCTGCATCCCTCAATGTAATCTATTTTGATTATGTCTTTGGCCAATAAATCCTTTATGTAGTGAGTTCTTATATCAATGTGTTTACTTCTTTTGGAGTTTTCAAAAGTTTTGGCCATGCAGATAGCACTCTTGTTGTCCACTAGCAAAGTTGTGTCCTCAAATGATGAAAAGTCCTTATTTATTTCCTTCAGATGAACTAGGTCTTGTATAGAAGCAGCAGCTGCTACATATTCTGCTTCTGCAGTCGAAAGAGAAACACATCCCTGTTTCTTAGAAAACCATGACACTGCATTTGATCCATGTAGCACTATGTTTCCACTTGTACTTTTTCTGTCAATTTATCTCTGGCCCAGTCAGAGTCTAAATATGAAATCAAATTGTTGGATGATACTGTATATATCAGTCCCATATCTTTGGTTGCCATCAAATATCTCACTATTCGTTTCGCAGCTTTCCAAGTTGCTTGAGTGGGTTTATCCAGAGTTCTACTCAAGTACGACACTGGGAACATTATGTCTGGTCTTGTAATAGTTGCTACATATAATAGACTTCCGATCAATTGACGATAAGGAACTTTTATATCTTCTTGATTTTGTTCAGCTTGAAAGTTTAGTTCCATAGGTGTATCCACTCTTTTGCATTCTGTCATATTGAACTTTTCTAAAATTTTGTTAATGAACTTTGTTTGTTTGATCATTAACTTGCCACTTTCTCTTGATATTTCCATTCCCAAGAAATTTGTCACTTTTCCAAGATCTTTTGCATTAAATTCTTGTTTGAATATTTCTATTACTTTATCAATATTGTCTCTTTTTCCAGTAATCAGTAGATCATCTACATACAACACTATCCATGTATTATCATTTATATATAAACATGAGTCATTTAGAGATCTTGTGAAGTTGTATTTACTAGCTATTTCATTGAATTTATTGTTCCAAGTTTTTGGCGATTCTCTTAATCCATATAGAGCTTTATTTAGTTTGAATATTTTTCCATTTTCTTGTTTCACTCCTTGTGGTGCTTTGATGTAAATGTCTGATTCAATATTTCCATTTAAAAAATGCTGTTGGAATGTCCATTTGATTCACTTCCCAGTTTTTGTTTGTTGCATGAGAGAGTAACATTCTTATTGTTGACATTCTAGCTACTGGAGCGTACATAATATCAGATGATTCTTCCATTTGGAATCCTTTTGCTACTAAGCGAGCCTTCTTGGTTCCATCCTCTTTGGTTCTGAAAATCCATTTTGTATCAATTGGTTTGATATTTGATTTTTCTCCTAATTTTATTGAAGACCATGTTTTCAATTCTTCATGAGATTGAATTTCTTTATCAATAGCTTCTTTCCATTCTTTTTGCTTAATTGCTTGATTGTAAGAAACTGGATCTTCACCATTTGTAAACAAGCAATATACTGAATATAGTTCATATTCTTCTTGATACCTTGGTGGTTTGATTATTCGACCCGATCTTGTAGTTACACTTTCTTCTTTGTCTGATTGTTCTGATGTTTGTGGGTTTTCTTCCTCATCTTGAGATTCAGTTATTATTCTTTTAGGTTCTGTTTGGTCTGAGATGATTTCCTTATCAAATTTAGTTAATGTTTCATCAAATGTTACATCTGTTGAAATCATTACTTTATCAGTTTCCGGATCCCAGATGCGATATCCGCTTCCACTGTATCCAACCATGATTGTTGATTTTGCTCTAGCATCTAGTTTTCTTGGTTTGGATAGAATTAGTCTCCAAGCTCTTGAGCCAAAAACCTTAAGTTTGGATAGGTCATTTTGTTTATACCATATGCTGGCTGGAGGTATTCCTTTGTTCGCACTTGTTGGACTTCTGGTTAATTCGTATGCTGAGCAGTAAATGGCTTCTCCCCAGATATATTTTGGTAGATTTGTTTCTGCCAACTTTGTTCTTACTTTATCAATCATTGTTCGGTTCATTCTTTCAGAAGTGCCATTTTGTTGTGGTGTGTAAGGTGAGGTATATTCTATTTGAATTCCTTTTGTTCTGCAAAACTGCTTGAAGTTTCCAGATGAAAATTCCTTACCATTATCTACTCTATTTTTTCTTGTTTTCTTGTTATGTTGAGTTTTTATCAACTTGATAAAATCAATTATGTTTTGTTCGGCTTCACTTTTTGATTTGAGAAGTCTCACTACTACAAAGTGTGAGTAGTCATCTATTAGTACCTGAAAATATGTTTCTCCATCATATGTTGGTGGATCAATTGGTCCTGATAAGTCTGAATGTATCAGCATTCCAATTTCCTTAGTTGTCTTCCAGGTTTTCTCAAATGATCTTCTTGTGCTTTTTCCTTTGATACAGGTTTCACATTTCTCTTGTGAACTTGGTAGCCCTAATTTCTTTAAGCTGTATCTATTCAGATGTCCCAATCTTCTGTGCCACAATGTGTCATCAGTTTTGACTGCATGCGCTGTAACACTTTCAGGGTTACTGTCTATTTCTATTTTAAGTGAGTATACAAGTTTCTATAATTAAAAAAACAAACAACAAAAAAGCCTTTATTTAGGGTCACTGACCCTATACAGGATTCACCAGAGGTATGCATAAGAACAAAGCAGTGAGACAAAGGAAATAACGATATATACAGAGTAAGAAGAAAAAGAAAAAAAACAAGAAAAAAAAAAAAGAAAGAAAGAGGGAAGCAAGAAATCAACACAAAAAGAAAGTTTCTATAATTATTACACTTAAAATTATGGTTTCTTGTAATTATAATTACTTCATATTGTTTAAATATCACTTGGTGGCCCTGTTGTGTAATTTTTCCTACTGACAATAAGTTCTGTTTAATGCCATCAACTATTAGTCCATGGATTGCGATTGGGATATTATTGATTTTTACATTTAAAGTTCCACTTTTATTAGCTGACATCTTTTCACCATTTGCAATATGAATTTCAACCTTATGTTCTAAAATCTTCACATCTGTCATATATTTTTCTAATTCACTTTTGATCAGGTTCTGTGTTGCTCCTGAGTCTAAAATAAAATGATCATTTTCATAGCAATCTATAGCATTCATTGCTACAAATGATAGTTTGTCATCCATCTGATAGGCTTGTTGTCTAGGTTGACTCTCTTTTTGTCTTTCATTTCTCTCTTTTTGTGTTTGATTCTTTTCTCTTTTGAAAAATTTCTTTTTATTTCTACATTCTGTAGCCTTGTGACCTTTCTTGCCACAATTATAACATGTAAATGTGAATGATCCAAATGTCATTTCTTCATTCCTAGGTTCCCCTTGTTTATTTTTCCTTTTAAGTTCTTCATCCAGCAATCTTGCCTTAACAAATTCCATTTTGATTTCAGTATTTATTGTTTCTATTGCTGTGATTACATTTTCATACTCTTCATTCAATGACAATAACAGATGACATATTTTGTCAGATTCATCCATTTTGGAACCTATATTATCCAATTCACGAATTATAGAATCAAATTTAAGAAAATGGTCCTCTAATTTTTCATTATGTTTGCATTTTAAAGTCAACAACTTTCTTTTTAGTGTTAGTTTTGTAAACACGCTTTTTCTTTCAAATATATTTTCGAGCGCTTTCATCATTTCTTTAGCTGTTTTTGCATCTTTAATTATGTCTAGATGTTTATCAGTTAAACATTGAACAAGCGTAGATTTTGCCTTTGCATCCTTAATTGCAAAACACTCACGTTCTTTTTCATCGACAAAATCATTAATTTCCTTTTCTAATGTTAGATGTATTTGTTTTTCTTCTAACAATAGTTTAACTCTAAATTTCCAGCTGTTGAAATTTGTACCAGTCAAAATTGGCAAATTAGAATTAATTACGCTCATTTTAAAATATATTTAAAGTTGTACTTACTAAACACGTTCTTGATATTTCTTTGTTATTATTTAAACCTCAGTCTCATAATCTGTTATTTTGTAGTTTATTTAACACATAATTAGACATGCTCTATAATCAATTCTTTAATTTTAAGAAGGATCCTACAGATGATATTTCAAAGCACATTTCAAAATTAGAAAGTTTATGGAATGATATGCAAAATGAACTTACTAAACAAGAAAGTTTGAAATTGCCAGAATCCATGCTGATGTGCAGAATCATAAACACCTTGCCTGATGAATATTTTGATTTTAAAAGTGTTTGGGAATCAGTGTCTAAAGAAGAACGTTCTGTAGACAATCTCACACAAAGGCTTCGGTTACTCGAAATAAGAATTCAACAGCGAGATGAATGCAGCGCATCAAGTTCGACAGCACTATTGGCAAATGCATATGAAAATAAGCAAAATATGAAAGGAAAAGTTACCAAAAGTAATGAAAATTTTCAGAAAACAAGAGAAACAAGAGAATGTTACTTTTGTCATAGAAAAGGACACTTGGCCAAAGATTGTAGGTATGCAAAACAGAAGAAACTAAAGGATAAAGAAAAGGATGAAACTAATTTAAAACTTAATTCAAAATTTTAAGTGAAAGTTTAATCAGTGAAAGATTCAATGAACAAGATGAAGACATTTGGATTGGTGACTCAGGAGCTACTAACCACATTACAAGAAATGCAAGTTTTTATACTTCTTATAAGGATTTTCCTACCCAACAGACTGTTAAAGTTGGAAGTAATGAAAAATTGATAGCTTATGGAAGTGGAACTATAACAATTGAAACTTGTATAAAAGGTAAATGGCAAACTCACTACCTAACTGATGTATGGTATGTTCCCAATTTCAGTCGTAATGTGATGTCATTACAGTCCACATTGGATAAAGGGTTTGAAATGAAAATGGATAAAAAAGGTTGTAAACTTTTCAAGACAACAACTGGAGAAGTTATTGTAGAAGGCAAAAGACTACCAGGAGGCTTGTATGGTATGTTAATAACAAGTATCAAGCCTGAAAATGCTGCAGAAGTCAATTTAGCCAAAACCCAAAATGTCAATATGCTACAACTATGGCATGAAAGATTTGGACATTAAAATAAAAGGCATGTTCAAAATGGCTTAAAGAACAAGGAATAGATGCAGTCATGGACAATGAACCTTGCGAGGCATGCATTTATGGCAAACAACATAGACTGAGTTTTGGATCAAGAGAACAATATGCTTCTACTCAACCTGGAAACTTAATTCATGTAGATGTATGTGGCCCTATGCAGGAGGTTTCGAAAGGAGGGATGAGATACTTTGTGTGTTTCAAAGATGATTTTACAAAATACCGATCAGTGTATTTCCTAAAAGAAAAGTCACAAGTCATTGAAAAGCTAGAACAATTTCTCTTGGAAACAAAGACTACTGGACATATAGTGAAAGAAATTCTCACAGATGGAGGAAAGGAGTTTGTAAATAAAGAAACCTCAAAAATTACAAACAAGTATGGTATTAATCATAGGATCACAATGCCATATACTCCACAACAGAATGGTTCAGCGGAAAGAGAAAACAGGACTTTAATAGAAGCAGCTCGTTCAATGATATATGCCAAAAATATGAGCCTAAAGCTTTGGGCAGAGGCAGTTAACACTGCTACATATGTTTTGAATAGAACAAGACCAACACACAAATTGAGGAAAAGACACCTTATGAACTATGGTTTGATAAAAAAACAGCAGTTGATCATCTTCGAATATTTGGAACTGAATGTTTTGTTCATGTGCCTGATGAAAAGAAAAGAAAGTTAGATGCCAAAAGCGAAAAAGGTATTTTAGTTGGTTATTGCAGTAACAAGGATGAGTATCGAATCTGGATGCCGAACTCAAACAAAGTTGTCACAAGTAGGGATGTAATATTCAAGGAAACTATACCAACATTTAGCCTTGATATTGAAAAGAGAAATAAGGAACTCTTTCAAGTAATCAGATTAATGAGCAAAATGATACTCAAGATATTGAGAAAATTGAAAGCAATGTTCAAACATCAGACGTATACAATCTAAGAGATCGATCAAATATATCAAAACCTCAAAGGTTTATTGATGCTGAAATAAATATTGCAGGTCTTGAACCCAAGACATACAAAGAAGCAATGGATTCTCCAAATGCACAATTTTGGAAAGAAGCAATGAATGAAGAAATGAATTCTTTAACGGAAAATGATGTATACGAATGCACAACATTACCACCTGGCCAAAAACCAATTGATTGTAAATGGGTATTAAAGACCAAATTGAATTCTAAAGGAGAGATTACAAGATATAAGGCAAGACTGGTGGCAAAAGGGTTTGTACAAAAGAAGGGTATAGATTATGAAGAAACATTTAGTCCTGTGGCAAGACATGACACCATAAGAACTCTTTTAGAAATTGCTGCTAATGAGGACTTAAAGTTGGTACAGTTTGACATAAAGACAGCCTTTCTATATGGAGACTTACAAGATCAAATTTATATCAAACAACCTGAAGGATTCAACAATGGAACAGATCTTATATGGAAATTGAAGAAAATTCTCTATGGACTTAAACAGTCACCAAGATGCTGGAATCAGAAAATAGTCAACTTCATGAAAGAAAGATGTCTGAAGGAAAGTACAGCTGACCCCTGTTTATTCTTCAGAAAAACAAATGATCAACTACTCATTATTGCCATATATGTTGATGATGGAATCATTGCTGGTACAAATGAACAGGAAATCAAAGAAATTCTTGATGAACTAATGTTTTCATTTAAGATCACAAGTGAACCATTAAATTACTTTTTGGGTATTGAGATAGAGCGGCAACCGGATGGTTCAATCTTCATAAATCAAAAGGCATATATAAAAATAATTCTTGAGAAATTCAATATGTCTCAAGCGAATAAAGTGGGAACACCAACTGATAATTCTACTGTTCCTGGGGAAGCAGAGATTCTAGAAAATGTTCCCTTTCGCGAAGCGATTGGTAGTCTGATGAATCTGAGCTGCTTAACAAGACCCGATATCACTTTTGCACTGAATAAAGTTTCTCAAAAACTTGCAGCACAAACAAAATATGACTGAGAAGCAGTTAAACGAATCTTCAAATATCTTGTAGGAACAACTGAATATGGAATTATGTACCAAAAGGGTCATAAAGTAGGAGTTTTGGAATCTTTCAGTGATGCAGATTTTGCTGGAGACCCAGAAACTAGAAGATCTATCAGTGGAGTTGTGTGTAAACTGGCTGGTGGTGCTATTTCTTGGCTTAGCCAAAAACAAAGATCAGTATATTTGTCAACAACTGAGGCCGAACTCGTGGTAGCAAGCAATACAGCAAAGGAAGTCATTTGGTTAAATAGACTTTTCAGTGAAATTTCTCCACTAAAAGAACAACCAATTATAAAAGTTGATAATGCAAGTGCAATTAAATTGATCAAAAATCCTGAATTTCATAAGAGAACCAAACATATAGAAGTAAGACACTATTTTGTGAGAGAAAAGTATCAAGAAGGTATTTTCAATGTAGAACATATTTCTGAAAAAGATCAAGTTGCTGACATTATGACCAAAGGGCTCCCTAAGCCGCGTTTCCAAATGCTGAGATATCTACTGGGTATGAGGGACATTTGAAATCTGATTAAGGGGAAGTGTTGAAGATATTAATCTGTGATTTTAAATGTTTCTTTTTGACCAGTACTTTTGTTTTGTTTTTGATTTTCCTAAAATGTTTTTTCTACTTTTTCATTATTATTTGTTCTATATGTAAAGCTTTGTTTTTTGAGACTTGAATAAACAAATTCAAGTATATTATATTTTTGTGTGCTTTTAAAGTTAAAACACAACAGTATTAGACTTGTTCCAAAATAACTTTATTAGGTACCGCTCAAAGAGAGCAACCTAGTTTATGTTAATTACAACAATAAATAATATATGTGAAGGCTATTCACATAGTAAACAAAATGTTAATACAGGATTCGATCCCGGTTCATGGCTGTCGGGAATAGAGAGTTTTAACCACTCGTCTACTGACTTCTTGTATTAGACTGCTGTTCCAAAATAACTTTATTAGGTACCGCTCAAAAAGAGAAACCTAGCTTATGTTATTTACAATGAAAAATATTAACAGATTCTTCACAGAAAATAGTGTACAACACGGGATTCGATCCCGATTCATGGCTGTCGGGAATCGAGGGTTTTAACCACTCGTCATCTTGTATTAGACTCGATTCCAAAAATCACTTTATTAGGTACCGCGCAAAAAGAGAAACTTAGTTTATGATAATTGAAACAATGAATAATATGTGAAGGTTATTCACCTAGTAAACAAAATGTTAATACAGGATTCGATTCCGGTTCATGGCTGTCGGGAATCTATAGTGCTACCCACTCGTCCACCGACTTATTTTTTTGTATTAGACTGAATTGTTATATACCCTGCATTTGTTATTGAATACATTAAATTGGTGTTTTGAAAGAGCTATGGACATATGCTTCTATGAATGCAGATATGTATATCTAAATAAAGATGCAATGCATCGAGAAATTTTCTTCCATTAAATCCCAAAATAAGCCAGTTAGGCAATATTTAAAATATCTTTATCACCTAAGTTCCATATACATGTTTTTTTTTAATAGCACTTAAAATATATTTCTTATAATTAAAGATACTTCTACCAGTAAATCTTTTTATTATCTCGACGTTTTGACAAATATATTTTGTCCTCGTCAGGAACAAACAAAAATTAAAACATTTGGCAAGGCGTTAAAAATTATTCTAAGGTTGAAAAGACGTTCTCACGCGATCTGTCGAGATGATAAAAAGATTTAGTGGCTGAAGTATCTTTAATGGCTCTATATCTATTGTTAAAATATATTGCAGTGTATTATTAATTTTGATTTTTATATCTTGCTACTCTGTATGCTTCCCTTATTGCGATTCTCTTGTAATCTTATTAATTTTAGTTTATGCTTCTTCCTCAAATAGATTGCTGTGTCATCCTAAAGTTTGTCTTTTCTAATTTTCTACGTGACATTTGGTGAAGATGCTGGGTAAATTAGGGAAGACAAACTGAAGATCGCAGAGAAGACCTAGAGGCCATGGGTGCTATGATCTACATTTTCAACTACTGGCTCCAGGATTCCACCGCCGTGTTAAAGCCAAGACTTCCCCCCAAAATGACGATGTCCCTATAGACGATACTACGACAAAGCCGCTCTTCACGCCGCAAGAAATAGGACGTTAAAGTACTAGAGACAAAGTACCAAGACTCCAAGGGAATCCTTGGTTGAAGCACGTCAGATCCATGTCAGTAGCGACAAGATTTACAAGCTGTGAGTCACAGCTCCCATAGGAAAGAGCTATGTAGCAAATTATTTATTATATGTACAGTTTATTAATTTTGATATTTATATCTTTTTACTCTGTATAGTTCCCTTTTTACTGATTCTCTTATACAATATTGTATTTTATAAATTTTAGTTTGTGCTTGTGCCTTAAATAAATTGCTGTGTCAAGTTTGTATTTCCTAATTTTATACGTGACAATATTTCTAATTTTCATACCAATCACCAATTCTTGTCAATTCTTTTTATAAAACAGGACAATATAGAATCTTGCGTAGTTTTGGATTTAAACAGAAGAGAGTAGTTTCTATTTAACTTTTTAAAAAATAAATAATAAGCAAAATGGCTTCTGTGGATGAGTTTCTTGTTGAATTGTATATTCTTCTCATGTGAGAAATAGTTTTACCCAGAAAATATTTGAAAGAGGAAAAATGAAAATCTGGTAAAAAGTTTCTTTTAATTTTGGATTTGCAAGCTTTCGAGCAAATATACTGATCTTCAACGGGCTGATACTCTTGTACAATCTCTTATTAATATTTATACAAAATAATTGAAAACTTCCAAAAAATTTATATTTTGTATAAAGATTAATAAGAGATTATACATAGAGTATTAGCCCTGTTGAAGATATTAATCTGCGATTTTAAATGTTTCTTTTTGACCAGTACTTTTGTTTTGTTTTTGCTTTTCCTAAAATGTTTTTTTTTTTTTCTTCTTCTTCATTATTATTTGTTCTATATGCAAGGCTTTGTTTTTTGAGACTTGAATAAACAAATTCAAGTTTATTATATTTTGTGTGCTTTAAAAGTTAAAACACAACAAGCCCGTTGAAGAGCAGTATATTTGCTCGAAAGCTTGCAAATTCAAAATTAAAAGAAACTTTTTATCTGATTTTTATTTTTTCTCTTTCAAATATTCTTCTCGTGTTTTCGGGTATCACAAATTCTTCTACAGGAATTTATGATACAATTAGTTAAAGATTTATTTTATGTTGAAGGGCTTGTGATACATGAAAGCTTGAGATAAATATAAAAGTCCATTAAAAGAGAAAATTGATATAAAGATACGAAAGCTCTTGTACTTTGCATGAATAAAGAAACGCATTACTAGTGTTTTATATTCTTATTTTATAAAATAAAATGTGGAAAAAATAATAAGGTCAGGTGTTGATATTAAAAACAAATTAGGCATATCCTGAACAGAAGAACATGAGCGTTTTTTAGATGGCAGAGCGCCATCTGGTGGAATAGAAATCAACTAAACGTCCAGGGAAGAGGTTAAATCAACGTTTAGTTTATTTTTGTTCCACTAGATGGCGCTCTGCCATCTAAAAAAAAAAAAAAAACGCTCTTGTTAGTTATCGGGATATCCCTAATTTTTTTTTTTTAATAAAAATATCAAAAAAACCTCAGGCAATAAGTTTATTTATTTATATTAAATATTAATATAAGTAAATAAACATATTGAGTAAGTGAAAAAATAGTAAAAATGTGATATTGTACTGGGATAAGGTTCATAAATTATGAAAAAGGCATCTCTTTATCGTGCAACTGAAAGTTGCTGATGGCTTGCGCCATCTATCGGAATAATCTATCAGGATGGTACTGCACAGTTCATCAAGCTACAAAATGGAAAAGTTTTCTGTAATGGGGAGAGAATACAACCTTATCACTTTCATCTACTAGGGGGTCGGTGGAATGATGGTCTAAACCATTGGTTTTCGACTACTACTACACAAGTTTGATTCCCGCATTGGGCACTTTTTTCTGATTAAAAATGAAAAAAAAATTCTCCAATGACCCTCATTTCTTACAAAAGCCCAACCCCACCAGTGAGTGCAAGTAACCAAACGAGGCTTAGGCATATTTGTAAGTGCAAATTTTAACTGCTTTTCACATGTGTAGGCATGTGGTACACTTACAGTAAAAGCAGTCGCCTACTTTTACCCAAAATGATAATCATGGCCTGTACCACGTGTAATAGGAATAAGCGAAAAAAAAAAAAAATTTTTTTTGATTTCTTCGGATTTACCCAGACTAATCTATTTATGACTTTGATTGTATTATGTTTTCCTGTATAAAAATTTCATTATTTCCATTAAATCTGATTAGGTTTTTACTTTTATAATTAATTTCACTCTCAGACTCCGTGTATAAGACACTATAGTCTTAATAAAAACTTTTATATGTGTGTGATTAAGAAATTTGACTGAATACCCAATTTGAAAAAAAAAAAAAAAGTTTGAGATTTCGTTCTACATATTGTATTAAAGTATTTATTATTTTATTAACAGAGTATCATTTTTTATGTTTATTATTTGCTACTATGTGAACTTCCCTCATTGCTTATCTTCTGTTTAACATTCATAGTTTGTTCTTGCCTTAAATAAAATTGCTGTGTCATCCTGAAGTTTGTCTTTTCCCAGGCCCCTCCAACAGTGTAATGTATATAGTGGTTTGTATATATTTCACTTTATGCGTCCATCGGGGCTCAAAAATCATCCATTCTGGTTATCAGCCCTGTAAATAAAGATATTTCCGAAGTTTGTTGCAACATCTTTGTACACTTTTATTATCAGAAAATCTTTATTGTCTTTATAATGTCTGATACAGCTTTTGTTGTTTATTTGCGAACCGCCAAAGTGACAAAAACAAATCAAAAAGGGATGATTTTAACCTGCGTCTTGCAGATTAACATTTTCATAGAAACATATATATACATATTTATTGCTAGCTATATATCATTTGTCTTTCCTAATTTTTCACGTGGCAATATTGTATTAAAATATTTATTATTTTAATAACATATTATTAATTTTGATATGTTTAGATATTTTATTACTCTGCGTAAACTTCACTCATTGTTTCTCTTGTATTTTATCAATTTTATCCCCCAGATATTGGCGTTCTGCGCTCCAGTAACCTGGGTTATAAATATCTCTCTGGAGAACGACATTTGAAAATTATCCCGCATGTGTTTCTTTTGAAGAAATAACGATTATTTCTAACCTTAGGGATGAAGTATGAAAGAATGAATCCCTGGATACTTTATTTTTCCGTTCATCATTACTCTACACAATTCATCCTTGTTATTTAATTAAAGTAAGTAAGAAGGATGAATTTGATCAAATTTGATCTAGCTCAAATGTCCATTGAAGATCTAATTACTTACGAACCCCATGCTCCAAGTATAGTCAAATCATTCTTACACGCAAAAATGAATGAAATTTTTGAGAATACTAATGAATTTTTCAGAAGCTTTTTCGTATTAGGAATTCCAAGATTTTTCCGTCCAAATTTTTATAATATCCAATTCATTACAGATCATGGCAATTTTGGGAAATTTTTGGCAACTATCGGCGCCGTGAAGGAACCAGGATGCTTCTGCGGAGGTGAAATTCAAGACGCGAGACATCTACTTCTGGAGTGCCCAATTTTCCGGGATTTTAGGGAAAATAGATTTGGTCGTATTGGACAGCTTGATGAATTTGTAGACAAAAAAGAAAAGTATAAAAATTTTGATCAATTTTGTAAATACATATACAACTTTCTCTTGAATTGGAAAAAAGAGAAGGAATCTTAGAAAAAAAAAAAAAAAGAACTGCGATGCTTGCTCTGTGTGTTTTGCTTTGTTGTTTGTTTTTATCTTTGGACAATTTTCTTTAGTTAACTTATGTAAAATAATGAATTGAACAGGATTGTATATAGCCGAATTGCTGTAATGCAGTGAAATGTATTGACGCAAATATCCCTGAGTTTGGGATATCGCGTTTCATGATGTTAATAAAGTTAAAGTTAAAGAAGGATGAATCCGTAACCAATTTAACTTTACATATTATTTATTATTAATAGAAATTATATGAAACAAATCTTGGTATATATGTCTACATGAAAACAACAAAAGCAATACAAAAACATTATATACATACAAGTTCCTTTTCAAACTCAATCTCATCTATAGCCATTGTTACTCTGTAATATTCCAACAATCCTTTCATACTTCATCCCGAAGGTTTGAAATAATCGTTATTTCTTCAAAAGAAACACATGCGGGATAATTTTCAAATGTCATTCTACAATCATAAGCCGCATTATATTGTATTATGTGCCCGGCTTCGCCCGGGTTTTTACCCGAGTAAAGGTTTGTCTAACGAACATTTGTTAAAACAATTCTCTATAAACTTATTTAAAAAAGAAGATATATTTTGATAATTTGAAACTTGTAAATTTGAATCTCTCGATAAAGTGAACATTTTTTCCCGGTCCCTGTGTGCCGTGTCATCCTGAATTTTGTCTTTCCTAATTTTCTACATTACAAAATCATCGTTTTATCTAGTGAACATTTTTTTCCGGTCCCTTGAAAAATACTCGATAAGTTGAATAAAATCAATATTAATTGGTTCCCTCGGTAATTGGAAGTTAAAGGAATAGTATCTTCGCCTTGGAATTGTATCATTATTCTTGTCTCAAATAAATTGCCGTGTCATCCTGAGATAATCTTACTTTTGATAAATAATATTTAAGATTTTATTATATATATTATATTATATATATATTACACGTTATTTGTTTTCTTGGCCGACTGTTTTACATATGGTGTTATCTTAAAATTGCTTGTTTTGAATATTTTTTTAGATTGAGATTATTAGCTAGTATGTAAAAAAATTAACTCTGTTGAAATTTAATTTTGTATTTATATATAAATAAAATTAACTCTGTTGATTTTTTTGTATTTAATCGATAACAGCGAAGTTACGCATGTTAATGTTAGGGGAAAATATTTTGATGTTAAGCAAAACCTGCTCCATCTCGTTTTACATAAATGTTGAAAATTTGGTTGAAATTGATGCATTGTAACGAAAGTTTTTAGTGATGTACACTTATGAAATTTGCATTTTATTAATATAGATAAATATATCTCTATTAAAAGTGAAAATTGCTATAAAGTATAAAATAAGAATATAAACAGTTGCAATGGGTTTCTTTATTCGTGAAATGTGCAAGCTTTCAGATCTCTATAATCCTTCAACAGGCATGGCTATATAAGTTGAGAGATTCTTTCAACTTATAACTATGCCTGTAGAAGGATTATAGAGATCCGAAAGTTTGTACTTTGCACAAATAAAGAAACCCATTGCAACTGTTTATATTGTGTGGCGAAGAAATAATTTATTATTTAATTTAATTATTCAACGAAAATACACTGCGTGACATTGAAAATGGAACACCAAGAAATAGTGGCCAGAAAATTATGCAAATTTCAGGGTAGACGCGCCTAACCGAGTTATGCAAATGATGTAAAATGCGCAGCTCTCGTGCGCACATGGAGTAAGATATAAGGGAAGGAACTTGCAGAAAGGACAGTATTCGTGTCGTTATTTCTTCAAGGAAAATCATTGTAGAAATTTTGTTCTTGTGTCAAAAGACACGTGTAATAACAGAGAATGCCAGGTCATCGTAAACGGAGGCAGTTCAAGCAGACAGACGCTTTTACGAGGGGCATGGTGATCGGACTGAAAAGGGCAGGTTGGTCCATGCGTCAAATCGCAGCTGATACACACCTTGGTGCGTCCACGGTGCACCGACTGTGGAGAAGATGGTTGGAACAAGGAAATGTGGCAATTTATAGGAATGTCGGTGCAACCAGAGTGACGTCAGCACGTGTGGATCGGCGTATCCTTCGACAAGCAGTGGCGGCCCCACAAGCCACTTGTACCGCCATCCTGCAACACGTGCAAGACACCCTAGATCATTCCATCTCGACCAGAACCATTTCCCGTCGATTGGTTGCTAATGGCTTGCACTCATGCCGTCCGCTAAGAAGACTGCCATTGACCCCACCGAATAGGCGCCAACGTTTGGAATGGTGCCGGGCTAGATCGACGTGGATGACGGAATGGCACAGGGTCGTGTTCTCAGATGAGTCGCGTTTCTGCTTGTCCAGTGATAGTCGCCGTGTACGCGTTGGCGTCGACGTGGAGAAAGGTCCAATCCGGCAGCAATTGTGGAACGCCCCACCGTGCGACAACGTGGAATCATGGTTTGGGGCGCAATCGCGTATGATTCCAGGTCACCTTTACTTCGTATTCAGGGCACTATGACGGCCCAACGATACGTTGATGATGTGCTGCGACCGGTGACACTCCCCTACCTTCAGGGGGTACCCAATGCCCTTTATCAGCAGGATAACGCCCGACCGCACACTGCTCGCATTAGCCAACAAGCTCTGCAAGATGTACAGATGCTTCCCTGGCCACCGTACTTTCCTGATCTCTCACCAATCGAGCACGTCTGGGACATCATTGGACGCCGTTTGCATGCCTTGCCACAGCCGCGTTCAGAAGACGAACTGTGGCAAATGGTTGAGAGGGAATGGAGAGCCATCCCTCAGGACGCCATCCGTACTCTGATTGACTCTCTACCTAGACGTGTTGCTGCGTGCATCGCCGTCCGCGGTGGTCCTACTTGCTACTAAGCCGACGCCGTTCTCGCTCTGTATTATGACTATCATTTTGAAATAAAGATCACTTATTGTTCGTCCCTGTCTCTCTCTGTCTGCCGAGTTTAATCACTTTTTGGCCACTATTTCTTGGTGTTCCATTTTCAATGTCACGCAGTGTATTTGAAACTGTTGTATATATATTAATTAATTGTTCCACAGAGTGTGTGTAAGCTCACAGGTAAATAGGCGCTAACCGAAACAGAAAAAAGTTCCTTTGTTTAATATTAGTTTTCCTTTTATATTTTGTTCTCTTTCTTGTGAATCAATAAATATAATGTTTAATTAATAACTCTTGGAATCAGTTTCATTAAAAATTCTAAGCAAAGTCAACACACAAACACAGAAACAGATTTAAAATTTTACATTTGTTAAATCATCATTTAGTTACCTAGCTTGCTTGCTCGATATTCTCTAGCTGTAGATAGTTGGGGTTAATTTGTTAATAATTGTCGACTAGTCGCCGTGACGTCATCAATAAATACTTTCACACCTTCAGATATACAAAGACTTGATTTCTACGCTACAATATTCTTATTTTAAATATATCTTATAAATGTTGATGTTGTTCTTGCCTTAAATAAATTGCCGTATCATCCTGAAGTTTGTCTTTCCTAATTTTCTATGTTACAATATTGTGGCGAAGAAATATTTTATTATTTAATTTAATATTATTCAATGAAAATATATTCAACAGATTATAAAAATATATATTAATCTGTATTTGTGAAATCATCTTTAAAATATTTCTTTGCTTGCTTGCTTAAGATTCTCTAGCTGTAGATAGTTTTGGGCTGACTTGTTAATAATTGTCGACTCGTCGCTGTGACGTCATCAATAAATACTTTTATATCTTAGGATATTTCAAGGCTTGATTTCTACGCTACAACTGGTGAAGAAGCTGGATCGATACCCATTCAGAAAAAAACGTAAAATTGATTCGGTTGAGCAAGAAGAAACAACCATGACCATCAAGAAAGAAGCAACAAATCAGGTAGGTTCATTTTTTATACAACATCTACCTAGAAACCCCTCAATGTTCTCTGGTGAGGGTGCTGAAGATCCCCATAACTGGTTGAAAAAGTACGAACGTGTGGCGAAGCATAACCAATGGGATGAAACACTTTGTCTCGCCAACGTTTACTTTTATTTGACCGGCACTGCTCTCAAATGGTTTGAGAACAATGAGGAGAGCATCCTAACATGGACGGAGTTCATGTCCCAGTTAAAATCAGTTTTCGGAAAAAACGAAAACTTGAGGTTACGAGCAGAGAAAACCTTAAAAACTCGCGCACAATTAAAAGGTGAAAGCACCGAATTTTATATTCAAGACGTCCTGCGCCTCTGCAAAGAGGTAGACCCTCATATGAATGAGGAAGATAAAATATCCCATTTGATGAAAGGGATATCAGAAGAGCTCTACCAGGCACTTCTCCCAAGAGATGCACATACCACTGAACAATTCGTCACCGAGTGTCGCCGCATTGAAGCGCTACTTTGTAAGCGAGTGACCCCAACAAGGTACGAGCGACTACCAAATGTGGCGTCTCTCAGTGATCATGATGACAGGGCAGATCTGTCATCTATGATTAGGCAAATGGTTCGCGAGGAGGTACAGCGAGCATTAGCCTCTCCTCGAGAAGAACCAGAAATTTCTGCAATTGAACATATGGTGCAGCAAGAAATTGAAAAAACCATTGCGCCAATTTATAGAAGTTTCCCTCAAAATAGAGCGTCAAGGCCATTACCAAGCCCTAGGTACGAGTTCCAACCCAGAAATATCCAACCTAGACCGCAGCAGCCGAAACAAGTAAACGGAAGACGCGATACCAACGAATGGCGAACCACGAAAGGTAAGCCAATCTGTTTCCACTGCGGACGCCCTGGCCACGTTGTGCGCTACTGCCGTGACAGGAGGAGAGAATATGAAGGAGAACAAACTTGGAATTACAAACAGAGAGATAGGCTAGAGCCTAGAACATTCTATAATTCTCGGAGCAGCCAAGAGCCCAACGACGACCTGCCAAGATAAAATAGACGCCGCTACCGAAGCCCCTCTCCTTACACTGGCCGAAAAGGACAATATTCGTCTCCTGATAGAAGACCCAGCCAGTCGCCTCGCCGTTCCCGTCAGGAAAACTAGAAGATGCGTCCTATTTTGGAGGTAAGGCCGCAAAATTTATAAACCCTCCCTTATCGACTACATTAGAATTAAAAGAAAATTACATAGACATTAAAATAGAAGGAAAAGTGACGCGTGCCCTCGTCGACTCAGGAGCCTCATATTCTGTCATTTCTGAGAGGTTCAGACTCAAACTAAGAAAAATAATGTTTGCCGAAACTGACGTCACATTACGAGTAGCCAACGGTAAAATTGTAAGACCAAAAGGACGCTGCACACTGAAACTGGACTTGAATGGACTACAGGAAAGCTTTGAATTTGTCGTTATGGAAGACTGTAGTCACGAAGTTATTCTTGGTTGGGACTTTTTGAAGTTATCTAGGGCGATAATTGATTCAGCTGACGACACACTCTTCTTAGAAAAATGTCTTTTTGAGGATACCCCTAAGAACAGCTCACCTCTCTACTCAGAATTGGAATATAGAATCGAACCCGCCTCTATTCAGTTAATAGAAGTAGCAAGTCGTGACATCCCTAATGGCGCAATTGTGGTGGCAGAATGTCGAAAAGAGCTATTGCTGGAAAGAGAACTAACGGCTCCCTCCTCTGTCATTTCACTTACCAATAACCGAGGTAAACTTTGGGTGGTGAATTGGAGTCCATATCCGAAACTAATCCCACAGGGGATGCATGTAGCCGATAGTGCTGTCATCGAAGATAGTCAATTATGTACTCTAGCTGATTGTAATCAAGTTGAAACAGAGGCGGAACATTCTGAAGACCCAAAAATCTCGGAATTTTTTATAGATGATTCACTTGATGAATTTCAAAAAGAAAAATTAAGAAATTTGTTAAAAAACTATACGGATATTTTCGAATTTAGTAAAAGAAAACAATTCAAGGACGTCAATGTTAAACACCGAATTAACACTGGAGACCACCTACCGACCAAGCAAAGACCTTACCGAGTTGCACCAAGAGAACGCCAAATTATTCAGGATGAGAGGTAAACAAGATGGAAAAACTTGACATCATTCAGCCCTCTGAAAGTCCGTGGGCCTCACCTGTAGTATTGATAAGAAAAAAGGATGGAAGCTGGAGATTCTGCGTCGATTACCGCCGCCTTAACAAAATAACAAAAAAGGATGTCTACCCTCTCCCAAGGATCGACGACACTTTAGACTGCTTACGGGGAGCTAGATTTTATTCTTCCATGGACCTCCAATCAGGGTACTGGCAAATCGACGTAGAATAATCGGACCGTGAGAAGACAGCATTTATAACTCCAGATGGACTGTACGAGTTCAAAGTAATGCCATTTGGGTTATGTAATGCTCCAGCTACCTTCGAACGAATGATAGATAATCTTCTGAAGGGTCTTAAGTGGACCATTTGCTTGTGTTACCTCGACGACATCATCGTTTTTTCAGATGGCTTTGAAGAACATCTAAGACGCCTTCAACTTGTATTAAATTGCCTTAAGAAAGCCGGATTATGTCTCAATTCCAAGAAATGCAAGTTTGGTGCAAAAACTATCACGGTTCTTGGACATGAGGTGAGTGAAAATGGAATTCGTCCCGACCAAGAAAAGATTCGAGCAGTCCGCGACTTCGCTACGCCAAGGTCATTGAAGGAAGTTAGAAGTTTTCTTGGCCTTTCATCCTACTACCGCCGCTTCATACCCAATTATGCAAACGTAGCCCAACCCTTGAATGACCTTTTGAAGAAAGACTCAGCATTTAATTGGAACCAGGAAGAGCAAAATGCATTTGAAGCTCTCAAGTCAGCGTTAATTTCCGAACCCGCTCTTGGACATTTTGATTACTCATCCCCAACCGAAATACACACTGACGCAAGCAACTACGGAATAGGAGCAGTATTAGTGCAGATACAAAAGGGGAAGAAAATAGCCATTGCTTATGCATCCAGAACCTTAAATAAGGCAGAAAAAAATTATTCAACCACAGAAAGGGAATGCCTTGCCATCATTTGGGCTATCAATAAATTCCGACCATATGTCTTTGGACAGCCGTTCACTATGGTTACAGACCACCACTCTTTGTGCTGGCTGACTAACCTCAAAGACCCATGTGGGAGGTGTTTTAATGCTTGGTTTTAAGATTTATAACACATTTATAATTTATATATTTTATTAAATTAAGATTAAAATTACACAAGCATAACATTTAAATATATATCCTGCCTAACAATTCTCTATACTAACCATATAACATTATGCGATCTATTTCCAGTTTGTTTTGGTCACTGGTCCAATATTTTTATTTTCATAGACCAAATTATAAGATAAATTCACAGATGAAAAATATGCAAAATAACTAAACAAATATATACATCAATTTAATATTTATTTAAAACAAATGAACAACTATATACATCAATTTAATATTTATTTAAAACAAATGAACAACTATATATATCAATTTAATATTTATTTAAAACAAATGAACAACTATATACATCAATTCAATATTTATTTAAAACAAATGAACAACTATATACATCAATTCCCCCTTCTTAGGCTTGGCCCCCCTTATTCAAACTTTCATTAGAAAGACAAGTTCTGCAATTTTTTGTAATTATTTCTATTGAAGAGTCCATGCCGGGCCACCAAATAGATGAACGTGCCATCATTTTCATTTTATTAGTTCCTGCATGGCTCTCATGTAACAATTGAAGTACCCTTTCATGTAGACTTTTTGGGATAACCATTCTATTCTCCAGAAAAATACATTTTTGGAGAATGGTAAAGTCATCAATCCTTTTTAAATAAGGAATGAGATCATCATTGGGACTTGAGGGTAACTCCCCTGTCTCAATAATTTTATGCAATTTGAATAAAGTCCTGTCTAATTGTATTTCATGAGCCACAAGAACATGGTCAATGACGGAAGTATTTAAGAGTAAAATTTCACCACTCCCATCATTATATTCCAAATTATCCTCTTGACACTCTGGAAATCTAGAAAGGAAATCTGGAATAATATTATCCTTTCCTTTTTTATACTTAATTTCAAAACTATAATTTGAAAGAGTTAGAGCCGATCTATGAAGTCTATTTGCAATGAGTGGAGGCAAATTTGTTTTATCTCCAAAAATAGTTATTAAGGGCTTGTGATCAGTATAAATGGTAAATTTCCTACCAAAAAGGTATTTTTAAATTTATTTACTGCAAAGACAATTGAAAGTCCTTCTCTTTCAACTTGAGAATATTTTCTTTCATGAACATTTAACGTTCTGGAAATGAAACACACAGGCCTTTCCTCCCCATCCTTCAAATGTGAAAGGGTTGCTCCTATTCCCACCTGACTTGCATCACAAGAGAGAATCAAAGGCAAATTTAGGGAATAATGCGATAAACATTTGGTCTCATCTAATGCATTTTTACAGGAATTGAAGGATCTATCTGTCCCAGCATTCCAAGACCATTTAACATTCTTTTTTAATAGGTTGTATAAAGGATGTGCTAAATCTGAAAGATTTGGCAAAAATTTACTATAAAATGACAAAAATCCAAGGAAGCTTTTTAATTCAGTTATATTCTTAGGAACTGGACAATTCTTTATGCAAGCTAGCTTGTCTTTCAAGGGGTATATACCAAATTCATTAATTTTATGTCCAAGATATTCAATCTCATTTTTAACAAACAAGCACTTATTTTTGTTTATTGTAAAATTATTTTCTTTAAGAATATTAAGTGTTCTCTTAAGAATATTTAAATGGCTTTCCAAATCCTCTGATGCGATAAGAATATCATCAAAATAAATGTAAACATCATTGATTCCCGAGAAGAAGGATTCCATTGTCTTCTGAAATATTTCAGAAGCAGTCTTTATACCAAAGGCCAAACGATTATATTTATATAAACCTTTGTGAGTGGAGACAACCAAATACTTTTTTGAAATATCATCCATCTCAATTTGATGGTAAGTCTTTGACAAATCTAATTTAGTAAATAATTTCTTTCCTTGAAAATTACTCAAGACTGAATCTATGTTAGGAATAGGATATTTGACATCCTCTAAGTAAGGATTTAAACTCTTTTTAAAATCAGCGCAAAGTCTAATTTGGCCATTTGGTTTTGCAACACAAACAAGTGGTGAAGCACAATCACTTTTATCTATTGGAGACAAAATATTCAAATCAACTAATTTATCAATTTCATTTTTCACAAGTTGTTTTAATGCAAAAGGAACTTGTCTGAATTTGTAAAATTTTGGGACAAAGTCAGCCCTCACATCAAGATGGCATTTGATACCTTTAATAGGGCCAGATTTATATTCAAAAATGGATTCATAATCATTTAAAAGTGAATCTATATTAAAAGAGTCCAATTTATGCAAATAATTGAATGAAATATTGAAAAGATTAAGGAAATCTCTTCCTAAGAGAAATTTGGAACAATTTAAATTAGTTATTAGTATTTCAATGGTTCTAGAAACATTTCTTAATTTTATATCAAATTTAGCCTTGCCCAAAATAGGTATTTTAGAGCCACTATAGCCTGTCAAGACTGTATTACATTTATTTAATTTAACATTTTTGAAATATTTAAAGTACTCATATTTAGTTAATGTAGTAATGGCTGCTCCAGTATCAATTTCAGCCAACAATTTTATATTATTTACATATACTGTTTCAGTCAAAGGAGGATGTAAATTTATATTATTCAATGATAAATTATTTTGAGATCCCGAAGGATTATTATCATTAGCATGCTTTTTAAATTTATTAAAAGTATTTTTGGGATTTCTGGGCAATTTACGGGCAGAACTGTCTTTTTTATAACATATTGTAGAAATATGCCCTACCCTACCACAAACTCTACAATTAGCTGATTTAAAAAAACAATTATAGTGTAGATGGTTGTTCTTACCACAGTGTTTGCAGGGATTATTGATGGCATGAAGATGCTGTGGGGACCGATGGGCATCTTCGGATCTCTTGAGGTTGTGTAGGTCATTATCTGCAGACTCCGCAGACAGAGCGATGTCTAATGCTCCCTCAAAAGTTAATCCTTCTTCCTGTAGTAGCTTCTTTTGGGTTGGTGTATCAATGATGCCCGCTACAAATCTGTCTCTTAGGGATTCTTGCAGAAAATCTCCAAAGTTACACCTTTGAGCCTGTTCTTTTAGGCGTATTATATATTTCGAAATTGCCTCGCCTGATTTTTGATCCATTTTCTGGAATACAAATCTTTCATATATTATATTGGTCTTAGGATTGAAATGTTTCAATAAGATTTTGCATAATTTATCAAAGGGAACTTGATCAACTTCCTCCGGAAAAACCAAGTTTCGCAAGATCCCAAAATATTTAGGTCCGATGCTTGATATCAGAAATGGCGTCTTAAAGTCTTCCTTTGTTTTAGAAATTAGCATAAATTGCTTCAAGCGATAAATATAATTTTCAACATTCTCTAGATTTTCGTCAAATCTTTCAAACATACCTGAAGACACTTTTTAAAGTATAATTTCTTTTCACTATTCAATTTCTTTTTTCTTTCTAAAATTCGCTTTTCCTCGTCGCCAGTTGTTTTAATGCTTGGTTTTAAGATTTATAACACATTTATAATTTATATATTTTATTCAATTAAGATTAAAATTACACAAGCATAACATTTAAATATATATCCTTGGTGGCAGCGGTGGGATAGGAGCAACCCTTTCACATTTGAAGGATGGGGAGGAAAGGCCTGTGTGTTTCATTTCCAGAACGTTAAATGTTCATGAAAGAAAATATTCTCAAGTTGAAAGAGAAGGACTTTCAATTGTCTTTGCAGTAAATAAATTAAAAAATTACCTTTTTGGTAGGAAATTTACCATTTATACTGATCACAAGCCCTTAATAACTATTTTTGGAGATAAAACAAATTTGCCTCCACTCATTTCAAATAGACTTCATAGATCGGCTCTAACTCTTTCAAATTATAGTTTTGAAATTAAGTATAAAAAAGGAAAGCATAATATTATTCCAGATTTCCTTTCTAGATTTCCAGAGTGTCAAGAGGATAATTTGGAATATAATGATGGGAGTGGTGAAATTTTACTCTTAAATACTTCCGTCATTGACCATGTTCTTGTGGCTCATGAAATACAATTAGACAGGACTTTATTCAAATTGTATAAAATTATTGAGACAGGGGAGTTACCCTCAAGTCCCAATGATGATCTCATTCCTTATTTAAAAAGGATTGATGACTTTACCATTCTCCAAAAATGTATTTTTCTGGAGAATAGAATGGTTATCCCAAAAAGTCTACATGAAAGGGTACTTCAATTGTTACATGAGAGCCATGCAGGAACTAATAAAATGAAAATGATGGCACGTTCATCTATTTGGTGGCCCGGCATGGACTCTTCAATAGAAATAATTACAAAAAATTGCAGAACTTGTCTTCCTAATGAAAGTTTGCCTCCTCAAAGGACTGAGAGTTGGCCTAAATATGCAGGACCATGGAGGAGGGTTCACATGGACTATTTCAATTTCAAAAACAAACTGTTTTTACTAGCAGTAGATTCATTTTCTTCATGGGTTGAAGTTTCTGAAGTACCATCTACCAGTGCATATTTTTGTATAAATTTTATGAGAAATTGTATTGCTCGCTACGGATTTCCACAAGTAGTGGTTTCTGATAATGGTCCTCCTTTCTTTAGTAGTGACTTTGGTGATTTTTTGTCTAAGAATGGCATATCCCATGTGACATCTCCCCCATATCACCCAAAATCGAATGGACAGGCAGAAGTATCTGTAAGATAGGTAAAGAAATTGCTAAAAAAGCAATTATATGAAAATGAGCAGGTGGAACTAAATTTGGCTCTGTCCAGGGCTTTGTTCTTTATAAGGACCGATGTAAATATTAGGAAAGGGACATCACCTGCGGAACTGTTTCTTGGAAGAAAGATCAGATCAAGACTTTCGGTGTTATCAAAAGAAGAAGTAAAAGCCTCCAAATTCAATAGTCAATATGTTAACAGTAAATTTAAAGTGGATGAGACTGTGAAGTTTAGGTGGATTACTAATGGGCATCCCTCTTGGTATACAGGAAAGATAATTAAAATACTAGGAAGGAATGTTTATTTAATAAAACAAGGTGACAGTATAAAAAAGGTTCATCAAAACTACATTTAAAAAATGTTGCCTGGTAAATCACATCCCACTAATATGAATGATGCTGAACGTGTGCCAACTCCAATCTCGGAGGAGAAAAGTGTTACAACCCCCAGGTATCCTCAGAGGGAGCGCAGATGTCCGCAGAGATATGGAGAGTAAATAAATAAATAAGGGGGGCCAAGCCTAAGAAGGGGGAATTGATGTATATAGTTGTTCATTTGTTTTAAATAAATATTAAATTGATGTATATAGTTGTTCATTTGTTTTAAATAAATATTAAATTGATATATATAGTTGTTCATTTGTTTTAAATAAATATTAAATTGATGTATATAGTTGTTCATTTGTTTTAAATAAATATTAAATTGATGTATATATTTGTTTAGTTATTTTGCATATTTTTCATCTGTGAATTTATCTTATAATTTGGTCTATGAAAATAAAAATATTGGACCAGTGACCAAAACAAACTGGAAATAGATCGCATAATGTTATAGGGTTAGTATAGAGAATTGTTAGGAAGGATATATATTTAAATGTTATGCTTGTGTAATTTTAATCTTAATTGAATAAAATATATAAATTATAAATGTGTTATAAATCTTAAAACCAAGCATTAAAACAGGAGGTTAGCAAGATGGGCACTTCGGCTGCAAGAGTTTGACGTCACTGTCGTGTATAAGAGCGGAAGGAAACATCAGGACGCAGACTGCTTATCAAGAAGTCCATTAGAATACAGTGAAGATATGGAGGAAGATATTCCAAGCATAGCGACTTTGCATAACTTTAGCGAAGAGCAGATGAATGATCAAGCTATTAGAAAAATCGCTGACAAATTACAAAGTTCTCCTAATAATTCCTTTGTAAAAATCGATAACACGCTCTACAGAAAAAATTATGATCCAATGGGGAAACCATGGCTTTTGGTGGTTCCACGCCATTTAAGGCAGGAATTACTGAAAAATTTCCATGATTCACCCACGGCTGGTCACCTCGGATTTACTAAAACCTATGACCGAATAAGAAAAAAGTATTACTGGCCCGGAATGTATAGAACGGTTAGAAGGTATGTGGCACACTGTTCAGATTGTCAGAGGCGTAAACATCAGCCCCAACTCCCCTCAGGGCACTTACAGCCAATACCTGTTCCTGAAGTTGCCTTTGAAAAGGTAGGAATGGATCTCCTGGGGAGATTTCCAACATCAGAAGGTGGCAACCGTTGGATTATTGTATGTACGGACTACCTAACGAAATATGCGATAACTAAAGCTCTACCCACAAGTGAATCCATGGAAGTCGCCAAATTCTTCATTGAATATGTCATCTTAAAGCACGGCGCGCCGAGGGAATTAATCACGGATAGAGGAAGGAACTTCACATCTTCAATGATAAGTGATCTGAACAACCAGTGCAGAATAACCCATCGGAAGACGACCGCCTATCACCCCCAGACAAACGGACTCACGGAGAGGTTGAATAAGACCATAGCAGACATGCTGTCCATGTATGTAGATGTCAACCAGAAAGATTGGGACAGGATTCTTCCATTCGTTACATTTGCATACAACACAGCAAAACAAGAGTCTACTGGGTTCACCCCATTTTTCCTTGTACACGGGCGTGAAGCCGAGACTCCACTTGACGTGTTATTCCCCAAGTTATTGCCAGAAGACGACGATTTCATCCAAACCCTAGGGGCAAGAGCCGAAGAAGCACGAAAACTGGCACGTATCCACTCCATGAGATCTCAAGATAGCAATAGTTCCAGTTCCAGTTCAAAAATAACTTTATTAGGTGCCGCTCAAAAATAGCAACCTAGCTTATGATATTAACAATGAATTATATGTACACGTTCTTCACATTGACAGGGTATTCACATCTCTACAAGGTTAGAGCCTGGCGCGCGGTCTTTGATTCGGTGTGTTCTCTTTTCTAATATGTTCTGTTATTTTTTATTTATTTTTTTTTCTTAAACGTGTTTTTTCTTAAGATTTTTCCATTTTTCTACATTTGTTCTCAATCGATATAGGAGTTGCCTTGGCTTTGGTTTCCTTCTCTTCAGTTCTTGTTTGTAGTTACAGGCTTCTCTGAATGTAATATTTTCGAGATTTTCAGATTTATCGTAAAAGTTGAAGGCTTGTTTTATTATGAAATCATTTATATTTTCTAAATTGAGGTCCTTTCTGATGATACTGCTTCTGACAAACCATGGGGCACCTATTATTTTCTTTAATACCTGGTTTTCGAAACTTTCGAATTTTTTCAGTGTAGTTTTGTTTGCGGTTATGAAGACTGGGTGGCCGTAGGTTAGGATTGGTCTTATAATAGACGTGTATATGGTACGTTTGCAGTGTAGGGATAGTTTGCTCTTGTTCCCTAAAAATAGTGCTAGTCGGTGCTGGGCTGCTTTTGCGAGGTTTATTCGGTTTTGCACGTGTTCTTGGAAGGTCAGGTGTTGATCAAGGATGACGCCCAGGTAGCGGACGCTGTCCTTCCATTTTATGGATTCATCAGGATAGCCTAGATCTTCTAAGGGCTTCTTCACTTTTAGTCTTTTGTCTGAGAAGAGTATAGCTTCGGTTTTTTGTGGGTTCAATTCTACCCGCCATTCGTCGCACCAAATATTAACGAATACCAGTGCTTCATGAAGTTTGAGATAGATGGTATCGAGGTTGAAGGCTGAGACTAGAGTTGCGGCCTCGTCTGCGTATAGGTGTAGGGACATTCCTTCGGGGCAAGGGTAGTCATCAATAAAAATATTGAAGAAGGTGGGGCCGATGACTGACCCTTGAGGGACTCCTGCTCGGATTTTCCTTGGGGTTGACAGAACATCTTTGACTTGTACTCTAAAGTTTCTGTCACAAAGGAAGCTTTTTGTCATTCGGATGATGTCTCCAGGTAGGTTCTTTTTTGCCATTTTATACAAAAGGGCCTCGTGCCAAACTTTGTCAAATGCCTTGGAGATGTCAAAGAAGATGCCTCCTGTTAATTGTTTTGATTCCATGGCCTTTCTTATCTTCTCCGTGACGACCACAAGTTGATGAAGGGTTGAGTGTTTTTGCTGGAACCCGAATTGTTCGGGCCTGAGGGGATGTTCGTCGCTGAGTGCTTTTTTTATTCTTCTTAAAATGATTCTTTCGAATAGTTTGGAGGTGACAGGTAGGAGGGAAATGGGTCTATAACTTGCTGGGTCGTTCTTTGATTTGCCTTGTTTTAGTATGGGACAAATGATCGATGTTTTCCAATTGTTCGGGAAGTATGCGAGTTTCAATGAGGCATTAAAAGTGCTGGTTAGTAATTCGAGAAAATGGTTGGGCAGTAGTTTTAGGGCTTCGTTCGTGATTCCGTCGATGCCTGGGGCTTTTTTCTTAGGGAGGGTGTCAATTATTGCTTTGATTTCTCCAATGTTAGTGGGTTCCACAGCTGTTTTGTTGTTTGTTAGGAGGTGTGCGGTGATTTTTTTGTTCAGAGATGTGTTCGAATATGAAGGGGTAGGAGGATTTGGGCTGAGCTGCTTTTCATAGGAGTCAGCAAGTGCTTCAGCTGCCTCCTCGGCTGTTAGTGACAGATTGTTATTGGCTTTCACGATAATTTCTTCTTTCTTTGGGGCTGTGAGGCGTCTAATGGCCTTCCATACTGTCTGATCAGATACGTCAAGGTTTTCTATGTAGGTGTCCCAGCTGGTGTTGTCGTGTTCTCTAGTAAGTTTTTGTGATTCTCTTCGTGCGGAAATGTACGCTTTTTTGTCGTTGGGGTCGCAGGTCTCTTTCATTTTTTTTTCTTAGTCTGTTAGTTTTTCGTAATTTTTCTTTGATGTGGGCTGGATACTTTCTATCGAGGTCTTGTTCTTTATATTTTGTGGACTTTTGTAGGTTTTGAATGATTTGGTCCTCAATGGAAGCTATGGAGTCGATTATTTCTTGGGGAGTTTCTGTGGTGTGTGCGCTGGGGGTTGGGTGTTTTCCATTTGGTACTTAAAGAGGGCCCAGTCGATGATTTTGATTGTTGTGTCGGAGCGGGTTATATTATAGTCTTGTAATATTAGAAGGACTGGAAGGTGATCAGACGTCATCTCGTGGAGGACTTTTGAGTGAACGGTCTGACTCAGATTTTTGTGGATTGCGATGTCCAAGATGTCGGGTGGTGAGTCATGTGTCGGTTCATCTGGGTAGCTTAAATCCAGGTTGAGGCATTCGACAACCTATTGTAGGATCTTGCCATTTGGATTGGTGGAGAATGAACCCCAGGTTGGATTCTTGCAGTTGAGGTCTCCGGCTAGGATTGTTGGAGTGTTGGTTTTGAAAATATTGTAGATGTGTCCTTTGGGTCAAGAGGCGTGTTTGGGGGCTTGTAGCAGGAGTATATGTTCAATGTTGTTCCATTTATGTCTTTGATTGTTATTCCTGTGGTTTCCAAATTCAGGCAAGTGCTTTGGATGGGAACACAGTAATATTTCCTATGGATGAAAATTGCTGTGCCTCCGCCCTGTCGAGACATTCTGTCATTCCGAACGGTGTTGTAGTTGGGGATGTTCATCCTGTGACAGGGTTTGAGCCAGGTTTCGGAGATTAGAGCTATGTCTATGTCGTGGTCGTTCAGAAATTCAGTGAATTGTTGCCTTTTATTCCGAAGGCTACATGCGTTCCAATGAATGATTCGGAGTTTATTCTTTTTGTCTTTTGCGTTCATTGAGGACCGATGGTGGCGAGAACGTTCCTCACTATGGTGGCAATGATCTTTGGATCGCTGAGAGCCTTTTCGATGGCACTCTCGATGGGGCTTTGCGTGGAGGTTTTCAGGGGAATACTTTTAGGTTGGTTTGCGCAGGTTTTTTCCTTATTTGCTGTGGTTTGTGGGATTTTTGCATTGATGGGTACCTTGGAGGGTTCTTTTAGTGCATTAGGGCGTGGGTTCTTTTGACTGGGTATATCCTTATTTATTTTTTTGTAGAGTGGACAACCACGCCAGTTTGCCGTGTGCTGACCCTGGCAGTTAGCGCATTTTGGTAGGACTTCTTTTTGTTTAGAGTATTCGGAGGTGAAATGGTTCTCTCCGCACTTGACACATTTGGGGGTTTCTCTGCATTCAAACTTTGAATGTCCAAAGCTTTGACATCTGTGACATTGGCCTGGACCTTTGGGGGCCCTATAGGCCTCGACTCGGCACTTCATGTCGCAGATATCCGTTATGTTGTAGATATCTTTGTTCTTAGGCGTTTTGGGGAGAGTAACCTGGATTAGTGGGAGCTCTTCCTTTGTTCCCGCCCTGCGTAGTCTGACAATTTTTTGTCATATGAAATCCCTTGTTGTCTAAGTCCTCTTGGATTTCGGGAATCGTGATGCAGCAGTCGAGGCCTCTGACTACAATTCTGAGGTTTTTTTCTTCGTCAAGTATTTTAAAATGGAATGTGTAGTGACGTTCTTCTAGCCACCTGGTTGCTGTGCGGTAGTCCGTCACCGAATGAGTCTGGACGTTTATGTGGCGCCCAGATGTGGAGAATTCAGTTTTTTTCTGCGTGCAGTTTATGAGTCATTCTCTAAGTCCAGACCATTCAGTTACCCCACTGATTTTGATCGGTGGTATTCTTATTTTTGGGTTAGTGGTAGGGTTGTTAGGTCCTTTATCTGGGTTTTCCGTGTCTTTGTTGGGCGGGTTCGATTTTTTGGGGTTCTGTTTAGGATTTGAGTTCCTATTTGGAGTGACTTCGATTTCCATATCGGTGTTTTCTTTAGCTTGTGGTTTTTCTGGCTGTTTATTTTTTGATGTTGGTTTAGAGTTTGTGGGAACTCTTGAAGTCTGTTTGGGACACCAGGCAATATTTTGCGTGGCATGTGATTCTTTTATGGCTTCTGGGGATGTTACTCTCGGGCGCTTCAAAGGAGCTTTGCTTGTATTTTCAACATATTCTGAACGAATTTGTTTTAGTTCTCTGTCATAGAAGTCGAGGAAATTTATTAGCTCAGCGAAGGTGCTTTCAACAGAGCTACAGACATTTTTCATAGCTTTGGAGTCTTCTTCGTTCTTCATTTTCGGGCATTCTGGCAATGTCCAGATAGAATATCTTCGTGTGCCTACCGGGTATCTGGAGTTGGTAAAATTGGTTTTGGGGGCTTCTGGTGCTGGGGGGTCTTCCATGATTCGGGTTTTTCGCGTGGGACTTCACCTATAGATAGCAATAAACATCGCTATGACGCCCATCACAGAAATATAATTTATCAGCCTGGAGATCTTGTATGGATCTTTTTTCCTGTGCGTAAAGTGGGATATTCGGAAAAACTAATGAGACGTTACTTCGGCCCATACAAAGTAACCCGAAAAATATCTGATGTGACCTATGAAGTTGAAACATTCGGAAACCAGCAAGGTCGTCGTAAAACAAAAGATTTAGTTCACATTTGTAGGATGAAACCTTATTTAAACCCAGAGGACCAGGAGGACCAGCTATAAGAGGACTCAGAAGATGACTCGACAAACTTCCAGGAAGAAGACATCCCCACTGAACGAACACAACAACCACAGACCCGCGAAGAGATCTCAGGCCCTATCACCCGTTCTCGAGCCTTGAGACTGAGGATGTAAGTCTCCTTCTGAGCATCGGGTCGATGCTCTTTATAGGAGGAGGCTATGTGGCGAAGAAATATTTTATTATTTAATTTAATATTATTCAATGAAAATATATTCAACAGATTATAAAAATATATATTAATCTGTATTTGTGAAATCATCTTTAAAATATTTCTTTGCTTGCTTGCTTAAGATTCTCTAGCTGTAGATAGTTTTGGGCTGACTTGTTAATAATTGTCGACTCGTCGCTGTGACGTCATCAATAAATACTTTTACATCTTAGGATATTTCAAGGCTTGATTTCTACGCTACAATATTATATTTGTTATTACAAGTCCTAACAACTTGTACTCTATCATTTTATGTTCTGAATAATAACAAAGGTCTGGATGAATGCAAAGAAGCTTGATCAAGGTTTTCTTTTTGGTTTATATAAATTCTACAAGGCCGCAATCACTGTTCGGAGGAGATTAATAGAATCGCCGAATGCCGTGGTCCATTTGGATGAGGAAAGCGAAGACTAGAACGTGGCTGATTCCACACTAGCCTGTTCAGTGATTCGCTAACCTTGAGGTATGCACGAAGGAACGTGTGGCCATTGGACATGCGTCGGACCTGGAGGCTGTTGTTGGGTGCTGTACTGCCTGGAGCACAGGAGCTCCATCTAAGATTCCTTTCATCCTGTGGTGAATCTGTATAAGACCGGTGGTCTTAATAAATCTTTGTGTGTGTGAATAATAACAATGGATTCTTTTTCACGACCATACGGTATTTTTCGACATTTCGATTGAGACTTCAAATGATTTTGAGATACTGGCAAAGAGCCAGAATTATGTCAAACATGATGGTGATATTCCTACCCACAATCAACCAATATATGCTGAGAAATCAGCAGAAGAACTTTGCAACATTCAATTGGAAGCGCCGTTAAGTTCATCAACATTTTCAGATTTGATTCTCTAAAATTTTCAATATATATACAGTAAAACCTCCCTGTAAAGAACGCCTAATTGCAGAGCCAAAGTGTCTTTTAGGGAGAGGTGTCCTCTTACCAAAGAGTTGCTAAATTGTAAAAGTGGTTATTTTGAAAATGAAAACTTTTTTTTTTTTTTTTTTTTTTTTTGTAGAGAGGTGTCCTTTAGCGCGAGTGTCCTCTCATGCAGGTTCTACTTAAATTCTCAAATTATTATGTTCAATATTTACACATAAATTTATTTTTAAAATGCTATATAATCTCCCCATTATACCTTTTTTATACGTTTTAGTTAGCTGAAGTAGGACTTACCTGAAATATTTTCTTTAATCAAGTATATAAAAAGAGTTGTGTGGCGTCTTATGCTTTTTTTTTTGTTAATTTAATTCGAAAGCTAATTTTCTAACAATAAAGAAAGCAGCGGAAGATGCAAATTAGGCTGCGTGAAAAAATCAACCAAATGCTAATTGGAATGGCCAAGTAGGAAATATCTTTTTTTACGGGGCTGCTAACCTAAATAGATGATTTTTGAGCCCCAATGGCCGCATAAAGCGGTATATATAAAACCACTATGACCAGGCTGAGGAGGCTAGGGACAAGATTTCCGTCAGGGTAGAGGCAGGTTAAGCCGAAAAAAACTTCCCACGCCGGGAATCGAACGAATGGCCGAGTAGAAGCCACCTAGAAGGAAAGACTTCTCAAGGTTGGAAAAGAACTAAAGCGCCAAAAATAAAATGCCAGGAATCTAGTGTTTGCCTGCAACAATAGAAGGCTGAATCCATCGCAGCCAGACGACCACTTCAGCAACTAAAATGGTAAAAAGAAATGATGTTGCACAAGTCAGAAGACAGCAGCAGAATGTGTAGGGAGTGAAAGTTAGTGCAAGCAATTATCAAAAGAGGCCCTAGGATGGAACTGAACCCTGCCCTGAATCCCGAGCAGGTTTCGAGCCTGAATACAAGACTCAGCATGTTTATCGCCCCTGTAAAGGACAAGTCATGGA
Organism: Cordylochernes scorpioides; assembly: GCA_030710605.1. Lineage (NCBI taxonomy): Eukaryota > Metazoa > Arthropoda > Arachnida > Pseudoscorpiones > Chernetidae > Cordylochernes > Cordylochernes scorpioides. Next base: position 13,729,025 of record CP092875.1, on the reverse strand, counting down.
TCCCCTACAAGCAGCTCACGTCCAGGAGACAAACGTGATGGCCCTGAACAACATCCGGGAACCTCAGCTACAGCGCCATCTCTTCGTGTCATCATCGACACCTAGGGGATCCGGCCTCGCCGTCTTCGTGGCTCCGGGAGTCACCGTTCTCTGGTACCGCGCCCTGTGGCATCGTCAGCATCAACATCCCGGGTCTCATGACCCGTGTCATCAACTGCCACTTGTCCAACTCTCCTGAAGAACAGAATCGCCAACTGCAGATCACAGAAGAAGAAGAAAGATGCGTGGGTCATCGGCGACTTCAACATATCCGAGGATCTTCGAGCGACATCGGTTCTGGAGCCGTGGAGGTCTTCGCGGAGCTCCTGGACCGGACCGCTCTCGTCTATACCGTCACCATCTTCGATGCCGCGTACCTACCTACGAGGGTCTCCAGCTATGGAATCTGGATAGACGTTTCCCGTTTAAATCGAGTTTTGATACTATCAAGGCTCTCCAGACGCGTCACCACTTACTGGACCCTCAAGTACCGCTGCCTGGAAGAGGGTCCACCTTCGCCATATGCTCACTTCTTCAATCAGCGCCGGTCGTAGATAGAGTTGAGCAGCTCTTGGCGGTTTTGCTGTTGATCAGAAACGTCATTCCTGAATATATAGGGAGAAAATGGGGAAGACAAGAGGGATCTAGTCGAAGACATCAAGTGCCTCTTCATTTCCCATGTTGAAGACACTGACTACGTCGTCAGAGCAGCCGGGTCCTGCGCTCGAGGCCGAGACCGACTACCCTTCACTGCCTGAGCTTGAGCACATTTTGAGTGTCCGACTATTTCACCTACCTGGGATCGACTACCGTCTTCGATGCCCAAGGGAACCTTGTTGAGGGGGAGAACCTGGCGCATCATCTTTAACACCTTCAGAGAGTGCTTCGACAGCTCTGCCTGAAGCCTGTAGGACATCGCTGGGCTCATTGAAGGAATTTGGACCACCACTCTGGGGAACAATAATCCAATTCGCCGAGCAGATATCTCCTTGAGTGAGGTGGAAGCTGCCATAGACCGCCTGCCACAAAGGAAAGCAGCAGGTTGATATAGCGTGTTAGGCAAGCTCACCAAGGGCTTCGAGGATTTCTTTGCTGGAGTCCTTCATCGATTCCTCGTCCAATCCAAGCTTCGCGGGGCTATAGCGGAACCATCGAGGAGAAACGTCGTCTGACACATGCCCAAAGTGCATCATGCTCCTGACCTAAGCGGTTACTGGCCATATCTTTACCGACTGCGGACTATAGAATTGTCAGCAGCGTTCTTCTAGGTCATCTTCGTCGCCATCTGACAGCCATTTGGCCGGAATGCCAGGAAGATGATATTCTTTAAACTTCGCGTGCGTTTCTAATGAAGTGATCCTAGCTTTCAAAAACAAGTCGCCGCTGCAGTCATGTCCGCCGATCTACAGTCCGCCTGGACCCGCTGGCGATTCTCCACCAAACTCTGCAGCGCTGGCAGAGGCGCCATGTTCTTTGTACATAGTATGGTATATATATATATATATATATATACTAGCGGATGTGTACCCTGTGTACCCGGCTTCGCCCGGGTTTTATCCGAGTGAAAGTTTGCCTAACGAATATTATTGATAATAATATTCGGGAACACACAGAATATTATGATAATAATGATAATATAATTCGTTACGTCATATATTTATATCTACTTATATATTTGCCTTATTCTGTTTGTCTGTTTGTTTGTCCGAAGCTCACGGATGGGATTTTTCATAACCATCGGTGGTTCAGTGGTAGAATGCTCGCCTGCCACGCGGGCGGCCCGGGTTCGATTCCCGGCCGATGCATTTTTTTTTTTACAATTTTTAAAACTCATTTATATATTAAAATTTATTTGTGTAAAATTTTAACGATAGAGGGCAATAAAATTTAATCATTTATATATTATACAAGAATGACATCCACGGCGCCAATTTATAATTGTAACGAATAGTATTTGAATAAAAGCATTTAATCAGGTAAAACCCGGGCGTTGCCCGGGTCATTCGTATATAATAATTGTATAAACGAATGCAAGACAAAATCACCGCGAATGTTTCTTTTTTTTAAGGCAATTTCTTTTTAAGGCAATTATCGTTATTTATCGTTAATTTTTGTTTCGATTTTATTGAAAAAAAAACGATATGGTGCCTTTAAAAAATGATCTTTATTACTATGCAGTTTTCTATTTAGTAAATATACCTAAGTTCATGTTGCAAATGTAATTATCTCTATCGATTTAGTAGGTGAAATGCAAAAAAAAAAAAATCGACATGATGAAATCTTTATGAAAATTCACATTTTTATTTTTATATTTTCAAGACACACACAGTTTGGGGCGGGACGTTTCACAAGAGAGACATCCACGGCGCCAATTTATAATTGTAACGAATAGTATTTTAATTAAAACATTTTAAAAACACACAGTTTGGAACGGGACGTTTCACAAGAGTGACATTCATGGCGCCAATTTATAATTGTAACGAATAGTATTTGAATTATCGTGAAGATAGAGGCTGCCTGGCCGGCATTCATACTTCTTGAAAAAAGACACCTCGGCCAGTATAAATCTTTTTATTACCACGACGTTTCGACAAAAAGCTTTTGTCCTCGTCAGGAGCAAATAAAAATTAAAACATGTAGCAAGGCGATAAAAATTGGTCTAAGGCTCTAAGGGCGTTCTCACGCGATATTCGAAATTTTGTACAACATCCATAGCACGAGTCAAAAATAAATATTTAACTCACAAAGACTACGATCTTTGAAATAAAATTATGATATACATATTTATATATATTAAGAAATTGTAAACAAAAATAAATATAAAAAATAATAATAACATTTAAAATGCCAACAGACTGTGGTATACATCTAAATTTTAACTCCAATAATCCTATGATGCATAAAAGACAGGTGATAAAATCTCTTGTACAAAGAGCCAAACAAGTATGCACAGACCGAGATATTTATAAAAAAGAGATAATGAAAATTCGAGCAGAACTAGAACAATCTGATTATCCAGTTGGTTTCACAAACAAATGGATTAGAAGATATGAAATAGATAGGCCAAATTCAAATAGGAATAAAGATGATTGCAATAATATAATTATTCCATATCTGAGAGATATAGATAACGAAATATCTAGAATTTTGAGAAAATTTAAATATAATATTTGGTATAGTACGGGACAAAAAGGGAATTTTTAACTAGAAATAGAATAATGAAGGATAACATAGGTACATCAAAACCAAGTAATGTAATTTATGGAATTAAATGCACACAATGTGACAAAATTTACGTAGGAGAAACAGGCCGTAATTTAGAGACTAGGATTAAAGAACACCAACAGGGTTTAATGGGGAGAAGGGCGTTAAGCAAAATTGGGGAACATGCATTATATTCAGGACATAGGCCAGATTGGAATGATATTGAGATATTTCATAGGAATATAAAATTTAAAAAAGAAAGATTATTTTTAGAGGGGTGGGTATCACGGGAAATGGGGAAAAGAACTTTAAATGTATATGAAGATATTCCGCTGCAATACAATTTGTTTTTAAATTTAAAAAAGTAGTTATAAAGGGTAAGTATAAATTGTACATAATATATATCGATTAATATATACTATTGTGAAATCTTTTAAATGTTATTATTATTTTTTATATTTATTTTTGTTTACAATTTCTTAATATATATAAATATGTATATCATAATTTTATTTCAAAGATCGTAGTCTTTGTGAGTTAAATATTTATTTTTGACTCGTGCTTTGGATGTTGTACAAAATTTCGAATATCGCGTGAGAACGCCCTTAGAGCCTTAGACCAATTTTTATCGCCTTGCTACATGTTTTAATTTTTATTTGCTCCTGACGAGGACAAAAGCTTTTTGTCGAAACGTCGTGGTAATAAAAAGATTTATACTGGCCGAGGTGTCTTTTTTCAAGAAGTATTTGAATTAAAACGTTTTTAAAATATATGCGCACTCGGGTAAAACCCGGGCGTTGCCCGGGCCATTCGTCTAGTAATATATAAATTTATTTTTCGAGCAAACATATCCACTCTCTACTGAATAGATTTTTAAAAAGATATACATAAATAAAAATATTTAGAGATATACTACATGATCTTAGCCAAAAGGCCGAGAAACGATATTTTATATATAGAGATGACCTGGCTTCGTGTGTCTTCTGCTCGAGTGAATGTTTCGCTGGTAGAATTTTGTTCCGCCTACTATTAATCATTATCTGGCTTCGCCCGTGGGCTGCTTTAGTGAATATTCCCCAAAAGAATTTTTTAATGCAATCAAGCATGATACGGCAATATTGTCATCATCATTTCTGACTAAAAAAATATTGTTGCTCAGTACTTGGTTAAATATAATTTTTCTTGGTTAAAGTGTGACAAAAAAACTCTTCCAGATTTAACTCTCTGTCCTGTTCAAATTTCAGCGAGATTAGTTACATATTGAGGGCGTGCATAACCGACAAACATATATATATTAAGAAAAAGGCATCTCCTTATCGTGCAACTGAAAGTTGCTGATGGCTGGCGCCATCTATCTATCGGAATAAATATCAACTATTCTCGTTGATTTTTAATTATTCCAGAATTGGCCAAATACCCATTCTTGATTAATCAAGAAAAGCTAACCACGGACGCGTTTCGGGCTGTTGGCCCTCATCAGCGTGGTGCAAGCTGTACCTAAACGACCAAAAAATTGGTCATTAAAGCATCCTGAAAAATCATGAAACGGGTAGTTAAGGCCAGAATTGCGTGAGGACGCTACACTACCCGTTTCATGATTTTTCAGGATGCTTTAATGACCAATTTTTTGGTCGTTGAGGTACAGCTTGCACCACGCTGATGAGGGCCAACAGCCCGAAACGCGTCCGTGGTTAGCTTTTCTTGATTAATCAAGAATGGGTATTTGGCCAATTCTGGAATAATTAAAAATCAACGAGAATAGTTGATATTTATTCCGATAGATAGATGGCGCCAGCCATCAGCAACTTTCAGTTGCACGATAAGGAGATGCCTTTTTCTTAATTTATGCACCTTATCCCAGTACAATGTTACATTTGTACTATTTTTTCATATATATATATATATATATATATATATATATATATATATTAAATTTTATTGCCATCTATCGTTAAAATTTTACACAAATAAATTTACTGGCAATGCGTTTCTTTTAAATATCATCAAATATTATCTCTACAGACCTTACTGCAATGATATGAGTTATTGAATGAGAGGGCTTGGCTCATCAGTTATTTGGCGAAACCGCTGAGAGGGTTCACTACTGATGAGCCAAGCCCTCTCATTCAATAACTCATATCATTGCAGTAAGGTCTGTAGAGATAATATTTGATGATATTTAAAAGAAACGCATTGCCAGTATATATATTCTATATATATAAAAATGAATGTATGTCTGTTTGTCCTTTATGCCTGACCAAACCACTCATTGGATCGCCATGAAACTTTGGGAAGTTATTTAGTATAGTACTGGGAAGGTTTCTAGCAAATAAAATTTTTGAAATAACTTTTCGCCTAGATATAATCAAGATAAATATTCTAATTTATCTGTTATAATTCAACAATCTGCTCTAAATATTATCATGATGATACGATGATTTTGTAATGTAGAAAATTAGGAAAGACAAAATTCAGGATGACATGGCAATTTATTTGAGACAAGAATAATGATACAATTCAAAGGCAAGATACTATTCCTTTAACTTCCAATTACCGAGGGAACCAATTAATATTGATTTTATTCAACTTATCGAGAATTTTTCAAGGGACCGGGAAAAAATGTTCACTTTATGGAGAGATTCGTTAAACAAACCTTTACTCGGGTAAAACCCGGGCGAAGCCGGGAATATCCATTTCGTAGCTTAACCCGTCTCTCCAAGAGGCAGTCTCTTATTAAAGGTCTATTAGAGATTCTTTAATAGCAATTAGAATCTTCAATGAGAGACCACCAACAGGAGAAACAAGTTGATTCATGTTTTTAGGTGGTCTTTCTTAAGAGACTCTATTTACATATATTAAAATATGAAAAAATTAAAATATTTTATCAAGATAAATATTCTAATTTATCTAAAAATATAAAAATGAATGTATGTGTGTCTGTTTGTTTGTTTGTTTGTCCTTTATGCCTGACCAAACCACTCATTGGATCGCCATGAAACTTTGGGAAGTTATTTAGTATAGTACTGGGAAGGTTTCTAGCAAATAAAATTTTTGAAATAACTTTTCGCCTAGAAATAATCAAGATAAATATTCTAATTTATCTGTTATAATTCAACAATCTGCTCTAAATATTATCATGATGATACGATGATTTTGTAATGTAGAAAATTAGGAAAGACAAAATTCAGGATGACACGGCAATTTATTTGAGACAAGAATAATGATACAATTCAAAGGCAAGATACTATTCCTTTAACTTCCAATTACCGAGGGAACCAATTAATATTGATTTTATTCATCTTATCGAGTATTTTTCAAGGGACCGGGAAAAAATGTTAACTTTATCGAGAGATTCGTTAGACAAACCTTTACTCAGGTAAAACCCGGGCGAAGCCGGGCGGGTCCGCTAGTATATATATAAAAATGAAATGCGAAATCGAGGTTTGTTATCGCATCACGCAAAATCTACTGACTCAATCATTATGGAATTTCGCATGTAGGTAGCTGAAGATTTCGTTTAACATATAGGCTATTCAAAAAACTAAAAAAGTTAATGTGCTTTTTTTTTTAAATAAAAAACCAAAAAGCGTTAGTTCCAGTCTTTTACCGCTAGGGCGCAGCACTGGTCGCGACGATAAATGAATTTGATTTTTTTAAAGCATCGGTGGTTCAGTGGTAGAATGCTCGCCTGCCACGTGGGCGGCCAGGGTTCGATTCCCGGCCGATGCATTTTTTTAAAACAATTTTTAAAACTCATTTATATTATATCTTCTATATAAATGGAAATTTCATAAGTGGTGTTCGCTAAAAACTTTCGTTACAATGCATCAATTTCGACCAAATTTTCAACATTTACGTAAAACGAGATGGAGCAGGTTTTGCTTAACATCAAAATATTTTTCCTAACTTTAAAATACATAACTTTGCTGTTATCGATAAAATACAAAAAAATTCAACAGAGTTAATTTTATTTATATATAAATACAAAAAAAAAATTCAGCAATTCATTCAACTCAATCTAAAAAAATATTCAAAACAAGCAATTTTAAGATAACACCATATGTAAAACAGTCGGCCAAGAAAACAACAACGATATTACATCTTTCTCACATATTCACACACAATCTTGATTAATAATTAAAACTAATCTTTAGCATTTTTTATTATACTTCATAATATATAATATTTGTTAGGCAAACTTTCACTCGGACTAAAACCCGGCGAAGCCGGGTACACATCCGCTAGTTTTTTTATATAAACAAATGATAATAAACAACAACAATAAGGGGCTCAAAAATCATTTATTATGGTTAGCAGCTCCGTAAATAAAGATATTTTCACAAAAACAATTAAAGTTGCATCATCATTTTTATAAAACAACAGCAAATTAAATTAACAATGTAAAAATATATTTCAGCATTACATTTTAACATTTAACACAAAAACGTTACAATTTTTTCTTTAAATATCTACTTATATATTTGCCTTATTCTGTCTGTTTGTCTGAAGCTCACGGATGGGATTTTTCATAACCATCGGTGGTTCAGTGGTAGAATGCTCGCCTGCCACGCGGGCGGCCCGGGTTCGATTCCCGGCCGATGCATTTTTTTTTTTACAATTTTTAAAACTCATTTATATATTATACAAGAATGACATCCACGGCGCCAATTTATAATTGTAACGAATAGTATTTGAATAAAAGCATTTAATCGGGTAAAACCCGGGCGTTGCCCGGGTCATTCGTATATAATAATTGTATAAACGAATGCAAGACAAAATCACCGCGAATGTTTCTTTTTTTAAGGCAATTATCGTTATATATCGTTAATTTTTGTTTCGATTTTATTGAAAAAAAAAAACGATATGGTGCCTTTAAAAAATGATCTTTATTACTATGCAGTTTTCTATTTAGTCAATATACCTAAGTTCATGTTGCAAATGTAATTATCTCTATCGATTTAGTAGGTGAAATGCAAAAAAAAAAAAAAAAATCGACATGATGAAATCTTTATGAAAATTCACATTTTTATTTTTATATTTTCAAGACACACACAGTTTGGGGCGGGACGTTTCACAAGAGAGACATCCACGGTGCCAATTTATAATTGTAACGAATAGTTTTTTAATTAAAACATTTTAAAAACACACAGTTTGGAACGGGACGTTTCACAAGAGTGACATCCATGGCGCCAATTTATAATTGTAACGAATAGTATTTGAATTAAAACGTTTTTAAAATATATACGCACTCGGGTAAAACCCGGGCGTTGCCCGGGCCATTCGTCTAGTATATTAATATTGAAATGCCAAGTATTTTTTACGTCATTGGAATATTATATTACTGAATTCTCAAATTAAATTTATTATACTTGGAAAACATTTTAAGCATTGTTACAATTTATAAATATAATTTCACCAGACACCGCTAGAGGTGCTGCTTGCGAGTGAAAGTAGAAAATTTGCAAATAAAATTGCAAAGAATATTCATTTCAAATCAAATTCAAACCAGAAATCTTCCCAGTAGTATAGTAAATAACTTCCTAAAGTTTCACGGCGATTGGATAATCTTACCTTTTAAAAACATTCATCGTGTGAACAAACTAACATTCATCGTGTAAACAAACCACGTGTTAATTATTAACCAATCAAATTCATTTATCGTCGCGACCAGTGCTGCGCCCAAGCGGTAAAAGGCTGGAACTAACGCTTTTTGGTTTTTTATTTAAAAAAAAAGCACATTAACTTTTTTAGTTTTTTGAATAGCCTATATGTTAAACGAAATCTTCAGCTACCTACATGCGAAATTTCATAAAGATTTATTCTGTAGATTTTGTGCAACGCGATAACAAACATCGATTTTGGATTTCATTTTTATAGATATAAGGATTTTAAAATAGTGCAGACTGTGCACTTTGCACGTATTGACAAGATTAAAATTATTTTAATTGTCAATTTTCTACAGTCCGCCTTTGACAGCGTGGACAGAGAGTTTCTGGTCTCTCAGCTGCGCTTCATCCGCCTGCCTCCGCCCTTCTTAGATTTGGATCTATGTGTAGACCGCCGCGACCATCATGGTCGATGGAAATTCCTCCTGCCAATTCAAACTACTTAAAGGGCTTTGGCAAGATTGTGCCTCCGGTGCAGCCCTTCTCTTCAGCTTCACCAGTCCCCTTCTGCGCCACCTGGAGAGTTCCAGGAATTAAGAACGTCCTGGAATACACCGATTTTCTCCTGCTGATACGAGAGGATCGACAGGGAGTTCGAGAAAGTCAAGACCATCTTTGACGAATTCCGTCATACATCAGGAGTATGTCTAAACTTTCCCAAGAGTAAGGGACTGTGGTGCGGCGCCTGGACTCTCCGCTGGGCATCTCGTGGTCCGCATCTTCCCTCACAGTTCTGGATTGCAAAATCACATCAGGCCATGGAACATCGGTCCAGGGAAATCAGCTGCTGGGCATCCTGGAGAGGACGATGCTTCAGATGGTCCCCATACGTCCGTGGCTTTTCCTTGGTCGGGCGTGCGAAAGCGGCGAACTTGCTGGTGCTCTATCATCTGCACGGCTACCATTATCGCCAAATTGAAGGCCAGGCTGATGCAGTTTATCTGGGGGGTACTCTACTGAGACCCCCTGTGTACATCAGTGTCGTGGGGTTGTTGGACTCCAGGACCCAACTCCACCTCGCCTGCTTTAAGGAGATTAAGGCTTAATTTAGAGCTGAGGATAATAACGCAACGCCTAAACGTGGCTGTCAGAGTCCGGAGCCTGGATGGCCTTCTTGTCTCAGAACTCCTGGCTGCTGTCCCATTGTCGTTGACTTCTGGAACTGAGGGAGCAGGCCTCCTTCATCCTGGGTCTGAACCACCGGATGGTGCCCACTCCCACCCTACTGAACCTGCCTCTCGTCGGCTCCTGCAAATTCATTTCGAAGTTATTGCTTCGGGCTCCCTCAAGGTAGGTCGGAGTGTATGTCCGCGACCTGGCTGGCTCAGCTCCACTGCTCAATACCAGGACGACCAGGAGTGTCCACGAGGACGCAATTGCCTTTGGAGCATTCTGCCAACAGTTGTTGGGCGAGAATGCTAGGAAGGAATACGGAGAAAGCCGTGGTGCTTGCTGGGGATGGCCATGTAATTCCTGCGCATATGCACACTCACTTCTCAATGAATGCAGGAGGCGACAGCGTTATACAAACAATGCTTCTTCCAACAATGCCCAGACCTCCATCCTGTTTGGGAGGAGATGCTGGGGAAGAATTGTGTCTACCAGCTCGTAAAAATGTCGGCCAGGTTCTGTTAGGACTGGCAAATGTGGAGAAAGCGGGGCTCCTGGTCGAGGATGGGCTTACCATTGTAGATACCATTCTCAGGGCTTTCCCATATAGGAAGAAGGCAGAAAATATCATCACGAACCTGCTGGTGACAGAGGTGGACATAATTTCAACTCTGCAACCATATTTCTGTGTTGTCTCTCTAGCCTACGAAATGGTTTTCCCGTTAGGGATATACTCCAAGATGACAGGCAATAAGATTATGTTCATTTTAACGAATGGATATGTAAAACTTCCCCAGCTTCCTTGTAAAGCAGACATTAAGTCTAAAGGTGAAACGCCTGCCTAAATAACGGCATGAAATGCAGCAAATGCTACCGCCAAAGACATCGGCAAGCCAGCTGCCCCAAGAGAGACATGGATGAACATCCAGTTCCACAATACATCTCCCAGCAAGGTCCAGTGCAGTTTCTTCAGTCTTAAGGAACTATTAAACTAAGAAATCATCAACACTTGACTGATTAAGGTCATGTGATTGTTTAGAACCAAAGAGCAGGATGATACAAAGCTTAAACATATATTGTAGTTCCCATCTATAAAATGTCTATATAATAACATTTGGAAATCATTTTTATATCTTTATTTGGGAATAATATATTATATATATTAAAAAAAAAAAGGAAGAAAAGAAAAATAATGTTAAAAAAATTGCTAATATATATAAAAAAGGGTTGGCAAATCAGTTGGTCAGATACACAGCATGGTTGTGCTGTTCAGGTTGGTGGTAGGACACATCAGGTTGGCTTGGCTTCAGTACTTCTAGACAGCCACAAAACAACTGTTTTGATTAGGTACAATTTGGATTATAGATTAAAAACACCATATCCAAATAAATAGTTGCTGATGATGTTAAAAATGTTGTTACAGAAGAACCTCCATGAGAGGACACCTCTCCACAAAGGACAGTTTCTATTTAGCAACTCTCTGGTAAGAGGACACCTCTCCTTAAAGGACACTTTGGCTCTGCAATTAGGTGTTGTCCTTTACAGAGAAGTTTTACTGTATTTGTATTTGATCTTATTAAACCTTGTGTTTAATGTTTTGTTTATGATAAGGTATAATTTGGATTATATATTAAAAACACATAATAATAAAGACCATATCCAAATAAAGCGTGTCTGATGATGGTAACAACGTTGTTACAGAAACGTAACACTATTTATTTACAGAAGAACCTCCATTAGAGGACACTCACGCTTGAGAACAGCTCTCTATAAAGGGCAGCTTTCATTTAATAGGCTAATCCCCTAATAGAATGTTCAAATCAATAAGCTTGAGGGATAAGTATCTTTGAAAGATACTTATCTCTCAAGCTTATCGATTTGAACACAGTTTTCATTTGCAAAATTTTCATTTTTACTATTTAGCAACTCTCTGGTAAGAGGACACCTCTCCCTAAAGGACACTTTGGCTCTGCAATTAGGTGCTGTCCTTTACAGGGAAGTTCTACTGTATTTGTATTTGATTTTAATATAACTTGTGTTTAATGTTTTGTTTATGATTAGGCATAATTTTTGGATTATAGACAATTGAAAATTAAAATAATTTTATTGACATCTTATCAATATATGCAAAGTGCACAGTCTGCACTATTAAAAAAAAAAGATAATTATATATATAGATGGAAATTTTGCCGGGAGGAAAATGATCTAAAGAGACAAGGGTCGCCTCTCCCATCAAAATAGACGTTTAAAACAGACGTCATCTATTGACTGTCACCGCAACTAGCGGCCTCGGGTCGGTGACAAAGCCACAACACCAGCTTTGGCAAACTGAAAAGCGTCCACCTAGAGACCATGGTTTCGAGCTAATGGCCCTCGTCAGTCTAGGGCGGACTTTATTCCATGAGATTCCCCTCTGGCTCTAGAATAGATCAGTCCCTCCTCTACCGGTGCTGGCCACTCTCTCCCTCTCTGAGGTGACATCCAACATGCCTCGTCCTTTTGTACTATCCCATTCACAACTGAACCCACTCTGACCATTGTAGTCTCCATGACTGCATCTAACCAACCTGCCTACCATGACAATCAGGACAAGGAAAACATACAACACTAAATAAATATATATATTTAAAATAAACACTAAATCTGCGCGAGAAACTCAATTGTCTTTCTGACTCCTTTTATGTTTGAAATCCTTATACAGTAAAACCCCGCTAATACGAACCCTGGATATAACGAACCTTCCCTTATAACGAACCCACGCCGATTCCCAATTCCATTCCATTGAAAATACCATCGTTATAACGAACTTTGCGATTTTTAGAATAACGAACTACCCCTATAACGAACCTATTTTCGGTCCCAAAATAATAAAATCTATTTAAAATACTATGCTTATAACGAACTTAGAATTGTAATTAAAAAAAAAAATTAAAACAACCAAATTTTGAGCATGTTTCAGCTCGTGGATCGCGATTTCAAAACAATAAATTTAGCGGCATTGTTTGTTTTGAATTTTGCACTTTATTTTTGCTGTATGTTGTATAAATTTTAACACATTATACTTTTTATTAAATAGAATATATTTTCATCCATTAAATTTGAAATATAAAAATACAAATGGCTTCCAAAATAAAGAAAACAAAGGCATTTTAAAAACAAAAGCGTTATTTCTTTAAAGAAAAAGGCCATTTTCAGAACTTTTCAAAGTGAAACAACACAGGCAAAATGTTAAGAACATATTAAAATAAGATAATATAACTTTTCTATCATAAAATATAAAGCTATTAAAAATTGTTACAAAGAGGAATCAGCCATAACTTTTGCCGCGATCGCGATCGTACGTTTTAGGGCTAAAAAAAAAAAAATCCAAATAAATGGTCCCGTGATCAAACAAAAACTATTTTTATGCCATTAACTATGGTGATTTTAAAGTCAGCAATGTTTTGCCTGACAGGTTTAAAAAAAAAAACGAAATCTAGACCTAGAATAATATGTGGGAAAATAAAATGGAAGAAAAACACCAACTTTATTTGAATGGTGCAATGCTTGAAGAATGCTTTGAAGCAACATGGTGTTAGAGCCATTTTTCCAAATAAAAATTGTATTATATAATGTGATAATGATGTTTTAAAATCATTTTATATCTTTGAATATATATTTAATAAAACTTTGCCTAGGATTTGTCTTGATTTTTAAATTAGACATAGAGGTACATGTATGCTAATGACAAGAAGAACCTATCATCTAATGATTTCTATTATTATTTAGTATTAATATAAGGAAATTGGTCAATTAAGGGAATTAAAACAAAGTGACCACTATTAAGAGGCAGCCTCTTCCAGTGTGTATGGTTGTCCTTTAATTATACGGTCTAAAAATTTGAAAAGTAAAAAAAATGGCCAAACCGTGGCTATAGTGAACCGTGGCTATAGTGAACCAAAAGCTCTGTCCCATTGGGGTTCACTATAGAGGGGTTTTACTGTATATATATAAAAGTCAGTGTATATATGTATGTTTGTCGGCTATACACGTCCACAAAACGTATCTAATCTGACTGAAATTTTAACAGTATATAGAATTGAATCAGGAAAAACTTATAGGCAAATTTTAAGGCTTCTATCTCGAATATCCTTAAAGTTATTAACAAATTACAGTCGAACCTCTTTAATTCAACACCCCAAGGGATCAGAGCTTTCGGTTGAATTAAAGGAAGTGTTGAATTAAAGTTACTCATATGATTAGCTAATCATCTAACTCGCTAAAATAATATTTTTTGAAATTGCTTTGTAATATAAATTGATCATATTAATTAAAACCATTGTGTGTGTACTTTTTTATATTATTTTTTATTTTCATTGTTAACTTTGTATCAGGGACAAAATGGCAATATGTAATACATATTTTTGAAACATAAATAATTACAAATAATATTTTATTCTAATTGAAGAATATAGCAGTTGAAAGGAAATATATAAATAAGGAAAATAAAAATAAAATAAAAAAATATAATTTAAAAATAATCATGAAGATCTTTTTAAAAATTCCTTTATAGATGTCTGTTTTTGCACTGAAATCCTATTCAGGATGTATTCCAGATGGTCTATTTTAAAAAAAGATGCATGTCTTTCTTCCTCTGAAATGTCTTTTAAATAACAAAGTTTTTATTGTATTAAAGACATCTCCACTGCTGCTGCAGGTGTTATTGATTTTGTGTTTAAATCTTTTATAATAACATGGAAATGGAATATTGATATAAAATGTTATCATAATCATTGTGGCTACATTTTACGAAGATTTATTTATTTAAAAGGAAATTATTTGTAAATTTTAATATAAATAAAATATTTCAATGCTGAAAATTAAAAAGAAAATAATATTATTAATTAGCGCGCAATTCTTAAATTTCTGCGTAAAAACAAACAACACCCACGACATTGCGCAACGGCACTGCAAAGTGGAACTTAAACTAAAATCCTATAGCGCCCGCCACCGTCGCCGCTCGCCACCACCGTAATACCGTTTAGCGGTAAAGTTGTATGTAAAAAAACATTAAACTGTCGAAATTCAAATTTTAAAATGGTCGAACTATCGGAACTGTCGTATTATCGATACTGTCGAATTACAGTTTGTTATTTGATAGGCCGGAGGTCAGGACATCAGAATATGGTCGAATTAAGGTAGAGTGTCGAATTTGCGTGTGTCGAATTAACGAGGTTATACTGTATTAACAATTTTTTCCATTTCACTCGCAACCAGCGCCTCACTGAGGTAACTTCGAGAAGTAAAGTTGAGGAAGGATGGACCACGTGGGGCGAAGGGGGATTGGTGGAGCAGGACATATTATAAGAGTGACCTTGAGCGATGTAATGACAGCGTAGAGGCAAGAAATCACTTGCTATCATTTTATATATATATCAAATTTAAAATGTATTCATGTAAAAAAATCAAATCTTTGTGAAAATTTACATTTTTATTTTTATATTTTAAAAACACAAAGTTTGGAGCGGGACGTTTCACAAGAGTGACATTCACGGCAGCAATTTATAATTGTAATGAATAGTATTTGAATAAAACATTTAATTAGGTAAAACCCAGGTGTTGCCCGGGTCATTCGGCTAGTAGCTCATAAAATTAAATGATAAGGCACAATTTGGATTATAGATTAGAAAAAAAAACGGTAACTGCAACATCTTTGTACACATTTATTTTTAGCAAATCTTTATTGTCTTAGTAAAGTCTGATACAGCCTTTTATTGTTTATTTTCGAAACGCCAAAAAGTGACAAAAACAAATCAAATAGGGATGATGATAACCTGCGTCTTGCAGATTAACATTTTCATAGAAACATATATATATACATATTTATTGCTAGCTATATATCACCATCTTCTCTCTTCAAACACGAAATCTCACAGGCGGTCTCCTCGCTCGAGGTGGGTTCCGCCTTAGGACAGGACCCTCCTCTTTCAAGGCCTCGGGGTCCAGCGAGCGAAGAGGCTCCAATGACTTTCCAATGTCTGTATCACTCTGAACCTCTGAATCTTGATCCGACCGCTGGCTAGTTAGTCCTGGCGACAGCGACTCCATATAACCTCTGTCTCGTACAACCTCCGAGATTATGGCACTGGGACCTGCTCCTCTTGAGTGCTCGGGTTGACGCTCTCCATCTCCACTCTCATCTTCCTCACCATTCCTCCACCTTTTTCTAATTTGATCCCTGTGATAGGCCTTTACCTGTCCGTGGATCAAAATGGTGTAGACTCTAGTTCCCTTCTTGCCCACAATTTTTCCTGGGATCCATTTATCACCACCTCTAAAGTTTTTACACCACACTAAATCATCTATCTGGAATTCTTCCAAATGGGTTCGCCGATCATACTTCATTTGCCTGGCTTGCTGGTCCCTAACTCTAGATGCCAAGCTGGGATGTATCAACGATACTCTGGTTCGAAGCGCACGCCCAATAAAGAGCTCTGATGGAGTCTTTCCCGTTGTCACATGCGGGGTGCTTCGATATGCCAGAAGAACTTTTGATAAGGTGTCTTGAATGGTGTGTGTGTGTGTGTGTATCCCCAATTTTCCTTTTATTTTTATCCAGGGCAGTCTTAATTGTTCTAACCGCTCTTTCAGCCAAGCCATTACTTTGCGGGTGGTACGCCGGGATCAATGTTTGTTTAATTCCATTTCCTTCCAGAAAACCTTTCATTTCACTACCAGTAAACTGAGGTCCATTATCAGATACAAGTTCCTCCGGTAGACCATAGGAAGAAAAAAGTCGCCGTAGTTGCTCAATGGTTTTGCGTGTGGTGGTCTCTCTCATTGGGATGGCTTCGATCCACTTTGAATGACTATCTACTACTATTAATAAATTAATGTTTTCCTTATTTGCAAAATCAATGTGAATTCTTTGCCAAGGTCTGGTTGACCATTTCCAGGGTTGCCATTTTCCTTTATTTGGCCCATCCTGGGATTGCTGACAGCTTCTGCACTTATTCACCAAAAACTCGATTTGGGTATCTAGATTTGGCCACCAAAAATGTGATCTTGCTACAGCCTTCATTTTGTTCATACCGGAATGAGTCTCATGAAGACAGTTCAACATTTTTATTCTGAGAGATGGTGGAATGACAACTCTCATTCTCCAAACCAAACACTCCCCATCTACAGTTAGCTCAAGTTTCCTTTGAAAATAAGGTCTGAGGTGATCAGCCACCTTTTCAGGCCAGCCTTGCTGAGTATAAAATTTGGCCAATGAAAGCACTTCGTCTTTTTCAGTTTCCGTGGCAATTTCCTCTGCTGTGATCGGCAATTCTTCCACATAGGATAAAGCATAGACATTATTTAATCTTGGAATTTCTTCACAGCCCACAGGAAAACGTGACAGAAGATCTGCATTCCCATGGTCTTGAGTTCTTCGAAATTTAATATCGTAAGTATAAGCTGACAAAATAAGCGCCCAACGCTGCAATCTTGAAGTAGATAAGGTGGGGATTCCTGATCTTGAGCCCAAAATGGTCACCAATGGCTTATGGTCTGTAATAAGAATAAATTTTCTTCCATAAATAAATTGATGAAACTTGGTAACTCCATAAATAATGGCTAGAGCCTCCTTCTCAATCTGAGAATAATTTTGTTCTGCTTCCGATAAAGTCCGTGAGGCAAACATAATCGGTCTCTCCTGGCCTTCTATAATATGTGACAACACAGCGCCCACTCCAATCTGCGATGCATCAGTGGCCAAACACAATGGCAAAGTCGCATCATACGGGACTAGCACCCTCTCAGAGGTAATGCTATTCTTGCACTTGTCAATGGCCTCTCCACATTCCTTTGTCCAAACCCAAGGACGTTTTTTGTGAAGAAGCTCATGAAGAGGCTTCAAAAGCTCTGGCAAATTGGGTATGAACTTCCCATAAAAGTTTACCAAACCAAGAAATGACCTTAATTCAGAGATATTCGTAGGCGTTTTGGCCTTCTGTATTGCTTGTACCTTATGATCTAAAGGTCTGATGCCCTCTTCCGTGACAAGATGTCCTAAATATTCAATTTCTTTTTGCAAAAATAGGCATTTTTCTTTCTTTAGTTTGATATTATACTTCGCCAAGCGAGCAAATATAGTCTTCAACAACGCCAGATGTTCTTCAATTGATGCTGTGGCTATAAGGACATCATCAATATAACAAATTACGCCTCCTATACCCGACAAAACCCTATCCATTACAGATTGAAAATAACTGGGCGCATTTGCCAATCCAAATGGCATTCTCTTAAACCTGAAAAGCCCTTTATGAGTATTTATCGTTAGTAACGGTCGGGTGCCTGGGTCCACCTCTAATTGCAGATAAGCGTTCCTCAAGTCCAATTTAGAAAAGTATTTTCCCTTGGCCAATGTGGAGAATAAATCTTGCTGTGTGGGAAGGGGATAGGCCGCAGTGTCCAAATATTTATTTAGAGTTACCTTGAAGTCGCAGCAAATTCTGATCTCTTTATTTTTCTTCGGCACTACAACCACTGGAGTGGCCCATTTACTGCTCGCCACCTCACATAGATAACCCTTAGCCACCATTTTGTCTAATGCTTCAGTAACTGCTGGCCTAATGGCGAAAGGCACCGGACGAGCCTTATGGAAAATTGGATTCACATCACACATGTTTACTGAAAATGTGAAACCTTTTATTGGTTCAGTTGTCTCCACAAATAAGGCTTGATTTTCCTTCAAAATTTCCTCAATGGTAATTTCCACAGGCATATGTTTTACCGCGAAACAGCCCAATTTCAATCTATTTATCCATTCTCTTCCCATCAAAGCCCTCTTTTCTCCTTTCACCACCAACGCTCTAAGTTTGTAAGTAATATCTTGACACTCCACTTTGACATTGATTTTACCCAGAATGGGTACCACGGTACCATCATAAGTTCTTACAATAATACTCGCTTTTTCCAATTTCAAGTGTTGAAGACTATTTTAAAAATCCTTTTCTGATATCAGTGTTAGACCACTACCCGTATCCATTTCAAATTTAATAAAGTTTCCTTCTACTTTTAACTCCATCAGATAGGGAGGGTCACTTGAGGCAAAATTAATTTTATACTCAGGTATCGTCACGCTTATAATTTTCTGGACATACTCTTCCTCCTCTCCTTGGTCTCCTATCTGATGTATATTTCCCGGCTGATTCTGATGTTGCCTTAGATTTCTTCTACTGCTCCAACATATTGAGGCAATGTGTCCTTTTTTATTACACTTAAAGCATATCGCCTCCTTAAATCTACATAGTTCTTTATGCTGTTTACCACAATGTTTACATTTGCCATTCTGGAAATTTGATTCAACCTTGCGTTCCATCCTCAACTTATCTACACAATCTTCACCCTGCTCCAAGTGAAATAATTTTGTATTTTTCTCGGCCGCTTCCATAGATAATGCTATCTCAATTACTTTAGCTAAAGAAATGTCGCCCTCCGACAAAATTCTATTTTGTATTTTGGCATTATATAATCCACAAACCATTTTATCACGTAAAGAATCCTCCAGAAAATTTCCAAAGTTGCATGAGGAAGCCAAACGCTTAATTTCCACCAAGTAATCCGAGATGCTTTCTTCCTTTAATTGCATTCTTTTAAAAAAAATGAACCTCTCTACTACAATTGAGCGCTTTGGAGAGAAGTGCCTTTTCAAGATATCCATTAGGTTATCAAAAGTTTTATCTTTAGATAGAATAGGACTGCACAAATTCTTCAAAACACCATATGTTTTACTTCCCATGAGGGTTAGGAGATAAGCCTTTTTCTTCTCATCCCCTGCCTCCTCCAATATGAGAAACTGTTCCAATCGTTCATAAAACGTTTCAAAAGTTTCAGTTTCCTCATTATATTCCTTAAATTGGTAACTAGCCATTTTTTTTCACTCTTTCTTAAATTTGCATCCTAAAACTTTGCAATTTGTGTCTTTTAAAATTTACTTTCAATTATATGCAAAATCAAAGATATTTTCTAAAAATATTTACTTCAAAATTCGAGGGTACTTACTCTTATATCCTCGTCGCCAAATGCAACATCTTCGTACACATTTATTTTTAGCAAATCTTTATTGTCTTAGTAAAGTCTGATACAGCCTTTTATTGTTTATTTTCGAAACGCCAAAAAGTGACAAAAACAAATCAAATAGGGATGATTATAACCTGCGTCTTGCAGATTAACATTTTCATAGAAACATATATATATACATATTTATTGCTAGCTATATATCAGTAACAAGGCCAAATCCAAATGTAAAAATATTGTGATGTTTCAGTAGCAACATTATATTGAAATGTCACAAACATTTCAATAATTTAGATTTGGTCTTGTTATCTTTTGATTCTAAAATTAAAAATATAAATATACAGTGATATGGCACAATTTGGATTATAGATTATAAAACAAGGTAATAAGACAAAATCCAAATAAATAAATAGTGTGTGACGTTTCGGTAACAGCGTTGTTACCATCTTCAGACAAAAGTACTGAATGAGAAATTTTACCACAGCATGTTTTAAATAGCTACTGTTATCAAGTGTGTAAACAGGATAACAGATAAGAAGAAGATATTTATCTGAAAAAACACAGAATATTATTCTTAGAATTAAAAGTGGAAAAAAATATTATAGATATATTAAAAAATATTATAGATATGCTTTTAATTATATTTGAAAAAAAATTAGGTTTTTTTCACTTTTAATTCTAAGAATAATATTCTGTGTTTCTCAGATAAATATCTTCTTCTTATCTGTTATCTTGTTTGCACACTTGATAAAAGTAGCTATTTAAAACATGCTGTGGTAAAATTTCTCATTCAGTACTTTTGTCTGAAGATGGTAACAACGCTGTTACCGAAACGTCACACACTATTTATTTATTTGGATTTGGTCTTATTACCTTGTGTTATAAATATACAGTTAAACCTCCATATGAGGATACCCCGTGGCCACTGATAAAATTACATCAAGCACATGTGAAGTGACTGATAGGTTTCAGGTTTAGCAGTAAACTTGCTTCCAGATAAAACTCAGGCAAATTGTCTGGGTCATTCAGCTAGTATTATAAATAGAGAAGCAAAAATATGAGGAAGATGTAATAATGGATTAAGACATGGAAAGGCTAGATTTTAAGAACAAAAAAAAAAAAACTACACTAAAGCCTGCCACTACAGGTAACAAGCAGTAGATGTACTATATTGTCTGTTTTGTCAAGTGAAATGATGTTTGATGATATTAAAAATCAATTTTTTAGGCTTTTGAGGCTTATTCAGTATCATCAGATATCAAAGTGTAAAGTTTATTTCAAAATGCTTACTTAGGTTGTATAGATTAAGCTTATTACTGGTACTATCACTGTTACTCCTGCATGTACTCTACACTTCTACTCAGAGAATCTGTATAAGACTGAAAGGTCTTAAAAAAGCTTTTTGTTGTTGTATAGATTATTCCCATACACACATATATTATGAGGCATTAGTGCGCCATATGTCATGAAAATTTGAAACTATTATAGACACGTATGATTCTTTTGAAAATTAAATACTTTTTTAAAATATATAATAATAGATTCAATTTGATGTTTGTGGAAGAGTCATTGCTCGAAGCATATTATATATTTATAATTATATGTAATTCTGATGTCCTCAAAGCTTATGTCCATAGTTCATCTAAAATACCCATTCCAAGAGTCTAGCATCAGTATCACTATAAAAGAAAAACCGAAAAATGCAATATAACAGCGGTATGATGGATTGAACTGGCGAAACCGCTGAGTATGTTCACCACTGATGAGCCAGGCCCTCCCATTAATTTTTCCATTGCAGTAAGTGCAGTAGAAATTGTTTAGTTTTCAAAAGATTTATACGAGTCTATAATAGTTTTGAATTTACATACATACATACATACATACATACATATAGCAGTAAAATTCATGTTTCATTGGTTGATTAGATGACTTACAGTAGAGTGAAGTCTGGCGGCCATTCAAGCCCAGTTGGAGCAGGTTGTTCCCATCATGGCAGCTATCCCTCTCCCAAATAGAGCAGGCAGTCCAGGTTGGTCCATCCAGGATTGGCAGTGTCCTTGCAGGGCTCCACTATATTACCCTGCATCAATCAATTCCTTGTCTCTTTCATGTCCATCCAGGATTGGCAGTGTCCTTGCAGGAATCCACTATATTACCATGCATCAATCAATTCCTTGTCTTTTTCATGTCCATCCAGGATTGGCAGTGTCCTTGCAGGGCTCCACTATATTACCTTGCATCAATCAATTCCTTGTCTCTCTCATGTCCATCCAGGATTGGCAGTGTCCTTGCAGGGCTCCACTATATTACCTTGCATCAATCAATTCCTTGTCTCTCTCATGTCCATCCAGGATTGGTAGTGTCCTTGCAGGGCTCTACTATATTACCCTGCATCAATCAATTTGTTGTCTCTTTCATGTCCATCCAGGATTGGCAGTGTCCTTGCAGGACTCCACTATATTACCCTGCATCAATCAATTCCATGTCTTTTTCATGTCCATCCAGAATTGGCAGTGTCCTTGCAGGGCTCCACTATATTATCCTACATCAATCAATTCCTTGTCTCTTTCATGTCCATCCAGAATTGGCAGTGTCCTTGCAGGGCTCCACTATATTACAACAACAACAACAAAAAGCCTTTATTGAGGACCTCTCGTCCTATATAGGATTCGCCAGTTTACATAGTAATTGAAGAGAAGAGAACTAAGAATACAGAGAGAAACCTATATGTAGTAGGTATAGTATAGTATTTTCTACACTGTGACTATATACAACAGCAGCAACAAGCCTTTTACTGGAATCAAAGTCCCATACAGGATTCGTCATTCTAATCCTGACATAGATTATTTGCATATAAATATTTACATCAATTAGATTATGTATATAGCCTCCTCTTATTTTTTTTTTCTTTCTCTTTTTACTCTGTATATATTGTTATTTCCTTTGTCTCACTGCTTTGTTCTTATGCATACCTCTGGTGAATCCTGTATAGGGTCAGTGACCCTAAATTAAGGCTTTTTGTTGTTGTTGTTGTTGTATATAGCCTCCTCTTCTCTTCAGCCGTCTTCCAGAATTTGAACAACGCAAAAGCTCCAGCTCTGTTTCTCACCACCTCATTCAACAGGAGCTCCAAAGAGAGTTCCTCAAGGTCTATTTCACTGAGGAGCACTTCTCGTTCTTCTTACAGCCCCATACATGAGAGTATATGGTGATGTAGCCCCGGCTCCATTCTTGTCCCGCAAATCTCGCATGTCCATCCATCTGTTTTAAATATTCTGGGGCGATCATCAGCAAAGAGCACCGAGAGGAATCTCAGTCCGGCAATACACCGTTTGACCCGGAGCGGGAAATCGCTGGACAGATAGTGTTCCGGTAACGGAGTTGAGCAGATGTTTTTATAGTGGGGGTAAAGTCTTGAATTTATTATTCTTGTGTGATCCTTTTGCAGAGACTGGTCTATTGCAGTCCTGATTATGTAGGGAATTTCTCTTTGTAATGTTCTATATTCTGTGCAGCAATTCAGCCATTGAAATCCGGTGTTGTTTATAATATTAACTATACTTCCCGTGAAACCTATATATTTTTTCGTTGCGTTTGAGATTTCCCACAGCTGTGACAAGCAGAGCAGCGGCAGTCTAGTTTCACCCATTCCCAGCATTCTCAACCAAAACTTTAAGGTAAGTTTCAAGACTGTAACGCTGAGTGACACTCTTCCCAATTCTATCCTGAGCATGTATCCGGGGGTGTATCTTGGTAGATTTAGATATCTTCGCATAAATGAGTCCTGAATTTGATCAACAATTAATGTATGCTCATTTGCCCAAACAGGTGCCGCGTATAGCAGGGTTGATAAAACCATCGCGTCAAGAAGTTTCATAGAGGATTTAAGAGAGTTCATCTTCGACCTGGTCAGAATAGGCCATACCCCCCCACTGGCCGCGAGAGCTTTACCCTTATAGTATAATGCGGCTTGCTTAAAAGAGTTTGTTGAGGTGAGTGGATATCCTAGATACATGTATCTTTCCGTGACATTCAGTGTTTGTTGTCCCCAATACCAATTATTGGATTTTGAGCGCTTCCCACCATTGCGAAATACCATTATTTTTTATTTGTTTTCGTTCAGCGTTAGCATATTTTCCTCAAAATATTTTCGTATCATATTAATTTTTAACTGCAAATTGTTCTTAGATTCGCCTATCAGTACAATATCATCTGCATATAGTAACAAATGGATATTTCCATGCTTTGGCAGATAAATACCAGGTATATCCGAGCAGTCAAAAGTACTAATCAGGTTGTTAATAAAAAGTATGAATAAGTAAGGAGATAGTGGTTCACCCTGTAACACTCCGGATTTTATTTTAATAAATTCAGTGAATGAATTGTTCCATCTCACCGCAGCTGTCATGTTTTCGTAGTAATTCTTAATTAGATTTATAAATCGGAAATTCAATCCGATGTCTAACAGTTTTTTCCATAGGAGAGCTTGAGGCACCGTATCAAAAGCCTTTTTAAGATCAATAAAGAAAGCGTAGAACTTTCGTCTTTTACGTCTAAGTGTTAATTGGATTAGTGAGACTAAAGTAAAAATATGATCCTGGCATGAATGTTCTTTTCTGAAACCCGCTTGATTTTCCGGTATAAATGCTCTATTTTCGGTCCAGTTGCTTAGCGGTATTTTCAGTATTGATGAGAAAAGCTTAGCGAGGTTGCTTAGAAGTGCTATTCCCCGATAATTGTGAGGATTATCGGCATCACCATTTTTAAAGATGGGATGTATAATTGTTTTGCACCAGGTTGTTGGGAATTGACCAGTTTTTAGAACTCTATTGTAAATATCTTTTAAAGCAGTCAAATAAGCTGGGGGCAAGGCTTTTATAGCTTCATTAGGAATATTATCGAGTCCACAAGCCTTATTGTGCTTCAAGTGAGCGATTTCTCCAGTTATCTCCGACAGGGATATTTCGGCCATTAACTCGTCGTCTGGCATCAGTATAACTCTTATGGACAAATCGTACTTGACTGGTGGCGAAGTCGCGAGAAGTTCGGTATAAAACTGTTGCCATTTTTGAATAGAAATGTTTCCGAGAGTTGTTCTTCTATTTTTAAACAGTGATATTGTTTTCCAAAAACCCGCAGAGTCTCTCACCTCCTTCAGCCTCTCTTGTATTTTAATATAGTAGGTTTTCTTTTTGTCGGTCAGAAGTGATGAGTATTTCTTTTTTAATAAAGCGTATGCCTTGCGGTCACCTTCACTATTTGATCTTATGTAGATTTTAAGCTGAGATTTTAGAGCTTTTTTTGTTAAGTAGCACTCACGGTCGAACCAAGGTTTGGATTTAGGACCATCGGGTGTTATTACTACTTGCATACCAGCAGTATGCATTGCACTCCGGATTTGATTGGTGAAATTATTAGTTAGCATTTCAATCGGTGAATTCCAAGATCCTTGTATTGCGACTAGATTCTGTATGAAGGTAGTCTCTTTTTCGGATGCCCATTTGTACTTTTTAAAGGTATAAGGTGTAGAGCTTTCAAGTTTCATTCCATCTAAATTGGAGTTCATTTTAATAACCATTGGCATATGATCCGAATATGGAAGTGGATTAATCAACAAATCGATTCTATGTTCTAAGAGCGAATGAGAAACTATACAGTAATCTACCACAGAGGAACCCTGTTCTGATATGTAGGTGTATTCCTCATTTTCATCACTCTTCGTTCTTCCATTAATAATTACCAGGAGGTTATCTTCAAGAAAATTTATAAATTGCACTGCATTAGGGGAAATTACCTTGTCTTTGGAGTTACGACTGGCATTTAAAGAGGTGGGCAGCATTAGTGGGTTGTGTAGGTATCCCTGTGTTCCTGTGCGCGTGTTCAAATCACCAGCTAGTACAACTTCATATCCCTCTGAAATTTTAACTTCTATACATTCCTGTAAAATATTTCTGTTAGTCATATAATTTTCATTAGGTGGTGTGCTGAGAACATGTAAGAAACATGTACCTATGTTTCCCCACGTGACGCAGCGGAGCGTGACCTCGGCTGCACGGGTGAGTCAGTTGTTGTTTGGCTCTCTGTATAGATGGACATTAAAACATGGTGGCAGCGATAACTGGATAAAATACGAACCCGTATATCGCAAAATATCGATTTTTGTGTACCTTGGAAGATAATTCAACATGGCTCAGATTCAACCTCCAGAAACTTTCGACTTCTCGACTCCCAACGAATGGCCCAAATGGAGGAATAGATTCGAACGATACCTCGTGGTCAGTGGAATGAAGAAGAAAGAGGAGGCGGACAAGATCGATTTGTTCATGTACTTGATGGGCGACCGCGCGGATGATATATTCAGGACCTTCAAGTTCGAAAAGGAGGAAGAGGCAACGAAAATTGATTCCGTCCTCAAGGCGTTCGACAGCCACTTCTGTGTCAGGAAGAATATTATCTACGAACGTGCGAAATTTAATTCAAGAATCCAAGAGGATCGGGAGCCAGTGGACGAATTCATCACTTCATTGTACAAATTGGCTGATAGTTGCGAATTTGAGGGTCTTCATGAGCAGTTGATCCGTGACCGAATAGTGGTTGGAGTGAGGGACAAAGCTTTATCTGAAAGAATGCAGTTGGACAGCGAACTGACTTTGGAAAAGGCGGTGAAAATGGTCCGACAGCAGGAAGCCGTTCGACAGCAGCAAGTCGACCTGCAGCGTCCCTCAACAAGCCAAAAGGTCAATCAGGTGAAGTTCAACTCGAAGAAACAATCACCGAAACAACAACAGCAGCCTTCGAGGAAGAAGGAGAAGTCAGCCAAAACAAGATCACGATGTCCAAAATGCGGAGGTTTCACCCACAGGGAAGGACAGGCTTGCCGTGCTGAAGGACAGAAATGTAACCTGTGTTCAAAAACAGGCCATTTTGCAAATTGCTGCCCAGATAAGCAGGCGAAGACTGCGGAAGTCAACGCTGTTTCTGAACTTGATGAAGAAATTGGTTTTCTCCTGGAGGTCTCAGCTTTGGAGGATTCATCTAATCTCGATGATGATGAAGGCGAGTGCAGGAGGCGATGGACAGCAGAAATCCAAGTGAACGGGAAAAAGGTGAAGTTCAAGCTCGACTCCCAGGCGGATGTTACATGTGTTCCTCTGTGTCTCTTCAAGAAGATAATGGGACAGCAACGACTAGTGGAAAGTGATATCAACCTTAGAGCTGCTGAATTTTCCGAACTTCAGACTGTGGGTATGTTTATATCAACGCTGCGAAATGGCAATTATGAAATCAAGGAGAAGATTTATGTCATTCGTCGTTTGAGTGAACCTCTTCTGAGTCGCCGGGCATGTGAGCTCTTGAACCTGGCGAGGCGAATTGAAGTGGTTGCGACGAGAATTAACCCGATCAAGGAATTCCCTGAAGTATTTGAAGGACTGGGACAGATCGGAAACCCTTACGAAATCAAATTGAAACCTGGAGCAAAACCATATGCTGTGCATACTCCTCGACGGGTACCAATACCTTTGATGGAAAAGCTCAGAACAAGATTGGAAGAGCTCGAGAAGGCGGGAATCATAGCACAAGTTAACGTTGCGACTGAATGGTGTGCACCGACTGTGATTGCTGGTAAACCGAATGGCGACATACGACTCTGTGTGGATCTCTCAAGGCTGAACGAACATGTACAGCGCGAAGTGCATCCCATGCCAGTGGTGGAGCACATGCTGGGGCAACTGGGGGAAGCAAGATTCTTTTCGAAACTGGACGCGAACAGTGGCTTTCACCAGATTCCGTTGAGCCCGGACTGCCAGCATTTAACGACCTTCATCACTCCTTTTGGGAGATATAAATACTGCAGAATGCCATTTGGAATCTCACTCGCCCCAGAGTATTTTCAGAAAGTTATGTCAATAATCTTGCAAGGCATGGACGGTGTAGTGTGTTACCTGGACGATATCCTGATATTTGCCTCCGACTCCAAGACTCACGATCGAATTCTTCGTTTAGTGCTCCGAAAACTGAAAGAGGCGAAAGTTACACTAAACAAGGCCAAGTGTGTCTTCGGCGTGCCAAGAATTAATTTTCTTGGGCACATACTGGATGAAGACGGTATTCGACCAGATCCAGCGAAAATCGAAGCAGTGGCGAGGATGCCTGCTCCGACCGATGTTCATGGCGTAAGAAGATTTCTTGGCATGGTGAACCATCTGGGACGCTTTGTGGAAAATTTATCTGAAATTGTGGCTCCACTGAACCAGTTGTTGGTGAAAGGTCAAGACTTCGTTTGGGATTGCAGCCAGGAGCGAGCATTCCGAAAGTTGAAAGAATTGCTCACGACTCAACCCATCTTGGCAGCATACGACGTCAGGAAACCAACTATGGTGTCATCCGACGCATCTTCATACGGCTTGGGAGCGGTACTGAAGCAAGAAGGTAAGAATGGAATCTGGCGACCTGTTGCTTATTCTTCTAGAACTATGACACCTACCGAAAAACGATATGCTCAGATCGAGAAAGAGGCTCTCGCAATTACATGGGCCTGCGAACGTTTTCAAGATTTCCTGCTTGGAAAGCGTTTCCGAATTGAGACCGACCATAAGCCTCTCATTCCTCTATTTTCGAAGAAAGAATTGAGTTCGCTGACCCCAAGACTGCAACGTTTCCGAATGCGTATGATGAGGTTTGGATTCGAAATAGTGCATATCCCTGGAAAGGAGCTGCTCGACGCCGATGCATTATCCAGACAACCACTTCTTACAACCGAGGGAGGTGAAAACGAACGGCAAACCTCAGCGCATATAAATGCAGTTCTCTCGAGTATAACCGACAAAGACGAGATGTTGACGAAGATTTTTGAAGCTCAACAAGAGGATTCGACCCTGAAAGCAGTAGTCAACTACCTTGAGCAAGGCTGGCCAGATAAGAAGAAAATGTCACAGGCTCTGCTCTCTTATTGGCATGTCAAGGATGAACTCGGCGTTCAAAATGGACTACTGATGCGTAGCTGTCGTCTTGTTATTCCAGCAAGTATGAAACTGGAGATCCTAGAGAAGTTGCACGCTGGGCACTTCGGGATTACAAAAACAAGACTTCGCGCACGTGAGACGGTATGGTGGCCTGGAATTTCGGAAGAGATCGCGGAAACGGTCAGAAAGTGCAGTGTCTGTATCCAGGAAGCCGTCTCAAAACATGAACCTTTGATACCAACGAACTTTCCTTCATGACCGTGGCAGAAGATTGGAATGGATTTGTTCAAGTTCGAGAATAAGTGGTATCTAGTCGTCATTGACTATTATTCTCGCTTTCCTGAAATGATTCAGCTGGATCGGCTCACAGCCAGTGTGGTGGTGCGTAGTTGCAAATCCATATTTGCCCGACATGGAATACCAGAAACTGTTGTAAGCGATAATGGGACGCAATTTGGAGCTGCTCGTGAGTTTGCAAATTTCGCAAGGCAGTACGGATTCACACATGTCACTTCAAGTCCTCGATTCCCGCAGAGCAATGGGATGGCAGAAGCAGGTGTGAAAATTGCTAAGTTGATCCTCAAGAAAAATCAAGACCCATCGCTTGGACTCCTGGAGTATCGATCAACCCCTTTGGAGAACGGTTACAGCCCTGCTGAGCTTCTCATGGGACGTAAACTCCGAACGACCTTGCCAATTGCACCAGAGAATCTTAATCCAAAGTTGGTGGACTCTCAGACCCTGAAAAGAAAGGAGGGGAGAAGGAGAAAGGATATGAAATCCAGATATGATCGACGCTGCGGAGCTACGGACATGGAGGAGCTATCCGAAGGTGACACGGTTTGGATTACAGATATGCGAACCTGGGGGATTGTAAAGCAGAAAGCATCGACACCAAGGTCATATATGGTTGATACTCCAGTTGGGACTTTACGTCGAAACAGGTTCCATCTACGAAAAGAAGTTACAGTGCAATATCCAGCCGACCCATCGACGCCGACCTTTTCGGGGGAGGAACTGGTTGAAAATGAAAAGACCCCAGTTGTGGATCATCCCTCTAACGACTCAGAAGACGGCCAGATAAGAACCCGGAGTGGACGAATTGTTAAACCTGTGGATCGCCTTCATTATTAGTTATATTATGCATTTAAAGTTTGTAATGTATATATATATTTCAAGTCTTAAAAAGGGGGATGTGCTGAGAACATGTAAGAAACATGTACCTATGTTTCCCCACGTGACGCAGCGGAGCGTGACCTCGGCTGCACGGGTGAGTCAGTTGTTGTTTGGCTCTCTGTATAGATGGACATTAAAACAGGTGGTAGGTATACAAAGAAAATACATGTTAATATTCTGGTGTTCAATTTTATAGTAATAATTATCCAGTGTTTTTCTATTTCATAATTTACCAATAAATCTTTAATAGTATTTCTAATTCCGACAATAATACCGCCCGAAGATCTACCCAGTTTGTGATTTCTGGAGGCCTTAGATTCTATCAATTGAAATCCGTTCAGTTTGTATCTTAAGTAATGATCAGTCCATGTTTCAGTTAGAGCGAATATGTTAAATTTTTTCAGGTAATCAACTAAAGGGAAAGTGGATGAAATCCTGACTAAACCGTTAATATTCCAGCACAACAGTGTAAGCTGTTTCTTTCCGCCATAGTTAATTCTTCCATTTACAATCTCAAGATTAATATTCGCTTCCCTAGCATGATCTTGCTTTGAAATATTTTTAGGAGCGAATTAGCATATTTCATTATTTAAAGTATTTACATATGGTACAACGCCAGCACTTGAATCTTTATTTTTACATATTTTTTCATTTTATTAAAATGTGGCTTAACATTAGAATGTTTAATAACTGTATGTTTCTATAAAAGTTTACCTCCCTGGTCCATAACTTGGTCATTTGAAACATAGTATCTTGTGTTTCCCACTAATAAAGTATTGTCTCTCAATTTAGCCCTTATTCCTCTATCCAGGAGTTCTTTTCTTTTTCTAATTAATAGTTTTCTCTGGTTTATAACATTTGGAGGGTAATCTTTATTTAGAAAAATTCTGTTATTTCTTAGCTTGAATGAGTTCTTCAAAAGTACAATTCTTTCTCTTTATATTCCGGTACCTCAATGAGAAGTGGTGAATTGACTTTCCCGGACAATCTTCTGCATTTTTGTATTTGAATTTCCTCTGATATTTGCATCTTATCTGTAATTAGTTTTTGTATCAGCGAGCGAGATTCGTCGGGGCTTTCGTTTTCTTTTCCTTCTATTCCAAAAAAAATCAAGTTTTTTTCCCTCTGTTTCATCTCGTAGAGATCCATCCTTTTCTCGATTTCAGAGATCTTTCCCGAGTTAGCTGATACAGACTTCGCCATAGTTCCTAGGGAAGTCTCCAGTTGTAGTAGGGGCTGGTTAATTTTTTCCAAACCTGTTTCTAACCCCGAAAACCTTGATTCCAGCTTTGCTCCCCAATCGTCAATTCTATTTGACATCGCTGCCATTAACTCATGTAAATCTCTTTCTTTGCCCACATCCAACGTTGTCTGTCTTGTAGATTTAGGCCCTGGATTTTGCTCTATCCCGGATAGCAGTAATAGCATTAGCACTATACATCTCAGATTAGCTTTCCTAGTATAGGAGGGTACTTTCATTTCAGGCTTATTTGCATAACATAAAACAATTTCATTGTTGAAATTTGCAAACGTTGATCTGAAGTGAGTTTCTTCTTTAATTACGATCCAATTAAGCAAAAGCACAGAATTATTAACAACTTCATTTTCCCCTCAATAAAATAAGGAATATAAGTTTGCTTATCAAATATTCAAGGTACAGCAATGAAAACCAAATAGAATATATTATAGTAAAAAGTAATATTTACCGGATTTCAAGAGCGATGCGACGCATGTCTAGTCAATTCGGCCACCTAGCGGCGAATCGCAGGGCTTCACTATATTACCCTGTATCAATCAATTCCTTGTCTCTTTCATGTCCATCCAGAATTGGCAGTGTCCTTGCAGGGCTCCACTATATTACCCTGCATCAATCAATTCCTTGTCTCTTTCATGTCCATCCAGGATTGGCAGTTTCATTGCAGGGCTCCACTATATTACCCTGCATCAATCAATTCCTTGTCTCTTTCATGTCCATCCAAAATTGGCAGTGTCCTTGCAGGGATCCACTATATTATCCTGCATCAATCAATTCCTTGTCTCTTTCATGTCCATCCAGGATTGGCAGTGTCCTTGCAGGACTCAACTATATTACCCTGCATCAATCATTTCCTTGTCTCTTTCATGTCCATCCAGAATTGGCAGTGTCCTTGCAGGACTCCACTATATTACCCTGCATCAATCAATTCCTTGTCTCTTTCATGTCCATCCAGGATTGGCAGTGTCCTTGCAGGACTCCACTATATCACCCTGCATCAATCAATTCCTTGTCTCTTTCATGTCCATCCAGAATTGGCATGTCCTTGCAGGGCTCCACTATATTACCCTGCATCAATCAATTCCTTGTCTCTTTCATGTCCATCCAGGATTGGCAGTGTCCTTGCAGGGCTCCACTATATCACCCTGCATCAATCAATTCCTTGTCTCTTTCTTGTCCATCCAGGATTGGCAGTGTCCTTGCAGGACTACACTATATTACCCTGCATCAATCAATTCAAAAAGATTTTGTAAGTTCCATGTAGACCTTGTGGCATCAAAGCTTGCCCTGCTATAACCAATGGTCTCAGGTGGGCATTCTGAAGTTTCTAAAGCTGATATTTCGACTGTGCTAGCTTGCAGGGATAGATGTCGTATAGTTTTTGACTTTATTTTGATAGGAGAGATAGCCTCTTTAATTTTTTATAAGAGTTGTTTGTTTCTTAATCCTTTGTGTAAATATTACACAAATTCCATGATTTCATGCTCCTCAAGCTTTTTTATGATAAGCAGCGTCCTTTCACAAAGGTCCTTTGATAAGAGCCACTAAGTGATGAGATGTTAGTAAGGGAAGTCCAGTAGTTATACACCTAGAGATGGTGCTTATCCCCATATCATATTGAGTAATTGGGTACATCTCCTGTTGATGAGAACATCCGAGTTACTCAAAGACAGCCTTCATGTCTAGAGTGGCCCTATCAGGAGTGCAAAACCTCAGATATACTTTACCTATGCTGCCCAAGGTCACCTCCCCGCCATGCTGAGGCAGTTAATGGGACTTGGGGAGGGCACCTCGAGATGAAAGAGGGGGACCAACTCCCCCCAACTTAGAGGAGTTCCTCCGCTCCACAATCCCAGACATGGAGCCCTTGTTCCGGCAGAGAACAGGCTGATTGACCCAGAACCTGCATTGGAGGGGCTCCGTGAAGGATGTAGCGGAAGCTGTTGCACATGGCCAATTAGAGCATCTACAATGGGCAGTAGAAGGTATATTCTGTTACTATCTTTATTATCTATCCACATACTACATCATGGCTTTAATGTTAGTTAATGGTATGATCCTCTGGTACTAATTCATAATATACCAACCTGATACAGCACAATGTGTATTATAGATTATAAATACAAGGTAACTCTGCCTTTTCCGGTCCCAAGCCCGGATGAAAAATGAGTAGTGCTCCCAGTCTCAATGACAAAGGCAGATGCATTCTATTTCACCCAATCATTATGGTTGTCAAATTTTCTTTGGTGAGCTCTACTTATCTTCAGCAGACACCATCAACAAGCTCTACAAGTTTGATATGATTGAATGAAGATAAGAAAGAAGAGGTAATAAGACCAAATACAATACATATTTATTTGGATTTGGTCTTATTACCTTATGAATATACCAACCCCTTTACAACAAAGAAAGTGATGAGGACACTTAAGCTTTGATTTTATTATTACAAATTCCTCAAATCTTACTGGCTTTATAGCGAATGGCTTGATTGCCTCTTGATCATGTTTCATCTCCCATGATAATCTTTTTGACCCAATGAAGATCTGAGTTAAACATTTCAACCATGTTTTACACATTTCCTTGACTTAAGAGACAAGGGTCGCCTCCCCCATCAAAATAGATGTCAAAACTAGACGCCATCTATTGACCGTCACCGCAAACTAGTGGCCTCAGGCAGGTGACAAAGCCACAACACCAGCTTTGGCAAACTGAGAAGCGCCCACCTAGAGACCATGGTTTTGGGCTAATGACCCTCGTCAGTCTAGGGTGGACTTTATTCCATGAGACCTACACGGGATACCGGCAAAATTCTCATCTATATTTCCTTGACGTGACCCCTTTATACTTACTCATTAAAAGATGAGGGAAAATATTTCTGTAGATTGTTTTAAGATGTAAATCATTCTTTATAATTGTTTGACATCTTTCAAAATAAATATATCTTGTTATTCTGATAGTTTTGCTAGGGTTTTATCAATAGCTTGATTTAAAGTGTACTTTACCTGTATTTACAGGCTCAAAACTGGCTATACAAGACCACTCCTCTTCCAGGATGGTGTAAAGTCTTTCCCACAATGCACCATCTACAGGACCAAAGAGGTCTCACCAGACCATCTCTTGTAATGTATGGGAGCCTCAAGACAGGACCTATATTCCAACCCTACCAAGATTGTGAATTTGATCTATGAATTTAGTCTCCATGACCTTGTATAATTATACAATGGGATAATTAAAAAAAAGTTTATTTTTGTGGTTTCTTATTCATAAAGTTTTGCCACTCATTAGATGAGCCTTGTTTGACTAGATATAAATTGAGCAAACCATTCCTGTTCCCTTGTTTGTGACAGGGCATTTTATTTAAAAGTTTACTTCAGTATTTGAAATGATATAGTAGCTCTTCATTAACCTGGAAAATATCTTGCTTCTTTTCACTACTGTTCATAAGATAACAAGACCAAAATGTTTGTGATATTTCAGTAACATAATACAAAAGTACAGAATGGTAGTACGTGATAGTGTAACAATGTTGTTTCCAAAGCATCGCAAACATTTCATTATTTTGTTACCTTATGTTTCTAATCTATATTCAAAGTTTGTAACTATTGTTAATACATGATCGTATGCATTCTGTGTAATCCATATTTTTCCATGTTGTTTGTGTCCAAGTTTGACTTTTGGTGAATATATGGACAAAAAACTCTGCCTTTGCCGGTCTCAAGCCTGGAAGAAAAGGGGGAGGGGGAGCAGTAACAAGTTTAGACCATCCTTCCACCGACTCCCTCCAAATTAAGATACAAAGAATAGGTTTCCAGAAGTTAATGATACAAAATATGGATAACATTAGAAATGGAAGCATTAAAGCATGAATGCTTTTTTAAACATAAAACAATTTTTTTCTATTCTTACTGCGATGAAAAAATATTGGGGGGACTTGGATCATCAGTAGTGAAACCTCCCAGCGGTTTCGCCGATTTAGTCTACCAGACCGCTTCTTAGAGTTCTAATACTGTATTAATCATTATGCTTATATATGCTATACTGAAGAATGGAATCTCAGAAATGGTTTTTAAGAAAACTATGGACATGAGCTTTTAGGACAGTAGAATTACATTTAAGTATGGATGACGTGTCAATAGCTATCTATTCAAGGTATTTGATTCCCTCAATACTTTAGTATAGTTGCTTTTTGTTTCAAGGGCTACCTTACTTAAGGTGACATGGCTAAATCAATATTCACACTCATGGACAAAACTTGAGGAAGTTGTGCCTTTAAAGATATACAGTAGAACTTACCTGTAAAGGACAACACCTAATTTCAGAGCCAAAGTGTCTTTTAGAGAGAGGTGTTCTCTTACCGAAGAGTTGCTAAATTGTAAAAATGATAATTTTGCAAATGAAAACTGTCCTTTGTAGAGAGGTGTCCATTAGCAGGGTGCCTGCTGAAGAGATACTGTATATTGAGATTCATATAATAAATCTGTAAGATATTACAGTGATCTTTTTTGAAGACACATGAGATAAACAAGTGTGAATGAAATTTTTTTATCTCCATCAAAAAATAGACAGCCGATGGACATCAGACTTTCCACTTCCTTAAGTTTTGTCCATGAGTTTTGGAGCTCATTGAAGTATGTAAATCAAAATTTATCCTAATCTACATTATTCAATGAACTTAAATGATTGATTTAATCTTGTTACCTTATGTTTTGGGGGTTGGTGGAAGGGTCGTCTAACCCGTTGGTTTCGACCGCTACGACCCAGAATCGAATCCCACATTGGATACTTTTTTCTGATTTAAAAAATAAATGTTCCAATAGCCTCTGATTCTTGCAAAAGTCCAACCCCACCAGCGAGTGCAAGTAACCAAACAGGGCTCTGGCACATTTGTAAGTGCCAAAGTAAAATGTGTAGACATGTGGTGCACTCACAGTAAAAATCAGTTGCCAACTTCTATCCAACATGATTATCATGGCCCTTACTATGTGTACTAGGGATAATACAGTAAAACCTCCATGAGAGGACACTCAGGATAGAGGACACCTCTCTATAAAGGACAGTTTTCATTTTAAAAATTATCATTTTTACTATTTAGCAACTCTCCGGTAAGAGGACACCTCTCTTTAAAGGACACTTTAGCTCTGCAATTAAGTGTCTTTTACAGGGAGATTCTACTGTATAATCCTTATATTTCAAAGTTGGAAAAAATATTAGACTTAAAATAATTTCCATACTTACTCATCATCAGCTTGTGAGGACTTTGTAGAGCTCCCCTGCTGGATACTGCTGCCCCATACAATCGAACCTTGTGAAATGTAAGGCTTCACATATATGGTCCAACTTGGGCGTCAGTTTTGTTATCTGCAACATCAGGGCTTTAATTCTATCCTCTCTCTGAAAATTTCCAAAAATATACACACGTGGACAAAACTTGAAGGAGTGGAAAGTCTCTTTGATGTTGCTGATCATCTGTTTTTGAAGGAGACAGAGGCAATTTTGTTCACACTTGGTTATTTCATGTATATTTAATAAATGTCACTGTAATATCTTTCAGAGTTATTGTCTGAATCCCGATATACATGATAAAAAGTACAACTTCCTTAAGTTTTGTCCATGAGTATATCTTTCAGAGTTATTGTCTGAATTTGGATATACATGCTGAAAGGTACAACTTCCTTAAGTTTTGTCCATGAGTGTATCTTTCAGAGTTATTTCCTGAATCCCAATATAAATGATAAAAGGTACAACTTCCTTAAGTTTTGTCCATGAGTATATCTTTCAGAGTTATTGTCTGAATTTGGATATACATGCTGAAAGGTACAACTTCCTTAAGTTTTGTCCATGTAAGTATATGAGAGACATCCATTTTTTAAATATAAATTTTATACTAGATGTCTTATTTGATAAGACACAATTTGGATTATAGATTAAGAACTACAAGATAAAAAGACCAAATCTAATAGATTTTCAGATGTCTTACAAGAATTTATTCTATCATGTATACACATATGGCTTACCTATGGCTAACAAGCTCGTAGATTTGTATTTTAGGATGAGAGTAGAATGCCTGCTTATGGAGCTGGGATACTGAATGATGGGGTTCTGAAAACAGAGAAGTCCGTATTCTTTTATACCACTTTATATTGTGGGACTACTTACTTGGAGTTTGGACTTCTAAAATTGTCCAACTCCGGCCTTTCTTACTGGCCAGACTCTGGACTTTTTGGGACTCTTTTTCTTCAAGGTTGATTTGAGGTTTATTTCATTCCCCCCAACGAAGATCTTGGCCCATTTCATTTGATATTGGCCCACTTTCTTTTGTCCACATTGAATGGGTTCATCAAATAAGTTTTTATTTTTTTCTATTCCCTTTAGAATATTCTGGGCAATTTGATTTTCAATTTTTTGGAGGCTTTGCAATTCCATGCACCTCTTTTCATAGCAGATTCTTCTATGGCAGGCAGAACCTTTTTTGGGAACTTTATAAGTTACTTGCCTTTTTTTCAGGGATCTTTTCTTATGGCAGGAAGCAGTCAAATTTGCTCTTTTTGAGCTTCTGGTCACTTTTCTTTTGGCCATTTCTTTTTTAAGCCTTTCCCTGTGGGCAAACTTGCTGGGGATTTTGCTCCAGTCTTTATCCTCCATAGATTTCCAAACCCATTTGACTTGGGTGGCGACGGCATGGCTCAACTTCCACATCCTGAACCATCTAGTCAGGAATTTTGGTACCAAGTGGAATCTTCTCTGTGGCTTTGGCTCGGTACTTTCTTCCTTCTGCCACAACCATACTTAGAATTTGACAAGTCTAAATTTATGATGCTTTGGCTTATTACCATATAAATATATGTTTATACTGGAAGGTTGGTGGAAGGGTGATCTAAACTGTTAATTTTCAACCGCTACAACACGGGATCAAATCCCACTTTGGGTACTATTTCTAATTGAAAAAAAAAAAAAAAAATGCTCCATGGCCCTGATTCTTGCAAAAGTCCAACCCCACCAGCGAGTGCTATTTTTTTTTTTTTTTTTTCATATAAAATGTGCATTTAGCACAAGAATTAGAGTACAGTAGAAGCTCCCTGTAAAGGACACCTAATTGTAGAGCCAAAGTGTCCTTTAGGGAGAGGTTGTTCTCTTACTAGATAGTTGCTAAATAGTTTTCAAATGAAAACTGTTCTTTGTAGAGAGGTGCTAGCGCAAGTGTCCTCTCATGGAGGTTCTACTGTAGAACCTTTTTTTTCTAATCTATAATCCAAAAATTGTACCTAATCATAGTTTTAGCTAGATTAATTAGGATTATCTTGGGATTTCAAACCATACTCTGCTAACAATAGGGAAAAATCTTTTTAAAGATTGTCGGATGTCTTTGTTATTGTTCAAGTCAAATTTTGGTGACTTTATGGACAAATATTCTCCAGTTTGATCTGTTAGTAACCATCAGTTGCAGCTCATCTAATGACCTTCTGGTAGCTTTCTCGACCTCTTCTAGCTAGCTCATTGTAGGTCTTCCTCTCTTTCTTATTCCTTCAGTTTTTCCAACATCTTTTTAAAATTGATTTGCTCACATTATATGTCTAAAGTAGGCTAGTCTTTGTTTACATACAGTATAACCTCGTTAATTCGACACTCGGCGATACTCCGACCATATTCTGATGTACCGACCTCCGGCCTATCAAATAACAAACCGTAATTCGACAGTATCGATAATACGACAGTTCGACCATTTTAAAATTCGAATTTCGACAGTTGAATGTTTTTTTACATACAACTTTACCGCTAAAAAGGTATTATGGCGGTGGCAACGATCGGCAAGCGCCGATAGGATCGCGCCTGCGCATATTTGGTTTCTGTTAGTTTTAAGTTTCACTTTGCAGTGCTGTTGCACAATGTCGCGAGTGTTATTGTTTTTATTTTACGCGGGAATTTAGGCTTCGTGCGCTAATTGATAATATTATTTTCTGTTTAATTTTCAGCATTAAAATATTTTAGTTATTTTAAAATTTACAAATAATTACCTTTTAAATAAATAAATCCCTATATATATAAAAATCAGTGTATATATGTATGTGGGTATCTATGTCAGCTATACACGTCCGCAATACGTAACTAATCTGACTGAAATTTTAACAGTATATAGAGTAGAATCTGGAAAACTTATAGTGAAAATTTCAGGTCTCTATCCCGAATATTCTTCGAGTTATTTGCAAATTACGTTGCAAATTTGTCTTTTCGCTCGCAGCAGCGCCTCTAGCGGTGAAGATGGGAGGTAATATCAGCTGACCTAATGTACATGTAAAACGTGTTTTGACAGGACATAGAGAAAAATCTGGAAAATATATTTATCGGATTTTTAGCCAATAAAAAATAAAATTGACAGGTTCTGGGCAAAGATAGTTGTTTTTTAGTCAGAAAATGATGATGACAATATTGCTGTATCATGTTTGATTATCAGATACAAAATATAATATATTCAATAATTAATAATAATTTAATAAAATAAAATATAATAAATAATATTATACAAAAGCTGAGACCACGGGTGAAGCCAGTTCATTTTTAGTGTGCAGGAACAAAATTCTAACAGAAAAACATTCATTCGAGCAGAAGACACAAAGCCAGATCATCTCTTTATAAAAATATCGCTTCTCAGACACAAAGTTTGGAGCGGGACGTTTCACAAGAGTGAAATCCACGGCGCCAATTTATAATTGTAACGAATAGTATTTGAATAAAAACATTTAATCAGGTAAAACCTGGGCGTTGCCCGGGTCATTCGGCTAGTTATTTATAAAATGTAGCCACAATGATTATGATAACATTTTATTTCAATATTCCATTTCCATGTTATTATAAAAGATTTAAACACAAAATCAATAACACCTGCAGCAGCAGTGGATGCCTTTAATACAATAAAAACTCTTTGATATTTAAAGACATTTTAGAGGAAGAAAGACATGCATGTTTTTTAAAAATAGACCATCTGGAATACATTCTGAAAAGAACTTCAGAGCAAAAACAAACATCTATAAAGGAATTTTTTAAAAGATCATGATTCGTTTAAAATAATATTATCAAATTTTCTTTTTATTTTCCATATTTATTCCTTTCAACTGCTCTTCTTCAATTAGAATAAAATATTATTTGTAATTATTTATGTTTCAAAAATATGTATTAATGCTATTTTTCCCTGATACTAAAATTTAATCATGACAATAAAAAATAATTACAAAAAGTACACACACAATGGTTTCAATTAATATCATTAATTTCTATTACAAAGATATTTTTAAAAAAATATTATTTTAGCGAGTTAGATGATTAGCTAATCATCTGAATAACTTTAATTCAACACTTTCTTTAATTCAACCG
Source organism: Cordylochernes scorpioides (assembly GCA_030710605.1). Classification (NCBI taxonomy): domain Eukaryota; kingdom Metazoa; phylum Arthropoda; class Arachnida; order Pseudoscorpiones; family Chernetidae; genus Cordylochernes; species Cordylochernes scorpioides. The sequence continues at coordinate 13,688,202 of CP092875.1, read as the reverse complement.
AAAGCTCTGATCCCTTGGGGTGTTGAATTAAAGAGGTTCGACTGTATTTGGGATTTTAGGGATATAGCAGCTTTTAAATGTAATCAGGGACAATTTGGATTATAGATTAAAAACACAAGGTAATAAGACCAAATTCAACTAAATAAATGTTATATTAAAATATTATATTATTTAAAATTATATTTAATAGATACAAATACTCTGTTAAATCGACCGCCAGAGGTCACGCTTCCCCTATAAAAACTCATTGTTGTTGTTTCTCAATGGTCTCGAGGCTCAAAAATCATTCATTTTGGTTAGCAGCCCCGTAAATAAAGATATTTCCTTTCCCGATGGCCGGCTCAAACCTTTTGTACATTATGTAAATAATTTTTTTTTTTAAATTTATTCTTACGCCTTAAGCCAGGCAGTACTTTTATCAAATTATTATTATTTTTTTATATTCCTTTAGCTCAATTAAAGCAATTACTGATCAAAACCAATTTTATTATCATACTTTCAAGATTTTAGTCATGACTGCATTACCAATACCATTAACCTAATCCTAATGTATTCCAAAATATATCAAATCTCAAGATCATAGTCTCAATCTTAAAGATAACCAAAATCACACAGAAAATATCTCATAACTTTATAACAATAGCTGACAAGATCAACAAACAACCATAGCATAATCAAAATATTCAAAAATCAAACATAAAATCTGTTGTTGTGCAGAGAATTTTTATCTTACCTTTTTAAATAAAATCTTCTATAAAATCAATAAGTTCTATTATCCCACAAAAATTATTTATTATACATTGCTACACACTCATCTACACTTCACCAGCAAATAACTGAAGAGAAAAAAAATTCTATATACATTCTTCAGATATGCAAATAAATCTAATTAAAAAAATACTTTTTACAATAAGGAATTTGCATACATAACTTCTAACAGCTTGAACAATTTACATATTTTCTTCCAAGAAATTTCAAGATGATCACCTTTAACAAAATCTCTCTTTTTTTATTTATTTATAATATACAGTCGAACCTCTTTAATTCAACACCCCAAGGGATCAGAGCTTTCAGTTGAATTAAAGTTATTAAGATGATTAGCTAATCATCTAACTCGCTAAAATAATATATATTTCTTTAAATAGCTTTGTAATATAAATTGATCATATTAATTAAAACCATTGTGTGTGTCCTTTTTTGTATTATTTTTATTTTCATGGTTAACTTTAACATCAGGGACAAAATGGCAATAATACATATTTTTGAAACATAAATACAGTATATATATTGTGTGACTTTTAGTAAAATTCAGTACTTTTGTCTGAAGATGGTAACAATGCTGTTACTGAAACATCACACAATATTTATATATTTGGTGGGATTTGGTCTTATTTAAGGATTAAATGTATTTAAGATTCAAACATTTGACCATCTATCTGTCTAGCTTTCTCCATGTGTTGTCCACATTTCAAAACTTCTTTTTTTTTTCTTTTCTGAGAGTCCAGCTCTCACATCAATAGATGAACCCAGGGAATACCAATGCCTCTACTATTCTCTACTTTGTCTTGTAATTGAAATGCCTTTATCCTTCATGATAAAGCACAATTTGGATTATAGATTATAATACAAGAAAATAAGACCAAATCCAAATAATTTATTAGTGTGTGAGGTTTTGGCAACAGCATTGTCACCATCATCAGACAAAAGAATAAATGCCATTTTATGTATAAATAAAAATTTAAATTTATTCTTTTGTCTGATGATGTTGACAATGCTGTTGCTGAAACATCGCACACTATTATATTATTTGGATTAGGTCTTATTTTCTTGTATTATAATCTATAATCCAAATTGTGCTTTATCATATTGCCAACTACGAGGGTGAGTAGAAAAGTAAGGTCTCCTATTTTTTTTTTCATAGAAAAACACATTTAATCACAACTTTTTAGACATCAGTGGAAAGGTTGGACACTTTGCTATTTTTCTACATAGTCGCCTTGATGATCGATCACTTTTTTCATCCTATCAACCAACTTTGTAATTCCGGTGTTGTACCACTCTCCCGCCGCCTCTTTGAGCAACTTGTCGACCCACCTGGCGGACACCTTTCTGTAGCCGAGGGTCTCAGACACAATCTTGTTCACGGAGAAGTGGCTGCAATCTTCATTCAGGCCATCCTCGATCTCTTCAAGGGTTATCCGCCGGTTTGCGCGCACCATTTCGTCGATTCGAGCCACGGTTGATTCCGGCAAACTCGGCCGCCCAGACCTCTGTTCATCGTGGACGTTTATCCGCCCCTCGTTAAACTCCCGGCACCATTTCCGCACATTTTTGATGTCCATGAACTTCTCACCATACACTTCCACTAACTAACGGTGAATTTCGACCAGAGAAATATTTTTCGCATTTAAAAAGCGTATAACTGAGCACAACTCGCACTTGGCGGGAGAGATAAGGGGAAGCTCCATCGTGTACGGCTGCCAGACAGCGACTGAGCGTCCCAAGATCACCGGGAAGGTTCTAGACGGTAGAGAGGGAACCAAGGAAGGTAGCGGTGTTGTCGGATTTCATCTAAGAACGCGCGTTCGGAAATTATCTCGTAGAAGACCTTACTTTTCTACTCACCCTCGTACATATAAATCAATTCAGCAGTTGAACATTACTCTCTGCTATTCCTGATTGTTTACATTGTTGATTGTAGCTGTTAATTTTGTTTTTTGGCTTAGCCACAGACTTGGTAGTGTTTTTTGTTTGTCTTCTTCTTTCTTATCTCCACACTGGGTGAAGTAGAATGCGTCTGCCTTTGTCATTAAGACTGGAAGCACTACTCAGTGGCAGGCCGACTTAGCTCCAAAAGAAATGGCCGCCTCTGACATGAGGAACAGACACAATGTGCAGCCGCTCCTAACATGGAGTACAAACGCTGCTTATCCTGTATCCCTGGATTAGGAGCCCTTACAGGGTACTATCAGCCAGGCCAGCTGAGACCAAGTTTTTTAGTGAGCTTGTTACTGCTCCCCTTCCTCTTTTTCATCCGGGCTTGGGACCAGCAAAGGCAGAGTTACTTCTTTAAAAGTTTGTAGAGTATGAAAATGTCTTGTAATAGCAGATCACATGTGTGTGCAGAGGAAGCAACATGAGATAGGCTTACCCAGTACTCTCAGGAAGGTATGTAAATGTAAAATACACAAATATTGTGTGTACCATATTCACTGAGTGTGTCTCATATTATATTGGTGCTTAGATATTGAGAGTCTTAACTCCGCCTTTGCCGGTCCCAAGCCCGGATGAAAAAGGAGGAGGGGGAGCAGTAACAAGCTCACTAAAAAACCTGGGCTCAGCTGGCCTGGCTGATAGTACCCTGTAAGGGCTCCTAATCAAGGGATACAGGATGAGCAGCGTATGTACTCCATATTAGGAGTGGTTGCACATGACATCTGTTCCTCATGTCAGAGGCAGCCATTTCTTTTGTAGCTAAGTTGGCCTGCCACTGAGTAGTGCTCCTAGTTTTAATGACAAAGGCAATTGCATTCTACTTCACCCATCATGATGGTTGTCAAATCTCTTTTTCAAAAGTCTCAAGCTCTACAAGCTTGACACCGTAATATGATTGAGTGCATATAAGAAAGAAGAGGAAGGTATGTAAATGTAAAAAATACAAATATTGTGTGTATATACCATATTCACTGGGTGTGTCTCATATTATATTGATGCTTAGATAATGAAAGTCTTCCTTACCTTTGAACCGCAACAATTAAAGAAATTCTTTATTTTTGTAAAGAAGCTCCTCTTCTTCTTTGGAAGTGTCCTATATGAACACACTGCGTCAGTTTCATAGGAGCCACATATGACAAACCAAAATTTTGACTATAGATTATAGCTACAAGAATGATAAAGCACAATTTGGATGATAGATTATAATAAAAGAAAATAAGACCTAATCCAGATAATTTATTAGTGCGTGATGTTTCGGCAACAACATTGTCACCATCTTCAGACAAAATAATAAAATAATAAAAAGAATATAATAAAGATTTTATTAACACAAAGCAATAACGTGCCATCTATACATATAAAATTAAAGGAATTAAAAGCACGAATGTTTCTTTTATTTAAAAGATTTTATTCTTTTGTCTGATGATGGTGACAATGTTGTTGCCGAAACGTCACACACTAATAAATTATTTGGATTAGGTCTTATTTTCTTTTATTATAGCTACAAGAAAATAAGACCTAATCTGAAAAAAATTATAGTGTGTGTATCATTTCAGTAACAGCATTGTTGCCATCTTCAAACAAAAGAATTTAAATCTTTTTATTCTTTTGTCTTATCATGGCAACAATGTTGTTACCAAAATGTCACACACTATAATTTTTTTTAGATTAGGTCTTATTTTCTTGTAGGAGCCATATAGGTCAATTTTTTTTGCTTATTCCTAGTACATGTGGTAGAGGCCATGATAATCATGGTGGGTAGAAGTAGGCGACTGATTTTACTGTAAGTGCACCACATGTCTACACATGTGAAAAGCAGTTCGACTTTGTACTTACAAATGTGCCAGAGCCCCGTTTGGTTACTTGCACTCGCTGGTGGGGTTAGACTTTTGCAAGAATCGGGGGCCATTGGAGCATTTTTTCTTTAAACATAAAAAGTGCCCAATGTGGGAATCAAACCTGAGTCATAGCGGTCGAAAATCAATGGTTTAGACCATCCTTCCACCGACCCCCTATATAGTTTAATAGAAGATACAGGTCTCCATGTACCAAAAAAGATACTTCTCTCTTTAAATATTCATTGAAGCTCTGCGTTTTGTTTCTCACTACAGGACAGAATACTGTGGTTGCTATAGAAAGTGCCTCCCATAACTCCGGTTTGGCTTTGTCTGTTGTGGCACCCCCTCTACACTATGTTCCGTACCGTTAAACAACAACAAACATCTTTATTAAGACATTTTGGTCTTATATAGATTCTCCAAGTATAGAAAAGGGTTAAAATACAAAAATTAGGCATCCAAGGAAAAGTTTTTTTTTTTTACAAATCATTTATTTATAAATATCTCTAGCTTTAGGGCAAAGAAATCCCTTCTACAGAAGATTATATTTACATTGACAATAGAATAAGAATTAAAATCAAATAAAATGCTTCGGGTGTTTACAGTTATTTGAGGGGGTCGGTGGAAGGATGGTCTAAACTGTTGGTTTTCAACCGCTACAACCCGGGTTTGATTCCTGCATTGGGCACTTTTTTATGTTTAGAAAAAAAATGCTCCAATGGCCCCCGATTCTTGCAAAAGTCCAACCCCACCAGCGAGTGCAAGTAACCAAACGGGGCTCAGGCACATTTGTAAGTGCAAAGTCGAACTGCTTTTCACATGTGTAGACATGTGGTGCACTTACAGTAAAAGCTTCTACCCACCATGATTTAATAATCATGGCCTGTACAACGTGTACTAGGGATAAGCAAAAATAAAACAGTTATTTGAATGCAGGATCAGATAGAAAGGCTTTCTTACCTGAAAGTTAGAGATATTTATAAATAAAATATTTGTAAAAATAAACATTTCCTTGGAGGCTTAATGTTTGTATTTTAATACAACAACAACAAAGCCTTTATTTATGGCCTCTCGCCCTATACAGGATTCGCCAGTTCACAAGGGATGGGGAGAACACTGTGTGGCCATTTTCCGGGATATAATCCTGTGGAATCCAAATATTGCCACCGCTTACCTATTCTTTGATATTTCATTAATTAGTGCAAGAAATGAAGGACAAAGTTGCCCCGTTTTATCATTTAGTTTTTGTTTTTCCTCAGACAGAGCAGCACAATCAAATAAGTAGTGCAACATCTCCATTGTTATTCCTGATCCACAGAAAGTGCATTTCAGGTCTTTACCCCTCATTAAAATCAGATGGTGGTCTCTGAAAAAGATTGAAAGGGTTCTAAATTGTGCGATTATTCTGATGACAGGAAAAGGGAGTTCACTTAAGAAATATTCTTGTTTGTATTTTAATATTGATTCAATGGATTATTTGAATAGAAGAGGGTATATACAGAAATAACAGTAACACAAGGTAATAAGACCAAATAAATAAATAGTGTGTGATGTTTCTATAACAACATTTACCATTATCAAATGCAGCATTCAGTACTTTTGTTTGAAGATGATAACAATGCTGTTATCAAAATGTCACACACTATTTATTTATTTGGATTTGGTCTTATTACCTTGTGTTTATAATCTATAATCCAAATTGTGCCTTATCTCTCTCAGTAATAGTAACAATAATCAGCAATGATATTTACAAGGTAACAAATAAAGAAAAAAAGAAAGGGCTTGGCATAATATTTTATACAAGCAATTGAGAACAAACAGTTACTTTTTTTAAAGAACAATAATTAGGAGAGTAGAACTATCTCCCTGTAAAGGACAACACTTAATTGCAGAGCCAAAGTGTCCTTTAGGGAGAGGTGTCCTTTTACCGGAGAGTTGCTCTTCTTCTTTCTTATCTACTATCATGATTAGGTGAAGTAAAATGCATCTGCCTTTGTCATTAAGACTGGGAGCACTACTTGGTAAGGAGAGTTGCTAATTAATAAAAATGTCAATTTTACAAATGAAAACTGTCCTTTACAGAGGGGTGTCCTTTAGCGCGAGTGTACTCTCATGGAGGTTCTACTGTAATATGATAAACAAAAATGTCTAGTTTTAATGGATTTTTAATGGGTTATGTTCATCTTTTGGTATATAATTTTATACATAAAGTGTAGTCTCAAATGAAAGACTGCCCAAAACACACGGCTACACCAAGCCTCTCAAGGAACTGGTCTCTCATTGGAAACTCTGGTATGTCAGGTTAAGGTCTTATTACCTTGTGTTTATAATCTACTAGCCGAATGACCCGGGCAACGCCCGTGTTTTACCCGATTGAATGTTTTGATTCAAATACTATTTGTTACAATTATAAATTGGCGCCTTAAATAAATGCATATATTAGTTAATAACTATAGCCTATGTGCTTTATCTGTCTATGTACTGTTGGCTTCCGTAGGCGTCTCTTACTGGGAAAAAGAAAGAGAGGATTCCATTTAGTTATTAACTAATATATGCATTTATTTAAGGAGCGAACCGCTCCAACACATTAGTTACAAAAACCAAAAAGCGAGTGGGGGGGCAAAGTCAAAAACAAAGTGTCTCGCATAGTGGCAGCGCCATCATAGCCACGTGATCGTAGCCAACCAATAGGAGAGCGCCATTCCAAAAAAAAAGCAAACGGTGACAGATGAAGACATGAAGAATGATGCATGACGCTCGTAACTGTATATAGAATAATCCAAATTGAGCCTTATCAATATCCTATGTTGTATGTGTTAGTTATTCTAAAATCTGCTTTAATAACATAAAATGGGAATTAAAGAGAACTGTGTATTCATTCACCATATTTTGTCCTTTGAATGTTTAAATTTAATAATAATGATAAATGAACAATTTTGATGTGTAAATATTTGATGACAATGATAAGGCACAATTTGGATTATCCCTATATATATAAAAGTTACTGTATGTATGTATGTGTGTTTGTTCCTATGTCGGCTATACACGTCCACAATACGTAACTAATCTGACTGAAATTTTAACAGTATATAGAGTTGAATCTGGAAAAACTTATAGTGAAAATTTCAGGTCTCTATTCCCAATATTTGTCGAGTTATTTGCAAATTAGGTTGTAAATTTGCCCTTTCGCTCGCAGGCAGCGCCTCTAGCGGTGAAGATGGGAGGTAATATCAGCTGACCTAATGTACATGTAAAACGTGTTTTAAGAGGACATAGAGAAAAATTTGGAAGAGATATTTATCGGATTTTCAGCCAAGAAAAATTGCAATTGACAGGTTCTGGGCAAATATAGTTGTTTTTTAGTCAGAAAATGATGATGATAATATTGCTGTATCATGTTTGATTATCAGATACAATATTATATCTGGAAAAATTCTGAAAAGCAGAGACCACGGGTGAAGCCAGTTCATTTTTAGTATGCAGGAACAAAATTTTAACAGAAAAACATTCATTCGGGCAGAAGACACAAAGCCAGATCATCTCTCTATAAAAATATCGCTTCTCAGACACAAAGTTGGAGCGGGATACAAGAGTGACATCCACGGCGCCAATTTATAATTGTAACGAATAGTAATTGAATAAAAACACTTAATCGGGCAAAATCCGGGCGTTGCCCGGGTCATTCGGCTAGTAGATTATAAACACAAGGTAATAAGACCAAATCCAAATAAATAAATAGTGTGTGACATTTCGGTAACAACACTGTTACCGAAATGTCACACACTATTTATTTATTTGGATATGGTCTTATTACCTTGTATTTGATGACAATGTTTTCTTTTTTCCATTTTTCTCTTAAAAATGCTAAAACACCATTAAGATTATAGATTATTGTAGCACATGGAAAAAATGTTATAATTGTTATAATCTAATTAAGTAAGTGTATAGATTAATTTTTCTTTAATTAAATAAAAAAAAAAGTAAATTACTCTATGAAATTACAAGAGAAGGAATCGCCTGACATAATTTGAAGAATAAACAAAAGTTAACGGCGACGTGTTTCTGATGGTTTTTCCCTTTTCCTAGCATCCTGAGGTAGTCATCCTTTTCTTAGAACAAAAATTTTTTTACATAGATAAAGAGGAAATAATTTTGTATAATATATATAATGAAAAATTCGCTAAGAAAAGTTCTTATTATGTAAATATTTACCTGTTTATAAATGTTATCTTTCAGTTTCTTGAAAAGTTGCCTGTCGAAGGACGTAAAAGTCCAAAAACTTGCCGAATTTACAACTGTAATAAAAGAAACTCGTCGCCTGGTGAATCCTGTATAGGGTCAGTGACCCTAAATAAAGGCTTTTTGTTGTTGTTGTATATATATGAAAAAACAATATAAAAAAATAAGTGGGTCGGTTGTTATTAAAAATAAAGAAAGCATATCTTAACCAGGAGCATTTCTTTGTTTCTCAAGAAGCCTCTGGGACCAAAATTCTTTTTGGTTGCAGTGGTACAGCCTACTCCACGCTGACGAGCGCCAATAGCACGAAACATGTTCGTGGATGGCTTTTCTTGATTTATCAAGAAATTGGGTTGGCCAAATATCAGGGAATAGGCTAAATCAATGTTTAGTTGATTTCTGTTCTACCAGATGGCGCTCTGCCTTCTGTAAAGCACATGTGCTCCTGGTCAGGATATGCTTTCTTTCTTTTTAATATATATATATGTAAAGAGACAAGGGTCGCCTTCCCGTCTAAAACCAGACGCCATCTATTGACCGTCGCCGCAACTAGCGGCCTCGGGTTGGTGACAAAGCCACAACACCAGCTTTGGCAAACTGAAAAGCGTCCACCTAGAGACGTCCACGGGAGAGGCGACCCTTGTCTCTTTAGATCAATTTCCTCCCGGAAAAATTTCCATCTATATATATATGTATAGACAAATGTAAAGGAAAAATGTATGACAGCTCAAGTGTTTCTAGGGGGACATAGCGCTTTAAATTGAAATAAATAAATTAGAAAGTATCATGGGAGCTGAAGTCCCACCTAGGTTCTTGTTGGCATGGATTGCTAGCTTCGGAATTGTCTCCTTTCCTGCAGAGTAGGAGGGTCATCAGAATGTTGAAAATTGTCAGAAAACTCTTTGAAGTTGGACGTCCCATTTTTTAAAGTAGTTTTTTGGGGTTGTTGGTGACAAGTATCAGGTATTGTTACTCCATATTTGATAGATTATTTGCTTATAACCTTTTCTCTTAATATCTAATATATTAGTTTATATTGATAGAAAATTGAATTGAGTGCTAATTAAAATAAAACATAATTGTTATATAATTTTGATACATTTTCTCTAATTAACACAAAGGATATTTGTAGATTTTTTTTGCTCTTTTTCATTATTTTAGGTGACTTCTTTAGTTAGAATTTTGATTAGTGGTATTGTTCATCTGTTCATCTTGAAGTTTTCTCTTTTCTTATTTCTTCTTTCCACTTAATCATATTAGGATATCAAACCTGTAGAGCTTTGACAACCATCATGACCGGGTGAAGTAGAATGCATTTGGCGGTGTCTTGTCCATTTTTAGTAGGCAACTGCTTTTACTGTAAGTGCACCACATGTCTACACATAGGAACAGTAGTTCGACTTTGCACTTAGAAATATGCCAGAACCCTGTTTGGTTACTTGCACTCACTGGTGGGGTTGGGATTTTGCAAGAATTGGGGGCCATTGGAGCATTTTTCTTTAATCAGAAAAAAGTGCCCAATGCGGGAATCGAACCCGGGTTGTAGTGGTTGAAAACCAACAGTTTAGACCATCCTTCCACCGACCCCCTATAGTAGAATGCATCTACGTTTGTCACTAAGATTGGAAGCACTACTCAGTAGCAGACCAACTTAGCTCCAATATGAAATGACTGCTTCGGATATGAGGAACAGACGCCATGTACAGCCGCTCCTAACATGGAGTACAAACGCTGCTCATCCTGTATCCCTGGATCAGGAGCCCTTACAGGGTACTATCAGCCGGACCAGCTGAGCCCAGGTTTTTTAGCAAGCTTGTTACTGCTCCTCCTCCTCCTTTTTCATCCGGGCTTGGGACCAGCAAAGGCGGAGTTTAAGTCCATGAAATTCTTTAAAGCAGCCTCTTATTGAAGCTCCTTTTTTCCACCTTTTGGTTCACTTCTCCAACACTTATCGAAACTAAGTCATCTTAGAGGCCATCTAAGGAAATAACCTTTATTTTTAGGAAGCCAAATGCAAATAAAGAATATATATTGTTGCGTTGGTGACCTGAGGTACTTGGAGAAAACATATGAGAAGCCTGATAAGGCAAAATTTGGATTATAGATTATAAATACAAGGTAATAAGACCAAATACAAATAAATAAATATTGTGTGACGTTTCGGTAACAATGCTGTTACCGAAACGTCACACAATATTTATTTATTTGGATTTGGTTTTATTACCTTGTATCTGAGAAGCCTTTTGAAGTTTATTCAAAAACTAATTGTTTGAGAAAAAAAAAAAAAAACTAAAGATTACACAGATCTACAAAAAAATTTTTTTTTTTGCACAAGAGTACCTGATGGTGTTTCTAGTGTAACCTTTCATGCTGAACTCAAAAATCTAATCAGAAATTTCCTATCACCCATGGTTTTTGCCTGATGGTCTTTTTTTAGTATTGGGATAAATACAGTAATAAATGCTTGAATATATAAATATATATGCCATAATAAATGAAACTGCTTTTGAAAAAGATAGAATATGAAAGATACGGTTGGAAAATATGCAGCGATTTGAAAGTCGTTGCTCTCTTGCGTGGATTACAGCTTGGATATACAAAATTTTGTTGTTTTCTGTGTGAGTGGGATAGCAGAGATAGGGAAAGGCATTACATTAAAAAAATCTGGCCAAACCGTAAAATCTTTACTCCAGGATATAAAAATATTGCAAATCTACCCCTGATTGATTCAGAAAATATTTACTTACCACCATTACATATTAAACTGGGATTAATGAAGAACTTAGTCAAGGCAATGGATCGAAATGCCAGTGGATTTGCCTACCTAAAACAAAAATTTTCTAGTATAAGTGAAGCGAAGATTAAAGAAGGCATTTTCGTTGGACCTCAGATTCGAGAATTGCAGCAGGATGGAAATTTTCAAAATAGTTTGAATGAAGTTGAAGCAGCAGCATGGAATTCCTTTAGAAACGTTTGCAAAAACTTCTTAGGAAGTGTCAAGGTTGAAAATTACCGAGACATAGTTAATGATCTGTTGCTTTCCTACAAGGCACTGGGATGTAACATGTCCCTCAAGATCCAATTCCTGCATTCACATCTAGATTTCTTTCCAGACAATCTTGGCGCAGTTAGCGATGAGCATGGTGAGAGGTTTCATCAAGATATATCAAGCATGGAGAAGCGGTACCAAGGTAAATGGAGTCCCGCTATGCTTGCCGACTACTGCTGGACACTCAAAAGGGATCTACCACAAGCAAAGTATAGAAGAAAATCCACTGTCACTGCTTTTCAATAAATAAATATGTTTCGTTCATATATGCCTATATATTAACAATATTTCCAAATTTCAAGTAGGTGTATCTCAGAAATATTGCGTAATAGAAAAAAAACTAATGGTATATTTGGATTCAGGACATGTAGATAAGATGCTATTTCTTTGTGGACAAAGAAAAATATTTTTTGATAAACCAGTGTAATGTAATAAGGGTTATGCAAAACTGTATTTATCCCAATACTAAAAAAAGACCGTCACGCAAAAACCATAGGTGATGGGAAATTTCTTATTAGATTTTTGAGTTCAGCATGAAAAGTTACACTAGAAACATAATCAGGTTCTCTTGTGCAAAAATCTTGTTGACCAGTGTTATTGTCTTAAATAATCCCCAAGAACAAAAGTATGCAAATTTAACGATACAAAAGGTATGCCAAATAATTATACACAACAAAATTATGTAAAAAAATAACACTATATATAAAAGTTAATAAAAATCAATAAGATGTAAAAAGTTACAATTAAACAAAAGATATTGACAGTAAGTTTGACATGTAAACAAGACTCCAGCAGCGCACCTCTCTCCCAACAATATTTCACCAAGAATATCTGGTCACATATGTAAATTTATTATATATAATAACAGAGTATCATTTTTTATATTTTGTTACTATGTAAACTTCCCCCATTGCCTATCTTTTGTTTATCATTCTTAGTTTGTTCTTGTCTTAAATAAATTGCTGTCATCCTAAAGTTTGTCTTTCCTAATTTTCCATGTGGCATTCTGGTGGAGATGCTGGGTATTTATCTTTTAGTTCTCCAATAAAATTATATACAAGAGGTATTTATAGGGAGAACAACTTATCCCAAGGTAAAGATAATAATAATGAGAGTGGTCAGCCACCGTCCCGTTTTCCTTATTTGCCGATAAGATTCCGAGAACCCCTCACACCTGTGGTCGTCCCCCCGGAGTCCATTAATGATTGACAGGTGTCCCATGGAGCTTCTTGTAACCGGAGTTGTAGAGCTACTTGACAATATAGTGGTTGGAAATAAAGTTTTTTTTTGCTTATCCCTAGTACACGTGATACAGGCCATGATAATCATGGTGGGTGGATGTAGGTGACTGCTTTTACTGTAAGTGCACCACATGTCTACACATGTGAAAAGCAGTTCGACTTTGTACTTTGGAAATAAAGTGAGTTGAGGTATGTATAAGACCAGGACTTGAAGAGTAGTTAAAATTTTTGAAAGCTCGCTACATTTTAAGAGAAGACTCTTGTGTCAACTATATCTCTAGGTTAAAAGTTGAAGAGTGAATTGCGGAAAAACCAGAAAAAAGAAGTTTATTGAACAGTCTGAATACAATTTAAATTTGGTATCTTTTACTACTCACCTACACATGAAACTCCGCCTTTGCTGGTCAAAAGCCCAGATGAAAAAGGAGGAGAGGGAGCAGTAACAAGCTCTATAAAAAACCTGGGCTCAGCTGGCCTGGCTGATAGTACCCTGTAAGGGCTCCTGTACCAGGGATACAGGATGAGTCTGTACTCCAAGTTAGGAAAGGCTGCACATGGCGTCTGTTCCTCATGTCAGAGGCGGCCATTTCTTTTAGAGCAAAGTCAGCATGCCACTGAGTAGTGCTCCCAGTTTTGATAACAAAGGCAGACACATTCTACTTCACCCACACCATCAATCTCAAGATCTACAAGCTTGATACACTAATATGATTGAATGGAGATAAGGAAAAGAAGAAGACCTACAAAGCTAGTGATGAGACAGAGGAGGGGTTGTAGGTTTCAGGTATATTATGGGGAGTCTAGGTGGGCCACGGTACTAGGGGCCGATCTAATGGGGTCTTGGGTCTTTGGTTCCATTGGACTGGTTGTAGGAGGTATTGCTGCTGTGACATTTTATAAAATTTTCTGTCATGGTGTATTCCAAGAGAGGTAAAAGATAACTGGTTCCTTATCTCTCACACTTTACTGTGTAAGTGGTGTTCAATCATCACATACAATTATACCTGTTATCTCTGTAGCACCGTTTCTGGGATAAATAATACAGTTAAAACTCTCTATAGTGCCCCCTCTTGGGACTCACCAAAATAGGGTGCTATATTGAGGAGGTGCTATAGACAGGTCACTTTAAATGTAAATCGCATCGTACTACGTATTTAAAATCTGGCGCTAGAGAGGGAGGCACTATTTAGAGGGGGTGTTATAGACAGGTTTAACTGTATAATGAAAAAATAGAAAAATAAATTTTGAGAGATAATAACAAATTCCAGTTACATGCATCATTCAGTCGGCTACTTGTTGACGCTATGTAGGTCACCTAGAAAAAGTTATTGTTTGTAGTTATAAGGATTGTAATAGAGGGTCATTGTAAGTGTGGTCTAAACTGTTGGTTTTAGACCACTACAACCAGGGATCCAATCCTGTACATTGGGCACTTTTTTCTAATAAAAAAAAAATGCTTCAATGACTCCCGATTCTTACAAAAGTCCAACCCCACCAGCAAGTGCAAGCAACCAAGACAGGGCTCTGGTACATTTGTAAATGCAAAAGTCGAATTGTTTTTCACATATGTAGACATGTGGTGCACTTACAGTAAAAGCAGTCGCCAACACACCATGATTATCATGGCCTACACCACATGTACTAGAGATAAGAACAAGATTGTAATGGGATTGTGTCAGCTTGGTTCAAGATACTTTTTACACTTAGAATGCCAACAGTTTGGAAAAAGTAATTGGATGAAATATTGGCCCAGTTTTTATAACCAAGCTCACCAAAATTGATAAATCACAATTTGGATTATAGATAATAATACAAGGTAATAAGACCTAATCCAAATATTTTAATAGCGTGTGACGTTTCAGTAACAACATTGTCACCATCATCAAACAAAGGAATACATGAGAAAAAATATCACAGCAAGTTCTTAAATAGTACTGTTATCAAGTGTTTAAACAAGATAACAGATAAGGAAAAATAGACAACTTGAAATATTCTTCTTAGAATTAAAGGTGGATTTTTTAAAAATATAATTAAAGGCATATCTGTAAATATCATTTCCTCTTTCTTCCATTCCATATTTTTTCTCATTTATTCTTTTGTCTGATGATGGTGACAATACTGTTGCCGAAACGTCACATACTATTAAATTATTTGGATTAGGTCTTATTTTCTTGTATTAAGTTCACCAAAAAAAAAAAAAAGGAATTATGAATGAATTCAAAAATAAATATTTTTTTTAATTTTCACATTTTTATGAAGTAAATCTACAAATTTGAACCCTGGAACATAATTTGAATGGCTGAGTGGTTCAGGGAAGCACACATGACACAGGAAAGCCTGGGTAGATGGTTCAACACTACAGCCCCAAAATGGTGAAGGCAGAAATGGCAGTCAACTCCTGCAACAAACAATTGGGGAGTTACAGGTAGAAATAAAACCCACACATCTAATGCTGCACATGACTGGTACAAAGCAGGAAGCACCGGTTCTGTCCACCCAAGAGAACAACAGTCTTTGATTTCTAGACTTAAGTCTGGTCATCTATGGACAATGACTTTCCAGAATGGTTGAAAGGTTTTCCCACTATGTTGTTGTTGTTTCTTATCCCCTTGTGTAGAGATTACACGAATTCCATGAGTTCATGCTCCTCGAGTTTCCCACTATGTACTATGTGCAATTTTCAACCTGCAACCCCAAAACACATTATTGACTGTATTGGCTCATCCATTGATGAGATCTACTCTTCCCGGGAAACACCATCAAAAGTCTCAAGCTTTACAAGCTTGACACCTTAATATAATTGAGTGGAGATAAGAAAGAAGAGAAGAAACCCACACAAACATTAATGTAACCGCCATTCTGCTGATGATGCACATCTACAATAAAACTCCTTAAATTCAATAATTGAGTAACTCCACTTTTGCCGATCCCAAGCCCCGATGAAAAAGTAGGAGGGGGAGCAGTAACAAGCTCAGTAAAAAACCTGGGTTCAGCTGGCCCGGCTGATAGTACCCTGTAAAGGCTCCTGTACCAGGGATACAGGATGAGGCTGTACTCCATGTTAGGAGCAGCTATGGTTCACTAAAGCCATGGTTTGTTATATATAGCTATAGCTTACTGCATTATGCTAAGGCACAATTTGGATTAAAGATTATAAACACAAGGTAATAAGACCAAATCTAAATAAATGTTGTGTTAGTGTGAACACACTATTTATTTGGATTTGCTATTATTACCTTGTGCTTAGGAATTCATTTTCTTCAGCTCAAAAATGGAAATTATTTCAGGTTCATTATAAGGGAAGGTTCACTATATCCCAGGTTTGTTTTAGCGGGGTTTTACTGTAGTAGATCACTTCATATTCTTAAGATCCAGGATTGATAAGATGGGAAGTGTCTTAGAGGAAGTAAAAAAAAGAATGGGGGTCGGTGGAAAGATGGTATAAACCGTTGGTTTTCGACCGCTACAACCCGGGATCAAATCTCGCATTGGGTACTTTTTTCTGATTTAAAAAAAAAAAAAAAATACTCTAATGGCCCCGACACAGGGTTGGACTTCTTCAAGAATCGGGGGCTATTGGAGCATTTTTTTTTTAAATCAGAAAAAGTGTCTGATGAAGGAATCGAACTTGGGTCGTAGCGGTCAAAAACCAATGGTTTAGACCATCCTTCCGCCGACCCCCATCCTAAACTTGTTATTATGGATCATTAAAATATAAAACATCTACCACATGTACCAAGCACAGTTGGTACAGTGGAGTGAATCCAGGAGGAGTTCTGAACCTCAGACAGCATCAAACAACACTAACAAGATTTAGAACAGGCCATCTCAAGCCATTGAAGATAGAAAATAACAACAAAATCTATCCCATTTGCCCAAAATGTAACTTGGCACCTGCAGCTCCTGAACAGATTTTGGCTTGCATTAGATGTACTAAACAGGACCTTTGAGAGAGGACGCTGTTTATCATAAAACAGCTCGAGGAGCATGAACTCATGGAATTGATGTAAGCTTTACACAAGGGAATAAGAAACAACAACAACAACAACAACAAAATATAAAACATGGTGTCAGCAGTGGGAACATTATGGATTATTAAAATATAAAACATTTGGTACTTACGCCTTCTTCATCTTATTCATCTCCTCTCTCCGCTGCCTGTTCTCCCTGTGTCTCATATCTCTGTAATTCTGAAGCATCATATTCCTCTCCATGTTATTTCTGGCTTCACTGCAAGCAACCAAAACTGAGGGTTAAAACACACATTCTGCATAGTAGAATACCTCCTGAGGCAATCTCTGGTTCTAAAGTAACTGTTCCATGATGAAGGTTTGCTAGTCTTATAAGTTACAATTTGGATTATAGATTAGAAACAGTAGAGAAAGTAGAAAAAACAGTAGTAGACAAAGTAGAGTTAAGAATACCTCCTGTAGCAATCTCTGGTTCTAAGTAACTGTTCCATGATGAAGGTTTGCTTGTCTTATAAGTTACAATTTGGATTATAGATTAGAAACAGTAGAGAAAGTAGAAAACAGTAGTAGACAAAGTAGAGTTAAGAATACCTCCTGTAGAAATCTCTGGTTCTAAAGTAACTGTTCCATGAAGGTTTGCTAAGTCTTATAAGTTACAATTTGGATTATAGATTAGAAACAGTAGAGAAAGTAGAAAAAACAATAGTAGACAAAGTAGAGTTAAGAATACCTCCTGTAGAAATCTCTGGTTCTAAAGTAACTGTTCCATGAAGGTTTGCTAAGTCTTATAAGTTACAATTTGGATTATAGATTAGAAACAGTAGAGAAAGTAGAAAAAACAGTAGTAGACAAAGTAGAGTTAAGAATACCTCCTGTAGAAATCTCTGGTTCTAAAGTAACTGTTCCATGAAGGTTTGCTAAGTCTTATAAGTTACAATTTGGATTATAGATTAGATAAACAAGGTAATAAGACCAAATAAATAGTATGTGATGTTTCGATTGCTAAAATGGAATAGCTAACAATTACAACGACAGGCAGAATAGTTAATTGATTAGCAAGATCCTTGACTACCTCAGTATTTCGTTATATTTAATATTTCCAAGTAACTGGTTCATTCTACCTCTTTTGATACTTTCATTGATAAGGATATCTAGTAATTTCAACTTTATCCACACTATAAAAATTTCCATACGTCAATAGAAATAGAATGCTACCTAACCGATGATTTCCCTTTACCTATTAAACGATGTATAGCTCAATAGAGAATACTATTTACAGTCTTAAAAAAAAACAACGTTCTGACGTTTGAGCCCAAAAACTTAATATGTACACTGTGTGACAAGGAAATTACTGAAGAACTCCCCCATTACCTGCTTAATTGTACAGCCCTTGATGCAGAGAGGAAGGCCCTATATCAACAAATTAAATGTACCAACATTTCACCCTACGTATTGCTTTCAAAAATTTCAGCAAAGAAATCTAAGGCAATAGCTTACTATAAATATTTTAGGTCATCATTATGCAAGGACCAGTCAACAAGTGAATGACTTTGAGATGAAGAGTAAAGCCAGTTCAATTTCTATGTAAATAACACAAGATGATTATTACCTTACCCAATTGGGAGAATCTGTATGAGGCAAGTCCTTAATAAAGGCTTTTGTGTGTGTGTGTGTGTGTGTGTGTATATCTAGTAATTTCCATTCACTTAAGGAAGGAAACAATGGCCGCTGGGAGAAAGCCTTGTTGTTCGGCAGCGCGCCTTCCAAGAGTCTGGGATGATGGCCGTGCAAGCATAATGAGGTGTTCGAACAGTGCACGTGCCAAGCATCTCGGTTGTCACATGCCGGTGGCGTAACGCGGGCCGAGGTGTTCTCTAAACCCCTACACTGGCTGACACCTGGTGTGGCCATCACACCATAGCTCTTTTATTTCTCTAGCTTTTTCTTTATGTGGAGCTATAGAATAACAGAAACGTCACACACTATTTATTTGGATTTGGTCTTATTACCTTGTGTTTATAGTCTTCTTAACATCATGTAAATATAGATATGGGTGATTGTCAGAATCTCTCAGTTTATTATTATTTTTTTATAAAACACTCACTTTTTTTAAAATATAAAATATGCGCATTTAACAAGAATTAGAGTACAGTAGAACCTCTCTGTAAAGGACAAAACCTAATTGCAGTGACAAAAATGTCCTTTAGAGAGAGGTTTTCCTCTTACCGGAGAGTTGCTAAATAGTAAAAATGGTAATTTTGCAAATGAAAACTGTCCTTTGTAGAGAGATGTCTTCTAGCGAGAGTGTCCTCTCATGGAGGTTCTACTGTATATACAAAAAAAACATCTATAGTGAACCTGAATGGGACTATAGACAAACCACAAAGTTGTGGGGGGATTTGAAAAAGAACGATATTTTCCATCAAGAACCATGTGCCATCTATCATCTGTGTGATAGATAGCGTGTGATAGCGATAAATAGATGGCATCAGGTTTTGACGTCTATTTTGACGGGAGAGGTGACTTTGTCTCTTTAGATCTGTGTGATCTTACAGTGAGACAACACCAGTTAGAGTAAATTCAGAATGCCATTAACACTATAGCCCTTTCCATTCCAGGCCAATTTCAACTAAAAATGATATCCCTAAGGGATTCCGTAATTCTTCCAAAGTGGCAGAATTTAACTGGAAGAGTCAAATCTATGGCTCAATTTCTTGGAAACATCATTGATGTTTGAATTGATTGAAATTCTACCATCAGGAAATCATCAAATCCTAAAAAGAAAAAAATATTAATAAAAATCATCAAATCTTAAGGCGAAAGGTTTCTTTTAAGGTTTTGATAGGACACAATTTGGATTATCTTCTATATATATATAAATCAATGTTTGTATGTTTGTTTGTTTGTATGTCCGGTATACAAATTCGCAGTAGTTCACTAATTCAAACCAAAATTTCCATACATAGGTAAAAAAAAATACGGGGAAGACGATAGGGTATTTTAAAAAATATATAAATCAATTATTAAAACTATATATTCAAATTATTCTACTTAGCTCACGAACAGCGCCCTCTATCAAAGATTAGATTAAATTATGCTGATGCAAACAAATAGATAATGCTAATAACAAACAATTATTTAAAAAAATCTTATCTAAATATATATCACTCGGGTAGATATGCACACGGGTCAATCCCGGGGCGAAGTCCGGGTCACCCGTCTAGTAGATTATAAACACAAGGTAATAAGACCAAATCCAAATAAATAAATAGTGTGTGACGTTTCGGTAACAGTGTGTTACCATCTTCAGACAAAAGTACTGAATGAGAAATTTTAAAAACATGCTGTGGTAAAATTTCTCATTCAGTACTTTTGTCTGAAGATGGTAACAACGCTGTTACCGAAACGTCACACACTATTTATTTATTTGGATTTGGTCTTATTACCTTGTGCTTTTAAGGTTTTGTTATTTTGTCAAGCTTTTGAGCATTTCTGCCCTTCTACAGGAAATAAAGATTGAAAATGTAAAAGAGAATCTTGTTCTTCATCTTTCTTATCTCCACTCAATCATATAAGAGTATCAAGCTTGTAGAGTTTGTTGATGGTGTCTGCTGGGGATGAGTAGAGCTCATCAATGGATGAGTTAATACAGTCAATGATAACAAAGTACCTTGTGTTTATAATCTATAATCCAAATTGTGCCTTATCACAGTCAATGATGTGTTTTGGGGTTGCAGGTTGACACTTATTACATAGTGGGAAAACATTGTACCCAATCTGAAAGTCATTGTCTGTAGATGACCAGACTTAAGTCTGGAAATCAAAGACTGTTGTTCTGTATAAGAAGATGAATTGTTTATATATTACATATATAAGAAGATTTGCATTCAAAGAAAAAGGAATGACAGAAATATTTCTGAATGCTGAAATGCCTGAAAGCTCGGAAAAATAATAAAACCTTTAAAAAAAACTTTAGCCTCATGAATTCGTTCTTTTTATTATTTGCCCCAGGCAATTATATAATTTTGATATAGAAAAAAAACACAGTAGAACCTCCATGAGAGGACATTCTCGCTAGAGGAAACCTCTCTACAAAGGACAGTTTTCAATGCGAAAATTACCATTTTTACTATTTAGTAGCTCTCCGGTAAGAGAACACCTCTCCTTAAAAAACACATTGTTTCTGTAACTAGATGTTATCCTTTACAGGAAGGTTCTTCTGTAATACCTTTTTCCCATCCAGTAAGAGGACGCCTCTCCTTAAAAAACACATTGTCTCTGTAACTAGATGTTATCCTTTACAGGAAGGTTCTTCTGTAATACCTTTTTCCCATCCAGTAAGAGGACGCCTCTCCTTAAAAAACACATTGTCTCTGTAACTAGATGTTATCCTTTACAGGAAGGTTCTTCTGTAATACCTTTTTCCCATCCAGTAAGAGGACGCCTCTCCTTAAAAAACACATTGTCTCTGTAACTAGATGTTATCCTTTACAGAAAGGTTCTTCTGTAATACCTTTTTCCCATCCAGTAAGAGGACGCCTCTCCTTAACAGGGATGTCCTTTACAAGGAGGTTCTAGTGTATATCTATTTCCCATCAAAATCGATACAAAAATGTTTTTTTCATCTATTTTAACAGGAACATATAAGTTGCTTGACAATATATATATTTTTAATATCCCTGGTACAGGTGGTACAGGCCATTATAATCATGGTGAGTGTTAGCGCCTGCTTTTACTGTAAAGTACACCACATGTCTACACATTAAAAATAAAAAAGGCTTATCCTGACCAGGAGCACACATGCTTTACAGAAGGCAGAGCACCATCTGGGGAACAGAAATCAACCAAACATTGATTTAGCCTGTTCCCTGATATTTGGCCAACCCAATTTCTTGATAAATAAAAAAAAAGCCATCCACAAGCGCTGTTGGCGCTCGTTAGCGTGGAGTAGGCTGTACCAATGTGACCAAAAAGATTTTTAGTCCCAGAGGCTTCTTGAAAAACCAAGAAATGGGTATTTACACACATGTGCTCCTGGTCAGGATATGTCATTTTTATTTTTAATATCAACACCTGACCTTTTTATTTTTTCTATCATTTTTTCATGTCTACATATGTGAAAAGCAGTTCAACTTTTGCACATACAAATGTGTGAATCTTTGCCTTCCTGAAGCCAGAGAATCTACCACCCAACTAGACGAAAGAGACCTCCTCCGTACCATCAAAACCCAAAGCCTGCAGGAATGGAAATCTAATGCTGCAAATGACTGGTACAGAGCAGGAGGGACAAGCAGAAGTTCTGTCCTCCCAAGAGAACAACAGTCTTTGATTTCCAGACTTAAGTCTGGTCATCTACAGACAATGACTTTCCAGAATGGTTGCAATGTTTTCCCACTATGTACTAAGTGTCAACCTGCAACCCCAAGACACATTATTGACTGTATTGACTCATCCATTGATGAGCTCTACTCTTCCCCAGCAGACACCATCAACAAGCTTGACACCTTAATATGATTGAGTGGAGATAATAAAGAAGACATCCCTGGCAGACACCATCAACAAGCTCTACAAGCTTGATACCGTAATATGATTGAGTGGAGATAAGAAAGAAGAAAACACATCCCCAGCAGACACCATCAACAAGCTTTACAAGCTTGATACGGTAATATGATTGAGTGGAGATAAGAAAGAAGACATCCCCAGCAGACACCATCAACAAGCTTTACAAGCTTGATACCGTAATATGATTGAGTGGAGATAAGAAAGAAGAAGACATCCCCAGTAGACACCATCAACAAGCTTTACAAGCTTGATACCGTAATATGATTGAGTGGAGATAAGAAAGAAGAAGACATATCCCCAGCAGACACCATCAACAAGCTTTACAAGCTTGATACCGTAATATGATTGAGTGGAGATAAGAAAGAAGAAGACATATCCCCAGCAGACACCATCAACAAGCTTTACAAGCTTAATACCGTAATATGATTGAGTGGAGATAAGAAAGAAGAAGACTTACAAATGTGCCAGAACACTTGCACTTGCAGGAGGCTTGACGATATTTACATATAGAATCTTGAATAAGAAGAAAGAGTTATGGGTCACTTACCTGACTCTGTATAAGAATCCACATATTCCTATGAAAATAAGCATGCCACAGAAGTAAAGCGAGTTGCGCATGGACTCTGGGTCCCGAGGAGGTGGTCTCCTGGAGGTCCATTCGTTCCATGTTGGTCCGTTAGATGTGTTGGTGAATGGCTGCTCTCGTTGTTGTTGTTGTTGCGGCCTGCGGGGAGGAGGCGGAGGAGGACTGCACAACAGCTATCAGTCCTGTTTGTTGTACTGTTGCATCCATCTTCTCTCAACAATTCTCAACCAACTGATTGTGATTAAATGGAAACAAAAGTACTACACATGTTAAAAGCAATTTGACTTTTGCACTTACAAATGTGCCAGAACCTCATTTTGGTTACTTGCACTCACTGGTGGGGTTGAACTTTTGTAAGAATCAGGGGCCATTGAGCTTTTTTTTTTTTTTTAATTAGAAAAAAGTGCCGAATGTATGGGATTGGATTCCTGGTTGTAGTGGTCGAAAACCAACAGTTTACACCAGACTTCCACTGACTCTCTATTACAATCCTTATAACTACAAACAATACTTTTTGTAGGTGACCTACATAGTGTCAAAAAGCAGCTGACTGAATGATGCATGTAACTGGAATTTGTTATTATCTCTCAAATTTTATTTTTCTATTTTTTCATTATACAGTTAAACCTGTCTATAGCGCCCCCTCTAAATAGCATCCTATTTTGGTGAGTCCCAAGAGGGGGCGGTATAGACAGGTTTAACTGTATTATATTGTAACGTAACTCCGCCTTTGCCAGTCCCAAGCCCGGATGAAAAAGGAGGAGGGGGAGCAGTAACAAGCTCACTAAAAAATCTGGACTCAGCTGGCCCGGCTGATAGTACCCTGTAAGGGTTCCTAATCCAGGGATACAGGATGAGCAGCGTTTGTACTCCATGTTAGGGGCGACTGCACATGGTGTCTGTTCCTCATGTCAGAGGCGGCCATTTCTTTTGTAGCTATGTCGGCCTGCCACTGAGTATTGCTCCCAGTCTTAATGACAAAGGCAGACGCATTCTACTTCACCCAGTCATGATGGTTGTCAACTTTACAAGCTTGATACCCTAATATAATTGAGTGGAGATAAGAAAGAAGATATTGTAATGTAAAAAATCAGGAAAAACAAACTTCAGGATGACACAGCAATTTATTTAAGGCAAGAACATCTACATTTATAAAATAATAAGATAAGCAATGAAGGAAGTTTCCAGAGTAGAAAAAATATAAATATCAAAAATTTATAATCTGGACATAAAATAAATACTTTGCTACAATATTATTATCCGTAATACATGTGGTACAGGCATGATAATCATGGTGGGTAGAAATTGCGAGTGCTTTTACTGTAAGTGCACCACATGTCTACATATGTGAAAAGCATTTCGACTTTTGCACTTACAAATATGCCAGAGCCCCGTTGGTTACTTGCACTTGCTGGTGTGGTTTGACTTTTGCAAGAATCAGGCGCCATTGGAGCATTTTTTTTATATATACAGTTAAACCTGTCTATAGCGCCCCCTCTAAATAGCGGCTCCCTTTCTATAGCGCCCGATTTTAAATGGGTAGTACAATGCTATTTACATTAAAAGTAACCTGTCTATAGCACCCTATTTTGGTGAGTCCCAAGAGGGGGCGCTATAGACAGGTTTAACTGTATTAGAAAAGTGCCCAATGCGCGGGATTCGATCCCGGGTCATAGCGGCCTAAAAAACCAGCGATTTAGACCACCCTTCCACCGACCCCTTATAGTACAAAAGTGATATTGTACTGGGATCAGGTGAATAAATTAAAAGAAAGGTAACTCCTGATTATGCAACTAAAAGTTTCTGAAAAGTTTTTCTTGATCAATCAAGAAAGGGTTATAAACACAAGGTAATAAGACCAAATCCAAATAAATAAATAGTGTGTGACGTTTAGGTAACAACGCTGTTAACGAAACACTCACACACTATATATTTATTTGGATTTGGTCTTAATACCTTGTGTTTATAATCTATAATCCAAATTGTGCCTTATCAAGAAAGGCTTATTTATGGCTAATTCTAAAATAATTAAAAAATCAACAATTAGTTGATATTTATTCTGACAGATGGCGCAAGTCATCAGAAACTTTTAGTTGCACAATTGGGAGATGCCTTTCTCTTAATTGTGACTTCACAATATGAGAACTATACAACATAATATAAATTGAAACTAATATTCAGGACAACTCTGGGATAGAGCAGTGCTCTAAATCAACTTTTCTATATCTACATCGAGATCAGAACTACACTTATATAGGGAGGAAATAATACAATGCATTCTTGCAAAAATCCAACCTTACCACGAGTGCAAGTAACCAAACTGGCCTCTGGTATATTTGTAAGTGCAAAGTTGAAATGCTTTTTCACATGTGCAGACATGTGGTGCACTTACAGTAAAAGCAGTTGCCTACTTCTACCCACCATGATTATCATGGACTATACTACGTGTACTAGGGATAAACAAAACAAAATAATACAATGCTATATAAATAGGTATTACAGTAGAGCCTCCATGAGAGGACACTCCTGCTAGAGGACATCTCACTATAAAGGACAGTTTTCATTTGCAAAATTACCGGTTTTACTATTTAGCAACTCTCCAGTAAGAGGACACTTTGGCTCTGTAATTAGGTGTTGTCCTTTACAGGGAGGCAGTTCTACTGTATTATGTTGTAATGAGAACTATAGTTGTTGTTTGTGGAAGAGCAGTGCTCTAAACCATCTTGGGAAACCTAGGGGTCACTGGAAGGATGGTCTAAACCATTGGTTTTCAACGGCTACAACCCGGGTTCGATTCTCGGATTGGACATTTTTTTCTGATTAAAAAAATGCTCCAATGGCCCTTGATTCTTGAAAAAGTCCAACTCCACCAGCGAGTGCAAGTAATCAAACGGGGCTCTGGCACATTTGTAAGTGCAAAGTCGAACTGCTTTTCACATGTGTAGACATGGGGTGCACTTACAGTAAAAGCAGTTGCCTACTTCTACCCACCATGATTATCATGGTCTGTAACACGTGTACTAGGGATAAGCAAAAAAAAAAAAGAATCTTGGGAAACCATCCTACAGACCAGTGGCACCACATTTCAATGTTGATCACACAACCTACAAATGCAGCAAGCAATGTACTATGTACCTCACATACATAGTTGAGAAAGCATTGATTTGAATAACTGCTTCAGTAGCTGTGTGTATGTTAGTTATCATATTATTCAATTTCTCATAACA
Source organism: Cordylochernes scorpioides (assembly GCA_030710605.1). NCBI lineage: Eukaryota > Metazoa > Arthropoda > Arachnida > Pseudoscorpiones > Chernetidae > Cordylochernes > Cordylochernes scorpioides. The sequence goes on along the minus strand of CP092875.1, from coordinate 13,661,774 downwards.
GATGGCATGCTAATGCATCCAGTAGAACCTCCATGAGAGGACACTCCTGCTAGAGGACATCTTTCTACAAAGGACAGTTTTCATTTGCAAAATTAACATTTTTACTATTTAGTAACTCTCCAGTAAGAGGTCACCTGTCTCTAAAGAACACTCTACAATTAGGTGTCCTTTACAGGGAATTAGTTCTACGATATTTGTTCTAATAAAAGACTACTAGATGTTTGTGAAAGAGCATTTGCTTGAAACATATATCCATAATTGTATGTATTTCACTGTCTTCAAAGCTTATGTCCACTATATATAATGAGCAGACCCTCCCATTAATTTTTCATTGCAGTAAGGGCAGTCTCTCTCTACTGCCCTATTTAGTAGTTGTCAAACTTCGTTCTACAATTTTATAAGCCACATTATATTGTATTGTAAATTACTTTATATATATATATTTTTGCTTATCCCTAATACACGTGGTACAGGCCATGATAATCATGGTGGGTAGTTAGCGACTGCTTTTTACTGTAAGCGCACCACATGTCTACACATGTGAAAAGCAGTTGCACTTGCAAATGCCAGAGACCCATTTGGTTACTTGCACTTGCTGGTGGGGGTTGGACTTTTGCAAGAATCGGGGGCCATTGGAGCATTTTTTTTTAAACAGAAAAAAGTGTCCAATGCGGGAATCGAACCCGGGTCCTAGTGGTCGAAAACCAAACGGTTTAACCAGCCTTCCACCGAAGGGAAAATATGTCCAGGGTAGCCTAGTGGACATGGCATCTGCCCGGTAAGTGGAACACTGTGGGTTCGATTCCCATCCCTGGACACTTTTATTTTTCTGTTTATTATTACTCTTCACAATTCACCCTTTCATACTTCATTCCTATGGTTATAAATAAACGTTATTTCTCCTTAAAATAAATTTTGCTTTTTCATTCAAAAGAAAAATTTGCGGTATAGTTGTCAAACTTCATTCTACAATCATAAGCCGCATTATATTGCATGGTTTGTATTTAAATTGTTTAAAATTTTAAAAGAATCATACGCATCTAAAATAGATGATAAGGCACAATTTGGATAATAGTTACAAGAAAATAAGACCTAATACAAATAAATTAATAGTGTGTGACATTCCAGTAACAGTGTTGTTACCATCATCAGACAAAAGAATAAAATAACATTTGGATTTAGTTCTTATTTTCTTGTAGCGTCTAAAAAAATAGTTTCAAATTCTCATAACATATGGTGCGCTAATGCATCATTTTAATTTTGTGTCTTTTTTTTTTTTGCTTATCCCTAGTACACGTGGTACAGGCCATTATAATCATGGTGGGTAGAAGTTGGCGACTGCTTTTACTGTAAGTGCACCACGTGTCTACACATGTGAAAAGCAGTCCAACTTTTGCACTTACAAATGTGCCAGAGCCCCGTTTGGTTACTTGCACTTGCTGGTAGGGTTGAACTTTTGCAAGAATCGGTGGCTATTACTTGCTTGGTAAACAGGAGATCCTGAGTTCGTATCTCGGCGGTGCCTTCTTTTTTTTTTTTTTTTGTACACGCTTGTTCGGCGGTACATATACTAAAATTGGAACGATACAGAGAAAATTAGCATGGCCCCTGCGCAAGGAAGACATGCAAAATCGTGAAGCGTTCCATACTTGCACTTGCTGGTAGGGTTGAACTTTTGCAAGAATCAGTGGCTATTGGAGTATTTTTTTTTTTTTTAATTAGAAAAAAAGTGCCCAATGCGGAATTCAATCCCAGGTCGTAGCGTCATAATAAAACAGCGGTTTAGACCCTACTGACCTCCTATAATACAAAAGTGAAATAGTACTGGGATCAGTTGGATAAATTAAAAGAAAGGTTTCTCCTGATCTTGTGAAACTAAAAGTTTCTGAAAATCTTTTCTTGATTAATCAACAACAACAAAAAGCCTATTTTGGGTCACTGACCCTATACAGGATTCACCAGAGGTATGCATAAGAACAAAGTAGTGAGACAAAGGAAATAACGATATAGACAGAAGAAAAAAACAAGAAAAAGAAAGAGGGAAGCAAGAAAAACAACACAAAAAGAGTAGCAGTTTTCTTGATTAATCAAGAAAAGGTTATTTATGGCATATTCTGGAATAATAAAAAAATTAACGATTAGTTGATATTAATTTTTTATTGCAGTAAAAGAAATATAGATATATATGTCATAATATATGCTCTTCCAGGATTAATAAAACAAACCAACAGCCAACGAGAGAGAGATAGACAACTAACTTACGACCATTTTTTGGCCACATTCCTGAGGGGGCCGTCACCACCTGGCGACTTTCCTGGTTAGCCCCCCCCCGGTTGTGTACACAGGGAAAACAGTCGTTCAGCAGATAACGTCACTCGCCCTCTCGGCTGGCTGCCTGGATGATTGCTCTAACAACTCGTTGTGTGATTATTTCTCTCCTCAACACATTTACCACTATATTGCCACATTTAAAAGTCGACAGGATCATATCACAGAAGAGTCGACAGGATAAGACCTGGCCGGGAAGCAAATCCCTCATATACCGGAGTATGAAGAAACAAGAAGCCAAGCCACGATGATCGGCCAAACCCAACTCAACTGTAACCACTCCTCTTCGAGCCCTCAACCCCTTCTTCGCCAACCTTTGAACCGTGATCCCGAAGAAGTATTCACCTACGACGGAGATGGAGCTGCCACACACTTCTTCCAGCACTAGATCTACCCAAGAACGACCACCGTGCCAGAGCAGGACACCTTCCATCATCATGGACAAGACTCCGCCATATCCCTGCCGCTACTGTGATGTACAACACTGGTACGCTCAGTGTCACAGACAGAACTCTCCCGAATCTCAATGAACTTACCTGCTCTCTAAACCAGCATAACCTGTAAGTGAAATTGTTTTACCCCTTCCATTCATTCTTTAAATAAGTCATTCCTTGTAAATTGTCCCAATATTTACATAATTAGCTCCATTTATTCTCTCCATGCCTATTAACAATGATTTTATGCTCCATACTATTTATCTAGATATTTGTAACTCATTTAATTAGTTACCTTACCAGTAGAATTTAACAATCGTTATTTTAATTAAATAATTTCCATTTTTAACGTAACTCTTTAAAAAAAAAAAAAAAACTCTTGAAAAAAAAAAAAATTTGGAATTCTACATATTAATGCTTTACGATTTTTACTATTAACAATAGATTTTTCATAATCAATTTATTTATAAAAATATGCCTCCAGCACCTAAACTTTTGTATATCTATTTGTATAGACCTCTCCTACTTGTAAGCACGGCTCACGAAAAATAATTTCTTTCCCTAATCGATTCAAAATTCACCCTGTAATTCAGGCGTCGAAGAATTCCAACCACCACGTGAGCCTTGCTTACAACCAACCCTTGGTGACTCTTATCTATCTTTCCCCTTAATGCCCCTCTCATTCTTACAACTTTGTTAACTTTATACCAGCTCAGGACCTTTATAGAGAATTATTGATTAATCAATTATCGAACTTCTATATTGTCATTTCAAAATCCTAACCTTCGCCCTTCATTTATGATAATTTATTTCGTAGTTCATCTCTAGCCTATCCACCGACCCACACCATCTAGCCAATGGTGTGTTCGTCACAGGGTGCAGATTGACTAACTGCTAGATATTTATCAACCCCTTTTTGTTCGCACTTGAACAATCTGCATAGAGCGACACAGTTCGCTTCTTCTTCTCGCGCCACACGTTCGCCACACGGACCCTGTCTTCAAATCTATGTTTGTCCATTGTCCAAACCAGCACGATATAGCCTACCTCCGATATTTCCCACGGAGGTACGTTAAACATCGTCGCTGATTCTGTCCGGTCCGTCATCATTTCGCGCAGACATGGGTCTTACTTTCAACCCACCGCGAAATCATCGCCTTGCACAAGCTCCCACGACGGTTCAAACACCTCGTGTCCGAGCAGCTTGTCACTTGTAACGGACAACGCAGTCCTCGTCCCAATTTTCGGCACTGTGCGCGCATACTTCCCGCAAATTAAATATAAGTCCATCCGACTTCCTCACCTACACACGGGACTTTTCCCCTCGGACTCGCTACACAAGTAGCTGCATAGATAAGTTAGATTGGCCCAGGGCAAGTTTCCCCTCGCTCTGTTCGCCGAAATTCTAACATTGTATGTAGTTCGATATTTACCTCAGTCCTGAGCTCACACAATTGTCAACCTCAATCTCATTTCTCGTACTCTACACTTATAGCATAGAAAGCCCATGACAAGTTTCCCCTTGCCATGTCCGCCTGAAAAATATCTTAAAGTGTAGAGTTCCCCAGTCTTAATGATCTTCAGATTTCACCATATGTATGTGACTCTTCTTCTCGTTGTTCACACTCCTCCATATCACTTCCCTTATAGTACATTAGATTTTGTTGTATATAGCCTTTTATAACCTTGATATTTTCAAAGATTTCCTTAAATGTCAAACTCCCCGGTGTTGTAAAACTGCTTGTAAATAATATTTACTTGTGTACTATACAATATTTTATTTACATAAAACTATGTCACCATTACCTTAACTAATTTTAACTGTAAAATTATTTTCTCTATTCCTGGCTTCACCAGCTTTAAATATACTTAAACTACGTTCAGCCTTCTTCAACGGGGGCCATATGTCATAATATATGCTCTTCCAGGATTAATAAAACAAACCAACAGCCAACGAGAGAGAAATGGGCCGCTAAAGCGAGACACTTTAGACAACTAACTAACGACCATTTTTTGGCCACATTCCTGAGGGGGGCGTTTACCACCTGGCGACTTTCCTGGTTAGCCCCCCCCCCCGGTTGTGTACACAGGGAAAACAGTCGTTCGGCAGATAACGTCTCGCTCGCTCTCTCTCGGCTGGCTGGCTGGATGATTGCTCTAACAACTCGTCGTGTGATTATTTCTCTCCTCAACACATTTACCACTATATTGTCACATTGAAAAGTCGACAGGATCATATCACATATATATATTTTTTTAAAGAATCATACATGTCTGAAATAGTTTTGATTTCTTATAACAGACTAGACGAATGGCCCGGGCAATGCCCGGGTTTTACCCGAGTGCGAATATATTCTAAAAACGTTTTAATTCAAATACTATTCGTTACAATTATAAATTGGCGCCATGGATGTCACTCTTGTGAAACGTCCCGTTCCAAACTGTGTGTTTTTAAAATGTTTTAACTATATATAATATAACGGTATAATAACAGTATAAAGAAATAATGAGCCTATAGCCTAGTGGTCATGGCATCTGCCCGGTAAGCGGAAGGTCGTGGGTTCGATTCCCATCCCTTGACCTTGTATACATCTTGCTTCCTAGGGTTGCCTAGAGTGGCCGCTATAGACAGGGTGGTCTGTATAAACAGGTGAATGTAACACACTGCTGATAACAGGGTTGTCTAGAGTGGTCGCTATAGACAGGGTGGTCTGTATAGACAGGTGTATGTATGACACTGCTGATAACAGGGTTGCCTAAAGTGACCGCTATAGACAGGGTGGTCTGTATAGACAGGTGGATGTAGCACACTGATGATAACAGGGTTGCCTAAAGTGACCGCTATAGACAGGGTGGTCTGTATAGACAGGTGGATGTAACACACAGCTGATAACAGGGTTGTCTAGAGTGGCCGCTATAGACAGGTGTATGTATCACACTGCTGATAACAGGGTTGCCTAAAGTGACCGCTATAGACAGGGTGGTCTGTATAGACAGGTGAATGTAACACACTGATGATAACAGGGTTGCCTAAAGTGACCGCTATAGACAGGGTGGTCTGTATAGACAGGTGGATGTATCACACAGCTGATAACAGGGTTGTCTAGAGTGGCCGCTATATACAGGGTGGTCTGTATAGACAGGTGGATGTAGCACACTGCTGATAACAGGGGTGTCTAGAATGGCCGCTATAGACAGGTGTATGTATCACACAGCTGATAACAGGGTTGTCTAGAGGGGGGCAGGGAGGCCATGTGTTCGCCGGCAGCCAATGGGCGCGAATTCTATCCGTGAACTTCAGACAGTGAGCTTCAGACAGTGAGCTTCAGACAGTGAACTTCAGACAGACAGAATAAGGCAATTATATAGGTAGATGCTGAGCTAATGCATCGTATTAATTTTGTAGGTGACATAGGAAACCATTCTGTTCTACACAATGGCAATCCTACAGGAGTCAACATTCCATCATTGGTATCTGAACCAGAGATGTGGAGCTATTCTGGAAAGTGGGATTGTAAGAGAATCAGTGGCTAGATCTCAGAAATTATTAACACAATGTAATAAGACCAAATCCAAATAAATAAATAGTGTGACGTTTCAGTAACAGCATTGTTAGCGTTAGCGTCAGTACTTTTGTCTAAAGATGGTAACAACGTTGTTACCAAAATGTCACAGTCTATTTATTTATTTGGATTTGGTCTTATTACCTTGTGTTTATAATCTATAATCCAAATTGTGCCTTATCAGAAATTATTGTTTAACATTTCAACCCGAGGAACGTGAATTCGCGTCCTTGCCGACATTTTACAAGTACATTAGGTCAGCCGACATCTCCCCAACCTACTGATAGATAGGCAAGAAGGTATGGATCCTGGTGGACATGACTTCGGTATTTAATATTTTATTTAATTTTGAAAATCGGAAAGGACGCGAATCGGCACCCTCGGGTTGAAAGTGTTAATTAACAATAACATTAGATAAAGATGACAAAGAACAAATGTTATTGTTAATTAACACGAGGGATGCGAATTCACATCCTTTCCGATTTTCAAAATTAAATACCGAAGTCGCGTCCACCAGGATCTTGTCCCATACCTTCTTGCCTATCTATCACTGATCTATCTACACTGACTGTACCTGTAGTTTAAGTTTTGGTTTCTTCTACTACACTTGTCTTTTCGCCTCTTTTGTTCTTTGTCATCTTTATCTAAAGAGACAAAAAGACAAGCGTAGTAGAAGAAACCAAAACTTAAAACTACAGGTACAGTCAGTGTGGTGCCAGGTCACGTGATGTCCTGTAGGAAAGGTGGCGCAACAGCTGATGTGTTACTCTCCAACAGGGATGAACGGAGAAGCAGCAAGCAGTAACTCCAGGCTCAAAACTGGCGGCCATACAAGACCACTCCTCTTCCAGGATGGTGTCTTCCTACAATACACCATCTGCAGGACCAAAGAGGACTCATCAGACCACCTCTTTGAATGTATGGAAGCCTCAAGACAGAACCTGCATTCCAATTCTACCAAGATTGTGAATTTAATCTATGAATTCAGTCTCAGAATTGAAACTCCACCTTTCCCGGTCCCAAGCCCGAATGAAAAAGGAGGAGGGGGAGCAGTAACAAACTCACTAAAAAATCTGGACTCAGCTGGCCCGGCTGATAGTACCCTGTAAGGGCTCCTAATCCAGGGATACAGGATGAGCAGCATTTGTACTCCATGTTAGGAGCGGCTGCTCATGGCATCTGTTCCTCATGTCAGAGGCGGGCATTTCTTTTGGAGCTAAGTCGGCCTGCCACTAAGTAGTGCTCCCAGTCTTAATTACAAAGGCAGACGCATTCTACTTCACCCAGTCATGAATGATTGAGTGGAGATAAGAAAGAAGAAGTCTCCATGACCCTGTATAACTATACAATGGGATAATAATAAAAAAAAACACTATGACAAATTGAAGTAGTAGGACTTACTATTCATAGTACTTGTACGCGCTGTAGTGCGCAGTTCTCTGAGTAGGAAATAAGGATTCGTCGTATTTCCTGCGTAGATCTGGCTTGCTGAGTGTCTCGTAGGCATTGTTGATGTCTGTCAGTCCTTGATGGGATCCTTTGCTGGTTTTCTGCCTGTCTGGATGGTGCTGGGCAAAACCAAATCCTTAAAAAATTAGAGTAACACAAGAAATTGACTGGTGTAGAACTGAATAACCTCAACTTTACAAAGCCATCTTTCTCTCTAGGGGGTCGGTGGAAGGCTGGTTAAACCGTTTAGTTTTCGACCACTACGACCCGGGCTCAATTCCCGCATTGGACACTTTTTTCCGATTAAAAAAAAAAAAAATGCTCCAATGGCCCCCGATTCTTGCAAAAGTACAACCCCACCAGCGAGTGCAAGTAACCTAACGGTGCTCAGGCACATTTGTAAGTGCAAAGTCGAACTGTTTTCATGTGTGTAGACATATGGTGCGCTTACTGTAAAAGCAGTCGCTAACTACCCACCATGATTATCATGGCCTGTACCACGTGTACTAGGGATAATTTAAAAAATATATATTTCTCTTTCTCTCTATCATATCATTATATAATCTTATTTATTCTGTATTTAACCTTATATGGACATTGTAATAAATCAGTTTCAATTTCTCTCTCTACATACTCTTGCAGTCCACCAGTCTTTCCTGCGATGGGTACTACAGTAGAACCTCCATGAGAGGACACTCACGCTAGAGGAAACCTCTCTACAAAGGAGAGTTTTCATTTTTAAAATTTCTCATTTTTTACTTTTTAGCAACTATTCGGTAAGAGGACACCTCTCTCTAAAGAACACTATAGCTCTGCAATTAGGTGTTGTACTTTACAGGGAGGTTCTACTGTATATATATTTTTTCAGATAAAAGAAAATTTTCAATTTACTTAATAAAAAAAAAAAAAAATCTAAAACCTTACGCAATATGAAAAAATAGTACAAATGTGATATTGTACTGGGATAAGGTGGATAAATTAAGAAAAAGGTATCTCCTTATCATGCAACTAAAAGTTGCTGATGGCTTGCGCCATCTATCAGAATAAGTATCAACTATTCTCTGTGATTTTTAGTTATTCCAGAATTGGCCATATACCCATTCATGATTAATCATATGCCATGGTGCAAGCCATCAGCAACTCTCAGTTGCACGATAAGAAGATGCCTTTTTCATAACTTATGCCCCAAAAAACAGACCCTCCAACTAAACAGAAGGGAATCGACACAGTTGGCCAGATCTGGTCACCTGCGCCCTCTAGTCTATAAAGAGGGAACCAAAAGCTTCACCATGTGCACTAGGTGCAAAACCGAAGAGGCCACTCCCCAACATATACTAAATTGCATTGGAAAGGACAAAAGATCCCTGTACAGAGAACCAAGAAGAGTTCTTGAGCTTCTTTATGAGCATGACCTCCAAGATCTGTTCTAATTTAGACTAAAAGGATAAGTGAAAAAAAATAAATAAAAAAATAACTTATGCAATATGTTTCTTTATTATGAAAACACAACAAGCTTTCGCTCTTCAACAGGCAACAATTGTAATCTAAATAAGATATTAAGACTATCAATTTTGCCTGTTGAAGAGGGAGAGCTTGAAAGGTCGAGGTTTTACTGTAACAATGAAGACCTCTTGTATATATTTTATATATTTGTAAATTGATCAATTTTATAATTTACAGTTATTTATCTATATTTAATCTTATGTATCCAACTTATGGAGCTGGGGTGGTTTAATCTTATGTATTCATATTTCTATGTAACCATATATAATGTTATGTGAAGGATGTAATAGACAATTTCTCTCTACATAATGTACAACATCTTCTTTTTTTTGCTTATCCCTAGTACACGTGGTACAGGCCATGATAATCATGGTAGGTAGTTAGCGACTGCTTTTACTGTAAGCGCACCACATATCTACACATGTGAAAAGCAGTTTGACTTTGCACTTACAAATGCCAGAGCCCCATTTGGTTACTTGCACTCGCTGGTGGGGTTGGACTTTTGCAAGAATCGGGGGCCATTGGAGCATTTTTTTTTTTTTAAACAGAAAAAAGTGCCCATGGGGGAATCGAACCCGGGTCCTAGTGGTCGAAAACCAAACGGTTTACCCAGCCTTCCACCGACCCCCCAACATCTCCATAATTGTATCTAACCTTCCAAACTGTTACTTGGAGACCACCCTCACCAACTTATGGAGCTGGTGTGGTCATATTGTGGGGACATCAACTTAGTTTTATTACCATAGACACAAAGTTAATAACACCATATCCAAATAAATAGTGTGTCACATTTCCGTAACACCATTGTTATCATCATCTGACAATGATACTGAATTTTGTCGGAAGGTGTTAACAACGCTGTTACCGAAACGTCACACCCTATTTATATATTTGGATTTCGTCTTATTACCTTAAGACCTTGTAGTTCTAATTTATAATCTAAATTGGGCTTTATCAGGTAGACTAGGAGTAGGAGTCGGTGTAAGGATGGTCTAAACTGTTGGTTTTCGACTGCTACGACCCGGGTTCGATCCCCGATTCTTGCAAAAGTCCAACCTCACCAGTGAGTGCAAGTAAATAAACGGGGCTCTGGCACATTTGTAAGTGCAAAAGTTGAACTGCTTTTTACATGTGTAGACGTGTGGTGCACTTACAGTAAAAGCAGTTGCCTTTTTCTACCCACCATGGTTATCATGACCTGTACCATGTGTACTAGGGATAAGCAAAAAAAAAAAAGACTAGGAGTTGAGTGTGGAGGATCCAACAGATAACCACAAGATCACAGAGTAAAGCAACAAGGACAGAATGTCTAAATGTAGAGAATGATCAACATACCTTCTTACAAAGCTGGAGAAAGGCTGCCCGGATTTCTTTGTTCGAACTGTTTACCGGAACTCCGAGTACTTCATAAAAGTTGGTTTTACTGAAAGCAACATTGGAGGTAGGTTAGCATCTTATAAGTGAACAAAAGTTCCTACAATGTGTTTCTCAGAAAACTATCTTCTTATCTGCTATCTTGTTTACACACTTGATAACAGTAACTATTTAAACCATGCTTTGGTTTAATTTCTCATTCACCATACAAGATATTCTACAAAATAAAGGAGATATCAATCCCCGATTCCGACGACCCGGCCCTGACGCTTAGTTAAGAGTTCATCGCCCAACAGCTGCTCTCCTGCAAGGTCCGGGGGGACCATCTCTACTCCACCAACTCGCCATGTGTAAATAGCCAGGACAAGGTGACTCGAATGTAACACCTGTAAATTGAGACAAAATAAATAAATAAATTTATCATTCAATACTTTTGTCTGAAAATGGTAACAACACTGTTACCGAAACATCCCACACTATTTATTTTGTCTTATTACCTTGTGTTTATAATCTATAATCCAAATTGTGCCTTTATCATTTTCAAACAACAATGTGAGTTACACGAGGCGTTACTACCAAGCTAAAAATGTGATATTTCTGAGATTCCACCTTTCAGTGTGGCATATACAGTAGAACCTCCATGAGAGGACACTCACACTGGAAGACATCTCTCTACAAAGGACAGTTTTGAATCACAAAATTACCATTTATATTATTTAGCAACTCTCGGGTAAGAAGACATCTCTCCCTAAAGGACACTTTAGCTCTACAATTAGGTATCCTTTACTGGTTCTACTGTATAAGCAGAATGATCCAATACACTATTAGAGCTTGAAAGAAGCAGTCTGGTAGATTAAATTATCGAAACTGCTGAGAGGGTTCACCACTGATGAGACAAGCCTTCCCAATATTTTTTAATCGCAGTAAGGATAGTAGAAATTTGATTTATGTGTGAAAGAAACATTCACGTCTTAATGTTTTCATTTGGTATAATCTTGTCTGTATGCTAAACTGGAGTTTTACAGCCAATTTAGCAGATAGATTGAATCCCCTTCTTGTTTACAACAAAAAAATTTAACTCCACCTTTGCCGGTCCCAAGCCCAGATGAAAAAGGAGGAGGGGAAGCAGTAACAAGCTCTGTAAAAAACCTGGACTCAACTGACCCGGCTGATAGTACCCTGTAAGGGCTCCTAATCCAGGGATACAGGATGAGCAGCATTTGTACGCCATGTTAGGAGCGGCTGCACATTGTGTCTGTTCCTCATGTCAGAGGCAGCCATTTCTTTTGGAGCTAAGTCGGCCTGCCACTGAGTAGTGCTCTCAGTCTTGATGACAAAAGCATTTTACTTCACCTAGTGTGGAGATAAGAAAGAAAAAGACAAACAAAAAACACTACCAACTCTGGGGCTAAGCTGAAAACAAAATTAACAGCTACAATCAACAATGTAAATAATCAGGAATAGCAGAGAGTAATGTTCTACTGCTGAATTGATTTATATATAGCTGGCAATATGATAGGCACAATTTGGATTATAGATACAAGAAAATAAGACCTAATCCAAATAATTTAATAGTGGTGACGTTTCGGCAAAAGCATTGTCACCATCATAAGACAAAAGAATAAATTAAAATTTTTTAAAAATTTATTTATTCTTTTGTCTGATGATGGCAACAATGCTGTTGCCAAAATGTCACACACTATTAAATTATCTGGATTAAGTCTTATTTTCTTGTATAGTTGGCAATATTGATGGAAATTTTGTCAGGAGGAAATTGATATATAAAAATAAAGGTCGCCTCTCCCGACAAAATAGAGACTAAACCTAAGAGTCATTTATTGACCGTCTCCTCACCTCGGGTCGGTGACAAAGCCACAACACCAGCTTTGGTAAACTGAGAAATGTCCACCTGGAGACCGTGGTTTCGGGTTGATGGCCCTCTTCTCCAGATGGACTCTTATCAGTTTAACAAAGACGGTGTCGTGGCACCAACCTGAGTCCGCTAGTTTGCAAAGACAGTATAATATTCTTCTTCTTTCTTATCTCCACACTGGGTGAAGTAGAATGCGTCTGCCTTTGTCATTAAGACTGGGAGAACTACTCAGTGGCAGGCTGACTTAGCTCCAAAAGAAATGGCCATCTCTGACATGAGAAACAAACGCCATGTGCAGCTGCTCCTAACATGGAGTACAAATACTGCTCATCCTGTATCCCTGGATTAGGAGCCCTTACAGGGTACTATCAGCCAGGCCAACTGAGCCCAGGTTTTTTAGTGAGCTTTTTACTGCTCCCCCTCCTCCTTTTCCATCCGGGCTTGGGACCGGCAAAGCGGAGTTAGTATAATAGTTAATGGTCTTTTCTAATTTTCTACTGGACAATATATAGATAACATTGTAATTAATACATTTTGAAGGGAAATTCTTCAGTTTAAACACAAGGTAATAAGACCAAATCCAAATAAATAAATAGTGTGTGACATTTCGGTAACAGCGGTGTTACCATCTTCAGAGATTCAGTACTTTTGTCTGAAGATGGTAACAATGCTGTTACCGAAACGTCACACACTATATATTTATTTGGATTTGGTCTTATTACCTTGTGGTTATAATCTATAATCCAAATTGTGCCTTATCATTCTTCAGTTTAATAAAATTTTTATTTGATTTTTATGACAAAAATCCTTTGTCTTCTTCAGGAAAAAAAAAAAAAAGAAACTTTAAGAAAAGGTGTTAAAAATATGTTTGAAGTATTAGAGCATTCTTACACATACTTTCAAATTTAACAGAGCATAGAGAAAACATGAGTAAATATTAAACATCTAACTAATTCTTGAAGGATAAAATATATATAAATACCATTTACTATTAATAAAAAGGCATCTCCTTATTGTACAACTGAAAGTTGCTTGTGCAATCTGTTGGGATAAATGCCAACTATTCTGTTTATTTTTTAAAAATTCCAGAATTGGCCAAAAATCCATTCTTGATTAATCAAGAAAAGCTAACCCCATACTTCAGGCTGTTGGCCCTCGTCAGCATGGTGCAAGCCGTACCTCAACAATCAAATTTATTCCGACAGATAGTACAAGCCATCATCAACTTTCAGTTGCATAAAGGAGATGCCTTTTTCTTAATTTATCCACCTTATCTCAGTACAATTTCACATTTGTACTATTTTTTTCATTATTTACAATGTTTATGTACAATTTGTACCTAGCCATTAACTACTTTTTACATTTAAAAACAAAACGTATTGTGGAATATCTACATATATATATTTTATATTAAAATATTTCATTTAAAATTATGTTATATTAAAGTATTATTTTATTTAAAATTATATTTCACCGATACAAATATTCTGTTAAAATGTCAGAGGTCACGCTTTGCATATAAAAACTTGTTGTTGTTGTTCCCCGTTGGTCGGCTCTGTTAGAAAGGTTTTAGGGTTTTTATATTATTTTAGAAATTAATACATACGCGATTTTAGTAATTGAAAATAGTTTATTTATGCAAAACTATATCTTTCCATTTATTTACAAGTAATAATATATAAGAATAGTGAGGAGTGATAACTATGGAAATATTAATGATGATATACCACAGAATATTTAAAATAATTATTCAGTGACAATATTATATAAAATATTAAAGTCTAAAATTGAATTCATATATTCAACACTCCTTCTTGAATTCATGTTTTAGAGTTTTAATTACTCTATCAAAACATCTGTAGCAGTGAAGATCTGTGTTTTTCAAAAGTTTCCTTTGGCAGAGGCTTGGTTAGGATATCAGCAACTTGGTCTTGGGTTGGGCAAAACTGAACAGCAACATTTTCTCTTATCTGATCTTTCAAAAAATGATATCGAACATCTATATGTTTTGTCTTTCTGTTCATTTGTCCTGTCTTCATTAAAGTCATTGCACTTTGGTTGTCAATATTTAGTTTAGCAAGTATGGTTTCATTTGTAAGTTCTTCAATAAGTGTTTTTATATAAATGAGTTCTTTCACACATTCAGCTGCAGCAATATATTCTGCCTCAGTAGTGGATAAGGCTACAATTGGTTGTTTTCTTGAACTCCAGCTTATTGGTCCTTTACCAAACAAAATTGTATATCCGGATGTACTTTTTCTTGTTTTCATGTCTCCAGCAAAGTCTGAGTCACAATATGCATTAAGTTCCATATCTTCATCTTGTTTACTATAGTGAAGTCCAAAAGTTTTGGTTTGTTTCAAATATCTCATAGTTCTTTTAACATTTTGTATATCCTGGTTTGTCGGTTCATGCATCGAACGACTTTCATAAAAATCAAGTCCTTTTTGTTCATTTCCTCTAGCAACAAGTCTTGCTTTATAATGTCCACCATCCTTTATCTTGAATATCCATCTAGAACTGAGTATCTTCTTTCCTTTAACTTCTTCAGCATTTACAAAATCCAAAGTTTCATTTTTCTTCAATGAATCTTTTTCTTCCTGTATTGCTTTTACCCAGTTTTCTTTGTCTACTCCGGTTACAGCTTCATTGTATGTTAACAATCCTATTTCTTCAGAAACAGAATTCAACACTTCATAATCTTTTAGTCTTTCAGGTCTATTGATATTTTCTCTATTCCTTAACATATATTTTGAATTGGTCGAGTTCTGTGGTTTATCATGGGTATCCAATTCCATTTTAGTGTCTTGACTTTCCTCTATTTCAGAATCCAGATCTTCTCTGTATCTTGGCTGAATGACACTGGTCATTTCATTTGTTAGTTTTCCTGTAAACACCACATCTCTTGCAATTATAATCCTTCTTTTCTGCATGTCCCACAATCTGTATCCATTTCCACTGTATCCGATAAGTGAATATTTTTCACTTTTACTATCCAATTTTTTTAGGTTTCCCAATTTTTTGACATACACTTCACTCCCGAATAATTTTACATTAGAAAGATTAGGCTTTCTTCCAAACCACATCTGTGCTGGTGTTGTTTGTACTGTATTTGAAGGGCTTCTGTTGATTAAATAGGCAGCGACTCTTGTGGCCTCTCCCCACATTTCCTTATTTAATTTGGAATCCAGCAAAAGTGCTCTGGTTTTTTCAATCAGAGTTCGATTCAACCTTTCTGCTTTTCCATTCAATTGTGGAGTATATGGAACTGTAAAATCAAGTATTATTCCTTTCATTTTGCACCATTCTTTAACTTGCGTATTGGCATATTCACCGCCATTATCACACCTTAATTTTGACACTTTCGCATTTAAGAATCTTTCCACTTCATTTACATATTCTTTAATATATTCTTTTGCTTCATATTTATTGCTGAGCAAATACACATAACAGAAATGTGTATAATCATCCAAAAATGTCATTATATATTTCTTATTATCATGTGTTAAGGGTTCTATTGGGCCGCAAAAATCAGTATGAACAATTTCCAAAGGTCGGGTAGCTCTAGATCTTTCATTTCCAAATGACTTCCTAGTTTGCTTTGCCATGATGCAAATTTCGCACACATCATTTTCCTGTTTTTCCAATTTGTTAAGCTCCATACCATCAACCAAACTTTCAAGTTTTCTTAGATTCTGCATTCCAATGTGTCCCAATTTTCTGTGCCATTCTTGGGTTTTGTTTTCACTTGGTAAGGTAAGGTTCGAGTCATTTTGCTTTGAAAAATGTTGTTCAATATTTACAGCATAAAGTCCATTTTCAAGTTGATCTCCTTCTAGAACTTTTTTTCCATCTTTCAAAATTGTCACTTTATCACCTTTAAAATTTACTTCTCCTCCGTTGTTAACAATTGAGGTCACTGACAAAAGGTTTTTTGATAATTCAGGCACAAATATTACTTCATTTAGGTTACATTGTCTCCCCTTAAATTGTCCTGAAGTTTTTGCTCTCATAACTTCTTCTTTTTTGGCAACATTGATGTTCACATCACACTTTTTTTGATGATCAAGCAACTTTTCTTCATTAATCATGTGACAGGTGGATCCGCTATCAACAATGAAAGTGACTGATGATCTTTTATCATATTCTTCTCTTTGTTCAGCAATGAAAGCAATGGGAGGTTGCTTTTCTTTGTTCCTGAAATAGCAGTCTTTTTCTTTATGATTAAACTTTTTACATATTCTGCATTGTTCTTTGTTTACTTTAGCAGCAGGTTTACTGTTGTTCTTAAAGAAACAGTCCTTTTCTTCATGGTTAGTTTTTTTACAAAATTTGCAGAATTTTCTTTGGGTGCAATTTTTAGATATATGTCCTGGTTTATTACAAGTAAAACATACCTTTTGTTTTGTTGCATTCATAGCCACTCGGTCTTCTGGTTGGCTCTGTTTATTTCTTCTTATTTCTTCAGTGGTCAATCTTGATATTAGATTTTCAATAGTTTTTTCATCTTTTCCAGTTGACTCCCAAGCAGTACAAAAATAATTATAATCTTCTGGCAAAATTGTTAAAATCTTTGAAATAACAATATTGTCATCAAAGTTCTGTTTTAGATTATTGAGTTTAAAAGCCAAATTTCTTAAATTACTTATGTTGGATACAAGGTCTACATTTTTATCAAATTTATAAGTGTGAAATTCTTGTAGCAGCTTACATTTTAATTGTTCATCATCTCTTTCAAATATTCTGCATATGGTGTCATACATTGATTTGGCATTTTCACAATGTATTATGTGTGTTAATATCGTTTTATCGATGCTCGAAATAATATATTTTTGGGCTTTAGCATCTTTTATTATCCATGCGTTTTTTTCTTTTTCATCCTTTTGATCTTTAAAACACAATTTACCATTTATTATTTCAATTAAATTATTAGCTTTAAAAATAATGTTAATTTGAAATTTCCAAATATCAAAATTTTCAGAGTCTTTTGATTTATCTATAATCGAAATATCTTCCATAACAGCAGCCATTTTTATTTTTATGATTTTAGATTTTAAGTTTTAACCACGCTTTATGCTGCCACTGTTAGAAAGGTTTTAGGGTTTTTATATTATTTTAGAAATTAATACATACGCGATTTTAGTAATTGAAAATAGTTTATTTATGCAAAACTATATCTTTCCATTTATTTTACAAGTAATAATATATAAGAATAGTGAGGAGTGATAACTATGGAAATATTAATGATGATATACCACAGAATATTTAAAATAATTATTCAGTGACAATATTATATAAAATATTAAAGTCTAAAATTGAATTCATATATTCAACAGGCTCAAACATGTTTGTAATTATGTAAATATAATATTTTGTTTTATTTATTCTTACGCCTTAAGCCAGGCGGTACTTTTACCAAATTATGTTTATCCTAAAGCGAAATTAAAACAATCTCTTATCAAAACTATTTTTATTATTTTACTTTCAAGATTCTAGCCACGACTGCATCACCAATACCATATAGTACTAAAAAGAACCAGCAAATAACTGCATTACCATAATCCTCAACATGATCTAAAATTCAAGCAGAAAATCAAATTTTTTTTCTTTATATAAGATATATATTTACAGTTCTAGTTCCCAATTCTTGTGATACCCATCCCTTTCTAAAAATAATCTTTCATTTTTTAAATTTTATATTCCTGTGAAATATCTCAATAGCAAGTAATTTATGATATTTATATTATTGTTGTGTGTTAAGAAGTAACCGACCGATGGTACACGGGAGCAGTAATAAAATAATCTTCATCCTGTTTGGATCTTGAACCGTAATTTAGAAATGTCACAGCTCCATCCCCTCCTACAACGGCGAGACCCCGAACATCATGACCTTCCTGGACTGGACCAAATAAACCTTCTGAGTATTACATCCCTGCCCATCAGTATTTATATTTTGTTACTTTGGAAATTTCCCTCATTGCTTATATCTTGAAAATGTTGCTTCTTGCCTTAAATAAATTTCTGCCTCAGCATGAAGTTTGTCTTTCCTAATTTTCTCCGTGAAATTTGGTGGAGATGCTGGGTAAATTAGGGAAGACAAAACTGAAGATTGCCGAGAAAATCTTGAGGCCATGGGTGCTGTGATCGACATGTTCGGAGTCTGACTCCAGGATTCCACCGCCGTGTCAAAGCCAAGACTTCCCTCCAAGATGACAATGTCCCTATAGATGATACGACAACAAAGTCACTCTTCATGATGCATAGGTCGTTAAAGTACCAGGGACAGAGTACCAAGACTCCAAAGGAATCCTTGGCAGAAGCACGTCAGATCCATGACAGTAACAACAAGAATTGCAAGCTGTGGGTCACAGCTCCCATAGGGAAATAGCTATGTGGCAAAATATTTATTATGATGCATTAGCGCACCATCTGTTATGAAAATTCAAAACTATTATAAACGCGTATGATTCTTTTTGAAATTAAACAATTTCTACTGTCCTTACTGCAATGGAAAAATTAATGGGAGGGCCTAGCTCATCAGTGGTAAACCCTCCCAGTGATTTCGCCAGTTTAATCTACCATACCGCTGTAATATTGCATTTTTCAATCTTCCTTTTATAGTGATACTGATGCTAGACTCTGTAATATGGGTATTTTAGATAAACTATGGACATATTTATACATAGATAACTATTTGTTCTTACAATACATAACTTATTATAAATTTTATATATTGCCACAGATTATTAAAATTTAATAAAATTTAATTATAAAAAATTCTCCAATTTGCCCCCGATTCTTGCAAAAGTCCAACCCCACCAGCGAGTGCAAGTAACCAAACAGGGCTCTGGCACATTTGTAAGTGCAAAGTCGAACTGCTTTTCACATGTGTAGACATATGGTGCACTTACAGTAAAAGCAGCCGCCTACTTCTACCCACCATGATTATCATGGCCTGTACCATGTGTACTAGGGATAAGCAAAAAAAAAAAATGGATTATTAATTTGTGCGTGTGTGATATTTATATTATTTATATATATAAAAATGAATGTTTGTATGTTTGTCTGTTGGTCTGTTTGTTTGTATGTCTGGTATACAAATTCGCAGTAGTTCACTAATTCAAACCAAAATTTCCATACATAGGTAAAAAAATACGGGGAAGATGATAGGCTATTTTAAAAAATATATAAATCAATTATTAAAACTATATATTTTTAGTCAGAAAATGATGATGACGATATTGCTGTATCATGTTTGATTATCAGATACAAAATTATATCGGGAAAAATTCCAAAAAGCAGAGACCACGGGAGAAACCAGTTCATTATTTTGTACGCAGGAACAAAATTCTAACAGAAAAACATTCATTTGAGCAGAAAACAAAAGCCAGATCATCTTTCTATAAAAATATCGCTTCTCAGACACAAAGTTTGGAGCGGGACGTTTCACAAGAGTGACATCCACGGCGCTAATTTATAATTGTAACGAATAGTATTTGAATAAAAATATTTAATCGGGTAAAACCCGGGCGTTGCCCGGGTCATTCGGCTAGTTATTTATATTTTCTACTCTGGAAACTTCCCTCATTGCTTATCTTGTATCTTATAAATGTTGTGCTTGCATTAAATAAATTGCTGTGTCCTCGTGAAGTTTGTCTTTCTTGATTTATTACATGACAATATCATACCAATCTGGCCTATGTCCTGAATATAATGCTTGTTCCCTCACCCTTCTCCCACTTATTGGTGTTTCTTAATTCTAAATTACGGCCCGTTTCTCCAATGCAAATTTTGTCGCGCGCGCGCGCATTCTTTTAATCTTTAAAAGTTTTTATTGGACACAAGGTAATAAGACCAAATCCAAATAAATAAATAGTGTGTGACATTTCAGTATCAGCATTGTTACCATCTTCAGACAAAATTACTGAATGAAGTCTGAATGAAATTTTGTCTGAAGATGGTAACAACGCTGAAATGTCGCACATTATTTATTTATTGGATTTATAAGAAAACATTTTGAAAATAGAGCAATCCATAAATAAATATTTAATTAAAATGACATATATTGGATCAAAATATCATTTATTTTACCAATATTTCAGTTGGCTGAACTCCAACCTTTATCAAGGTGTTATTACTCCATAAAATTGATAGGCACAATTTGGATTATTCTATATACAGTTATCAGCGTCATGCGTTCTGTCACCGTTTGCTTTTGGTGGCGTGATCGTAGCGAGCCAATAGGAGAGCGCCATTCAGGTGTCACCGTTTGCTGCGCCACCATATGGCGCGACGGTGACCTTGAGTGATGTAATGACAGGGTAGGAACAAGAAATCACTTGCTATCATTATCATATCATTTTATGTATATATCAGATTTAAAATATATTCATACAAAAAATCTAAATAATACAATTTTCAAATATCGTTGTGAAAATTTACATTTTTATTTTTGTATTTTAAAAACACACAAAGATTGAAGCGGGACGTTTCAAAAGAGTGCCATCCACGACGCCAATTTATAATTGTAAAGAATAGTATTTTAATAAAACATTTAATCGTGTGAAACCCGGGCGTTGCCCGGGTCATTCAGCTAGTAG
Source organism: Cordylochernes scorpioides (assembly GCA_030710605.1). Taxonomy (NCBI): domain Eukaryota; kingdom Metazoa; phylum Arthropoda; class Arachnida; order Pseudoscorpiones; family Chernetidae; genus Cordylochernes; species Cordylochernes scorpioides. The sequence goes on along the minus strand of CP092875.1, from coordinate 13,640,650 downwards.
AGTATAAACACAAGGTAATAAGACCAAATCCAAATAAATAAATAGTGTGTGACATTTCGGTAACAGCGTTGTTACCATCTTCAGACAAAAGTACTGAATGTACATTACTGAAGTAACAACGCTGTTACCGAAATGTCACACACTATTTATTTATTTGGATTTGGTCTTATTACCTTGTGTTTATTCCATAAAATTGTTAAATTACAAACCAATTAAAAAAAATTCAGTTAAAAATATCCATGCTGTGTGCATTTGTTTTTGTAAATATTTCTGGTGGGATATAGTCGATGTTTTATAAAGCCCATTGAAGAGCGATTATCACTTGTAAGCTAGCGTTTTGTAATAAAAAGAAACTCATTGTGAGAAAATATTTGTAATTTTAAAACTTTTTCACAATTTTATCATGAATAGATATTTAAAGTGTGTCAACAACAAACTCAGCACCACATAACGTGAACAGAATTAAGTTTAATTGATAAGGCACAATTTGGATTATAGATTATAAACAAAAAGCAATAAGACATCTCATCATTCAGTACTTTTGTCTGAAGATGGTAACAACGCTGTTACTGAAACATCACACACTATTTATTTATTTGGATTTGGTCTTATTACCTTGTGTTTAGAATTAAGTTTAAAAAAAAAAAAAAATTAAAACTTAATTCTGTTGACGTTATGTGGCACTGAGTTTGTTGTTGACACACTTTAAATATGTTACCTTGATAAAGGTTGGAGTTCAGTCAACTGAAATATTGGTAAAATAAATTATATTTTGATCCAATATATGTCTTTTTATTTGAATAAGAAAACATGTAGAACAGTGCAGAGGAGATATCTGGGCAGACCAAAGATGACAACACATTAAACACAAGGTAATTAGACCTAATCCAAATAAAGAAATAATGTGTGACGTTTTGGTAACAGCATTGTTACCATCTTCAGACAAAAGTACTGAATTTAGTCAAAGTAAGTCGTTTCAGTACTTTTGTCTGAAGATGGTAACAACACTGTTACCGAAATGTCACACATTATTTATTTATTTGGATTTGGTCTTATTACCTTGTGTTTATAATCTATAATCCAAATTGTGCCTTATCAATGGCAACACATTGTGTCACGCTACATTTCTATCAGTGGTGCTTATAGAGTTAATGCAATTTTACCCCTCAAACATTTTGAAAAAACTTTCTTTTAAATCCCAATGGTATCAATTTATACATTATTGATTAAAAAATATTATAAGAGTATTTTCTAATAATAATATTTTGTTGTTGTTTCTTATCCCCTTGTGTAAAGATTACACAAATTCCATGAGTTCATGCTCCTCGAGATTTTTATGATAAACAGTGGCCTCTCCCAAAGGTCCTGTTTAATGCATCTAATGCAAGCCAAAATGTGTTCTGGAGCTGCAGGTATTTTTATTAAATAGAGTAGAGCTTCCCTGTAAAGGACACCTAGTTGCAGAGTCAAAGTGTTCTTTAGGGAGAGATGTCTTCTTTCTTGAAAGTTGCTAAATAGTATAAAAATGGTAATTTTCTTCTTCTTCTTTCTTATCTTCACTCAATCATATTAGGGTACCAAGTTGTGACCCTTGATGGTGTCTGTTTGACAACCATCATGACTGGGTGAAGTAGAATGTGTCTGCCTTTGTCATTAAGGCTGGGAAAACTACTCAGTGGCAGGCCGACTTAGCTCCAAAAGAAATGGCCGCCTCTGACATGAGGAACAGACGCCATGTGCAGCCGCTCCTAACATGGAGTACAAACGCTGCTCTTCCTGTATCCCTGGATCAGGAGCCCTTACAGGGTACTATCAGCCGGGCCAGCTGAACCCAGGTTTTTTAGGAGCTTGTTACTGCTCCCCCTCCTCCTTTTTCATCCGGGCTTGGGACCAACAAAGGCGGAGTTAAATGGTAATTTTGAAAATGAAAACTCTCCATTGTAGAGAGGTGTCCTCTAGTGTGAGTGTTCTCTCATGGAGGTTCTACTATATTTGGTTATCATAGAGAGAAAAATGTCCACTAGCAGTGAATGTTGTGATGAAATCATTCAACTAACTTTATAATTCAACTCCGCCTTTGCCGGTCCCAAGCCTGGATGAAAAAGGAGGAGGGGGAGCAGTAACAAGCTCACTAAAACACCTGGGCTCAGCTGGCCTGGCTGATAGTACCCTGTAAGGGCTTCTGATCCAGGGATACAGGATGAGCAGCATTTGTACTCCATGTTAGGAGCGGCTGCATATGGTGTCTGTTCCTCATGTCAGAGGCGGCCATTTCTTTTGGAGCTAAGTCAGCCTGCCACTGAGTAGTGCTCCCAGTCTTAATGACAAAGGCAGACACATTCTACTTCACCCAATCATGATGGTTGTCCCCTGGCAGACACCATTAAAAGTCTCAAGCTTTACAAGCTTGATACCCTAATATGATTGAGTGGAGATAAGAAAGAAGAAAACTTTATAATTCAACACTTACTTTAATTCAACCAAAAGCTTTGATCCCTTGAAGTGTCAAAGAGGTTACAATCTATGTACCAAAGGTTACACTTCTCCCTTTTTAAAAATTATAAAACAATACATTTTGACATTATCACCGCAGTACAAAACAGAAAATTTGGTGATAAAAAGGAGTAACAACAGCAGTTTTGACAAATTCAGACAAAAAAGACAACCTGTATACCACGGTTAGGTTTGGCCCTCATCAGTATAAGGACAGCTTCAATTCCATTACATTCTAAGAATATTCTTTAAATTGGTCGAATTTTAGCATGAATTTGCCAAAACTGTTGTTGTGGCTCATTCATTAACAACTACTTTTCTACAGGGATGATAACTCAAAATACATTGTTTCATTATTTTTATGAGTTTTAAATAGGTGAGGCGACACTTTTTATCCACATATTCAACATCGGAAGAATCTTCCGAAATTTAAATTACAATGAAACGCAGTATGCTCCTGTAGCTTCGAAAGCTTGAGTGAAAATTTAATAAAATAAGATGCTTAATTTCGGAGACTGCGTTCTATTGTAACATATTTAACATATATAAAGGTCAAAGTGTTCTATACGAATATATATTTAAAAAATAAAAATATTCACCGCTTATATGAAAGTTGTCTAACATTACAAATGAAAACATTTCGTAGATTTTTTTTAAATAGACTTCCTATGTACATTTTAAAACTATCTATTATTTTTGATATTCATTAGAAAATCCTAAGATCGGAGATTCAAAAATCGTTATAAGATACAATAAAATTATTTAATTATTATAAAAATTAAGAAAATATATATAACATAGTTAAAAATAACAAAACATTATGGTCAATTATCAAAAATATATATTTTTTAAATTGATCTCGGAGGTGATGTAATATTATTTAAAGAGGTGGAAATTAATCTTATAAAGTAATTGAACGATATCTTTTTTTTTTTGTAAAATGGGCTACCATCTTTATAAAATTAAGAAAAAAAGACTTGAATTGACATTTTCAACGATGATCCCGATAGTTTCCTTGTTTGTCAGGTTGAAAGTATTTTCTCCTTGAAAACAAATTTTCAACCCTACCTCATATCTTCACCTTCTTACTGAATCTGTTGCGTTCCCGGTTTGGATAGATGAAAAGGGAGGATACGCGATGTGACTTATTAAAGTTTCCTTACTTAAGTATATATATATATAGCAATTTAGGCCAACAACCCCATGTATATAACCCGCAGCAAGACCTTAATGTTGTATAATAGAAGCACAGCTGTCAATGATACACTATCGACATATGTCTTTACATCATCACATGTAATGCAATTTGTGCAAACAGGATAAATAAAGAAAAAAAACGGGGGAAACTCTGTAATTGATTAAGAGTTTGAGTTAAAGCAGGGATCGAGCATATAATATTGTCAGGACAAAGGTCTAAAGATGGAATAACGCACTGAAACACATAAAAGTACAAACATCACTAAAACCTGACAGATAATTAGCCTCAAAGTAGCCCTAATAAAGTCGTAATTTTGCAACTGTTGCTGTGTCAATATATCACAGCAAAGATATAGTACACAACTCTATTTCAACAGAGTCGGTTGTTCTATAATTTGTACACTTTGTGAAATTAAGGTGTGGGGTGTAGTACCATAAAGCGAAAGGAATGAAATATGTATGAGAGGAAACAGGAAATTTTCTCTAGATATTTATTTAAATAAATTAAAATTTGGGAACATGTCTATACTGACGAGATATGCTATTTACATAGTAAAATTTAGATAGAGGTGACCTGAAGTTACTTTATAGCCCTTTAGGGCCCATGCGAAATCTAGGTTGGTTACTACACAAAAAGGGGGGGGGGGGCGCTAAGTCATAATGACAAATGGCTTACCTTTTTCTCGAAAGTGCCGGCAAAGGTCTGATCTCCCGTCTGAAGACTGTCCTCTCACTGAGCGACTCCCATCGAATCTGCCTTTTTGGCCAAGAAACCCTCTTTTATTCATGTCTCTCCCCGTTTCCATTCGCTGCCGAGCCAAAGTTTCTATTGGCTGGCATTTTCATTCGCCGAAAGAAACACCAATCAAAATGGCCAACGGCTCCAGTATCAATTTCATAGACGCCCCAGGCCTCTCCCATCGAAATAGAACATATAGTATTACCAAAACAAAAAAATCTAAAGAGAGAAACAGCTACGGCGATAGTGTAAAATTTCAGACGCCAGGCCCCCCCTTCCACATGGATTGAAATACCATCCTCCCCTTTTCTCGGGACAGTATATATATATCGCCCCCCTCCGTCTTAGCTAAAAATCGACACAGGCCCCTTTTCACTTGAACTGTAATATAACGCTTTCCTTTCTCGGGAAGGATATTTTATAATGTTCAGTCCTTTAGAGATCTTCCTTCTCCATTTTTTTTTCTGGTCACCTTTACCTAAATTTTTGGTGAGGGGAATATATGTACATATGGAACAACAGCTTCCAGCGCGGATGTCCCTGGATGTCACTGGTGTTTCCTTCACCAGGCATCAGCTTTCGGCATGGAAGTCTGGTGTCATCAATTGTCTAGGTTTCTGGGCAAAAAGATGGTCTGTAAGTCTATGTGGGAGGGAAGCCATGTATCCATTTGATTTGATTATACATACGCCTTCTGTTGGGGTATGGTTACAAAAAAACGTGCCCCAACAATCCTCCCCCTGCCAAGTAATGGACAAATGCGTTTGTGCTATTCATTATTCATCTGCCTTTCATCAGTTACTATGAAAGCAGGCCCATTTCTAGCAAAATGCATTTTCCATTACTAGGTGAAGCCAGGTGTACTGAAACCTATAGGGAAGATAAGGCTAATCAAAATGATGGTATGCTATTCTAGATGTTTATTATTCCGAACATTAGTGGGCATTGTGCATCCTGGAAAAGGGTTTTTTTTTGTGTGTTATTATTCTGTCAGCACACTGTTATCAACATAGGTTATGGGGGACAGTCATATCATATGTATGGAAGTAAGCAAGGTCATCTGTCTTACCATTCATGGGTATATATACCACCCTTCCACTTTCTTCTTTGGTCTTGAGGAGTAGGCCTTCCTTGTGGTAGGTCCTCTCAACCCCATCCTTGCCTCTGGTGTGCTGGTTTCGTTGCTACCTTCTTTCTGCTAACAATACAGTTAGAACATTTCCCTATTACATATTATATAACAAAATTTTGGGCGCCAAGAAGTCGTTTAGAAATAAATGACTAGTCCAACTCCTAAAACATGCCAGCATCTTTATTTAAGTACCAATCAAGACATTCGTGTGGTATAGTTATACATATACAATCAAAGGAAAGGATAATTATAGTTAGCTGAAAGAAATATCATGGTATATAATGATTAGCCTATGACATGATGACTTTTGCTAAATAAAAAAAAATTACAGAAAACAAATTGTGAAAGTATTTATTAAATAAGGCACGAAATATGTAATGATAAAATGAATCCTTCCATGTTATATGATGGGTATAATATATATATTGAAGAAAACACGTATCATGCAGATAGTGATTAAATATGATAAAAAATCATCCCATGATGGATGATAAAGAAAACTACTACAAAATTATATATGATGACAAAATATATATACATATACAAGTAAGGCGGATAAAAGACAATAAGGATAAAATAGATCAAGCCTTGAGGGAAGAATAAGCCATGATAACATGTAAAAAAAAAAAAAAATCGCAACATGGCAGGTAAATATTACTAATATCATGAATATCAAGGAAATAAAATTGTTGAAATGAATAGTATATGATTATAATATAATATAAATGATATAAGATAATAACCTATTCAATAAGAAAATGAAGACACATTATATATATTTGTGCGCTGAAGGATCAAAGTTTAGTATCTCAATTAAGTTTTCAATCTTATTCAGTCTGGAATCACGAGTTGGTCACTGGGTAATATTCGTCTATCCCGATCCTACTGGAGGGTGTGTTTTCTCTTATGTGTTAGATTCCTCAAATTACAATACTCTCTCAACCCAGATAGGTACGTCATTTAGAATCTTGGTCAAATGGAACATAGCCCAGACCTCTATTAAACTACTCAGTCCATTTAAATCTAGGGTGACAACCGTATGAAGAAAGCTCTCTGTTTGACAGAGAAACTAATCAACTTCTCCCATTTTGTTTGTGACTCCGTTTACCTTGTCTCTGGGGTGTGTACAGTTCAGCTACCTCCCCCTTCCAAGAAATTCATATTACTTTCATCTACCAATATACTCCCTATTCATTGACCTGAACCCTATAAATCTACATCTTATAAATTTGAATTTTATCAATCTGAAATTTTGGTTCTTTTACAAATTTCTTCAGAATTCTACTCCCTGTATAACTGCTCTTAATTCTACTGTCCTCAATACAACACTTCTAAAACTTTGACTCACTGGCTTGTTCTGGCGTCTCGTTCGCGGTCATTATAGTTAACTAATACTTTAAAATCTTATCCTAACATGGAACGAGTCTAAACTCGTTGAAGGTCCTAATAATTACTTATTCTGTCTCTCGAATCGGTCTAATGCTCGAATTCATTCCAACAAAACGTATGGCAGGGCGAATCCTTTATTAGAAGAAACTTCCGCTAGCTATGGGGGATCAAACTGGTACCAAAAAAAAATTCAATAGACGGAAACACTTCGTCTAGAATAACTGGGCAATCTCTGCCTACTTGCCAATCTTACAGGACCTCCCGTCTGCAACACCCTCGCTCCAGCCACGCTAAAAGCGTCGAAACTACGGTGTCAGATCGGTTACCCAAGGTCGCGCCGTTATACCCCAGGCTATACGGCATGGCTAAAACAAATCCCCCATCCTGCATAAAATTCAATCTATACCTCTTCGCTTCCTCTTGCGAGGAGGAGGTGAGTGGGCTGTCGGCTTGATCCCTGCCTCCCACTATCTCCAAGTCTGAGGGTCGGGATAGGGATCATTTATCCACAATCCTTAGAATTCAAGCTAAACTAAGATTAAAGAAAATCAAAGGGAAATTATACCCCCTAACGAGGGACCTAACAAAAGGGAGCGAATATTTTCTAACTAGATAGAGTTGTAGTTGTCCTGTGAGGCTATCGTTCCTAACAAATAAAGAAATCAAAATTGAAAATTGAACCTATTAAATTCCCTAACACTACTCTAAAGCAATTTTGGTCTAACAGTATACTAGTTTTTAACCTTCTCATCATTTATTCCACTTCACATTCATACAACAAAAAAAAAATTCAGTCACTGTGAGCATTCATTCTAAAGTTAAAAACTGCTATAGACGCCAAAACACTCAATAATATCTATCAAATAAACCCTAACAATTTCTAAATTCCAGGACTAATGTGAAATCAAATAAAGTTTTCTAATTAGAACAAAGTGGGGACTAAAGCCCTATTGACTTAAATAAATGCCTCATACAAACTCTATATATACTAATACTTTATACTCGATAAATGATTGTTAATAAAATGGTTAACAATTCTAAATAATCTGAAAGCTAACCTACCTAAAAAAAATGTAATTTCAAAAACTGCCCTTGCTTTGACACTAAGTGACTATTCACGACAATTCTATAAAGACACTCACAAATTATAATGGCGAATAAAGGACCATTAAACGTGACACCTCATAAAAGCGGAATTGAGTCACTCCCCTAGCCACCGTGGGTGAAGTCACTTTCTTCCTACTTCATCTTGCGTCTGTCCCCTTTGCAGTAGTCCGACCTCAACACTCTATTGAAAGATGGATTTATAGGGTTTACGATTCACTACCCAACACTAACATTCTCAAGTGCTTTCCGAGGATCGACTACGGTCTGGGCCTACTTAACTTCTACCCCTGGTTTAGGGTCCCTATACTTCACAACTTTACTCTGAAAGATTGACCTTTCATGTCCTCATTAGAAACCTATTTCAAAGCTACTACCTGAAGGCCAGGGATTATAGGGTTTCTGAATTACCCAACACAAGCCATAGGATGCCTATTAGGTTTGTTGTTTTAGACATAGCCCCCCTCTAAGTTGTGATTTCCTACACCTTCCTTCACCTATTACTCCTGATAATAACTAAAATTTCAGATTTACACTAAATAGTTAATTCACAATGGTATACATTATTCTCATTGGTCTTTGAAACTCGGGTTTTAACAAGAAATAGTTTGTATATAAAAAAAAGGAATCCTAATGAAGTTCTACTTAAAAAAAAAAAAGGTTTTTAAATGAAAAAAAAAAAAAAAAGGTTGAAATTTCTAAACTTCTCATTCTATCGATCTGATTCTCCGTACACACTCCAAAATCCTAGTTAGTGTCGACAGTCTAAGCAGAATTTACACTGTGTGGGCCTTTTCACCCTTGTAGACCTGCGTAAAGTTAAACTGTTCACACTAACTCTGTCAACTTCCCCTCGTCTCATTACTTCTGAGTTCGCTCTGGTTTTCACCCCTTGTGGAACCACTACATTAACGGACCTATTAGGGAGATAAGCTGGACCTGTAAGATGAATCCAATGATCTTCATCACTGGAACCTTGACTTGAATTACCATCACTAGTTTCCTCCTCCTCTGTGGGGAAAATCCTAATTGGTATATGGTATTGTTTTAACCTATCTATATGGTATTTATCCAAATTCCCAGTTTCTAGATTCTTCAAGAGATATACAGTATCACCAGCTCTTCTTAGTACCTCATATGGACCCCCATACCTTGGCTCAAATTTGTGACGCCCCTTCGTCTCATGCATTCTCTCCACTAGGACTAAGTCCCCGTTATTGAAAGTTCTCAGCCTTTTGTTTTCGAACTTAATCCTAGCTTCTTCCTGCTCATTCAAGTAGGTTTGCCTTACCACCTCTCTTATCTTCTCGACCTCCTCTGTTAGTTCCCGCTCGTAGAAGGCTGCCGTTTGAGCAATCAAATCTTCGCTTACAGGACTTTGTCCCGCTTCCTGAAAAGGTTGCGGAAGCCTCAGCTCATGTCCGAAGACGAGTTTCGCTGGCGTAAATCCTGTACTAGAATGTTCAGTGGTTCTGATAGCTAATCTATTGATAGTGTTGTCTCTAGACACAACAGAGAATTGATAGAGAATCTCATGTATTAATGGGGGCAGGGAACCGAGGGGTGAAAGATGGGTTCATGGCCCAAAAGGGAAAAGAAATGGGAGAGGTACATGTTCATCCATGTGGGTGGATAGTAATCTTAGATCAATGCTCTTTCTGGGTGTATTGAAACTAACTAGCCATGATGGTAGAGGCGCTGTTCTCACTGCCTCTACTGTACATCAGAATGAACTATAATTATTACTAGTGTATTATTATTCCAACAGCCTATGACCTTTAAACCTTTATACCTTCATATACACTCGACGGGGTAGTCACCTTGTAAAAAAAAATCTATAATGTCATAGATCAGCTAGAGGGAGAACATAACAAAATTGTGCGAATAGTCTGTTTCAACTACTGATTGTAAGCCTATTAAACTCGTTCTCTTTAGGTTGGCTCGCTCATTAATCTACAATCTACGTTCAATAGTCATATTGAGTTCACATGGATGCTAGATGTAAACTGTATCAAAATAGTGTAGTTTTCTAGTTTCCGAATTATATGACAGTTAGAAAAAAAGAAACAAACATTCTGGAAATATCTCACACTGGCTACTATAAAAAAAATTGAATGGGGTACAGCTCTGATCTTACAGGATACCTCATGGCTCATAGAATTGAATCGCTCATTTCTCACTAAAATATTCACACAGGGTATGGAGGTCTCCAGCGGTTCTATAGCTATTGGTCAACTAAATTAATTAATGGCAGGAATTGAAGTTAGTTTAAATGCTCATGTGCTGTTTTGTCATGCGTCTTTATGTCGTCTGCAAAGGAAAGTGTCGCCTCAAAGGACCTAATTCTGGGACTAACATCCGCTGCACATTTCAGGAAGGAGTGGTCGTCCATACAATAGCAAGATATCATTTTGCTGCCAATGTACAATGTTGAGCATTTTCCATGTCGTCATTTTTTCGATCCCCAATCTTCTAGGGTGTTTCTTTAAGCATTTCTTGATGTCATTTAATGCTTCATGCGATCCCGCCCGGCATTCAATAAGTAGTATTTGATCGTACCACCTCCAGGAGACCATCCCATTGCGGCCGAATCATTTCCACCCAACTTATAACGCCGTCCATATCGCGTAATTGAAATTAGTGTAAAACTCAAAGAATAAGACCTTAATCGCTTAATTCTTTACTAATTTCAGTTGGCTCAACATAAATCTTCTCAATTATTAATTTAGTACAGTGGCGTGATATGTCACACTTCTTCTAGTTCTTTCGCAAGCTCGATTAATCCCAGTGAAAGCCAGTTCAGGCGTCAGTCCCGTGCTAACCCGTCATGCATGACTTCAAATTTGGAAATTATTAGACCTGAATATTTGCAGTGGCATCTGCTTCCACTGAAAGTATTTAAGACACAAAGCTGCCTATTATCTTGTTTTAATCACTGTCTTTACTCCCATATGCCTGTGTAAACTTTAACCATGACCTTATCAATTCTCAAAATTCTGCCTATCGAATATCCTGAGAATCAATGTTCTTCTTGTCTACGGCGGATTAACACAATAATTGTTCCCTAGAGTTATCTGCGTCGAGTGGTCAGTCTGTACTACTAATTCTCCACTCTAACTCCAGGATTCCTTTATCTACTCAGGCTGTTCAAAAATTTTCAAGACAGTTGTTCAAATCCCCAATGATAATCTGCTAAATTTCGATAATTATTGAAATTCTCATTAAACAGACTAACTACACCTTCCTGACACAGAAGTGTTCAGCATCAAGATATGGCGTACTGCCCATTTCTTCATTTGATGACTGTGTCAAATTACAGCTGAAGAAACATACTAAGCATATAACTGGTTTAAATTTCATGTAATCTCATCATGCCTTCTGCTGGCAAATATTTACTGTAAAATTCAATACTATCAAGATGGTTTTATTTGTCTTCATCCAAAAAAAAAATGTTTCAGAAATAGAATCTTGGAAATCTATACTAAAGACAAAAATTATACATTTGTCAATTCAGGATAACCTTCCCTTGTCAGAGTGTATACAGGATATTTAAGATCATATGCAGTTGGAGGCATCATGAAAAAAAAAAAAAGTCGGTTGCCTGACGCGTCTTTTTATGGTGATCAAACTTCTCTCTTCACGGGTACGCTAACTGGATCTTCAATTCTATTTTCACCTTAAGGCTCATATATCTGCCACTCTCCCAATCCACTATGCGTTAAAAAAAAATAAAATCGATTAACTATCATTCAGCATGTTAGCCCTAATCTGGATGCACAGGCTAGTATGATTTGATAGAAAGCACTATTAAAATGAAGTTAAGATATTTGTATCCAGCAATAATTATCAGAACTCACCTCTGCTGTGAGAAAATTATATCAGAGCTATGATGAAAAAAAAAATGCTAAGTCATTTCAGTAGACTACTGTAAAACACTGATCACCGTTCTAAATTTGAACCATGGGAAATCCAACCTCATTTCTCATACTGTATATAATAATTTGAGAAAGTAAAATAAAGAAATTGTAATCAATGGTGCTCGCAACAGAATTCAAAATGATTGAGACACAGAACATTATAAATAATGTCCAGCAAGTAGGATACCAAACCACCTTTATATTACAACATTTCCACAAAATATCTATAGGGCGATATGTTACATTCTATACTCACAAACATCTATAACAATAGCCAACTACTTAAGAAACTCTGGCATCCAAACATATTACTGTAATTCCCCTAACATAGGCTCCACCATAAAAGTCCACTATCTCAAAATAATCCTACTATCATAAAACCCACTAACCAAAACAGAGAATAAAAGGCAATATATTCCCCAAAAAAAATGTCTTAAGAAAACAAATAATATGCAAAACTTCCTGATGTATATATATATATATATATATATGTACATAGAATCATAATAGTTTTAGCATCAGGCGACGTTATATTTTCTTGATATATTGTATATGTTTCTCCTGTAGAAGGGCGGACAAGCTCGAAAGCTCGAGAAGACCAGAATAAAAGATACTCATCCCCATAAACGTTTTACTTTGATATCAGAAATCAATGATAATATTAAGGTTTTGCCACAAGCAATGTGAATCGTAAAAGACATCGGCGAGAGATGCGGTATACACCGCCTCAACATAACTTTCATTGCCTGATAAAATGTCAGTGAAACGGAAAGCATAAATTAAAATTCACGATTTATAATAGACTGTTAATCTCAGGATGCGTGGACTACTTCACCAATACTTAAAATAGTATGGCTTTTCATTAGGTATATATTTCTAAAGTATAGGGGATGAAACATATACTAAATTCGAGCCCCGCGGCGGGCGACATTGTTGCGTTCCCGGTTTGGATAGATGAAAAGGGAGGATACGCGATGTGACTTATTAAAGTTTCCTTACTTAAGTATATATATATATAGCAATTTAGGCCAACAACCCCATGTATATAACCTGCAGCAAGACCTTAATGTTGTATAATAGAAGCACAGCTGTCAATGATACACTATCGACATATGTCTTTGCATCATCACATGTAATGCAATTTGTGCAAACAGGATAAATAAAGAAAAAAAAAACGGGGGAAACTCTGTAATTGATTAAGAGTTTGAGTTAAAGCAGGGATCGAGCATATAATATTGTCAGGACAAAGGTCTAAAGATGGAATAACGCACTGAAACACATAAAAGTACAAACATCACTAAAACCTGACAGATAATTAGCCTCAAAGTAGCCCTAATAAAGTCGTAATTTTGCAACTGTTGCTGTGTCAATATATCACAGCAAAGATATAGTACACAACTCTATTTCAACAGAGTCGGTTGTTCTATAATTTGTACACTTTGTGAAATTAAGGTGTGGGGTGTAGTACCATAAAGCGAAAGGAATGAAATATGTATGAGAGGAAACAGGAAATTTTCTCTAGATATTTATTTAAATAAATTAAAATTTGGGAACATGTCTATACTGACGAGATATGCTATTTACATAGTAAAATTTAGATAGAGGTGACCTGAAGTTACTTTATAGCCCTTTAGGGCCCATGCGAAATCTAGGTTGGTTACTACACAAAAAGGGGGGGGGGCGCTAAGTCATAATGACAAATGGCTTACCTTTTTCTCGAAAGTGCCGGCAAAGGTCTGATCTCCCGTCTGAAGACTGTCCTCTCACTGAGCGACTCCCATCGAATCTGCCTTTTTGGCCAAGAAACCCTCTTTTATTCATGTCTCTCCCCGTTTCCATTCGCTGCCGAGCCAAAGTTTCTATTGGCTGGCATTTTCATTCGCCGAAAGAAACACCAATCAAAATGGCCAACGGCTCCAGTATCAATTTCATAGACGCCCCAGGCCTCTCCCATCGAAATAGAACATATATTATTACCAAAACAAAAAATCTAAAGAGAGAAACAGCTACGGCGATAGTGTAAAATTTCAGACGCCAGGCCCCCCCTTCCACATGGATTGAAATACCATCCTCCCCTTTTCTCGGGACGGTATATATATATCGCCCCCCTCCGTCTTAGCTAAAAATCGACACAGGCCCCTTTTCACTTGAACTGTAATATAACGCTTTCCTTTCTCGGGAAGGATATTTTATAAGGTTAAGTCCTTTAGAGATCTTCCTTCTCCATTTTTTTTTCTGGTCACCTTTACCTAAATTTTTGGTGAGGGGAATATATGTACATATGGAACAACAGCTTCCAGCGCGGATGTCCCTGGATGTCACTGGTGTTTCCTTCACCAGGCATCAGCTTTCGGCATGGAAGTCTGGTGTCATCAATTGTCTAGGTTTCTGGGCAAAAAGATGGTCTGTAAGTCTATGTGGGAGGGAAGCCATGTATCCATTTGATTTGATTATACATACGCCTTCTGTTGGGGTATGGTTACAAAAAAACGTGCCCCAACAAATCTGTGCCATCCTGAAGCTATATATGCAACTGTACTTCTTTCAACTGTTTTCAACAATCTGCTCAAGCTATCTAACTATATATTTTTTCAAGTCGAGTTCAGTCCTGGTAGTTGGTGTTACGCCTATCTGAGTTCATTATATTAACCTCTCTCTCTTTTTTTAAATATTTAAATTAATTTTGAATGATATAAGATTAAATATAAATGTCATTATAAACATTTATGAATCTTTAATAAGAGGGACTTTTGTCAGAATAAAATTTTGACTTTTCTTGAAGTTACAGTGGTGAAAGCACAGTTGTTGCTGTCGTGTCCAATAAGAGCCTCAGATGTCTCCATGCATCTCTATCACAACAGTTACAATATCCTCTATCTTGGGTGTGTGAAGCTGCTGCTCTGGGTTCATATCAATTTTCTGCAAGACTGCAGCCATTGCTAGACATGAGAATATGTGGGTAGGTGTTAGTTCCACACCAGGACAATTGCTGCATGTCCTGTAGGTTCTTGTGCCATCTGAATATATTGTCATTCCTTTGTAGTATTTCGTTCTGAGTCCTGTTATTGTTTTTGTAATTATTCTCTCAGAGACCTCCCTGCGGTCCCCCTGGACCTTAGAATATTTGACCAAATTCTGGTCCTTTCCAAGCCCAGGCAACAGCACGCATTTTCAAATAAAGAACAAAACCAAAAGAGAGAGAGAGAGTTTGAAAGTGATTTATTAATCATTCATATATGGTTATATAATGTTAAATAAAGAATAAATATAAATATGAATAAATATGATTATATAGAGCAGGGGTCTCCAAACTTTCCAGCCTTAGGGCCATACTGATGGGGTCTTTCCAGCCTTAGGGCCATACTGATTACTCCAGTAAGTTCCGAGGGCCAAGATGGCAACACTGCATATTATTAATTTTCCTGTATTAATTGTTATGTTTATTTGTTATTAAATGTTATTATTAATTGTTGCTTTTGTGTGTGATTTAGCAGAATGGAAAAGAAGCGAAAAATTGATAGTGAATGCAGAAAATTCAAAGATCAGTGGAACATTCAGTATTTCGTAATTGAGTCCAGTAACAAGGCGCTATGTTTGATTTGCAATGAAAGCATAGCCGTTCTCAAAGAATATAACATCAAACGTCATTATGAAACAAAACATTCTCAAAATTACTCAAAATATACAGGAATTGTGCGGACAGAAAAATTCGAAGCTTTGAAGCGCGGATTGAAATCGCAGCAATCTTTATTTACAAAAGTCAAAACTGAACAAGAGGCGGCAACTCGTGCCAGCTTTCGTGTGGCTCTTGAAATTGCAAAACGTGGAAAACCATTCACCGATGGAGAAATGATCAAGGAATGCATAATTGCAGTAGTCGAAGAAATGTGCCCTGAAAAGGTAAATTTATTAAAAACTGTCAGTATGTCAGCAAACACTGTGGCTCGAAGGGTAGAAAACATCGCTGAAAATATATCCTCTCAACTGTTCGACAAAAATGGACATGTTGAGTGGTTTTCTTTGGCCTTGGATGAGTCAACGGATGTGTCAGATACTGCTCAGGTGTTGATTTATATTAGAGGAGTAGATAAAAGCTATGAAGTGCACGAAGAACTTCTTGATATGTATAGTATTCATGGCACAACTACTGGTACCGATATTTTTAAAGGAGTTGAAATGGCCATTAATAAAAAGAACCTTCGATGGAAAAACTTGAAATGTATTACAACTGATGGAGGCAAAAACATGAGTGGGAAAGATAAAGGAGTGGTCGCTCTTGTGTCAAAGGCTGTAGAAAATGACGGCGGCTCAAAACCATTAGTCTTACATTGTATCATTCATCAACAGTCTTTGTGCGGAAAATGTTTGGATATGTCTGACGTTCTGAAACCAGTCATATCAACTGTTAATTTCATCAGATCTTTTGGGCTGAATCACCGACAATTCCGACAATTTATTGCAGAGATTGGAGAAACAGACTTACCTTATCATACTGCCGTACGCTGGCTTAGTTGTGGGAGAGTCCTTCAGCGCTTTTTTGAACTTCGAGCAGTGATCGAAATTTTTTTGAATGAAAAGCACCGCCCTCTTACTGAATTACTGTTGCGTTCCCGGTTTGGATAGATGAAAAGGGAGGATACACGATGTGACTTATTAAAGTTTCCTTACTTAAGTATATATATATATAGCAATTTAGGCCAACAACCCCATGTATATAACCCGCAGCAAGACCTTAATGTTGTATAATAGAAGCACAGCTGTCAATGATGCACTATCGACATATGTCTTTACATCATCACATGTAATGCAATTTGTGCAAACAGGATAAATTAAAAAAAAAAAAGGGGGAAACTCTGTAATTGATTAAGAGTTGAGCTAAAGCAGGGATCGAGCATATAATATTGTCAGAACAAAGGTCTAAAGATGGAAACAGCCACGACACTAGTATACAATTTCATCAGACAACCCATGAAATCGTTATTAAATTGGGCAATCTATAAAAGACTCCTTCTGGAGGTTTAGCAACCCACTGAAGACGCTGGGAGCTATTTCATAGAGGAAAATTATAGCAACAGATCTCTATAATTTCTACAGATCAACTGTAAATAGATTCATATTAAGGCATTTTTATAGCCCAAATAACACAAACAATAGTCAAACATACAAATCTGTTTGCATCATGCCGTACCCTCCTAACAGCGTAACAATAGCCCGAGGAATCAGAAAATATGGTATAATGGTAAATATGATGGAATAACGCACTGAAACACATAAAAGTACAAACATTACTAAAACCTGACAGATAGATACCCTCAATGTAGCCCTAATAAAGTCGTAATTTGCAACTGTCGCTGTGTCAATATATCACATAAAGCAAAAGGAATGAAATATGTATGAGAGGAAACAAGAAAATTTCTCTAGATATTTATTTAAATAAATTAAAATTTGGGAACATGTGTATACTGACGAGATATGCTATTTACATAGTAAAATTTAGATAGAGGTGACCTGAAGTTACTTTATAGCCCTTTAGGGCCCATGCGAAATCTAGGTTGGTTACTACACAAAAAAAGGGGGGGGGGGGGGCGCTAAGTCATAATGACAAATGGCTTACCTTTTCTCGAAAGTGCCGGCAAAGGTCTGGTCTCCCGTCTGAAGGCTGTCCTCTCACTGAGCGACTCAGATTGAATCCTTCTTTTGGCAAAGAAACCCTCTTTTATTCATGTCTCTCTCCGTTTTCATTCGCTGCCGAGCCAAAGTTTCTATTGGCTGGCATTTTCATTCGCCGAAAGAAACACCAATCAAAATGGCCAACGGCTCCAGTATACAATTTCATAGACGCCCCAGGCCTCTCCCATCAAAATAGAACATATAGTATTACCAAAACAAAAAATCTAAAGAGAGAAACAGCCACGGCACTAGTGTAAAATTTCAGACCCCAGGGCCCCCCCTCCACATGGATTGAAATACTATCCTCCCTTTTCTCGGGACGGTATATATATCGCCCCCCGTCTTGGCTAAAAATCGACCCAGGCCCCTTTTACCTGGACTGTAATGTGATGCTTCCTTTTTTCGGGAAGGATATTTATAAGGCTTAGTCTTTTAGAAATCTTCCTTCTCCATTTTTTTTCTGGTCACCTTTACCTAAATTTTTGGTGAGGGGAATATATGTACATATGAAACAACAGCTTCCAGCGCGGATGTCTCTGGATGTCACTGGTGTCTTCTTCACCAGGCATCAGCTTTCGGCATGGAAGTCTGGTGTCATCAATTGTCTAGGTTTCTGGGCAAAAAATGGTCTGTAAGTCTATGTGGGAGGGAAGCCATGTATCCATTTGATTTGATTATACATACGCCTTCTGTTGGGGTATGGTTACAAAAACGTGCCCCAACAATCCTCCCCCTGCCAAGTAATGAACAAATGCGTTTGTGCTACTCATTATTCATCTGCCTTTCATCAGTTACTATGAAAGCAGGCCCATTTCTAGCAAAATGCATTTTCCATTACTAGGTGAAGCCAGATGTACCGACACCTATAGGGAAGATAAGGCTAGTCAAAATGATGGTATGCCATTCTAGATGTTTATTATTCCGAACATTAGTGGGCATTGCGCATCCTGGCAAAGGGGTTTTTATGTGTTATTATTCTGTCAGCACACTGTTATCAACATAGGTTATGGGGGACAGTCATATCATATGTATGGAAGTAAGCAAGGTCATCTGTCTTACCATTCATGGGTATATATACCACCCTTCCACTTTCTTCTTTGGTCTTGAGGAGTAGGCCTTCCTTGTGGTAGGTCCTCTCAACTCCATCCTTGCCTCTGGTGTGCTGGTTTCATTGCTACCTTCTTTCTGCTAACAATACAGTTAGAACATTTCCCTATTACATATTATATAAAAAAAATTTGGGCGCCAAGAAGTCGTTTAGAAATAACTGACTAGTCCAACTCCTAAAACATGCCAGCATCTTTATTTAAGTACCAATCAAGACATTCGTGTGGTATAGTTATACATATACAATCAAAGGAAAGGATAATTATAGTTAGCTGAAAGAAATATCTTGGTATATAATAATTAGCCTATGACATGATGACTTTTGCTAAATTAAAAAATTACAGAAACAAATTGTGAAAGTAATTATTAAATAAGGCACGAAATATGTAATGATAAAATGAATCCTTCCATGTTATATGATGGGTATAATATATATATTGAAGAAAACACGTATCATGCAGATAGTGATTAAATATGATAAAAATCATCCCATGATAGATGATAAAGAAAACCACTACAAAATTATATATGATGACAAAATATATATACATATACAAGTAAGGCGGATAAAAGACAATAAGGATAAAATAGATCATGCCTTGAGGGAAGAATAAGCCACGACAACATGTTAAAAAAAAAGCAACATGGCAGGTAAATATTACTAATATCATGAATATCAAAGGAAATAAATTTGTTGAAATGAATAGTATATGATTATAATATAATATAAATGATATAAAATAATAACCTATTCAATAAGAAAATGAAAACATATTATATATATTTGTGCGCTGAAGGATCAAGGTTTAGTATCTCAGTTAAGTTTTCAATCTTATTCAGTCTGGAATCACGAGTTGGTCACTGGGTAATATTCGTCTATCCCGATCCTATTGGAGGGTGTGTTCTCTCTTATGTGTTAGATTCCTCAAATTACAATACTCTCTCAACCCAGATAGGTACGTCATTTAGAATCTTGGTCAAATGGAACATAGCCCAGATCTCTATTAAACTACTCAGTCCATTTAAATCTAGGGTGACAACCGTATGAAGAAAGCTCTCTATTTGACAGAGAAACTAATCAACTTCTCCCATTTTGTTTGTGACTCCGTTTACCTTGTCTCTGGGGTGTGTACAGTTCAGCTACCTCCCCCTTCCAAGAAATTCATATTACTTTCATCTACCAATATACTCCCTATTCATTGACCTGAACCCTATAAATCTACATCTTATAAATTTGAATTTTATCAATCTGAAATTTTGGTTCTTTTACAAATTTCTTCAGAATTCTACTCCCTGTATAACTGCTCTTAATTCTACTGTCCTCAATACAACACTTCTAAAACTTTGACTCACTGGCTTGTTCTGGCGTCTCGTTCGCGGTCATTATAGTTAACTAATACTTTAAAATCTTATCCTAACATGGAACGAGTCTAAACTCGTTGAAGGTCCTAATAATTACTTATTCTGCCTCTCGAATCGGTCTTATGCTCGAATTCATTCCAACAAAACGTATGGCAGGGTGAATCCTTTATTAGAAGAAACTTCCGCTAGCTATGGGGGATCAAACTGGTACCAAAAAAAAATTCAATAGACGGAAACACTTCGTCTAGAATAACTGGGCAATCTCTGCCTACTTGCCAATCTTACAGGACCTCCCGTCTGTAACACCCTCGCTCCAGCCACGCTAAAAGCGTCGAAACTACGGTGTCAGATCGGTCACCCAAGGTCGCGCCGTTATACCCCAGGCTATACGGCATGGCTAAAACAAATCCCCCATCCTGCATAAAATTCAATCTATACCTCTTCGTTTCCTCTTGCGAGGAGGAGTTGAGTGGGAAATTCGGCTTGATCCTTGCCTTCCACTATCTCCAAGTCTGAGGGTCGGGATAGGGATCATTTATCCACAATCCTTAGAATTCAAGCTAAACTAAGATAAAAGAAAATCAAAGGAAAATTATACCCCCTAACGAGGGACCTAACAAAAGGGAGCGAATATTTTCTAACTAGATAGAGTTGTAGTTGTCCTGTTTGAGGCTTCTCGGTCCTAACAAAATTCGAAATAAAAAAATAAAATAAAATAAAAATCTATCCTATTAAAGTCCTTAATCCTAATCTAATGTATTTTGGGCTCACAGTATAATAGTTTTTTAACCTTCTACACATTCATTATTCCAATTCTTTCATACACCCTCCCCCCTATCATTCGCGGAATGCACTCAAACTAAAGTTAAAAGCTGCTACAAAGGCCAAAATACTCGTTTATCAATATCAATAGATCCTAACAAATAATAACATATTTCAGGACACAATGTGAAATCAAATAAAATAAAACTAAAACAAATTGGGAACTAAAGCCCTATGTTACTCAAAAGAAATGCCTCTGTACAAGCTCTATATATACTAATACTTTATACTCGATAAATGATTGTTAACAATAATTGTTAACAATTCTAAATAATCTGGAAGCTAACCTACCTAAAAAAAAGATCAGTGTAACTTCAAAAACTGCCCTTGCCTTGACACTAAGCGATTTTTCACGACAATTCTATAAAGACATACACAAATTATAATGGCGAATAAAGGACCATTAAACGTGACACCTCATAAAAGCGGATTGAGTCACTCCCCTAGCCATCGTGGGTGAAGTCACTTTCTTCTTACTTCCTCGTGCGTCTGCCCCCTTTGCAGTAGTCCTACCTCAACACTCTATTGAAAGATGGATTTATAGGGTTTACGATTCACTACCCAACACTAACATTCTCAAGTGCTTTCCGAGGATCGACTACGGTCTGGGCCTACTTAACTTCTACCCCTGGCTTAGGGTCCCTATACTTCACAACTTTACTCTGAAAGATTGATCTTTCATGTCCTCATTAGAAACCTATTTCAAAGCTACTACCTGAAGGCCAGGGATTATAGGGTTTCTGAATTACCCAACACAAGCCATAGGATGCCTATTAGGTTTGTTATTTTAGACATAGCCCCCCTCTAAGTTGTGATTTCCTACACCTTCCTTCATCTATTACTCCCGATAATAACCAAAAATTCAGATTTATACTAAATAATTAATTCACAATGGTATACATTATTCTCACTGGTCTTAGAAACTCGGGGTTTAACAAGAAATAGTTTGTATAGAAAAAAAAATCCTAATGAAGTTCTACTTAAAAAAAAAAAGATTTTTAAATGAAAAAAAAAAAAAGGTTGAAATCTCTAAACTTCTCATTCTATCGAGCTGATTCTCCGTACACACTCCAAAATCCTGGTTAGTGGCGACAGTCTAAGCAGAATTTACACTGTGTGGGCCTTTTCACCCTTGTAGACCTGCGTAAAGTTAAACTGTTCACACTAACTCTGTCAACTTCCCCTCGTCTCATTACTTCTGAGTTCGCTCTGGTTGTCACTTAGCGGCTGTTATTAGAAGTTTCCTTCTCGTATTTATACAGTATGAGGCATAGTAGTTAAAAGGCTGCATTTCCATGAGTTCAATTCTCTCCTACATCATGCTGAAACGAAATCAAATGTGGTTATAAGATCATTGTCTACGGGATAACAGGTGCACATGGAATTAGGAAATGACAATGTTATTTCGCCCTTTAGGACACCGATTTTAACTGAGTTTTCTGTTGGGTTATGATAATATACTGTGAATCTTGTAGGGGAATTACTTTGTAGGACTTTGTTGCATACCATGGGTTTTGTTTGTTCCTGGGTTAGAAAACTCATATTATTACTTATTACCGTCAGTCAGATAATTACATTCCTGGCTCATGAGATATAGGTGTGCAGCAGGTATAATTCACTGTGGAAATGTATGTGGACATTTAAGGATTTACAGGAGTATATATGATATGGAGAGGTCACCTCAGCTCAATCCAAACACATTTTGTTCTGGAATTAGCGCCGTTTTAGATGGACTTCACTGCCCCATCTACTGTCCAGGCGTAGCATCTTATGTGTGTCAAAATTTAGGAAACGTCATCTTGTCCTAGGTCTTCCTTTTCCTCATGCTGGCACATCTTCAATGACAATTTCCATGTGGTGAACACACCCTTTTTGGCGGTCTATCGGCATCCAGTGATCAAATTCGGCAGAAAACGTCGTCAAAGGGGGCTACCCTTCTCGCGTGTCTAGCCTTCTAACCAATCACGACGCCGCCTCACGCCTACAGGTTCCGAATTGCATTCAATGTAATATCCTTGCTCGGGTGTCCCGACTTCATCAATCCTTATCCACAGCCTTAGGTGATATTACCCGCACTGGGGACTCGCTTCTCGCTAATTTCCTCATTATATGCAAGTGTCAAAATCGAGCCTCGATAAACTCTCCTGTCTCCTATACCCCCATCATTAGATAGATCCTGTCTCTAACACAGGTGGCTTTTGCTGCCTTTGTCTTCAATTTAAAGCTGTCCAAGTACACCTCGGGATATCTCAGCTGTCGTGTAGACACAAGCTCCAGTCATCTCCTTCCCTTTGAATATATTAAAATATTATCCCAGGTAGTTGTCATAAGTTAATAAATAGTTCCACAGTGATTAAAAGGTACTCGCGCAAATTGGTCACCAGATCTACTCCTTGAGATTCTGCCATTGGAATGTTAAAACCAGATTTCTATCCATTATTGATTTCAAATAAAAAAGGTTTTACGAAGAGAAAAAAAAAAAAGCGCGTCTTTCTATGGTGATCAAACTTCTCTCTTCACGGGTACGCTAACTGGATCTTCAATTCTATTTTCACCTTAAGGCTCATATATTTGCCACTCTCCCAATCCACTATGCGTTAAAAAAAAAATCGATTAACTATCATTCAGCATGTTAGCCCTAATCTGGATGCACAGGCTAGTATGATTTGATAGAAAGCGCTATTAAAATGAAGTTAAGATATTTGTATCCAGCAATAATTATCAGAACTCACCTCTGCTGTGAGAAAATTATATCAGAGCTATGATGAAAAAAAAAATGCTAAGTCATTTCAGTAGACTACTGTAAAACACTGATCACCGTTCTAAATTTGAACCATGGGAATCCAACCTCATTTCTCATACTGTATATAATAATTTGAGAAAGTAAAATAAAGAAATTGTAATCAATGGTGCTCGCAACAGAATTCAAAATGATTGAGACACAGAACATTATAAATAATGTCCAGCAAGCAGGATACCAAACCACCTTTATATTACAACATTTCCACAAAAGTATAACTATCAATAACCCAATAAACAAAACATAAACGTTTTACTTTGATATCAGAAATCAATAAAAATATTAAGGTTTTGCCACAAACAATGTGAATCGTAAAAGACAGCGGCGAGAGATGCGGTATACACCGACTCAACATAACTTTCATTGCCTGATAAAATGCCAGTGAAAACGGAAAGCATAAATTAGAATTCACGATTTATAATAGACTGTTAATCTCAGGATGCGTGGACTACTTCACCAATACTTAAAAATAGTATGGCTTTTCATTAGGTATATATTTCTAAAGTATAGGGAATGAAACATATACTAAATTCGAGCCCCGCGGCGGGCGACATTGATGCGTTCCCTGGTTTGGATAGATGAAAAGGGAGGATACACGATGTGACTTATTAAAGTTTCCTTACTTAAGTATATATATATATAGCAATTTAGGCCAACAACCCCATGTATATAACCCGCAGCAAGACCTTAATGTTGTATAATAGAAGCACAGCTGTCAATGATGCACTATCGACATATGTCTTTACATCATCACATGTAATGCAATTTGTGCAAACAGGATAAATTAAAAAAAAAAAAAAGGGGGAAACTCTGTAATTGATTAAGAGTTGAGCTAAAGCAGGGATCGAGCATATAATATTGTCAGAACAAAGGTCTAAAGATGGAAACAGCCACGACACTAGTATACAATTTCATCAGACAACCCATGAAATCGTTATTAAATTGGGCAATCTATAAAAGACTCCTTCTGGAGGTTTAGCAACCCACTGAAGACGCTGGGAGCTATTTCATAGAGGAAAATTATAGCAACAGATCTCTATAATTTCTACAGATCAACTGTAAATAGATTCATATTAAGGCATTTTTATAGCCCAAATAACACAAACAATAGTCAAACATACAAATCTGTTTGCATCATGCCGTACCCTCCTAACAGCGTAACAATAGCCCGAGGAATCAGAAAATATGGTATAATGGTAAATATGATGGAATAACGCACTGAAACACATAAAAGTACAAACATTACTAAAACCTGACAGATAGATACCCTCAATGTAGCCCTAATAAAGTCGTAATTTGCAACTGTCGCTGTGTCAATATATCACATAAAGCAAAAGGAATGAAATATGTATGAGAGGAAACAAGAAAATTTCTCTAGATATTTATTTAAATAAATTAAAATTTGGGAACATGTGTATACTGACGAGATATGCTATTTACATAGTAAAATTTAGATAGAGGTGACCTGAAGTTACTTTATAGCCCTTTAGGGCCCATGCGAAATCTAGGTTGGTTACTACACAAAAAAAGGGGGGGGGGGGGCGCTAAGTCATAATGACAAATGGCTTACCTTTTCTCGAAAGTGCCGGCAAAGGTCTGGTCTCCCGTCTGAAGGCTGTCCTCTCACTGAGCGACTCAGATTGAATCCTTCTTTTGGCAAAGAAACCCTCTTTTATTCATGTCTCTCTCCGTTTTCATTCGCTGCCGAGCCAAAGTTTCTATTGGCTGGCATTTTCATTCGCCGAAAGAAACACCAATCAAAATGGCCAACGGCTCCAGTATACAATTTCATAGACGCCCCAGGCCTCTCCCATCAAAATAGAACATATAGTATTACCAAAACAAAAAATCTAAAGAGAGAAACAGCCACGGCACTAGTGTAAAATTTCAGACCCCAGGGCCCCCCCTCCACATGGATTGAAATACTATCCTCCCTTTTCTCGGGACGGTATATATATCGCCCCCCGTCTTGGCTAAAAATCGACCCAGGCCCCTTTTACCTGGACTGTAATGTGATGCTTCCTTTTTTCGGGAAGGATATTTATAAGGCTTAGTCTTTTAGAAATCTTCCTTCTCCATTTTTTTTCTGGTCACCTTTACCTAAATTTTTGGTGAGGGGAATATATGTACATATGAAACAACAGCTTCCAGCGCGGATGTCTCTGGATGTCACTGGTGTCTTCTTCACCAGGCATCAGCTTTCGGCATGGAAGTCTGGTGTCATCAATTGTCTAGGTTTCTGGGCAAAAAATGGTCTGTAAGTCTATGTGGGAGGGAAGCCATGTATCCATTTGATTTGATTATACATACGCCTTCTGTTGGGGTATGGTTACAAAAACGTGCCCCAACATTACAAAACAACGCATGGCTATGGAAGTTAGCATTCTATGTTGATTTGACAAAACATGTGAACGAACTGAATTTGAGATTGCAAGGAGAAAACCAGCATCTTCCTGATTTATACACTAATATCAAGTCATTCCGGATGAAATTGATACTGTTTCAATCACAACTACGAAGTAAATGTTTTTCACATTTTAAAACATGTGAAATATTCAGCCACACTACTGAGACTGAGTTTCCTATCGATTTTTGGAATTTTATAAGTCTTCCACTGACACAATTTGATAATTTGCATAAATTTGCTCGTGGGCTGTTTTCCGTTTTTGGTACTACTTATTTGTGTGAGAAAACCTTCTCCAAAATGAAGTACACAAAAAATGTATACAGATCTAAATTAACTGACGAGCATCTTAAATCTCTTTTAATAATTGGTACAAGTAAAATTAGTCCACAACTACAAACTATTGTCGGTGGAAAATCTCAATTACATACATCTCATTAGCATTTCCTATGTCATGTTATAAAGTATGTGTTGTTCATTACTTACAATGTATAAAATGTAAGTTGGATTCATTTCAATAATTTGTTAGTTATTATATGCTGAAGTTAAATTTACTGCATAAATTATACATGTCTTTACTCATTACCATTCTGTGTTTCTTTATCCAACTTATCACAAACATTTTATTCGCTATAAAAAATATTTGTTCTCTAAAAGGAGTTTTCAAGTATGTCTCCGCGGGCCGGACAAAATCTGTCTGCGGGCCGGATGTGGCCCTCGGGCCGTAGTTTGGAGACCCCTGATATAGAGAGACCACGAGCACAGTGATATAAATAAATAATAATTATATATTTGTTGTATATAGTATAATCTGTGTATACACCTAAAGATGTGGCAACACAGAATGTAAACAATGGAGGCCTAATAAATATATAATTGTTCTCTCACTTGATATAGGCTTAGCAAAATACGATGTTTCTTTCTAAGGATTTCTAGTTGTTTTTGTACTCACGTATGTTGTAGTTACGAGGACATACCTTTAGATAAAAACAAATATATATTTATTTAAGGAACGACTTGTTCCATTACAATTGTTAAAACAAGCTAGCGATAAACATAACAGAAATGTTGAAGGTAGAAGTTGGAAGTTTCGTAATGGTAGTGGCGTAGCATCGATGATGATTAAAGTCAAAGTTTGCGTAACAATTCCCTCCTTCGATAAAAATAATCCCTTGAATCAATATTAAAATAAAAACATAAATCCCCCAGGGAAAAGATTCTTTTAAAAATATTTTTATTTAAAATATCTCGAGCTTTCGGGCAAGTAAGCCCTTCTACGGGAGAAACTATTTTACATCCTTAATACGCCAATAAAATAATATTTAAACTTAAATAAAGTCTTTTAGTTGTTTACATTTGTTTTGAGGCATAATCAACGCGGGCTTCTATTGCGCGTGCTTCACTTGGAGGTTATGGGGTGGGCTCAGGAAATATAATGTTATAAACTTCCGGGATATCTATTCTTCTGTTAATACTATTGTGCTTTCTGGATATGATGGATTCTATGATAAGTCTCTGTAGTCTATTGGGGATGTTGGAGTAATGGGTCTTTGGTTCTGATAGGGAGAAGGAATGGCCTGTTTCTCTTATATGTTGGTATACTAAAGATCTACTGTCTTGATTATCGATATTTCGCTTATGTTCTGATATTCTTATATTTAAATGTCTGCCAGTTTCGCCAACATATTTGGTTTTGCATTCGTTGCATTCTATGGAATATATGGCATTCTTAATATTGGAAGGATAATCAACGGTATTGTTCTTTGTTATGGGGTTTCTTATATGGGATTTCTATAAATCTATTAGCAGTATTCCTTATTCACCCGTATCTGTTTCTATAGCCCGTCATCTGAAGAAATTTGGGATCAAAACATTTTTCAGCAACTCACCTAATTTAAATTCGTTACTAAGAAACCCCATAACAAAGAACAATACCGTTGATTATCCTTCCAATATTAAGAATGCCATATATTCCATAGAATGCAACGAATGCAAAACCAAATATGTTGGCGAAACTGGCAGACATTTAAATATAAGAATATCAGAACATAAGCGAAATATCGATAATCAAGACAGTAGATCTTTAGTATACCAACATATAAGAGAAACAGGCCATTCCTTCTCCCTATCAGAACCAAAGACCCATTACTCCAACATCCCCAATAGACTACAGAGACTTATCATAGAATCCATCATATCCAGAAAGCACAATAGTATTAACAGAAGAATAGATATCCCGGAAGTTTATAACATTATATTTCCTGAGCCCACCCCATAACCTCCAAGTGAAGCACGCGCAATAGAAGCCCGCGTTGATTATGCCTCAAAACAAATGTAAACAACTAAAAGACTTTATTTAAGTTTAAATATTATTTTATTGGCGTATTAAGGATGTAAAATAGTTTCTCCCGTAGAAGGGCTTACTTGCCCGAAAGCTCGAGATATTTTAAATAAAAATATTTTTAAAAGAATCTTTTCCCTGGAGGATTTATGTTTTTATTTTAATTCCCTCCTTACTTTGTCTTTATTCCCACGATGCTGAGGTTCTCCAGGTGTTTCTTCATCTGGTCTCGGGATAGGTCCTTTGTGAAGATATCCACCTCCAGGTCCTGAGATGGCTTGTACAGAAGGCAGATGTCTCTGGATTCATAACAGTCTCTCAAGAAGTGGTACTTTCTGTTGATATGTCTACAGCGACTGCTTTGTTTAGGGCTGGAGATCCAGTTGATCAATGACTGACAGTCTGTATAGATCGCAGTTGGTTTTTCCATGAAATTCCATTCTTCCAGCTCTCGTAACAGGTTTATTATCCACTTGATCTGACAGCAGCTTTCACAAGCAGCTATCATTTCCGCTTCCATTGTGGAGAGGGCGACGAGTGGTTGTTTACTACTTTTCCAGTCTATAGTTGCTTCGCCGAGCTTCAATACATATCCGCCATAGGATTTTCCATCATGAGTGGTCGACCAGCTGGCATCTGTGTAGGACTTCAGGATTCCAGTCTTCCCTCTTTCAAATTTCACTCCTAGGTCTATTGTTTCTCGTAGGTATCTCATCACTCTTTTGATTGCTGTCCAGTGCATCTGTTTTGGTTGTCTGGAGTACTGTGAAAGTTTGTTAGTGATGTAAGCGATGTCGGGTCTGGTGTTAACAGCTAGAAACATTCGCATTCCAAGGGCTTCTTGGTAAGTGTGCTGATCACAATTGTCATCTTCAATATGATTGTCCAAATTGATTTCTTTGGAACCTGGTGTTGGAACTTCCTTACAAGTTTCCATTCCATATTTCTGCAATATTTGTTGTACATAGTGGCTTTGCTGTAGCGAAATTCCCTCCTTGTCTTGTATGATCTTGATTCCCAAAAACATGCCTTTACATGTTACATCCTTTATTTCCAGGTGATGTCTCAGTTTATTGATGAATCTGTTTGAGGTATCTTCAGAATCTGAGACAGTGATAAAGTCATCAACATATATCCCTAAATAGAAGTATTTGTCTTCATTCTTCCATTTAAATAGGCAAGGATCAGATTTAAGTTTTTTCAGTCCACAGTCATGAAGTACTTGACTGAATTTCTCATACCACGATCTTCCGGATTGAGGTAGACCGTAAATACTTTTGTTGAGTTTGCAAACTTTGTTTCTGTCTTGGACAAATCCAGCAGGTTGTTCCATGAATATTGTGTTTTCAATGTTTCCATTTAGATAGGCTGCTTTCACATCAAATAGTATAATGACTGAATCTTTTGTTGCTGCCATTGACAAAATAGTCCTGAGGGTGGCATTTTTAATTACAGGGCTGAAACTTTCGTTGTAATCTCTTCCTGGGATTTGGTTATATCCCATCGCAACAAGTCTAGCTTTGTAAGTTTTGTTTTTGTTTTCTTGGTCTTTAGATATTTTGAACACCCATTTACTTTTGACAACCTTAGCGTTTACAGGTCTAGGTACCAGTTCCCATACTTGATGCGAGTACATGTTCTGTATTTCCTCAAGCATTGCGTTCTCCCAATGTTTCTTGTCTTCGCATGCGATGGCTTCTTCATAGTCTTTCGGAATGGTTTCATTCGTAGTAGCCAGAACGTAGTCATCGAATCTTTTAGGTATTGTTCGAGTTCTTTGTGGTCTGTCTGATCCACTTGACACTGTCTGTCTGTTGATCATGGTATCTGGTGCTGGCTCTTCAATATTAACATCTGATAGAACATGATTGTCCAGTTGTTCATCCTCCTGAATGAAGAAATATGTGTCAGTGTCCGTATTATTATCACTTTGTTTTTCTTCCGAGATGACATTATTGTTCTCTCTGAAGTGAATGTCTGCGGTTTCAAGAATGACTCTCGCTGTGATATCAAATACTCGATAAGCTCTTCTGCATCTTGAATAGCCTACAAATATTCCTCTCTTAGATTAAGCTTCTAGTTTGTGTCTCTGATGATTCTCGAGTTTAAAGAAGACTTCACAACCAAATCTCATGATGTGAGAGACGGATGGCTTTTTACCTTTCCATTTTTCCATAGGGGTAGTGTCTGGGTCATTGGTTGTGGGAGTTAGATTGTACAGATATGCAGCTGTATTCACAGCTTCTGCCCAGAAGTGAGGGGTAATTGGGAGTCTGACAGAAGTGTTCGGCCTTTGTCTAATAGTGTTCTGTTAGCTCTTTCAACTCTCCCATTGCTTCTTGGGGTGTACGGTGTAGTTATTTCATGTTTAATTCCTTTGGATTCTATGAAGGTTTCAAGGTTTTTATTGATAAATTCTGTTCCGTTATCTGTTCTAAGTCGTTTTAGTTTTGAGTTTAGCTCGTTTTCTCTCTTTACAATAAACTTCTTCAAAACTTCTGCTGCTGAGAGTTTATCTTTGAGAAATTCTACAAATATTTCCCTAGAAAATCCATCTACGATGGTCAAGAAATATTTACTTCCGCCCAAGGAGTTTATTCTCATTGGACCACAGAGATCGACATAAATGGCTTCAAAGGGGTAGCTTTCCTGATTGCTATCTGTGTGAACATAGGGTACTTTGGTCATTTTTCCCAAGGAGCAAGCATCACATTGATCAAGGGTACCATATATAGAGTTCAAGCATTTTAGAAGATTGTTCTTCAAAATCAGGTCTAATTTGTTGTCACTAGGATGTCCTAACCTTCTGTGCCATGCAGTCCTAGAATTGTCCTTTGAAATCAAGCAATGTTCACTTGGAACATGAGTTGCTTCAGGTAAACGTGATAGGTTCAATGTGTACATGTTACCATCAAAGTTGCCTGTTCCTATTAGCTTGTCATCAGAAGAGTATATGTATGCTCCTTCAGAATTCAAAAGAACAGAGTTCCCTCTTCTTACTACGCTTGGGATGGACATTAGATTTCCTTTCAGGTGTGGTACATGGAGGACATTACGCAGGGTTACAGCGTTGTTAAGTTTGTCCTTACCTTGTACAGTAGCTTGGATTAATCCTGATGAGGTAGATTCAATGTGTCTCCCTTCTTCCGCCACTTGTATGCTTCTTCTCTCCTCCGTCTTGTGCTCGATCCATTCACCATGGGAAGTCATGTGGCTTGTGCACGCAGAATCAATTATCCACACATCCCGAGTCGTCGGGCGTTCCTCCCTTGTGATTACATGTAGTGCGTATTCTGAAGTGGAGTCTCTTCGTTGGGATGGTTCCTCCGTTCGTTCTTGGATTGCTGATCTGGCCGTGTCTTTGTTTTGTTTTGGTCCTTTATGGTAGTTCCTTGTACTGGCCATTTTATTTTTGTTTGTTGTATTATTTTGATTTTCTTTGTTGTTAGGGTTGAGCCAACAGTCTTTCTTGAAATGTCCTTTTCTTTTGCAAATGAAGCATGACTTGTCTTTGAATTGGTTGCCTGTTGATCTGAAAGCATTTTCATGATTTTTGCTTCTGTCCTGTCTTTTCTTCTCGAAATCCAGTAGAGTTTGTCTCAAGTCTGGTAAGGAGATTCCTCTGTTTATTGACAGTGCTGCTGCGATCGTGTCAAAGTTAGGTGTGAGTCCTTCAACAATGTATCGTACAAGTTCTCTTTCTGTTACTGTCTTTCCTAGCTGGGTGATCTCTTGTGCCAGTTTCTGTGCTCGTACAATATACATGTTAACATTTTCATTTGGGTTCAATTTTAGTCTGGCTAGGTCCAACATTAGGTCTATCCTTTTATTTTCTAGAGATCCTTCAAACCTTTTCTTTATGTCGTACCAAATTCTTTTGGCCCTTTTATCGCCTCGAAAGATGATTGTTAAGTCATCCGAAAGTAACAATATTATTAGGCTGTATGCTTCCCGATTCTTTTTCTTCCAAATATCATATTCTAGTTTATTATTTGTAAAATCTGGCTCGTCATTAACAATTACGTCCTCGAAGAGATCTTTTGAATCTAGAATTGCTTCCATTTTCATGGACCACGTTGTATAGTTGTTTTCTGTTAACTGTTCGATTTTTGCTAAGTTATGTGCATCCATTTTCATTCAATTTTTCTTTCTAAATTGGCGGTTAGTCCAATTATTTATTTTCTTTTTGATTTAAATGGATCAATTTGCGGTTAGTCCAATTCGCGCGTCCAAACCACGCTCTGCTACCAAAATTGATATAGGCTTAGCAAAATACGATGTTTCTTTCTAAGGATTTCTAGTTGTTTTTGTACTCACGTATGTTGTAGTTACGAGGACATCCCTTTAGATAAAAACAAATATATATTTATTTAAGGAACGACTTGTTCCATTACAATTGTTAAAACAAGCTAGCGATAAACATAACAGAAATGTTGAAGGTAGAAGTTGGAAGTTTCGTAATGGTAGTGACGTAGCATCGATGATGATTAAAGTCAAAGTTTGCGTAACATCACTCCGCTATATTTATTGTCTATATATATTTAAAGGATGTAACTATATGAAATATACTATATAACATTGGCTAAAGATTAAATAGTAACAGTATAAAAGATACAACATGGTGGCAGCGCCACTTTAGAGAAGCCTAAATAGGATTGATCAATTGGCATTCCACTTTATAGAAAGCCCAGTGTTTACCTAGACTAACCCATCCCAAGGGAATGCCTTATGTTCCACTTCAGACAAAGCCAGGAAGGACCAATCCTCAGAAAGTCCAGGACACTGAACAAGGAGCGGTGCGCGTCTGTTCTCTGGAGTCCTGCGGACCCAGATACACACAACAGAGTTCACCTTCGGTACCCAGTCATTGCCCCAATTGGATCCGACTCTTTCTACATCATAGGGCTCCAGTGGTCAAGGGGAACCAGGAGAATCCCCCCGCCTGAATCTCAGTTCAAAAGATAGGACCCCAGACTTTAATTGAAAGGGGAACATATTGTATAAAGTATAATATGTGCATACATAAAGATCTGACAACACAGAATGTAAACAATGGAGGTCTGATCTTCTTATATAAAAGTCAATGTCTGTTGTCTGTGTCGCGATAAACTAAAAAAATACTGAACCAATTGCTACCGAATTTTGCATGCCACTTTTTATAAACCTGAGGAATAATTTCGGCTACATTTAATTAGTATTTTTGGCTATTTATTTTTTCATTTGAAGACCTTTTTTTTACGCGGAGTAAATATGAGGCGAAGCAACAACACCAGGCCAATTAAGCGACCAATGAGCGTTCTGCATTTTTTTTCAAGTTGCTTGCATACTTTTTTAAAATATCTTTTTACACGAGTTCTACTTTTTTTACCAAAGTATTAGGGTAAGTGCACACAATGCAATTTAAAAATAAATACAAAATTAGCGTTACTGTATGTAAATAATGGCTTTTGTATTTTAAAATAATTTTTGTTCTGGTCTTTGTTTTTTTTTATCTCTTTTAAAAAATGCGTTTAAAATGCAGTCGCAGTCATTAGCAAACACATATACCAGGTCTATTAGTATGAAACGCGAAAATTTTCAGTGAATTCAAAAGTTCACCAATTCCATACAACAAAATAATTTTTATTCAAAGTAATTGCCCTGATTAGCTATACACTCAGACCACCTTTCAGTCAATTTTCAAATTCCTTGTCTGAAAAATTCTATTCCTTTTGAGTCGAACCAGTCAACAAGCCATTTTCGGAGTATGTCTGAGTTCGAAAATTCCTGGTTTTTAGGGCGTGTCATAAAGATGTGAAAAGGTGGTAGTCCGACGGCGCTAAGTCTGGTGAGTACGGCGGGTGAGGTAAGAGTTCCCAGCCCAAGTCTTTTATGGTGTTTTTGACCACTGTAGCGTTGTGGGCTGGAGCGTTGTCATGCTGCAGTATCAGCTTGTTGTGCTTTTCACGCAATTCCGGTCTTTTTTCATTCAATGACTCTCTCAAACTGTGCATTTGTTGTTCGTAGCGACTAGTATTGACCGTTTCGCCAGGTTTCAGGAGCTTGAAATATACTACGCCGGTCTGGTCCCACCATACGCAAAGCATTGCCTTTTTTCCTAAGCGATTGGGCCTAGGCTTTCGTTTTGGAAATTGGCCGAGCAGGCCCCACGACTTTTGGCGCATAGGATTGCTGAAATGGATCGATTTCTCATCAGAAGTTACGATTCGGTGCAAAAATGACTTCTTTTCATGCCTGGCGAGCAGCTCTTCGCAGGTTACCAGACGCCGTTCTTGCTGCCTTTCGCTCAACTCGTGGAGGACCTATCTGGAAAGCTTTTGGGTCATTCTGAGGCTGTTTAAACGTAGGGAAACAGAACCTTGAGACACCTGGAGCTGTTTCGCGAGTTTCTCCTGCGTTTGGGTACTGTCGTCATCCAACAAAGCTTGCAGTACAGCGTCCTCGAACTTTTGGTGCGGTTTTCCACGTGGTTCATTATCAAGTTCGAAATCGCCACTTTGGAATTTTTTAAACCACCTATAACACTGTGATTTGCTCAGAGCGTGGTCGCCGTGAACTTCCTCGAGCATTCGGTGGGCTTCAGTGGCACCTTTCTTCCAGTTGAAGGCGAACAACAAAACCTCCCGCAAATGGGTACTTTTTGGCTCGGAAATCACCATTTTCCACGGGCTCCAGAAATTTTCCACGATTTGAATTTTTCTAAAACTCCACGCATGCTGGTGCCACGTGAGTCAAAAAACAAAATGCCTTCAACAGCGCCACCGTCGGCTCAAATAAAGTTGCACAGCGCCCTCTGGCAGCCATTTTCGCGTTTCATACTAATAGACCTGGTATATGTTCGCTTAATTTTCATGTGCTCTTTATTTTTTACAGAAAATTATTTACATGCCAGTATTTTGGATTAATTTTTTTATAAACCTATTTTTTCTTATTCTTACTGAGAAGATGGGCATCGCAGTCAAGATCCATCGCAGTCACTCACTCAACTCAGGCAATTTCAAGGGTTAATGCGCTGGGGCGGGTACCTCGGGGGTTGGGTGGAAAAGCTGCCATCTATTTAAACTATATTGATTTTGAAACAACTAAATAGATTGCAAGAATAATTAAATCAAATACCTAAACACTAATATAATACAATTTTTGCCATTACATACATTTTTTGCCTGTGATTTATGAGTTACTTCTGTATTGCTATTCTATGGCACTTCTACTATTTATTATTGATGTACTTATAGTATGAAGGAAATTGCACTCGGGGGAATTCTCGGGCGAAGCTGAGTCAATCGTCTAGTAAATATATAATTGTTCTCGCACTACGCTCTATTAATTGTCTCTATATGTAACTGTATAGCTGTAACTATATTAAATATAATATATATCATTGTGTAAAGGTTAAATTGTAACAGTATAAAAGATACAACAATATTCTGAAGTATTAGCACATTCTTTACTACAGTCTACAGAATGACAGCCAGTTATATGCCTTATTAAAGCTTTACCATAATAAAGCTAAAAATAAAGAAAGTGTGAGACAATATGGTTGACAAATAAACAAATTTTAGAGAAAATATCTTTATTTACGGGGCTGCTAACCAAAATAAATGATTTTTAAGCCCCAGCGGAAAGGTAATAACCTACAGCACCCGGTGTTCCCAGGTGGTCACCCTCCCAAGTACTGACCGGGCCCGACTTCGGTGATCGGACGAGAACCGGTGTTTTCAATGTGGTATGGCCGTAGGCTAAACAAATTTTAGCAATTCAATTTATTTATATAATGACATCGGCCATCATACAATCTCATTTTTATTTAAGGCATATAAAAGCGTTTTTAAATCAAATTGACTTTTCAGCATTTTAAACTTACTTACTCGCGTTGAGAATTCAAATATTTGGTACATTTTAAAGTTGGCATTATTTTAAATAATAGAACCATGATATGACCCAGGCAACACCCGGTTTTTCCTGAAAGCATTTAACCCGAGGCGTTTGTCTACAAAGGTGGTTTTTGATTCAAAAACTATTCTTTACAATTATAAATTATGACCTGTTTCACCCGAAATCTCCTCAAGTGAATATTTTCCCTACATACGAATAATGCTTGAATTAAAACACTCTTTATGGTATATAATTCAATTTATAAAAAATAATATCAAGAATACTAATATACAGTACAGTAGAACCTCCCTGTAAAGGACACCTAGTTGCAGAGCCAAAGTGTGCATTAGGGAGAATTACTAAATAGTAAAACTGGTAATCCTTTGTAGAGAGGTATCCTCTAGCGCGAGTATCCTCTCATGAAGGTTCTACTGTAATACAATTCAGAATTTGGCAACAAAATTATAAACTAGCATAAATATAAAATCTTTCAAAATTATCTATAGTGAACTTTTTCAAACCATGTACCATACAGATAGCTCCATGAACTTGGGTTACCTTTATGTTACTATTTATAAATATAAAAAAGGCATATCCTGACCAAAGGCACATGTGCTTTTTAGATGGAAGAGCGCCATCTAGAGGAAAAAAATCAACTAAACATTGATTTAATCTGTTCCTTGATATTTGGCCAACCCAATTTCTTGATAAATCAAGAAAAGCCATCCACGAACGCGTTTCGCGCTGTTGGCGCTCGTCAGAGTGGAGTAGGCTTTTTTCTATTGTTTTTCAAATATATATATATTTTTTCAATTTATAATCCCCGCAGAACTACTAACTCCGCTCTAGAAGCAATTCAGAAGGGCAATACTAGAATCACGCAGAAAATACACTTATTACTTACCCAACTGGAAACATTGGAGAAGAACTGCATTCTACAATGGATTCCTGCCCATGTTGGGATCGGGGGTAATGAAATGGCAGATGAATTGGCAAAAAAAGCCAGAAAGCTGAGCCAAAGGAAAGAACAAATGTCAGTATTTGACGCTGACGCTTTGGCAAAATACAAGATAATCAAACAAAAAATAAGAAAAGATCAAATATGTGAAATAAACTCTGAGAGAAAACTGACAAAAACTATAACAAGACTTAGAACAAAACACTATAAAGGAATGGCAATACATCCAGATGGCACAAGAACCTATAGAGCTTGCAACAACTGTCCTAGTGTGGAACTAACACCTACTCACATATTCTCATGCCCAGCAATGGCCGCAGCCTTGCAGAAAATTGACATGGACCCAGAGCAGCAGCTTTACACACCCAAGATAGTGGATATTGCTGCTGCTGTGTTGGAGATGCATGGATACATCTGAGACTCTTCTTTGGACACGACAACAACAACAACTTCAACTACCCGGATTTATCTCTATATGTAAAAGCACTTAATTTTAAAATGTCCTAAAAATAATTAAATTTATATTTAGATTTATGTCTATTAATAACTTTGATTAAAAGCAAACATTTGATATAATAAATTATAAATAGATGGTTCTCTTAAAATAAAAAAAAAAAATAAATAAAAAACACCACCCTTTTGTTAACCAAGGATGTCTAGCCTATCAAACCACATTATATACCACTACGCCAAGTTTAAATACAAAAAAGTTGCCTGTTACTTAAGGCATAACACCTTTTTCGTCGTTTTTAGAAATTTGTTCATATGAATAATTTTTAATATTAAAAAAATTGAAATATTTGTAAACATAAAGACATATTTTTAAAAGCACAATAATAAAAACACTCAATTGTAATACAGGTATCTGTCTCGTGACGCAGAGTTGAAAGTTAAATTGACAAACTGAAATATACAATTTCGAAGAAAATTGCAACTAAAAGTTATTTCCAAAATAATTTTCAAAATATATCTTCCAGACTCAACTATACTGTTAAAATATTTTAATTAGATTAGTTAAATATTGTGAAAGTGCATAAAGACATATTGTATAGAATACAATACAATGTATATATATATATGCATACACGTAGGGGATGCCCAATATTCGCTTGGTTTATATCCGAATGAAAGTGTGGAAAACGAAAAATTCTCTAACAAAATTATGTATTCTGACGTCAAAATATTTTCCAGATAGGTCAATATTTTTGCAGAAAAACATGAGAAGCAAATAAACAATCATTTATATCCTCTATGTGGTGCTTGATAGAGGAAGAA
This sequence comes from Cordylochernes scorpioides, assembly GCA_030710605.1. Taxonomy (NCBI): domain Eukaryota; kingdom Metazoa; phylum Arthropoda; class Arachnida; order Pseudoscorpiones; family Chernetidae; genus Cordylochernes; species Cordylochernes scorpioides. Next base: position 13,602,065 of record CP092875.1, on the reverse strand, counting down.
TTTTGTAGCCTATACTAGGGTTGTAATTTAATGTACAGAAGCATTGCTGCTCGCTTCGAATATAAGCAGAATATAGGAGCTATGGGTTCAGGAAAAGCGTCCTGCGGAAAAGTGTACAGGATCTCAGCGGCCCGTTATCTCTAACAGCCGAGAACAACGACATGTTACCCACATGACCTTAATGGATCGTAAGGTCATGTCAGAAGACCTGAGTCAAGAAATGGGGCCTTTGCAAGTCAGAAGTGTCGTTGCGAAAAGTTCGACGACGTTTGCATCAGAAAGGACTGTCAGTTCGGTGACCATGGCTTCGGCTACCCATGACACTACATTACAGACAGGAGCGCCTTCAATGGTTTGATTAACGACCAACCTGGATGCAGGAATGGCGTGACGTCGTGTTTACAAACGAATCTAGGATATAAGACGAATAATCCTTTCAATAATTATAATAACGAATAGATTCAAAAAGGATAAGTTTCTTTATTTGAAAAATCATTCGAGCTTTCGGGCGCAAGCTGCCCTTCTACAGGAATAATAGATACAATTTCAAGTAATCATGTATGTACTGTACATACATGATTACTTGAAATTGTATCTATTATTCCTGTAGAAGGGCAGCTTGCGCCCGAAAGCTCGAATGATTTTTCAAATAAAGAAACTTATCCTTTTTGAATCTATTCGTTATTAGAATCTCGGATATGTTCGCAGCCCCATGATAGCCATATCCGTGTTTTGTGCCATCGTGGAGAAGACACATTGACAGTGTGCCTTTTAACATCGTCCATACTGGCCCATCACCTGGCGTAATGGTATGGCGTGCCATTGGTTAAACGTTTCGGTCACTTCCTGTTTGCATTCTCAATACTTTGAATGTGTTGATGCCCATGACAGCACCCTTTAGCGAGATCTGGAAAACTTTACGTTTCAGCAGGCAAATGCACGACTGAATGTATCGGTATTGTATGTACCTTCCTACATACAGAACATTTTCGACTGCTGCCCTGTTCACACGTTCTCCTGATCTGTCACCAATAGAAAACGTCTGGTCAATGGTTTCCGAATGACTGACTCGTCACCACACGTCAGTCACTACTATCGAATAACTGTGACATCGTGTTGAAGCTGTATGGGAAATTGTACCTGTACATACCATTCTATCTATATTTGACTTAATGCTCAGATGCATCAGTGTTGTTATTGTTGCCAGAGGTGATTCTTCTGGGTACTGATTTCTCAGGATCCATGCATCTAAAAATCTTGAAAAAATAATCATTCATTTTCCTCAGTTAAATGTGATTATCCAATATCATTTTGATGTTTGCATTTCTTCCTGGTGTAGAAATTTTAACCCTTTATTTAAAATTATTGTTGCCGGTCTTGTTTCCTTTAGCTTTTAAAACTGAATGCTCGTCTCCGCTAAAAATAACAACATTGTTTACTGTATAAGGCTCCTGAATAAATAATATGTCTGGTGGGTCGTTAGCTATGTGAGCCAGGAGCTCATTTGTTGCGTTTATGCTTTTTCTTAGATTTTGTTGCACACACTTAATTAACGGAACTTGAATATTATCCTGTTTGACTTGTACTAGTTAGTTACTTGATTGTTCAGTTGGGAAATAACTTGTTCTTTCGATTATTCTGTCTATTTGTGTCTTATACATAGGACATTCCTCTGAGTTTGCTCTGTGTGATGAGGACCTGTTTCTATACTTAGGATGTTGGGAACAGTTGAAACATTTGGGAATTCCAGAGTAATTATGAACTCCCTGAACTCCACATGTCCTGCATATTGGGGCATTCTGCCATTTTGTGGGTGGGGTTAAATTTCAGACATTTCTGGCATTGTTTCACCAAAATTTTATCTACAACAAAGCAGCGTTCACATTCAGTGTATATTTTATTGTTTAATTTCCTAATGATTTGATAAACCTCTTAGGAGAGACACGTAAACTATATTGTGAGTAGAGGTGTTAGATTTAGTGCAGAATAACACCTTAATTTCGCTTTTCATATCCTTTAGTTCGTCGTTCATCTGACAAATTGTTTCTTCGAAGGAATTTACCTCGGTGATTTTACTAACACTTTAAACTATTATCGTAGGATCTCTTTTGGTCGGAATAAATGTTTTGCATAGATTTGTTAGTGTGTTGATTTGCATAATTCATCTTTTAGAAAATTAGATTGTTTCTCGCGCGTCCGACGTTTTTATAATAATTGATTTTTTTAGTATTTATAATTTTATTGACTCGAACTTTCTTATTCTCCTCTCTTAACACTCTGATCCTTTCAACAATAGCGTGGTGTACATCTTGATTTTTTCCTTCATCAAATGGCTGCGCTATAATTAAAAATTATTTGTCACTAATTTGTTTATTCTCTATAGATCTCTAGCTACTTGGGTTTTCAAAACCTCTGAAAAAGAGGGTCTCGGTGACAATTTTTGACAATTAGAACACTTTTATTGACTTCTTAGTCAATATTTACATGGAAAATATCAATAGAACTATATATAATCAGCCAGGTCCCCACCGTGTCCTCCTCCAGGCGATGGCCTGGCCCAGTCCGACCTGGACGAAGTATCGGTTGATTCTTGATTTCGCCGATGGCCAGATCGTCTTCTATCAGGCCTGTCCCGAAGATCCAGGACTGGAGGTCAGGGGGCCTTCCTATGATGTTGAATGCCTCCCGGACGAGAGGCCTGATGTGAGGGCAGCTCCAGTACCGATGGCCCAGGGTCTCAGTGTCTTAAGCTCTCTCTCTCTCTCCCTTGAATTTGTCCAGTTTTTGATCAAGGACGTCAGACACTTGAACAGAAAGTTGATCCATGAAATCCCGATTGTTGATATCCTTCAAGGCCGTAATACCATATTTTGTCTAACTTACCATTATGGACATGAAAGATCATTTTTCGCAAAGTTTTTTTTTGTTCTTTTTGACCTTATTGTCAAAATACTCATAGATTTCATCTAATTTAACAGTCAATGTTCTCTTATCAGTAAATTCATATCTAAATATTTTTCTTTTGCCCATTTAATTTGAATACCTAAAATGAAATAAAGAGCGTTTCAGCGACTATACTTAATTTATAATTCAATTTAATGTTTTATATTCTTATAAAACCATCTAAATACTTACCGAATTCGAGGAGCGACGCACGTCAACCCGATTTGGCCACCTAGCGGCAATCGCAGTAAGGACAGTAGAAGTTTGTTTTATGTGTAAAAGAAATATTCGTGTCTCAATGTTTACATTTATTATACAAGACCAGGTTTATTCAAGATGACTTTTCACATCTACTACTAAAAATAAAAAAAAGGCATATCCCGACCAAGAGAACATCTGCTTTTCAGATGGCAGAGCGCCATCTAGTAGAACAAAAATCACCTAAACATTGATTTAGCCTGTTCCCTGATATTTGGTCAACCCTATCTTCAAGGAGTTCATTCTCACAGACTTCTGCTTCTTCTTCCACCTATAAGGGATATTTCCAGGCTCTCTTTTCGGCCAACCTCCACCTTTATAAAAATTGACTAGAAGAATCAATATAATTGTTTAAACTGTCAAAAAAATAAAATTGTGTAACACTTTTATAACGATGGTGGAATCATCAGCAGGCGTATCAGACATAGCAGAAAAATAAAAATTCATTAATTCCATTCAGCCAACCTCGTATTCTGCATCGGCCTACCAACACCATCCCAGTTCCATCCAAGCCCAAGCTTCCTCTCACCACCATACACCTCGTTCCACCTGCTGCCCAGGCAGTCATCGTGAACTTCAATCCAGAGGTCGTCCTGGCCGACATTCTCTCAGCGGTCCGTGCAGTCTTGCCAACAATCCAACGTCTGGACTCCCCTCCGTTCCAAGGAAAAGCTAGTCCTCCACCCCACCAAATCAGGCTATTCAATAATTAGAACACATCTTTATGTAAAAATGAAGACTTCGATACACCCTGATCCAATAATGCCCAATCACAACTCTATTTCTATCGTAGAAAAATATATTGCTTTCAACCTTCATGACCTGGTGTAATCTTACTCATGAGATTAAAAAAAAAACTATTTTTTTCCCTCGCGGTTCTTGATTCGCACATAGTATAAGGTTGTCCCAAAGTTTGTGTTTTTCTTATTACTTGGTGAATACTATTATTACGGCGAATACATAATGCAATTACTTTATACATAATACAAAGACATTATTCATAAAGGCAAATACTATTATGGTGAATAATATTGGTATTTCAATTTTTTGCAAGTGTTTACGAACTTTTGTGACAACCTTGGTAAAACATTCCCTTCGACAGCAGCCACTAAATTCTGTGAATTAATAAATAAAATAAATAGAGGCAACAGGAAGTCAAATTATTTTTATTGATATTCTCAGATGGCAATTGCACATATGCAGCAGACTAGATAATTCCATCATGGAAGAATTTCACTATTTACATACATGTAGGTACTGTACAGAATGAGTATTGGAAGCACCCGAAGTGGACAGCTCTTAGAATATACCTTATAAATTCATACTTCTTTTTTTTTAACACAACAAATACTTATCATATTTCATTGAGAGTTTTCTGCGATATGAATTCTATTGAAATGTTAAAACAAAAGGGAATATTATAGTATCTTTGCTCTCAAAAATGGAATTAATTATTGATACATTTTGAGGTTTTTTTTTTCATATTCTAAGATATAAATTTATAAAAATTATTTGCACAATGTTATTTGATAATTTATTTTTTAATAACATTTTAATTTAAACCATATTTCGAACTTTCTTTTTCAAATTAGAAGATCGACTTATATATAACAATAAACAAAAATAATAAAAACTATTTTCACATGAGATAAAATTATTTACCGATATATTATATAATTCGAGTTCCTAAAGCAGGCGAAATAAGCAGAATTACTGGTATTATCAAATGGACAAGAAAATATGCTCGTAACTAAAATGTATAATTTTATAATAATTATAATAATTAATATGTATTAATATGAACATTTAAAAAAATGTTTATATTTATGTAGAATACAAAAACAAATGATTTATTAAAAACTAATTTCATACAGCTTTTAATTGAAACAATTGATTATAAAACTGTTCTTTGAATAAATATTCATTTTTATCATAATATGTTTTTGATCGAATTAGCATATAGCCATTTGAAATTTAGATAGATACTTTTATATTTTAATTAAAATTTTCCTATTTTTTAACGTCTTTGATATACAAAAATTTTAAACAATAAAAATGTTTTGCCTTAATACCAATTATAGAAACTTTATTTGAAATAAAAATAAGCCTATATATTGTAGAATACGACATTATAGGTAATAACCATTTAGCATAACGACAGTTGATGTCTGCCATCTAAAAGCTAAACAATAACATTATGGAAGTTACCAAATTAATACGTCGTCAAGTTATAGCTCTCGTATATTTCAATGATGATATTTACAACAAAAATGACGTTAAGTTTTTTATATTGTAGCAAAGTATTTATTATTTTATTAACAGAGTATCATTTTTTATGTTTATATTTTGCTACTCTGTAAACTTCCCTCATGACTTTTTTTTGAATGACACGGCAATTTACTTAAGGCTAAAAACAAAATCAACATTTATAAGATACAAGATAAGCAATGAGGGAAGTTTACAGAGTAGAAAAATATAAACAGGGAAAAAAATGATACTCTGTTAATATAATAATAAATACTTTGCTACAATATTTTTATTTACAAACTTTCGGGGAATTCCGCTTATCAAGAAAACCGAAACAGACGATTATAGATAAAAGAAAATAAGACCTAATCCAAATAATATAGATTAATATGGATTATGTCTTATTTTCTTGTATCTATAATCTATAATCCAAATTGTGCTTCATCGAAAAAGATTATTATTAAATGACATTTGTAACAAAAGTACTTTTTACCTGATATTTATTTTTACTTTTTCAAATAATTTCTGGGTAACTATTGCTCATATAAAAATGACATTTGTGTATTTCCTTTTGCTTTATATAGGAAATCCCCCGAAACTTTATAAAGTTAAAAATTAAAAAAGTATTAACGTCATTTTTTATTGTTGTAATTTAAATCTAAATATATTTGTCAAACGATTTCTAAAATTAGATTGAGTCTCCAGTTAACTTAGGTTCGTGGTCACTTTGGAGTAACAGATTAAGTTGCCAGAACGGTGGCAGTATCTAACTTGGTTTCCTCCATCCCATCCCATAGTCTAGCATATAGCTGCTCGTGAGTCTGCAATGGAGAGTATGAACTGTAGATTATATCCATGAATATTCAAACAGATCATTCAGGAGAATTGTTTCCATTCCAAGTGGTTCAGCATCATCCTGTTTAAAATGCATCTTGGAAAGATCATCTTCGTCATTCCTTTTGGCTACATCCTAGTAGATCTGGCATACAGATTCATCATGATCTTAATTTCTGGAAGAATCACAAACAGAGGACTATCTTAATAACTGCCCAATTATCATATTAAACAGGTTACAAACAGTTCTGCTTCTTTACAATGAATGCAACATTTCAGCCTTCATCCCAGAAAAGACCTAGAACTACCTGGTTACAAAAGCAAGCTGGTCTTTCTTCATAACCGGTTATATCTTCTCATCCTTTTGGCTAAGATCAAATATTCTCCATAGTCTGAACTATAATCGAAAATAATTCGAGAAGATAGGGTTATGTACTCCAGAAGAACCCAGGTTATTTCCATGCCTCTCTCGATTCTAATACAAGTAATAAAAAATTAAGAGAAAATAAAACTTTATCTTGCCGAAGTGTCTATTTTAAAGAAATATGAATGCCAGCCAGGCAACCTCTATCTTAAAGATAAAGTAATAAATCCTTATTCTTAATAAAGATATAATATTTGGCATCAATACATTTCGTTGCGTTAAAATATATTTTAAAAAAGGTACAGAAAATGGAGAAGAAAGGTTTGAATAAAAAATTGTAAAATCTCAATCACGCTAAATATTAAAAGTTTCAACCAAACTTTAAAAAATCATCAAATTTCAAATACTATAGCTGTAGGAATATTGATATCCAATATTATATAGCAATATATTAAAAAAATTAATGAAAAATAATAAAATATATACTGTTATATATAATTGAAAAAAAAAAGCACATTTTTCATTTAGGCATCAAACGTTATGCATTCTTCATTTTAATGCAAAATGCGTCAATTAAGTAAGTTGTGTGGAAAGTTAAAAAATAAATATGTTTTATAAATGTATTACATTTAGTTAAGATTTCTTACAACCTTTTTAATTTTTATAAAACAATTTGCAATTAAAAATGCCTCACGTTTTAATCATAATATATATATTTAATAAAATCGTTAATACAAATACATTTGATTTATATATTTTCTAAATATATGATTAAGATATGTTTGTATATTGAGAATTATTTTCTCTTGCTTATATAAGCAAAAATACGATAATCACAGGAATAACTGCAGTTCAATGATATAATAAATAAAAAAAATTGCATCCAATGTTTTTCCTTTATTAGTTTTGGTCATAAAACTTTGGTAAAAATCAGTCTATTTTATTTTCTTTTGGATAAAATATATTACTTCTATTGCACATTTGTGCGTAGATCGTTTAGATTTTTTTTAAATCAAAAGATTTGATCTAACTAAATATCGTCTACTCCATATTTTGAGATACTTTTAGTCAAATTATAATAATAAAAAACAATTGCAAAAATAATATTCTTTGATTTTTTTACGAGAAGAGTTTCATTTAAAATAATAAATACTATTATTAAATATTTGTATATATACTATTTTAAAAATAAGTATACAAACATATTAAAGTTTCTACAAAAGTATATAAACAATATTCCAAAGAAATAAAATAGAATATGAACAACCTATTTAATAGACACACACAAAGAATTATAACTGAGAAATACTTTTTTTTTTCAGATTCCTTTGTATTTGATGGTTATAATAATGCTATTTTTATCAGTGAGAGAATATCCTTGTTTTAAAATATTGTTTTAATTCAAACTAAAGTTGTCTCCTATATCAAATAGCTAATTCCACCATGGTAAATTCTAATGGAGATTTCCCTTGTTATGGATATCATATAAGATTCCAATGGCTTTGGCTCCAAGTTGGCTATGTACAGGAAGTATTTGGCAACGTTGGCTAGAGGTGAAGAGTCTTATCGTACATCCATTCTCTTGATTGGCTCAAACTGGCAGCTAAACACAAATTTAGGTTAGAGATGGGCGGATTCTTTGGTGAGAGAGATGAATAGATTGTAGCAAAGTATTTATTATTTTATTAACAAATTATTAATTTTGATGTGTTTATATATTTTATAACTCTGAGTAAACTTCCCTTATATATTACTTATCTTGTATTTTTATCAATTTTTATTTGTGCCTTAAATAAATTGCTGTGTCATTCTTAAGTTTTTCTTTCCTAATTTCTACGTTAGATTTTGGTGGAGATGCTGGATAAATTGGGGAAGACAAACTGAAGATCGCAAGAGAAGACCTTGAGGCCATGGGTGCCGTGATCTACATTTTTAGAGACTGACTCCAGGATTCCAGTGCCGTGTCAAAGCCAAGACTTCCTTGCAAGATGAAGATGTCCCTATAGACGATATGAAGACAAAGCCTCTCTTCACGCCGCAAGAGAAAGGACGCAAAGCTACTAGGGACAGAGTTCCAAGACTCCGAAGGAATTCTTGACAGAAGCACATCAGATCCATGTCAGTAACTACAATAATTGCAAGCTGTGGGTCACAGCTCCAATAGGGAAGAAGCTATGTAGCAGAGTATTTATTATTTTATTAACAGAGTATTAATTTTGATGCACTAGCGCGCCATCTGTTATCAAAATTCGAAACTATTTTAAAGGCGTAAGATTCTTTTTTGAATTAAACAATTTCTACTGCCCTTACTGCAATGGAAAAATTAATGATGAGCCAGGCCCTCCCTTTAATTTTTCCATTGAAGTAAGGGCAGTAGAAATTGTTTAATTCAAAAAAGAATCTTACGCCTTTAAAATAGTTTCGAATTTTGATTAATTTTGATGTTTATATATTTTATTACTATGCGTAAACTTCCCACATTGCTCACTTCCCTTGTATTTTATCAATTTTTTAGTTTGTGCCTTAATAAATTGCTGTGTCATCCTTAAGTTTGTCTTTCCTAATTTTCTACGATATAACTTTCCGATAACGATCCTTACTATAACGATTTCCTCAATTTAAAGTTAAATTCTATTAGTACCGGTTAATATTGTTACCCCACCTTGGATGGTTTTTGCTTACCGATTCCCATTGTGCTGTAGAATAAGCCAGAACGTGTTCTCATTAAAAGATGACACTTTTTATTTTGGTAAGGTTATAAGGACAAGAACAACCGGCCTGCCTTCATCAGCGTGGTTGGAACAAATTACGTGTTAACAAATATTTAACAAAACAATATTTTATCATTGAAGTAAGGGTGGTGTTAATTTTTTTTAATTTTAAAAATAATCATACGTATCAAAAATAGTTTGCATTTCTTATATTGATGTGTTTGATAAGTGATATTAATAATGAATTATTTACATGAATCTATGTCGACACTGTGATATAATATACAGTAGCGTCTCTAATGAGAGACCTCCCAATATATATTGCATTTATACCCTTTCACATTGAAGGTTGGACTAGCCAAAAACATTTTTGAGTTCACATAAGGTCGTCCTTCAGGGAGAAGGTCGTTTATCAAGTAGGTCGCAAATGGAGGGTTTTTACTCAGGAATAAGTTGAACGATTGATTTTCTTGAGATTTAAATAATTATTCTATAAAATTTGTAATCTTTTAACAATAAATTATCACAGAAATAATATTATAAAGATGATTTTTCTGAAGGTTGAATGAAAATAAATGAATATTGACAAATCACATCCATCTTCTTTATATTTATTCCCACTTTTCAGCGACCCACTGTCGATTTTTCACGTCAAAATGTCATTGAATGCTTGAAGATGTCGATTTATATATATATTTCAACGCCATATGACACATTTTATTTAGTTTTCTATATTTTACTAATTTTCTTCTTAAATAATATTATCACATAAACATGGTTTCATAAAGACACCACATGGACCCAGAACATCAACTTTACACATCCAAGATAGAGGACTTCGCGACTGCTGTGATAGAGATGTATGGAGGCATCTGAGGCTCTTCATTGGACTCGACAACAATATTAAGACACCAGTCTTATACAGATTCTCCTCTTTCATTGCCGGCTTGCAACAATATCCTCACAATGATCAATTACCATCATGTAGTGGAGGAGAAAACAAAGTATCTAAGTTATTTTTTCTAGTTACTGCTTTGTGTAAAAGTTATACAGGGACAGAGAAACCATTCGACCTGATATGGCGCTGGTTAGAATACTTAACTGAGATAAGTTAGCTTTCGTTTACTTTTGAGAAGAACGTTTCTGTTAGAGCTTTTATTATTATATTTTTCAATAACTCTGTGTATATGTATTTGTGATATTTGACCAGGAGTGTCTGGTCATGTGTGTAAATCTATTATATATATGTTATATTAAAATATTATTTTATTTAGAAATATATTTCATAGATACAAATACTGCTAAATCGACCGCCAGAGGTCGTGCTTCCCCTATAAAAACTCGTTGTTGTTCTTCCCCGTTGGCCGGCTCAAAACTTGTACATTATGTAAATAATATTTTGTTTTCTTTGTTTACTCGCCTTAAGCCAGGCATTACTTTTGCCAAATTATGTTTATCCTAAAACTCAATTAAAGCGATCTCTTATCAAAACTATTTTTATTGTTTTACTTTCAAGATTCTGGCCACGACTGCATTACCAATACCATTTAGTACTAAAAAGAACCAGCAAATAACTCCATGGCATAAACCTCAACATAATCTAAATACAAGCAGAAAATATCTTTTTTTTTTAATATAAGATATATATGGTCCTTGGAAATAATGTAGAGTTGAGTTTTTGTAAGAGCAGTGCTTTGAGACTAGTTAGAATTTTTGAAAGCCCGCTACATTTTAAGAATAAAATTGTTCGCCAACTATATCTCTAGGTTGAGAGTGAATTGAAGAAAACCAGCGAAAAGAAGATATCGAAAAGCCTCTCTTACTTTCTTCACCAATATACTGACACTCAAAGATGTAATGAGATATTTCAATTTCTATTTTTTTTCTTTGCACAAATATGGCATACTGTATCCTCCTTACTGAAGATTTTGGTATGGTTTTTATGTAAAGACGAATGGAATATTCTCTATTGTGCAATATAGCGTTTCACAATAATAATATCTTCTTATGCTAAAAAGGCACCTTCATATTTATTCTTAAAAATACACATTCATTTATTTCAATTTAAAGCGCTATGTCCCCCTAGGGACACTTGCGCTGTCATATATGTATGCCTTTACATTTGTCTATACTTATGAAAAATATCCCAGTACAATATCACATTTGTACTATTTTTTCACAATTGTCTATACATAAATATTTACAATAATTGTAGGTCGTAAAGAATAGTCATATGATATTAACAAGGAGAAAGAGAGAGAGAGAGAGAGAGGAAAAACGAGAACAGAGAACTTTGTACAAAAGAAATGAATGTGTGGCAATATATCTACAATCAACATAATAAATTATCAGTTTCTTAAAATATATTTTTTGCTATATAAGTTGAAATATATCTACAAAACGTATTAAATTTAATATACATTTATGTACTGGAAATGAAAATACTTGGATCTGTTACAATTAAATTATTGTCGATTCTATAGTCTTGAAAAACATGACAATCTAGTAAAAGATGTATTGGCCTTGACCATATTATACTTGACCATATCTTCAAAGATTGCAGAATTGAGTCAAAACCAACCTGTATGCTATGGTTTTGATCTATGGTTATCACCAGTACAAAGAGGGTTTCGAGACATCTCACGAGAGAAGTTATGGAATCCTCCGAATCTGCCGAAAAGGTTTTTCGGTCGGTGAAGAACCAAGGCCGATTTAGACCAGAAGACATCGAAATTTGAGTATGGATGACCACCTTGTGATATAAAGGCACTTCACTCTATCATTGTATCATGCTTTCTTCTGTAGAAGGGCTCTCGTGCCCGAAAGCTAGAGATTTATAAATAGAAATTCTTTTAAGAAACTTATAAATGGGTGTCTGGTGTTTTCAATTTTTTAAAAGTATTGGTGTTAGGAAATCTGAAAGTCATAACAGGTATTATTGTTGAAAAAATAATACTAATGTGATATTGTACTGGGATAAGGTACATAAAGCCATCAGCAACTTTCAGTTGCACGATAAGGAGATGCCCTTTTTCTTAAATTAAGGTATTATTGATGTTTACCTTTCTCTCTCCAAACTGGCGTTATGACATATTCGGGCATGAATGTATGCAGCCAGAGCAGAGATAGTCAAATAAAATTGAATTTTATTGATAAATCATTAGAAGAAATGTGTACTTTTTAGGAACATTTATTTCACAATTATTTTATTCTATGAAAAATGAATTCTCCAAAAGATAACGTTCCACAGAATAAGTCCACATTCAACACTGTTCACTTTTCTCATTTTGATGAAACTTCGTTTAACCTTCAATTGAATATCCTGAACCAAGACCCGAAGTGGTCTCACATCATTCAATCATGAATTCCTACAAAATTTTGTACATTTTCTAAAAAGTATAGCCCACATTAAAGACAATATGTGAAAAATTAATAAAAAATATAAAAAAGGTCAGGTGTTGATATTAAAAATAAAAGGGCATATCCTGACCATGCTCACATGAGTATTTCTAGATGGCAGATTGATTTCTCAGGAAGCTTCTGGGAACAAATATTTGGGCGTAGAAATACAGTCTGCACCACGCTGATAAGGACTAACAGCCATAAACGCGTTCACGGTTGACTTGATTTATCAAGAAATTGGGTTGGCAAAATATCACGGAACAAGTTAAATAAACGTTTAGTTTATTTTTGCTCCACTATATGGCGCTCTGCCATCTAGAAATGTTCATGTGAGCATGGTCTGGATATGTCTCTTTATTTTTAAAGACAATATATCCCTAATAGTTTCTTGAAGGTTTTTTTTTTGAAAGTCTATATTCATTCATATTGTAGAAAAACTAACACACAGACCAATATATATATAATTTACCTAAATGATGGGGCCTCCACGTTCCCAGAGCAGCTTCCATCTGCCATCCCTGAAACATATGCAAATATGTGAAAAAAAATAGTAAAAAAGATAAATTTTATTTGGATCAAGTGGATAAATATTTTTAAAAAGGCATTTCCTGATTGTGCAACTAAAAGTTTCTAATGGATTGCATAATCTGTCGGAATAAATATCAACTAATCGTTGATTTTTTTATTTTTCCAGAATTTGCCAAATACCCTTTCTTGATTAAACAAGAAAAGCTAACAACGTACGTGTTTCGGGCTTTTGGCCCTTATCAGCGTGGTGTAAGCTGTAGCTCAACGATTTCGTCAATTCTGCAATAATTAAAGTCGAAGATTAGTTGATATTCATTCCGAAAAAGGACTTAACCCATCAGAACATTTTATTTACACGATCAGAAGATGCCTTTTTTTTCCTAATATGTGAATATGTAATAGCTATTTACATATATAGATGTAAGATTAAAAACCAGTCTTTAAAAAGGCAAACATTTCATGCATAAGATAGGTAGGGTGTTTAAGAGAGGCCGAATGTTGAAGCGAGGTTGGATTCTAAAGAGAAATGAAATGTAAGGAGGTAGGATGCTTGAAAGAGATTAAGTACTTGTGTAGTGGTATTGTGAGACAATAATATATACACTCATGGACAAAACTTAAGGAAGTTGCACCGTTTAGCATGTATATTGGGATTCAGACAATAATTCTGAAAGATATTTGATACACAATGACCTTTATTGAAGACACACGAGATAACCAAGTGTGAACCCACATTTTACATTCATAGACAAAACTTAAGGAAGTTGTACCTTTTAGCATGTATATCAGGATTCAGACAATAACTCTGAAAGATATTTGATATACAATGACCTTTATTGAAGACACACAATATAACAAAGTGTGAACAAAATTGCCTCTGTCTCATAAAAATCCTATATCTGAAAAAAAAGAAGCTGAACTAAGATTTTAAAGACTTTCCACTTCCTTAAGTTTTGTCTTCATGAGTGTATGTAGATGTATAAGATGAACTAAAATGTATTTGAATATGAAACGATAGTTTTAGTGAGTATCTTGGCAGATACTATACTAGTATATGGAATGCTTATACAAGTTAATTATGATGCATTAGCGCGCCATCTGTTATCAAAATTCGAAACTATTATAGACGCGTATGATTCTTTTTGAAAATAAACAATTTATACTGCCCTTACTTTCATTTCATTGCAGTAAGGACAGTATAAATTGTTTATTTTCAAAAAGAATCATACGCGTCTATAATTTCGAATTTTGATACAATATTCTATAGAGTCTAGTTTGGTAAGACTCAGTCAAAATAGGTTCTACTCTACCTATAGAAATAGATGAATAGTGAAAGCTGTATGAATAGAGCAACGGAGAAATATCCTATAGAAGAAAAATTATGATAGTGAGAGAATTAAGGATAAAACTCTGTGATTTAAAATTATGCATGTAGAAAGAGAGAGGCGGAAGAGACAAATAACATATTCAAAGGATTTCTTTATACTTTTAACAAACGAGATTTACACTTCATATACATAAGACAACAGGAAGGAAAGATAGGATTAGTAGAAGAAACACAAGAGTCAGGAAGAATAGCTTCTTTAATAAGAGGACAATTGTACAAGCATTCAGGCAAGATGGCCCGTCTTGCCTGGAAGCTTGTACAATTGTCCTCTTATATAAAGAAGCTATTCTCCCCGACTTGTGTTTCTTCTTCTATAGAAAATAGAGGTATTATCGTTGTTTTAATAACAGAATAATATTGATGATTGATACTCTTTTATCGCTAAAATGACGCGATAAAATAAAAGAGATCAATATGTAGATATTGTTGGATCGTTTTTGAAGACAACTCTCGGATTTATAAAATTAATTTATTAAACTTTAAACATTTTTAGATATAGAGAGAGTTAATTACCTCGTATTTAAGGCAACAGAAGAATTATCTAATTTTCATACATCGTTCTAACCAGATTCAACTTGTGCAAAAACAGACGACAAATAAAAATAAACAAATTAATAATATAGGGTAAGTCCCTATTTTTTACAAGCTTTCACACTCAAAGAATAATCATTTTCTTGCTTCAGATATAAAGATGATTACAGAAAGCGATATTAATAATAGATATTAGCGATATTAGTAATTTTAATGAACTAAAGATCATTCACTGATTATTCTTATGCTTCAGTATTCAGTTCAACTCCGCCTTTGCCAGTCCCAAGCCCGGATGAAA
Organism: Cordylochernes scorpioides; assembly: GCA_030710605.1. NCBI lineage: Eukaryota > Metazoa > Arthropoda > Arachnida > Pseudoscorpiones > Chernetidae > Cordylochernes > Cordylochernes scorpioides. The sequence continues at coordinate 13,586,562 of CP092875.1, read as the reverse complement.
AAGGAGGAGGGGGAGCAGTAACAAGCTCACTAAAAAAACCTGGGTTCAGCTGGCCCGGCTGATAGTACCCTGTAAGGGCTCCTGATCCAGGGATACAGGATGAGCAGCGTTTGTACTCCATTTTAGGAGCGGCTGCACATGGCGTCTGTTCCTCATGTCAGAGGCGGCCATTTCTTTTGGAGCTAAGTCGGCCTGCCACTAAGTAGTGCTTCCAGTCTTAATGACAAAGGCAGACGCATTCTACTTCACCCAGTCATGATGGTTGTCAAACAGACACCATCAAGGGCCACAACCTGATACCCTAATATGATTGAGTGGAGATAAGAAAGAAGAAGAAGAGCATTCAGTTCAATCTAATGAATAACTCACCTCATCGCAACTGTAAGGATTCCCGGCTGTATAGGGAGCCACCTGGGTCAGCAAGGCTGGTGCAGGCTGAGCCCAAACAGCTTGGAAGGGATCAGTTTTCGGCCCTGCTGTCTTCAGATCATCCCAAGTAGGTCCATCTTCCTTATCTGGATAGGCGAAACAGGCTCTAGGATACTCAACAGGGTAATAGTGTCTCAGAGGCGTCAGGAAGATGTTGGGCTGTGGTGCATAGTCCTGAGGGGCTGTAGGATAGGTGTATCCTGTATGTGGTGGACTGGGCTCTACTTCTTTCCGTTTCTTCGACAGTAGATCTCGGATTTGAGACTTGTAGCGTCTGCTACGTTGGCAGCGAAGAATGAAATCGTTGTCTGCTGCGATGGCACGTTCGGATCCAAGTCCGCGGTCGAGGTAGGTCACTTTGAAGTCCAGCGTACGTTTACCTAGAAGGTCACGACCTTCTTCTTCCCTGGAACCAACCATCTTAAGTTAGTTGAATGTACGTATCAATACTTTTACCTTTTTGGATGAATCTGTTATAGACAAATATCTATATAGAGTCATGTAGTTTGGCGTCATTTTGGGCTTTCAATGTATCAGAAAAACTATAATTGAATTATAGATTATTTAATTAATGGCTTATACACCTATACAAAAAAATCTTCTGTAGCGACTTGGTGAAGTTTATCTTTTTGCTTAGATATTTGTAATCTCTTAAAATTTGATTATAAGGGTTATTTTTATAAATTTATTTAAAAATGTATACCCTTAGAGTCATCTATATATATAAAATTGAATGTCTGTCTGTTTGTCTGTACTCTATAGATTCAAAAACCATACATCCAATCGCCGTGAAATTTTGGGATATTATTAGGTATATCACCGGGAAGGTTTTTGAAAAATAATTTGATGAATATCTTGAATATCCTTAGAGTTATTTGCAGATTTGTAGATTTAACTCGCAAGCAGCGCCCCCATTGTGACGATGATAACAGGTTTTCTTATCACTATAAGTTTGTTATCTTAAATATTATTTATCAAAAGTAAGATTATCTCAGGATGACACGGCAATGTGACACGGGAAAAAATGTTCACTAGATAAAACTATGATTTTCTAATGTAGAAAATTAGGAAAGACAAAATTCAGGATGACACGGCACACAGGGACCGGGAAAAAATGTTCACTTTATCGAGAGATTCAAATTTACGAGTTTCAAATCATCAAAAAATATATATATTTTTTAAATAAGTTTTTAGAGAATTGTTTTAACAAATGTTCGCTAGACAAACCTTTACTCGGGTTAAACCTCGGGCGAAGCCGGGTACGTCCGCTAGTTAATTAATATATATAGAAAATATATTAGAAAATATATTACATATATTTTAAGTTTTTTTGTGATTATAAGCATTAGGTTTCTCAGCTAGATATTCCCCGTGTCTTAAAAGATATCGAGCTAACAAGGAATAAGTAGGTCTCTTTTGACTGGTCTTATATTGGAGAGAAAATATAATTTTTTAACGAGATTTTCACCGTATAGACACACACAGTTTTGGGCTGTTGGCCTTCGGGAATGTGGTAAAAGCTGGATATCAACGATCTAACAAGGTGGCCATAGAGCCACTTGATCAAGCCAGTTGCTTGATAAATGATAAAATACATTTTGGGCCAATGTGCAGGAAAAGTTTAAAATATTTAAGAATAAAGAATGAAGCGAATCGGGGTAAAGTTGCCATTAAGCTGAGTAGCAGTTAAAAGTGTGAGTTTATACGGGATAAAATCTAATACAGAGGTAAGCCGAGAAATCGGCTCAAATTTGTGGCATACTTAGTGTGCAAACTACAATTTTAGTAATAAGTGGCTGTGATTGGCTATAGCCGGTAGATGAAAGCTGATTACCGACCGGCGTAGAGAACGGTCATGGCGTTTATGACAAAGAGAGGCCTATAACTACCATCACAAAAATGGAGAGGAGTGGACTTCAGGAATTGGTTTAACCATGGAGATAAGCACCACTACCATGACAGAGAGAATATTATATTTGTCACCTAATAATAAGGAATAGAATTGGTAGATTGTCTAGGGGTTGGTGCACTCACATGAGCGGCCTATGGGTGCAAAGGATGAAGTCTGGCTTGCTGTTCTTGTACACCAGCCGAGCGCTGGTCTGCAGCCATTGACCTTGCTGACTCTTAGACACAAGACGGTAGGCGATCAGGCCCGATGCTCCAGTCTTCAATACTGTACGTCAGTACGTATTGTCAATGGTTGCATGTTACTGGTTGGTGAGAGGTCACTCACGTTCTTGGTGTGCGCTGGCGACATAAGTCAGATCTTCATGGTGAACCAGGTCATAGCCACCTTTGTGGGACAGCTCGGAGTCGGAGTAGCCGAGGAGTTGACGACCTCTGGACATCAGGACATGTTGATGTGATTGTTCCCGGACATCAGGACATATTGGTGTGATTGTTCCCGGACATCAGGACATGTTGATGTGATTGTTCCCGGACATCAGGACATATTGGTGTGATTGTTCCCGGACATCAGGACATGTTGGCGTGATTGTTCCAGGACAACATAACATGTAGTGGAATTGTTACAGAACATCATAACATGTAGTGGGATTGTTCCCGGACATCTCAAAACATATTGTTGTGATTGCTCCCTGACATCAGAATATGTTGATGTGATTCTTCCCGGGCATCAGAACATGTTGGCGTGATTGTTCCACGACAACATAACATGTAGTGGGATTGTTCCAGGACATCATAACATGTAGTGGGATTGTTTCCGGACATCATAACATGTAGTGGGATTGTTTCCGGACATCATAACATGTAGTGGGATTGTTCCCGGACATCTCAAAACATATTGTTGTGATTGTTCCCTGACATCAGAATATGTTGATGTGATTCTTCCCGGGCATCAGAACATGTTGGCGTGATTGTTCCAGGACAACATAACATGTAGTGGGATTGTTCCAGGACAACATAACATGTAGTGGGATTGTTCCAGGACATCATAACATGTAGTGGGATTGTTCCCGGACATCTCAAAACATATTGTTGTGATTGTTCCAGGACATCAGGACATGTTAGTGTGATTATTCCCGGATAGAAGAACATGTTGGCATGATTTTTCCAGGACATTAGGGTCAAGGACATGTGAATATAAACCAACTAAAATTATTATTTAGAGGTATTCTTTAAAGACCTAATGTTAGAAATCCTTGAAAATAATTTTTAAAAGATGCGACCTCTTTTCTAAAACGATCATAAAGTGCTGAAGTTCCAGATACCTTTGGTCCATAGAGATGAGCGACAAGTCCAGCTTGTGCTTGGATTTAAACATGGCGTCCTTGTGGGGCAGTTCTAGCAGGGAAGGTGGACCGAAGGGAGTACACACGGCAAAGAGGGCTAGGGGCGGCTCATCAGGGCTGCCTCGTGGATTCTGACCATGTAGCACCTTGATCCTCCCCCGAATGTCGAGTCGCTGCACATTGGGTTATTTAAACCCCACAGCAAGCGGCTGGAACACGTACCAGGAAGCCTGAGGTGTTGTCGAGAAGACATCGGAACCTCACGGTGAAGTTTCTCTCCAGAAATGATGAATTTTCTGGAAGCAAAACCCAATAGTTAAGCCGACTGACAGAGATGAATATTTATCAAGAATTGGTGTAATTCCTACCTATGTTGCTTGTTATATATGTTTTTTGATTTAAAACCAACAGAAATGATGACTTTTCTAGAAGAAAAACACAAGAGTTCAACTGACTGATGATACAGAGCGGAAATTTATCAAGAATTGGTGTGATTCCTACCTATGATGTGGTATATGCTTGTTGAGTTAAAAGCTACCTGAATCAGTACATATATATTAGATATTCAAATAGAAGTTGAGTTGAAGAAAGAAAATAAGTTGATGATGATAAAATAGAAGTTATAAAAGATACGCACTTATTTTCCAAATATCCTAACCCAACCGGAGATATTAAATAGCTAAAAAAAAAAAACCTTGATGTAGTGATTTGTAAATGTAAAGTCAAACTTTTACACCAAAGGTTGTGTAGATACATGGTGCACTTACATTACAAATAGATAAAATATTCATCAACCATGGCCTGGTACTATATCTGTAAATATGTGGTATTATAAGTAGATACAATCTCTACCAACCATGGCCTGCTACTATATCTGTAGATATATAACGTACTGACAGCATTAGAAGTTCACAGCCGTGACCTGATACTACATGTTTAGACATGTTATATACTCGCAGTAAAAAAACAGCCGCAGTCTACTTCAAAACCTGCTGCTACCTGTGATGTAGGTGATATACACGAACATACAATGTATGTAGATGTCTAAGATAGTGATACAGAAGTCTACAAGAAGTACAGTACCTGGCAAGAGAGCCTGATGCAGAGTAACCGGACATTTAGTATCAGCAACAGCTCTAGCGTTCCAGGCCAGATGTCGCTGAAGTTCCTCACGGTCCTCTGAGTGAACAAGTTCGAAAACGCTCTGATGGCAGATATCTGACTGGGACACGCAGACGGGGTTGGGATTAGAACGATGACAATACACCGGCCTAGACGAGCAATAAGTAGAACATTAAAGATTAAAAATTAGTGTATAAACCAATTTTTTAAGTGTATAGGGCCATTATATGTGAATAATAGTGACCTAGAAATTATTCGAAAAAGAAAGAATAAACAATATTAAGGTAAAGGGTTTCTTTTAATTTTGATTTTCACAAGTTTTCGAGCAAAATTTGTGTTCTTCAACGGGCATAATACAATATCAAGATATTGTTAAGATAGAAACACCTAAAAATTGCTCCAAAAAGAAAGAATAAACTATATCTCGATATTGTATATATAGAAGTATATGCCCGTCGAAGAGCAGAAATTTTGCTCGAAAACTTGCGAAAATCAAAATTAAAAGAAACCCTTTACCTTAATATTGTTTATTCTTTCTTTTTCGAACAATTTTTAAGTGTTTCTATCTTAACAGTGAAGTGAATAATAAGTATATTATCAACTAGCAGGTTTTCTATGCAAATTTGTTATAAACATTTATTGAATGTAGAAGGGAATAGTGTGAAGATACCTGGTGGAAGCCTAAGTAGGTTTCTACAGTATGTGAGGAATAGAAGACCTCGCCGTCACACGTCAGGATTAACAGGAAACCATTCAACGCCTGCAACAACACAAACACATCACTGACATTATCTTACAACTGAAGACACAACATACACATCCAAACTGAATAATCCCTAGCTGTAACATGAGATAATTCCACCCTTCAGTGATGGTGGTGGTGTCTTGTCCATGGAGCAGATCAGATCGGTCCATGCACCCTGATCACAATACTAGCCAACTGAGGTGGTGGTGTCTTGTCAATGGAGCAGATCAGATCGTTCCATGCACCCTGATCACAATACCGTCCAACTGAGGTGGTGGTCTCTTGTCCATGGAGTAGATCAGATCGTTCCATGCACCCTGATCACAATACCGGCCAACTGAGGTGGTGAAGTCTTGTCCATGGAGTAGATCAGATCGTTCCATGCATCCTGATCACAATGCCGGCCAACTGAGGTGGTGAAGTCTTGTCCATGGAGTAGATCAGATCGTTCCATGCACCCTGATCACAATACCGGCCAACTGAGGTGGTGGTGTCTTGTCCATGGAGTAGATCAGATCGTTCCATGCACCCTGATAACAATACCGGCCAACTGAGGTGGCCGTGTCTTATCCATGGAGCAGATCAGATCGTGCACCCTGATCACAATACCAGCCAACTGAGGTGGTGATGTCTTGTCCATGGAGCAGATCAGATCGGTCCATGCACCCTGATCACAATACCAGCCAACTGAGGTGGTGATGTCTTGTCCATGGAGCAGATCAGATCGGTCCATGCACCCTGATCACAATACTAGCCAACTGAGGTGGTGGTGTCTTGTCCATGGAGCATATCAGATCGGTCCATGCACCCTGATCACAATACCGTCCAACTGAGGTGGTGGTTTCTTGTCCACGGAACAGATCAGAACGGTCCATGCACCCTGATCACAATTCCGTCCAACTGAGGTGGTGGTCTCTTGTCCATGGAGTAGATCAGATCGTTCCATGCACCCTGATCACAATACCGGCCAACTGAGGTGGTGAAGTCTTGTCCATGGAGTAGATCAGATCGTTCCATGCACCCTGATCACAATACCGGCCAACTGAGGTGGTGGTGTCTTGTCCATGGAGTAGATCAGATCGTTCCATGCACCCTGATAACAATACCGGCCAACCGAGGTGGTCGTGTCTTGTCCATGGAGCAGATCAGATCGGCACCCTGATCACAATACCGGCCAACTGAGGTGGTGTCTTGTCCATGGAGCAGATCAGATCGGTCCATGCACCCTGATCACAATACCGTCTAACTGAGGTGGTGGTGTCTTGTCCATGGTGCAGATCAGATCGTTCCATGCACCATGATCACAATTCCGTCCAGCTGAGGTGGTGATGTCTTGTCCATGAAGCAGATCAGATCGTTCCGTGCACCCTGATCACAATACCGGCCAACTGAGGTGGTGGTGTCTTGTCCATGGAGCAGATCAGATCGGTACGTGCACCCTGATCACAATACTGGCCAACTGAGGTGGTGGTGTCTTGTCCATGGAGCAGATCAGATCGGTACGTGCACCCTGATCACAATACCGTCCAACTGAGGTGGTGGTGTTTTGTCCATGGAGCAGATCAGATCGGTACGTGCACCCTGATCACAATACCAGCCAACTGAGGTGGTGATGTCTTGTCCATGGAGCAGATCAGATCGGTCCATACACCCTGATCACAATACCGGCCAACTGAGGTGTCTTGTTCGTATATATCTTCTGGATTGATGTCTGCCATATGGCTGCAAGGATGGCCAGGCAACTGTATATATGGTCCAGAGTGAGTTGGGTGTTGTGACAGTTATTGCAGTGTGTGTTTCTGTAGGATCTAGTCATGTCTAGGTTTATCTTTATTTCTTTAAAATGTCCTGTTCTGACACCCTTCAGTGTAACATATAAAAGCAGAATGATCCAATACAGTATTAGAGATCTAAAAAAGCGGTATGGTAGATTAAATTTAGCGAAACTGCTGGGAGGGTTGACCACTGATAAACCAAGCCTTCCCAATATTTTTTCATTGCAGTATGGACAATAGAAGTTTGATTCTTTTGTGAAAAGAAACAATCGCGTCTTAATGTTTTCATTTGTTATATATAGATGGCGCGTTATTGCTTTGTATTAATCCTTACATACGTTAAACCAGTTTTTAAACAAGACCAATGTCCTAATGGAATCTACAGAAAACAACTGAAAACTTACATCAATATAAAATATAAAAAATATTTTGTCTCTATTCCCGAAGGAAAACTTTCATATTGGGAATTGAATCATAATTCGTTCGAAATTGATGAATTATAGGTCAAATGCTCAATTTAGTTATCCAGATTTTACTATCAAACTTGTGTGTTATTTAAAAAGTAATATTTCTCTCCTCCCCCCCTCTCAAATTAAATAATAATTCTTAAAATAAATTATTTACTAAAATCACAGTTGTGTGAAGCAAAGAAAAATATAATGTTCTTGAATATTTAAATTTAATCGCCAAAATAAATTTTAAAAACCTAATTTTTGAATATAATTTCTTCCACACAATTTATACTCTTAGAATTTATTGCATTTTAAAGGTAACAAACGAAATTATTAATAAATGCATTTGATTTTCAAAAATGTGTGTAGTTTTTATACCTATGTCCACATATTGATGAAAATTAAACACAACTTTTAAAATTGAATATAACCTAAATATTATTCAAAATATTTTTTATGAATTCATAATGTTTCATAATTCAACAATGGCTTTATACAGATTCATTTTGCTTCCACTAATATGTATTAAAATCCAAATATTATTAATTTAATAAAGTTCTATAAATAAAAAATACTTTAAAATATGTATACATTCCAGAGAAAAATAATAGGAAATATATGAAAATAATTTAGAAAAGTCATAGAGAGGTGTTATAAAAAGAATTTGACCATTGACCTTCGGATCCATGGCGCCATCGATCGAGGGAGGGTCTTCGTCTGAAATTAATTTGCTGCTATCTATCCATCCGGGACTTTGGCGACCTACTTTTGTTTGTTTGAGGTACTGGATCGTCAGTCTCTTTATTTCCACACAGAACCTTTGATACGGTGGCATTTGTGAGGTTTTACACGTTTTTTATGCTGTGACAAGTTTATAATTTAAAATTCACTGAATTATAGGAACTAGATGGGTGCTGATGGCATAATGGAATATAATGAATTCTAGATAATCAGGTCCTAGAATGGAATATCACTTAGACTAGTTTATAAGTTTGTCCCGAAAGTTCGTAAACATATTATGATTTATTTTTTGCAAGTGTTTACGAACTTTTGGGACAACCTTATAATTCTGAAACTTGGCCCATCTGCTGATTGGCCACCCTTGATATAGAACATCAGATATTAAATCATTCTTTTATAAGAATTATGTTATAATTTTACCAACCTCTAAAAGACAAAATATTGGATTTACAAAAAGTTTAACAAATACACTAAATAATGCCGGTTTCTCATGGCTTATTGGATGCTCGGATCACAATATATTGCAAAGTTATATTCATTTGATTATTAGGACAATGTCAGATCAATCGATACAAGAAGACCAATCAAGAATAAGAAATTCAAAACTTTATCCACATTATATAAAATTTTCTATACCTCAATAGATACACAATGCTACCTAACCGATGATTTCCCTTTACCAGTCAAACGATGTATAGCTCAATCGAGAATACTATTTACAGTCTTCAAAAAAAACATGTTCTGACGTTTAAGGCCAAAAACTTAATATGTACACTGTGTGACAGGGAAATTACTGAAGAACTCCCCCATTACCTGCTTAATTGTACAGCCCTTGATGCAGAGAGGAAGGCCCTATATCAACAAATTAAATGTACCAACACTTCACCCTACGTATTGTTTTCAAAAATATCAGCAAACAAATCTAAGGCAATAGCTTACTATAGTTTTTTAGATCATCATTATGTAAGGACCAGTCAAGAAGTGAATGACTTTGAGACGAAGAGTAAAGACAGTTCACTTTCTATGTAAATAACACAAGATGATTATTACCTTACCTAATTGGGAGAATCTGTATGGGGCAAGTCCTGATAAAGGCTTTTGTGTGTGTGTGTGTGTGTGTGTGATTCTCCGGTAAAAGAGAATAGGATTGAAGAATTTGTAGGCGAGACGAAAGAAAAACGCAGTGAAATTATAAACATGTTCGTGAATTATAGATTTTAAAGATTAACTATTTTTGTCTACGTGTATTTATCATTATATATTTTTATTTATATATTATATATTCGTGGTTAACTTTACTTAATTTATCAAGAAAATGGGTTGGCCAAATATCAGAGAACAGGTTAAATCAATGTTTAGTTGATTTATGTTCCACTAGATGGCGCTCTACCATCTAAAAGTTCATGTGAACGTGGTCAGGATATGTCTTTTCTAATTTTAATATTCTTATTCATTCATATATATATATTATATTTAACCTTTTTCCTGAAAATAAAAATACTTCGGCCAGTAAATCTTTTTATTACCTCGACATTTCGACGATATATTTAATTTATGTTTGCTCCTGACGAGGACAAAAGCTTTTTGTCGAAACGTCGAGATAATAAAAAGATTTACTGGCCGAAGTATCTTTATTTTCAAGAAATATGAATGCCGGCCAGGCAGCCTCTATCTTTACGATATATTTAACCTTATACGAGGGGTGTCCCATAAGTCCGTGGCCCGACCATGAGAACGAAATATTAGAAAATAATAAATTTTACGATATATACCTTAAAACCTTGTATAAAGATATGTAAATTTTTAAGCTTCTACAACTAACCGTTTTTTTTTTGTTATAAGTTCTGAAAGAGGACAAGAAACAGGAATCATCTAAAATGGAGACAAACGAGATTCGTGCTATAATACAATATCTTTGTAAGAAGGAATGTCGCCGAAGGAAATCTATGAGGATATGGTGGATACATTAAGGGAAGATGCTCCTTCCTATAGCACAGTAAAAAAATGGGTAGCTGCGTTTAAATTAGGGAGGATCAGCACCGAAGACGAACATCGACCAGGAAGACCTGTTAAGTCAGTTACTCAAGAAAACATCGACAAGATACATGATTTGGTTATGTTGGACAGAAGAATGACAGTTCGTCAGATAGAAGAGACCTTGGGTATTCCAAAAACAAGAGTGGATCGGATCATGAGAGAACACTTGGGCCTCAGGAAGCTTTCTGCCCGTTGGGTTCCCAAACTTTTGACACCCGATCAAAAGGCTATAAGGAGAAAGTTATCTTCGAACAATCTTGCGTTATTTGAAGCCAATCCAGAGGAATTTATTAATAGATTTGTTATCATGGATGAGACTTGGGCCCATCACTTTACACCAGAGTCTAAGCAACAATCCATGGAATGGAGACACTCCGGTTCCCCCCCCCCCCCCAAGAAAGCCAAGACAGTTCCATCCGCAGGGAAGGTTATGGTATCTGTCTTTTGGGATTCCGAGGGTGTACTTCTTATAGACTTTCTGAATAAGGGTCAAACCATCACTTGAAATTATTACGCAAATCTTGTGAAGCAACTACGAGAAGCTATTAAAGAAAAGAGAAGAGGAAAGTTGCCCAGGAAGATTGTTTACCATCAAGACAAGGCTCCGAATCATCGGTCGCTGCAAGCCATGGCTGCTATTTATGATTATCGGCTTTGAAATTTTACCACATGCACCCTATTCACCAGATCTATCTCCATCTGACTTCCACCTATTTCCTCATTTGAAAAAATCACTTTCTGGCATTCATTTTAGGTCAGATGAAGAGGTCATTGATGCGCTGTAACCTCATTTTTTTAGTCACTTGAAACATCGTTCTTTTTGGAGAGCATAAAAGCATTAGAACATCGCTGGAAAAAGTGTATAGACCTTGAAGGGGATTATTTTGAAAAAAAAATATCATAATCATTTTATTAGTCATTTTCTTTATATGTCGGGCCACCGACTTATGGGACACCCCTCGTATAATCTTATATGACGATGTAATAAAGAAGTGTTAATCTCAAACATTAAACAAACAGGCATTTATATAACAACTTCAGAAGATTTCTTCAATATCAAAAAACCATTAAGTACTGACCAAATGTTATCAGAAAATGTGATTCAATTAGCATTCAAATGTATTGATTGTAGTTCTAATTTTATAGACTTACTTGTAGATAATGGGCAACATTATTATTTATAAACTCATTGAAGGATAAATTATCTTTTGTTTCGATTTTTTTTTTCGATTTGTAGGAAATATATTTATTTTTGTATTATTTTATATGAAAATTCGAAACCATTATAGACGCGTATGATTCTTTCTAAAAATAAACAATTTCTACTGCCCTTACTGCAATGGAAAAATTAATGGGAGGGCCTGGTTCATTAGTGGTGAACCCTCCCAGCGGTTTGTCAGTTTAATCTACCATACCGCTATTATATTTCATTTTTCGATCTTCCTTTTATAGTGATACTGATGCTAGACTCTTGGAATGGGTATTTTAGATGAACTATGGACATAAGCTTTGAGGACAGCAGAATTACATACAATTATAAATATATAATATGCTTCGAGCAATCGCTCTTCCGTAAACTAATGCATCATAATGTAATTATTATATATACAGTTATAAACATGTCTATAGTGAAAATGATCCCGCATGTGTTTCTTTAAAATGAAAAATCGAAATTTATTTTTAAGGAGAAATAACGATTATTTCTAACCTTAGGGATGAAGTATGAAAAGATGAATGGTGAAGAGTAATGATAAACGGAAAAATAAAAGTGTCCAGGGATGGGTTCACACTGTGGGTTCGATTCCCATCCCTTGACACTTTTATTTTTCCGTTTATCATTACTCTTCACCATTCATCTTTTCATACTTCATCCCTAAGGTTAGAAATAATCGTTATTTATCCTTAAAAATAAATTTCGATTTTTCGTTCAAAAGAAACACATGCGGGATAATTTCCAAATGTCGTTTTACAATCATAGGCCGCATTATATTGTAAAATAATAGAAATGTAAAATAAATAATAAGTGTAGAGATCTATATATATATATATTATAAAATATATAATTAAAGGAAAAGAGTAAGCTACAATTTATTCTATAAAAGAGTTTCGTCAATTTAAGAATGTCTTCAATTCATTGTTTGCTTCTTCTAGTCACAGAGTATTGTCAAATTAAATTTATACAGTTCATCTTTTATAGCACCTATATTTAAACGGTGTATAATATCATACCACAATATTTTAGATAAATTGAATTCAATAAAATAATCCCCCTTGTATCAATATTGAATAAAATATATCAGGTCTCCAGGGAAAAGTATCTTTTCAAACTTTTTAATCTCTAGATTTCTGGTACAAACGCTCTTACACAGGAGAAAGCATGAAGGGTGTTCGTGCCTGAAAGCTAAAGAATAAAAATGTTTTGAAAATATACTTCTCCCTGGAGGCCTGATATATTTTATTCAAATTGAATTCGTTCTGACGTTTGAGGCCAAAAACTTAATATGTACACTGTGTGACAAGGAAATTACTGAAGAACTCCCCCATTACCTGCTTAATTGTACAGCCCTTGATGCAGAGAGGAAGGCCCTATATCAACAAATTAAATGTACCAACACTTCACCCTACGTATTGCTTTCAAAAATATCAGCAAACAAATCTAAGGCAATAGCTTACTATAAATTTTTAGATCATCATTATGTAAGGACCAGTCAACAAGTGAATGACTTTGAGACGAAGAGTAAAGCCAGTTCATTTTCTATGTAAATAATACAAGATGATTATTACCTTACCCAATTGGGAGAATTTGTATGGGGCAAGTCCCTAATAAAGGCTTTTGTGTGTGTGTATTCAAATTGAATTCTATAAATAAATAAATGCCCAAACACTACATGTCGATACCTAGCTGTTTATCAAAAATATTGTTGATAAACAAACGAACATAAAAGAACCAAAAAAAAAAAAAAAATTAATAATACCAAACGAATTTCTTTATCAGACGCGTCGTCAAAGCGAATAGGGATAAAGCAGTGACGTCATCGAGAGAAGAGTGTATCTGATTGGTCGATAATTACATCATTAACAATGGGAGGAGGGACTTACACAATCTCCACCCCTTTTATGCAAGTAAGGTTGAGGGTTGTATATAATAGCAGACGAGAGTTTACCAACCGTGTCTTTTGATAAAAAAAAAATTCAACCACAATACCACTGTGGTCAACCAACCGCATCACCATTAAAATAAACCACGTTTTTTCCATAGTAATTAAGGCCAAAAGAGTAACAACAAAGTCCTGAAAAAAAGGCAATGGTGCCAGATGTACCTTTTCCCACACAAGCTCACCGATCAATAAAATACATTCGCTAGTCTTTCCTTCGACATTGACATGGTGGTCATTGATTAGTTCAACCTGAAATTTATTGACTTTCTCACTTCAGATTTAAACGTTTTTGACTTTAAAGAATATCATAGAGTTTTATTATAGGCTATTTTTTATTTGTACACATTTTTCTACTTTTATCGGTCTATGCTAGATGATTTTTATCTGTATGTATGTATTTTATATATTCTAAGCTTGTTACGATGTGTGTGTCTAAACAATTTTATATTTTATTTAAAAAAAATAATGAGAATAAAAGGCATCTGCTTGTATAAATAGACGCTTCTAAGAGGCCAATTGTTATTTATTATGATAAAACATAAATAAAATTTGATTACTTTTCAGATTTTAATTATTTGTAATTTAAATATCACAGAATATTTTTTTCGTATTTAATTAATCTAGTAACATTGTTTTTTTTTAATCAGACGATATTCGATACTTTTAGAAGAAGAAACACAAGTAGAGATTTCTTATTTTATATCGAATAAGGGATTATCATTGTCTTAATTCGATGCTTTTGTTTGCCTATTAAGGTGAATTTAAACGTAATAAATGGAAAATTGTAGAATATATTTACCCTCTATCATGAAGCCATTAAGGAAACAATGTAGATAGCTTACCAAAGAAGGAAATTGTGATTAATTATAATGAATTAAAATGTTCATTGAAGTTGAATGATTAGAAACTATGTATGGATCTTTTTGTTCACTTTCTATCTTCCTTTAAAAATCCTTCATCCATTTGTCAAATTACATTGACAAACACTGGCACTTTTATCATATCTCAGTTTTTAGTGGGAATAATGTTGTTTGTTAGTGAACCAATCTCTCCCGCATTCTCATTGGACGAATGTGGCCATGTTTGTATATAAAAGGGGGCTATGGTATTGCGAGGAAGCGAGTGTGGTGGATATTCGTGTGGAGACGTTTAAAGTGTTCTCTGCGTGATTTATCCGTGTCTAGTGAACTCCTCGCTTACCTGTGTGACCCCGGTCCGATCCCTACCAACGCTACAATAAAGATAAGTACTGTTTTGTTTTAATTTAACAAATCGTGAGTTTTTATTTACATCCCTTGTATTGTTGTTGCTATACTCTTGAGTGTACACTTTTCTGTGTGTTAAGTTACTCTTACTTTAGGCCCTAGTAATTTGCAATTTTGTGTTAACCTGTACAAAGTAACTTTGTCACATTCTCCTCATTATCTTTAATCGTATTTAAGAAAAACTATAAAAACAACTCTCATAAAGATTCATATTATTAAAGAAAGACTGTATTGATTATATTTTCTATAATATCTACTTCAAAATGTGTGTTAGATACAGAGGGTGTTCCAATTTTAAAATACCGATTTTAGTTATTTATTAAAAATAATTTATTAATGTTTATATAACTTATTGTTTTCTATGGGTAAGCCTTGGCGTTTAGCAACAGCCCTGCATCGATGTTTCCAGGAAATAAGGCTTTGTCTTAGAATATTTTGATCAAGATCATCCCAACAGTCCTTAACAACTTTCCAGAGACCTTCTAGCATCTTTGGTTTTCTAGATCTAAGAGCAGTTTTCAGCGAGCCAAAAGCATAAAAATCCTTAGGGGTCAAGTCTGGGGATTCTTCAGGGATGTGCTTAAAAGGGATGTACGAAATGCCGGTTTCATCCATCTTTTCGTCCAGGTATTGACGAGTTGAATGTGATGTATGACTCGTGGCTTTATCCTGGTGCAGTCATTTGTTATATTAGATACAATATGTAATGTTGGAAGAGACTGAATGTAGACGCGACAAGTATCTTTATATATTGTCGGGTTTATCTTTAGTTTCTTCCAACAATGAAATCCTTCGATTCCTTCTATTGTAATATTGAATAATCACATTACGGATTACATTTAGCACAGTATTATTCTTTGAGCCTTTAAATAAAATTTCTACTAAAACCACTCATATATCACAATGCATTTGATGCATCAATGCATATCAATGCATTTGATATAGAAAAATTCTTAATAAAGATGTTATCCTTCGCTAGTATGGTGCTCTATCCATTAAAGAACTTAAACAAATGCTATAGGTTTCTGGAGATGAATGCCTTTCTTTTTTTAATATAATTTTTTTTTACTGCCCTATTTTTAAAAGAATCAAATGCGTCTATAATAATTTCGAATTTTCATAACAGATGGCCCAATCTCTCTCTCTAACGCATAATTTCTTAAAATTTTAATAAAAATAAGAAAAAAAAACACATTTCCAGAAACCTGTAGCATTTGATTAATATCCAGGAGATTTGAATCAATAAATATTGAAGAACTTACTAAAGAGGTTGTATCCCATACTAGGATTGCCCTTACCTGTAAGATAAGATCCCCTTCCATCAGAAATTCTGAGTAAGGATCTCTCATCTTGCGTTCTTTATCTTTCTTTAGAGCAGCTGGAACGTTGAAAGTCAGGATTCTATCCAGGAAATCGACAAGGAATCAACTTACCTTGGAAATAAGCCTTGGTGCGTAGGTAGGACACGCTAAGTCTAAGGATAGACAACTTGTCTAACTTGCTCAGAACGCTCTGTTCGAATGGTAGCAAGCTTGCGAGGGAGTCAAGTTCAGCATTCAGACGTTCGCGATGTCTTTTGCTGGGGTTGGATTTACTCTGATCTGTCTTTGTCCCACCGTTACATGCTGTGCGGACACTGCCACAACAACAACACGTTAGCGTCTCACAGAATCTACGATATACATGGTACAATCGAAAAGTATAACCCAACCTTTTCAAAATAACGAGTTAAAATCAAATATAAATATAGGTAATAATATATACTCTTCTAGGAATAATAAAGCCAACCTACAGACAACCCAGAGAGAGACGGGAGGGTAAAGTCCGGTCACTACCAGCGTCATTCCAAGGGGCGACCACACGTTAGTTAACATCTCAGGACTTTTAAGACAGTTGGGGATTGTGTGCGACACGAACGGCTGCCCGGCTGTGCAGGTCCCGTCTCCCTCTCTCTCTCCTGGTTGTCTAGGGGCCTCTTTAAACCTCTTATATACAGCTTTATTGAGACCACCGGTCTTATACAGATTCACCACAGGAAGGAAGCATAGATGGAACTCCTATACTCCAGACAGCGCAGAGCCCAACAGCCTCCAAGTCCGACACATGTCCACTGGCCACCGAATCCACCGTACATAGGTTAACATATCACTGAAAGGCTAATTAAAATGAAAAATGTCTAAAATAAATTTAAATTGTCTAATTAAAAGTTTAAAACCTATATATATATACGTATATAACGATGTGTGAACAGATAGGAGTGACTGTATTTAAGAAATAAGACACATCCTTCCAAAAAGAAACTTATTTGAAGTAAACAGTATTATAAATGAATCTACAAGGACTAATATTTGAGAAAAAAATACAGTATGGCTTAGAGGCTACAAGGTAGATATTGTGTGTTAGAAAATCGATCAATCATCTATTTGAGTAAATGTTTGCCCAACTCAGTAATTATGAAAATAGGAATTCATTAATATATTATTATAATATCAACATGTTTTATTCCAAATTATGCAAATTATCCTGTTACCAGATTAATTTCCATATTCCGTTGTTGTCACTGATTCCTTTCTCTTCTAACTGCTCTATATCGTGTCAGACGATCATCCAGGTGGTCAAATATTGCAGCCACATATATGCAAATCACACGATATTTATACGAATTAGCCGGATATAATTTTCATATTAAGGATCTGGGAAACTGTGACAGTGACTTCTTTTAAACTTTTCATGTCGTGGTTTAAGTCGGATAGGTCAAATAGTGTGCAAACGCATGTAGAAGAACACCCCCAAATAACACACGTGCCAACATATCTCTTTTTTCAATGACCGATATTACAAAATCCGACGCGAGCGATAACCAAAGAATATTTATTTTCCCACAATGCCATTTACGCATGCGTTATTACCAGTGTTGCCAGTCTTATTTGTTATTTAGGCTTTATTCTAAAATAACTCTTATATATATATATGATTTATTCTACAAGACCGCAGTCACCGTTCGGAGGAGATTAATGGAATCAGCCGCGTTTTAGTCTTCGCTTTCCTCATCCAAATGGACCACGATATTCGGCGATTCTATTAATCTCCTCCGAACGGCGACTGCGCCCTTGTAGAATAAATCATATATCTATATTAATAAAATGGAAATTTCATAAGTGGTGTTCGCTAAAAACTTTCGTTACAATGCATCAATTTCGAACAAATTTTAAACATTTATGTAAAACGAGATGGAGCAGGTTTTGCTTAACATCAAAATATTTTTCCTAACATTAACATGAGTAACTTCGCTGTTATCGATTAAATACAAAAAAAATCAACAGAGTTAATTTTATTTATATATAAATACAAAATTAAATTTCAACAGAGTTATTTTTTTTACATACTAGCTAATAATCTCAATCTAAAAATATAATATAAAAAGCCAACAATGAAGAGTGAATGTAAGATAAAAAGCCAACAATGAAGAGTAAATGTAATATAAAAAGCCAACAATGAAGAATGAATGTAAGATAAAAAGCCAACAATGAAGAGTGAATGTAATATAAAAAGCCAACAATGAAGAGTGAATGTAAGATAAAAAGCCAACAATGAAGAGTAAATGTAATATAAAAAGCCAACAATGAAGAATGAATGTAAGATAAAAAGCCAACAATGAAGAGTGAATGTAATATAAAAAGCCAACAATGAAGAGTGAATGTAAGATAAAAAGCCAACAATGAATAGTAAATGTAATATAAAAAGCCAACAATGAAGAATTAATGTAAGATAAAAAGCCAACAATGAAGAGTAAATATGATATAAAAAGCCAACAATGAAGAATGAATGTAAGATAAAAAGCCAACAATGAAGAGTAAATGTAATATAAAAAGCCAACAATGAAGAATAAATGTAAGATAAAAAGCCAACAATGAAGAGTAAATATAATATAAAAAGCCAACAATGAAGAGTGAATGTAAGATAAAAAGCCAACAATGAAGAGTAAATGTAATATAAAAAGCCAACAATGAAGAATGAATGTGAGATAAAATGCCAACAATGAAGAGTGAATGTAATATAAAAAGCCAACAATAAAGAATGAATGTAAGATAAAAAGCCAACAATGAAGAGTGAATGTAAGATAAAAAGCCAACAATGAATAGTAAATGTAATATAAAAAGCCAACAATGAATAGTAAATGTAATATAAAAAGCCAACAATGAAGAATGAATGTAAAATAAAAAGCCAGCAATGAAGAGTAAATATATATATATAAAATTGAATGTCTGTCTGTCTGTACTCTATAGATTCAAAAACCATACATCCAATCGCCGTGGAATTTTGGGATATTATTAGGTATATCACCGGGAAGGTTTTTGAAAAATAATTTCATGAATATCTTGAATATCCTTAGAGTTACTTGCAGATTTGTAGATTTAACTCGCAAGCAGCGCCCCCATTGTGACGATGTCAACAAGTTTTCTTATCACTAAGTTTGTTATCTTAAATATTATTTATCAAAAGTAAGATTATCTCAGGATGACACGGCAATTTATTTGCGACAAGAATAATGATACAATTCCAAGGCGAAGATACTATTCCTTTAACTTCCAATTACCGAGGGAACCAATTAATATTGATTTTATTCAACTTATAGAGTATTTTTCAAGGGACCGGGAAAAAATGTTCACTAGATAAAAATATGATTTTCTAATGTAGAAAATTAGGAAAGACAAATTCAGGATGACACGGCATACAGGGACCGGGAAAAAATGTTCACTTTATCGAGAGATTCAAATTTACGAGTTTCAAATTATCAAAATATATCTTTTTTATTTTTTAATAAGTTTTTAGAGAATTGTTTTAACAAATGTTCGCTAGATAAACCTTTACTCGGGTAAAACCCGGGCGAAGCCGAGTACGTTTTATAAGTTTATAGAGAATTGTTTTAACAAATGTTCGTTAGACAAACATTCACTCGGGTAAAACCCGGGCGAAGCCGGGCACATCCGCTAGTATATACATAAAATAGAGTTATTTTATAATAAAGACTAAATAACAAATGAGACTGGCAACACTGGTAATAGCGCATGCGTAAATGGCATTGTAGGAAGATAAAGGTTCTTTGGTTATCGCTCGCGTCGGATTTTGTAATATCGGTCATTGAAAAAAGAGATATGTTTGTTTGCATGCCTGTTTTTGGGGGTGTTCTTCTACATGCGTTTGCACACTATTTGACCTATCCGAATTAAATCACGAAATGTTAAGTTCAAAAGAAGTCATTGTCACAGCTCCCCATCTCCTTAATATGCAAATTATATCAGGCTAATTCGTATAAATACCGTGTGATTTGCATATGTGGCTGCAATATTTGACCACCTAGATGATCGTCTGGCACGATATAGAGCAGTTAGAAGAGAAAGGAATCAGTGACAACAACGGAATATGGAAATTAATCTGTTAACAAGCTAATTTGCATAATTTGGAATGAACATGTTAATATTTTAATAATATATTAATGAATTGCTATTTTCCTAATTACTGAGTTGGGCAAACATTTACTCAGGTAGATAATGGATCAATGTTTAGTACACAATGTCTACGCTATAGCCTCTAACCCATACCGTGTTTTCTCAAATATTAGTCCTGTAGATTCATTTATAATACTATTTGCTTCAAATTAAGGCTTCTTTTTAGAAAGATGTCTTATTTCTCAAGTACAACCATTGATATTTATTCACACATAGTTATATATATTATAATTTATAATACAATAAAATGCGGCTTATGATTGTAAAACGACGTTTGACAAGTTTTACCGCAAATGTTTCTTTTGAACGAAAAATCATAATTTATTTTAAGGATAAATAACGACTATTTCTAACCTTAGAAATGAAGTATGAAAGGATGAATTGTGAAGAGTAATGATGGACAGAAAAATAAAGTGTCCATTTTAAATACTTAGAATTATTAACGCTTATTTTGGATCAAATTATTTCTGCCTTACTCATTTAACCCTTTTGTTACCCACAGGAAAATTTTGCATATGTCTCCCCTTTCTATAAATCCTTTTAGCCATTCAGCCAATGAGATTCTTCGGGAAGCTCTTTTAGAATGTTGAGCTATTTTTGATTGGCCCTCTCTGCTATTGGAAAAAATCCCTTTCAATATATAAAAATATACAACATATATATATAATATAAATATAAATTATCTATAACAATCGCAGTTCACCGGTGGCGGAGTCTTTCCCACAGTGGTCGCCACCAATGAAGAATACCTTATATATATATTCATCAATTTCATATTTTACATTCATTTATCTATTTATCCTTATCTATTCATATTTATTCGATTTTGGTATATAGCCTTATATGAATGATACAATAAAGCAGTTTCAATCTCTCAGCCACTTTGTCTATATAAATTTTATGAACTCTGTCGAATAATACATGTAAATTTCTAAATTTTTTAAGTTTTTCTAAAAAAAAACTTTTTCTAAAGTTTTAATTTGTTTGTTTTCTCTTTATAGGCGCAAATATTTCAATATCGTGCCTGGTTGATTAATAAAACGAAAAGAAAAATACTCAAATACTCCCATTGCAGTTTAAACTTTTGTAAGGCTTGTACATCCAACAGTTAATATTGTTGTTGTTGTAAGAGTTGTGCAGTTAGCAGTTTAAACTGTTGTAAGAGTTGTACAATCAGCATTTTTAAACTGTTCAAAGACTTATTTATACAGCCGTTTAAAAGATATATTGAAAGGGAAGAGGTTTTCCAATAGCAGATAGGGCCAATCAAAAATAGCTCAACATTCTAAAAGAGCTCTCCGAAGAATCTCATTGGCTGAATGGCTAAAAGGATTTATATAAAGGGGAGCCATATGCAAAATTTCCCTGTGGGTAAAAAAAGGGTTAAATGAGTAAGGCAGAAAAGAGAGAATGGGAGAATAAGGGATGATGCTGGGGTTTGATGAAAGGAATTGATTGATTTGGAGGATGGGGGAAGTTATCTTACAAATGGATGAAATAGAGGATTCTGAAGATAGTTTATTGGCTAGCATGCTTATTTGCTTGTGTTATTTATAAATGGTTGAGCTGTTCAGAGACGTCCTAATTTTATAATTAATAAAATATTTTTAATTGCACTAAAAAGGAGAGAAAATAAAAATTTCAGCTCTCTATCGCCATTAATCAATTCAATTGATATGATTCGAAATAAAAGAGCTGAGGAACGATCATGATGAATTTTGAACCTAATTTGATTCAATATGACGCAACTGGTTATAAGGTTTTTATTATAAAAAACAAAAAACAAATAAAGCTTCCTGGGTTAAGTTTCTTGTTCAACTTTTTATTTCAAGATTTCGGATTTGTCAGTCCTTCAACAGGAGTATCACAATAATAAATTGATGATATATACTATTTTTATATACCAATTAATTTTTACATATTTAAATATTAATGATATTGAAAGGGGGAGAAAATATATACACCTATCCCCCGATTTACACGGTACTTGTTTTACACGTTTTCGCTTTTACACGGTTTTCCAAATAAGTTTGTCTTTTTTTGGTTTTTATCGATTTACACGTTTTTCTCAGGAACGTATCTACCGTGTAAATCGGGGGATTTACATTCCTTGTGTGTTATAAACAATTTTTGAAAAAAAATATATATATATATACGTGCATGGTGGAGGATACTGCCCTAGAAGCTTTATTTATTTTATAATATTATAAATCAGGGAAGAGAACGTTTATTTATAAGGTTTTTATGTATGAGATTGTCCCAAAAGTTGTTGTTTTTCTTAAAACGTTTTTCTTATTACTTGGCGAATAATATTATTACGTAGAATACATAATAATACAATTACTTTATACATAATACAAAGACATTATACATAACGGTGAATAATATTGGTATTTCATTTTTTTTGCAAGTGTTTACGAACTTCCAGGAAAACCTTGTAATACAATATTATCAATACACGATAGACCCCGCCGCTGTTATGCTGACTCGTACAAATATGATAGTTCAATGGCGGTTAGCTGAAATACAAGACATGATTTTATTTTCTTACTTGTGTTAATATAAAATTCTGTCAGAATACTACTAACTATCGTTTTTCAAGAAAAGGAACGGCTTGTTCTCGATTTTTGTTGTATATGCCAATACCTTTCTTTCTCATTTCCCTCTATTTGATACATTATGAATAAATTTGCTGATTTTTGTTATTATTCTGTTATTTCTGTATATACCTTCTTCTACTCGGAGAATCTTTATGAGTCCAAAAGGTCTTAATAATTTGTTGTTGTTCTTATATTTGTTTTCTCGTTTATAGTGCATATTACTAAAAGCTTGTATAAACAACTTTTTAAATGATTGTATATATTTCTATATCGCAGAAAGCAGAATCTCAAAGAGTGGCTGGCTCATCAGTGTAACAGAAGTTTAAACTGTTGTAAGGGTTCTACATCCAGGAGTTTAAACTGTTGTAAGGGTTTTACATCCAGGAGTTTAATCTGTTGTAAGGCTTGTGCAGCTAGAAGTTGAAACTATGAAACAACTTTGTCATTCTTCTATGATTGGGATTGTGAATTTTCTATACTTCGTCTTCAGTCTTTAGGAAACTACACGAGGTACTGTATAGGTATCATTATTAATGCACAGCGCCATCTACACGTAAAAAATATAAGTATCTTCAGCGTTAGCAATAGTAATGGTGTGTGACAAGTCAACCCTAACGCCTGCTTGCATCACGTGACTATGTTATGATTGGCTGATGTTATCGGGTCGATGAATCGTTCTGGGATCGAGGGCGGAATACCAAAGTTGGCCATCTACCGGGGAACTACGGCCTACCTTGCCACTTACAGGCCATCAATATGTTCTTGAATGGTAGACGTACCATATCTAGGGAAAAGATAAACATCATGGAAAAGAAAAGAGGGGTGCACCTGCTGTTGGTCTGAAGACCTGGAAGTACCACTCAGTGTGACTTTGTTTCTTTTGGTTGTCCGTTTCTGACATGGAGTGCAGATGCCCTTTGTAGCCGCTCCTATGGAGAACAGACGCTACCAATTAATACCTTCCTACATTAGCCGGGTACAGGATGGCCCTACCAGGAGTTAAACTCCCGACGTCCTGTGCTACCTGTTTACACCCTCCCGCCACTTTGAGGCTATAGGATAGGATTTTGGGAGAGAACATAAAATAGATTAAGCACTTCATATTAAAAATTTCCTCTAATTTCTCTGTGACATATACGACTGGCCATTATACACAACATTATTGTGGTTGTTTCCATCATTTCAACCTCCTCATTGTGTGAATATCTGCCAGTAGAAGCTGCTGTTCACCCCTGAAGGATTTACCATTATTAGAGGTAAACCGTTGACAATATAACTTACCAAAACTTGGCATTTCAAATATCTTAAGGTGAAGAGAAAATGTCACACATCAACCAATAAGGTAGTTGAATTGCTGTTTGGGTGAGTTTTCTTGTCAAATGGTTACTTATAAATACAAGGTAATAAAAACAAATCTAAATAAATAGTGTGTGACGTTTCAGCGTTGTTACCATCTTCACAGACAAAAGTATTGAATGATCTGTTACCGAAACATCACATACAACTCGGGGCTGAACAATAGTTTCTCCTGGAAGATACCCACATAATGGCCGTGGTTGAAATGATGAAAACAACCACAATGATGTAGCGTATAATTGCCAGTACATATGTTACTGAGAAATTAGAAGATATATGTAAGACTAAATGCTCGATCTATGTTTGTATGTTTGGAGTCGCTATCCAAAATGAAATTCTTTAGTGTGATGAGACTCTTTGAAGTCTGAGCTGGAAGGAATACGCGATTGGTGGTGTTAAATCCACACGTCGATTTAGTTTTGTTATTTATTGTGAATAAAGTTCTAGAGCTTCATCTCAAAATATTCAATTATAATTAATTATTTACAAATTTACATGTATTATTAGACAGAGTTCATGAAATTAATATAGACAAAGTTGCAGATGTAAGAGAGTTAAATGTTTTAGATCAGGAACAATCGATGTCTCACTTCTGTAAAGTTCGGACAGTCGTAGATAAGGCGAAGAGCAGTTTGTTCAGTTTCTCTGCAAGAACAATTTGGTGTTTCCGATAGACCTATTTTATGTAAGTATTATGTAAGTAGACCCATATATCAAATGCTTCTTGTTTTCTTCAGAAGGTTACGTATATAAATTTGAAGAATTCTTTCGATGTCTGAAGTCCTTGTCTTCTATAGTTCTGTCATATTTTCCCCTCTGGAAGTTGGTCTGACCATTTGTTTCTTGTTATCTCCAGGATCACCGATTGTTCTTCGTCACGCCAGCCGTGGGATAATGGCACCCTGCGATTATTGGAGAGTCATTTAGCGCCGAAGAGTTTGGGGAAAGTGTCACCTGTCCTAACGACTGTCAGATTACCTTAATTGTCGTTCTCAGCTGCGACTTCCCAGCCTCGATGTCACCATTGTTGTCATGTCTGTCTATTGACGGCCTTTTGGGACATCTTCCCATTATTGATATCTTATTGATTGATTGTGTGTCTTTGGTAAATCATCTTGTAACCTTTCTTCTTTCATAGTTAATGTACAAAAATGTGTTACTTTATTATGTTCAATAGATTCATTCAATAATTTCGAAAACTCATCTCAATCATAAATACTACAGTAGAACCTCCCTTTAGTAGACACCCCGCTAGCGGAAACCTCTCTACAAAGGACAGTTTTCATTTGAAAAATTACTATTTTTACTATTTAGCAACTCTCCGGTAAGAGGACACCTTTTTCTAAAGGACAGTTTGGCTCTGCAATTAGGTATCATTTACAGGTAGGTTCTACTGTATTATAAATGGTACTGTTATATATGGGGGTCGATGAAAAGGTGGTCTATAGTATAGACTCTATACTATTGGTTTTCAACCGCCAGGGCCAGGGATCGAATCCCGCATTTTAGGCACTTTTTTCTAAAAAAAAAAAAAATTCTCCAATGGCCCCCGATTCTTGTAAAAGTCCAACTCTACCAGCGAATACAAGTAATCAAACGGGACTCTGGCACGTTTGTAAGTGCAAAAGTCGAACTGCTTTTCACATGTGTAGATATGTGATGTACTTACTGTAAAAGTAGTCGCTAATTACCTACCATGATTATCATGACCTGTACCAGGTGAACTAGGGATAGTAATAATAATAATAATAATAATAAACCTGTTATATGCCCCGTTGAATTCTCAACAAAGAAAATACAAAAAGTCAAGTTTTATTCTACAAGTACTTGTACTTGCTATGATCTATTGAGCAATGAACCTTGCTGACACCTGAACTATTGAAAATCGAATATCAACTGAACCTTGCTGATCTATTGAAAATCGAATATCAACTGAACCTTGCTGATCTATTGAAAATCGAATATCAACTGAACCTTGCTGATCTATTGAAAATCGAATATCAACTGAACCTTGCTGATCTATTGAAAATCGAATATCAACTGAACCTTGCTGATCTATTGAAAATCGAATATCAACTGAACCTTGCTGATCTATTGAACAATGAATATAAACTGAACCTTGCTGATCTATTGAAAATCGAATATCAACTGAACCTTGCTGAACTATTGAAAATCGAATATCAACTGAACCTTGCTGATCTATTGAAAATCGAATATCAACTGAACCTTGCTGATATATTGAAAAATGAACATCAACCGAATATTGTTTATCTATTGAAAAATGAACATCAACTGAATATTGTTGATCTATTGAAAAATGAATATCAACTGAATCTTGCTGATCTATTGAACAATGAATATCAACTGAACTTTGCTGATCTATTGAACAATGAATATCAACTGAACCTTGCTAATCTATTGAAAATCGAATATCAACTGAATCTTGCTGATCTATTTAAAAATGAATATCAACTGAATCTTGCTGATCTATTGAACAAAGAATATCAACTGAACCTTGCTGATCTATTGAAAATCGAATATCAACTGAATCTTGCTGATCTATTTAAAAATCAATATCAACTGAACCTTGCTGATCTATTGAACAATGAACATCAACTGAACCTTGCTGATCTATTGAAAAATGAATATCATCTGAATCTTGCTGATCTATTGAACAATGAATATCAACTGAATCTTGCTAACATCTTATATATTGAACAATAAATATCAACTGAACCTTGTTAACAATAATGTTGTTGTTGTCATGTCCAATGAGACTCAGATGTCTCCATGCATCTCTACCATAGTAGTCGCAAGATATCAACAATAATAATAGAATATTGATAAAGAAAGAAAAACAAGGCTTTATCTGTTTCGGGCGTTGGCAAGCGTAGTGAAGTAGGTACCATCCATCAGCCTCTCATATACCTGAGTTCTTACATTACTCAAAAGTAATCTGTTCACAAATTATATCTAGTTTACAACCTACTTGTAGATGAGGGTTGGTAGTACAATAGAAGTGTCTACAAATAGCACTCAGGAGGAAGGAAAGGCAAAAATCTACCAATTGTTCTATTGCAAAATAAATTTTGAATTGAGTATTGTAAATTGTCGTGATTACAAGTCCAATCGAAACAAAGGTTTTTCCACCTGTTTATCGAGAATTTGTTGGATTTTTGGAATTTCCAATTGCTTCAAAACTTTGTTTTTTTTTTTAAATTTGAAACAAATGATAATATGGAGAAGGTAGATGGTTGTAACTGCTTTCACTGTAAGTATACCATATGTCAGCATATGTAGTACCAGGTCATGGTTTTCAGTGATTTCACTGTAAGTACGCCACGTGTCTACACAGGTAGTAGTAGGTCATGGTGGGTAGTGTCTGCTTTTACTGTAAGTATACCACATGTCTACATATGTAGTACCAGACCAGGGTTGTGATTGCTTTTACATAGTAAGTACACAACATGTCTACACATGTAGTACCAGGCCATGGTGGGTAGAGGTAGTGACTGTTTGCACTGTAAGTACATCACATGTCTACACAGATAGTAAGTACCAGGTCATGGTTGTGACTGATTTTACTGTATGTATACCACATGTCTACACATGTAGTACCAGGCCATGGTAGGTAGTGACTGCTTTTACTGTGAGTACACCCCATGTCTACACATGTAGTAGCAGGGCATTGTGGGTTGTGACTGATTGTACTGTAAGTACACCACGTCTACACATGTAGTAACAAGCCATGGTAGGTAGAGGTCTTAAGTGCTTTCACTGTAAGTAAACCACATATATACACAGGTAGTAAGTACCAGGCCATGAGTGTGACTGATTTGACTGTAAGTACATCACATGTCTACACATGTAGTACCATGGTGGGTTTCGACTGCTTGTACTGTAAGTATACCCCATATATACACATGTAGCTACAGGCCATGGTTGAGACTGCTTGTACTGTAAGTATACCCCATATATACACATGTAGCTACAAGCCATGGTTGAGACTGCTTGTACTGTAAGTATACCCCATATATACACATGTAGCTACAGGCCAGGGTTGAGACTGCTTGTACTGTAAGTATACCCCATATATACACATGTAGCTACAGGCCAGGGTTGAGACTGCTTGTACTGTAAGTATACCCCATATATACACATGTAGCTACAGGCCAGGGTTGAGACTGCTTGTACTGTAAGTATACCCCATATATACACATGTAGCTACAGGCCAGGGTTGAGACTGCTTGTACTGTAAGTATACCCCATATACACACATGTAGCTACAGGCCATGGTTGAGACTGCTTGTACTGTAAGTATATCCCATATACACACATGTAGCTACAGGCCATGGTTGAGACTGCTTGTACTGTAAGTATATCCCATATATACACATGTAGCTACAGGCCATGGTTGAGACTGCTTGTACTGTAAGTATACCCCATATATACACATGTAGCTACAGGCCATGGTTGAGACTGCTTGTACTGTAAGTATACCCCATATATACACATGTAGCTACAGGCCATGGTTGAGACTGCTTGTACTGTAAGTATACCCCATATATACACATGTAGCTACAGGCCATGGTTGAGACTGCTTGTACTGTAAGTATACCCCATATATACACATGTAGCTACAGGCCATGGTTGAGACTGCTTGTACTGTAAGTATACCCCATATATTTTAAGAACGAAATACTTGATGAGGAAAGAGTTTCTTTATTACACAAAATTAGATGTCACCTTCAGTTTAACCGCCGTTGCTTGAGCCTCGACTTTATCCCTCCTTCCCTGCGTATCAAGGATCCAGTACGAAATCCGTTTTCTGAGAAGGTCATCCACAACACCCACCGCCAACTTCTACGTTCCAGATTCCGAGGATGCATGTCTAACATAAGATTCATATCAAAGTCCCTTAAGGGCCTCTTAACTCTCACCGCACAATGTGTTGCGCCCCAAATCCTTACCTCGCTCATAGTACGCATTACTGATGAAATTCGAACCCAGAATTCCTTACTTAATATGAAGCATGATAAGAAATTTTATTTTTGGTCGAAAAAGTATGGTTTTCCATACCAGGCTACTGCGGAAGACCACCGTCGAGTCTTGAACCTCTCCAGTACTGAACTTTCACAAGCAGAGATCTCCTTGCTATCTAAGGGCTTGAATTATCGCAATGAAGCCAAACCTGATGTCCCTAGGATCATCAGCGGTGTAGAGGCTTCTATTAAGGACCTTAGTCACCAGGCGAAAAATGATATTAGAAGCCGTATCTCATCCGTACTCATGAATCCCACAACCCAAAATCCCCAGGCCCGCATGGAGAGAACCATTATGAAAAGGTTGAAAGATCGGAGTGACATCATAGTCTGCAACTCTGATAAAGGATCACAGACAGTCGTTATGGATATCTCAACGTATAGATCCAAAATGATGGACGTCCTTACAGATGAATCTACTTTTATTCCCATAGATGAGGATGCCAAGCTTCGCACCTATCAGGATTTCAGGAAAGCTCTATTAGAACAAAAAAGACTCTCCCAGATTAACTCAGAAGAATTCAAATTATTCACATCACGCCTTACCACAGACGCCTACATATATGGATTACCTAAGATACACAAACCTAATGTCCCACTGCGCCCTATCGTAGCCTGTCACAGATCACCGTCAGCCCCATTAGCCAGGTATTTATCCAATTTTTTCTCCCCGTTACTGAAACAATATAACCATAAATTCACAGTACACAACACACCTAATTTCATTGAGGAGTTATGGAAAATTTCCCCTGGTCCAAACACCATAATGTGCTCTTATGATGTAGTTTCATTGTTTTTAAGCCTACCCCACTCAGTTATTAGAGAAAGCATAGTTGCCTTCCTGACAGAAATACAGACCGATGCATCCACCACACAAACAATAGTATGCCTGGCAGATATTTGTCTAAATATGAGTGTATTTAAATTTGAGAGTCGCAAACATACAGACAGATACGGGGTTCCCCAATGGGGAGTTCGTTTTCAACCGTTGCAGCAGAATTGGTGATGATCATGGTTGACAAATCAATCAATGAAAAACATAGAACAGATATTGTGTTATGGCGCAGATATGTAGATGATATCTTTTGTGTCTGTGAACAGAGTTCATACGAAACTATATTAGCATCCCTTAACAGTTACAATGAGGATATGTCGTTTACCATAGAAATAGCTCAAGGGGGTGTAATACCATTCCTTGATGTTCTAATAATTCAAACTCCAAACTCTTACCACACTACCGTATATTACAAAAAAGATTTCCTCCCCAACTACACGCATTACACTTCCTGTTGTCCCAATTCCCAAAAAAATCAGTATTATAAAAACTTTATCTAAGCGTATACACACCCATTGTTCCCTTCCATCTTTCCAGGCAATAGAGAAACAGAACATAATCAAGAATCTCAACTCTGCAGGCTATCCGACATCCTTTGTTTGCAAACATTTTTATGTTTTCTCAGGAATAAGAAATACTGCTCAAAACCGGTCCACCTGTTTTATTCCATACTCTTACAAATCGGCGGCCATAGCACGAATTCTGAATAGATATGGTGTAAACTCATATTTCTCCAACACACTCAGTCTGGCAACCAAACTAAAACAGACAGTAGCAAGAAGTAGTGTAACCATTGATTCCCTTAATACCCACAATGCCATTTACTCCATATCATGTGAGCAGTGTGATGCCAAGTATGTCGGAGAGACTGGGAGAATGGTGAAGACCAGAATGGTGGAGCATGATAGATCGGTAAAAAGGAAAGATCCCCGCTCTCTAGTTTACCAATACATACGGGACACAGGCCACACATTCAATATCTATAACCCCTCGGCCCATTATCATGAGATTAAGAACAAACACCAGCGATTGGTCCTGGAAGCTATACTCACCAAAAAATTTAAAAGCATCAATAGAGCAATAGACCTTCCTGAAATATATGATAATTTAGTACTGGAACCTCCTACCTGAAAGATTTAGTTTCATAACCTACTTATACTTTTACACGTCAATGGCAATTTTGGTTTATTTTATTTTATTTTATTTCTATTTTATTTTGTTTTATTTCGTTTAACAGTCGTTGTTCGTACTTAGTTTCTGTAATGGCCATGTATTGAATGTATTATACGTTTATTTACTTGCTTTGCTTAACTTTTATGAATGATCCTCCAATATTATGTTAATTTTCTCTGGCACAATTTTACATATCTGTCTTATTTTCTTACTTTTTGTATATATATATATAGCTGAATGCCACTAATAATTTTGTCTCGTTTTACACCAGTAGAAGGGTGATTGTGCCCGAAAGCTTGTGTTCTAATTTTGTGTAATAAAGAAACTCTTTCCTCATCAAGTATTTCGTTCTTAAAGTTTAGTGAAGGAATTATTACTTCAATACCCCATATATACACATGTAGCTACAGGCCATGGTTGAGACTGCTTGTACTGTAAGTATACCCCATATATACACATGTAGCTACAGGCCATGGTTGAGACTGCTTGTACTGTAAGTATACCCCATATATACACATGTAGCTACAGGCCATGGTTGAGACTGCTTGTACTGTAAGTATACCCCATATATACACATGTAGCTACAGGCCATGGTTGAGACTGCTTGTACTGTAAGTATACCCCATATATACACATGTAGCTACAGGCCATGGTTGAGACTGCTTGTACTGTAAGTATACCCCATATATACACATGTAGCTACAGGCCATGGTTGAGACTGCTTGTACTGTAAGTATACCCCATATATACACATGTAGCTACAGGCCATGGTTGAGACTGCTTGTACTGAAAGTATACCCCATATATGCACATGTAGCTACAGGCCATGGTTGAGACTGCTTGTACTGTAAGTATACCCCATATATACACATGTAGCTACAGGCCATGGTTGAGACTGCTTGTACTGTAAGTATACCCCATATATACACATATAGCTACAGGCCATGGTTGAGACTGCTTGTACTGTAAGTATACCCCATATATACACATGTAGCTACAGGCCATGGTTGAGACTGCTTGTACTGAATGTACACACGCGTAGAAAGCAGTTCAATTTTACATTTACAAAATACCAAAGTCCATATCGGATACTCGCACCTACTGGCGCAATTGTGCTAGAATCATAGTGATTGAAGCCAGAATCTCTTCAAATGGCATCAGTAAAAATTATGAACCCGGGTTATTGTCAGTGAAAACAGGACTTGAAACCACTAGGATAGTTGTTACTAGGATAGATGTTACCAATAATCTATCCATATTGTCATAGGTATAGTTTTATGTGAGCAATATCACACTCATTGAATTTGAGATCGGCATGCTGAAGGACGCGAATAAGACTAAAGTTCTGGCAATCGAAGAGGAAGCAGAATTATCTCAAGACGAATTTTCTGATGTAGACCCGCAGAAACCTATCATTAAACCACCCTCTTTAAAAAAAGGTATAGTTTTGTTAACACCTACCCCATTATAATAAAATTCCTTACAATGATAAGGCACAATTTGGATTATAGATTGGAAACACAAGTTAATAAGATCAAATCAAAATATATAGTGTGTGACGTTTCGGTAACAGTGTTGTTACCATCTTCAGTGGGGGTTTTCCACTTTTAATTCTAAGAATAATATTTTAGGTTTCTCAGAAAACTATCTTCTTCTTATCTGCTATCTTGTTTATGCACTTGATAATAGTAACTATTTAAAACATGCTGTGATATTTTTTCCCCTTCTTGGTACTTTTCTAAAGTGCAATTGCGGCTTGTCTGATTGCTACATTCACTTTTGGGCTCGAAAAATCATACACTTTGGTTAGTAGCCCGTAAAACCATATTCTCTCTTTTATTCTCATTCAGTACTTTTGTCTGAAGATGGTAACAACGCTGAAACGTCACACACTATTTATTTATTTGGATTTGGTCTTATTACCTTGTGTTTAAAAGTAATTATAATTAATCCATTTAAAATATTGAAAGGAATGGAGACGCCCTTGGGGCTCAACGAACCAATAGCAGATCGGGGGAGTGTCCCATTGTTACATGAATCTAGCCAACAATGGGGTGGTAACCATGTTATATAACAATGGACCTGGCCAACAATGACTCATATCCGTCAGATTTAAAAGGCTATTAAGCCTTGTCCTCTTCCATTTTCATTGCCACTAACTTTATACCATTAATGACAATCATTTCACCCAATCCGGCCTAACCTGCCTCTTCCCTTACGGAGATCCTGTCCCTAGCTTTCCCAGCCTGGTCATAGAGCTTTGTATATATTCCGCTTCATTCGGCCATTGGGGCTAAAAAATCATCTATTTTGGTTAGCGTAAATAAAGATATTACACCCCTATAATAGTTTCGAATTTTCATAATAGATGGCGCGCTAATGCATCACAAATATATATAAAATATTACATAAGGCAATTAGGTCAAATGACTGGAAATTTGATATCTTTGTTCACTTACACTACTAGTCTAATTGACACAGTATGTGCTTGTGTTGTGTGTGAAAGTTACTCGAGTATGGAAAACGAATCTTCAATTAAAAACTCCGCCTTTGCCGGTCCCAAGCCCGGATGAAAAAGGAGGAGGGGGAGCAGTAACAAGCTCACTAAAAAACCTGGACTCAGCTGGCCGGGCTGATAGTACCCTGTAAGGGCTCCTAATCCAGGGATACAGGATGAGCAGGGTTTGTACTCCATGTTAGGAGCGGCTGCACATGGCGTCTGTTCCTCATGTCAGAGGCGGCCATTTCATTTCGGAGCTAAGTCGGCCTGCCACTGAGTAGTGCTCCCAGTCTTAATGACAAAGGCAGACGCATTCTACTTCACCCAGTCATGATCTCAAACTTTACAAGCTTGAAACCCTGATGTGATTGAGTGGAGATAAGAAAGAAGAAGATCTTCAATTAAAGCCTGCACAATGTCCCAAATTCAAAAATCTCTCCTATATAAGATTTGAGAAAGAAAGTTTGAAGAACATGAAGACAGAATCCTTGAGGAATGGACCACTGTTAGGTCTCGAGAGATGACTTGAACGACGCTACAAGAGCTCACCACGCCCCTCATACCATTCCGAATGCCATAAAAGACTTTAATTGTACCAACGACCATTTGTATAAATCTAATGGAAGCGTGCAGAAATTTCATTAAACACGCCACAGTTTCCTTATTTAACAATGCTAAAAGAAACCTTAACCATCTTGTTATTTTATTATTCAAGTTTATGTTAATAAGTGAGAAATTTCTCTTTTCATAGGGGTCTTCTTATTTTCTTAGAATTCCCTCTTTCTTTAGGCCTCCATCCCGAGGCAATGACAAGTGTGACTACCATCTTGGTCTTGAGTTGAGTAACACCAGCCATCACATCGACCTGCCCACTCTGTGGGAAAGAACTCTCGCAGTCCATCGGTGGCGGAGTCTTTCCCGTGGTGGGCGCCATCAATGAAGACTTTGTATATATTATATATATATTTATCCAATATTTTAATATTTATATTCATTTTATCAATGTATTTATTCTGCCTTATTTATTCAATAATGTATAGTTAACCTTATATACTCTTATATATGTGTGGAGAATGTAACAGAGTAGTTTCACAATCTCAAATTTCTCTCTATTATTTATTCATATTATTTTCATTCAAATTTATAACCTTATATACACTTATTTCAATATGTATATCGGGATTCAGACAATAACTCTGAAATATATCACAGTGATCACTATTGAAGAAAGGCGAGATAACCGAGAGTAAACAAAATTTTGCCTCTGTTTACTAAAAAAAAAAAAAAGAAAACAAACAGAAGACAGGTAACGACAGACTTTCCACTTTCTTAAGTTTGTCTATGAGTGTATTTCATTTATTGGTGAATCATCATCAGTCACGTGACGTCATCGTTTAATTTGTAAATATTTTGTTTAGATATCTCTTAGTTGTATTTTGAGATCTGGCGAAATTTGTAATAACAGCGGTGTGGTAGATTAAACTGGTGAAACCGCTGGGAGGGTTCACCACTGATGAACCAGGCCCTCCCATATTTTTTTTTTCCATTGCAGTAAGAGCAGTAGAAATTGTTTTATTTTAAAAAGAATCATACGCGTCTATAATAGTTTCGAATTTTCATAACAGATGGCGCGCTAATGCATCAAACACTTTCCTTGTTAAAATAAAATTGTTTTATAATTACACGTTCTGGTCTCAGATATAATAATGATATGGAACCAATTAAATGTTGACATGAAGCTCCAGGACAGTGTAATGATATAAAACATGAGATGAATGCTTTTTTGGTGAATTTCAATGAAAATATAAACGTAATTGTAGAACGACGTTTGACAAGTTTTACCGCAAATGTCTCTTTTGAACGAAAAAGCGTAATTTATTTTAAGGAGAAATAACGACTATTTCTATCCTTAGGGATGAAGTATGGAAGGATGAATTATGAAGGGTAATGATGAACGGAAAAATTCCCATCCCTGGACACTTTATTTTTACGTTCATCATTACTCTTCACAATTCATACTTTCATACTTCATCCCTAAGGATAGAAATAGTCGTTATTTCTCCTTAAAATAGATTAAGATTTTTCGTTCAAAAGAAACATTTGAGGTAAAACTTGTCAAATGTCGTTTTACAATCATAAGCCACATTATATTGTATTATAAACGTAATTGTCATCTACGACCGTCCATGGAATTCAGATTCGATCAAACAGATTGAAGTCAGAGAAAATGGCACGATATCTTTGGTCAAATTTGGACAAAAATAGCTATAGTCCCATTCAGTACAAGGACAGCTTCGTGAAATCCTACAGAAGGATTTATAGAATCAGTCTAATCGGTCAAAAGATGTTGTTCTAAGATCGTTTTCAGGTCAAGACACATTGTAAAATTGAGTAAGAAAGTTATTGATAAAAAAGAAGAAGAAGCAAACCACGCATAGATCTCCAAGCGCTATGCCAGGAATCGGCAAACTTTTGAGTCGGAAGAGTCAAAAATTACAATTTACAAAATTTCAAACTTTTTAGAGAGCCACACATTTTTTTCTTGCCAACAATAAATAGTAAATTAAATTTTTAAAATTAATTGCCATCTATCGTTAAAATTTGTAACAAATAAATTTACTGTAAATGTGTTTCTTTTCAATAATATCATCAAATATTATCTCTACAGACCTTACTGCAATGATATGAGTTATTGAATGAGAGAGCTTGGCTCATCAGTAGTGAACCCTCTCAGCAGTTTTGTCAAATTAATCTCTAGACCGCTCTACTATTGTATTGGGTTCGGTTCCAAAATCACTTTATTAGGTACCGCTCAACAAGAGCAACCTAGTTTATGATAATTGAAACAATAAATAATATGTGAAGGTTATTCAGATATTAAACAAATTTTAACACGGGATTCAATCCCGGTTCATGACTGTCGGGAATCGAGCGTGTTACCCTCTCATCCACCGACTTATTTGTTATGCTATTGTATCTGGTTGGTTCAAATTCACATAAATAGGTACCGCTCAGCAAGAGCAACCTAGTTCATGATAATTGAACAATGAATAATATGTGAAGTGCTATTGTATTGGATTGGGATATACCCTGTATTTTCTATAGAAAGCAGCTTAGGGGTGTTTAGTGAGCCTATGGATATAAACTTATATTTGATTTAAGCAATAAATAGTACTCGCATAAATAATATTTACGTATGGAACTATATAAAGAGCCGCAGCTTCACATTCAAAGAGTCGCATGTGGCTCACGAGCCTCAGTTTGCCGACCTCTGCGCTATGCTGTCTAGACACCTAGGGTTTATTAAAGCAGCCATTCAGGGTCAGATGTTCCGCTTGACCCTCACTTCTGTAGAAGACCAATCAGTGAGAACAATGAAACATGGCCTCCTAGTTCCACGAACTGGAGTTGTTATCTTGGACGAACATAGGAATAATATCCATAGTCAGTTCTCCAGTCAATATTGTGTTTGCACTCTACTGGAAGTACACTAAATGTCAAGCGCCACGTAAACGACCACTTTTTCAATATTTCCAAAAAGGTCATCATCTTGAAAAAAAGTCCTAAATATCAATGGACGCTCAAAATCCGACTAGAAGCCACTAAAATTTACCTAAGACTTCAATATCACTTATGAGGACCATTTTATAGTCGTCTCTTTCATCATGCTTTAATTGTTAAATATAGTAACCTTTTCAATATATCCAAGAAGTCATCGCCTTGAAAACAAAGTATTAAATCAACTGACGCTCAAAATCCGACTAGCAATCATAAATATTTCCCCAAGACTTCAATATCTCTTATGAATAGCCCTTTTATAGCTGGCTTTTTCATCATCCCTCAATTGTTAAATATAGTAAACCGTTCTATATATATATATTAAAAATGCTCAAGTGATCTACTTACTTCTATAACAGCAGAACAATATTTGATCGTAAATCTCCCATTACCAGTCCAAAGATGTATCGTACAAATAACTCTTTTCACTGTTTAAAGAAATCCACGCTGAAATATTTAGCTCAACTGACCGAATATGTCCATTATGTAGTAAAACACCGACTCGGAACTGGAGCACCACATGTTTTCTGTTTAAAATTAAGAAGTGAAAGGGAACTTCTTTTACATAAAATTGGATCAAATAATATTTCTCTGGAGACTGTGTTGTCTAGGGCGATAAAGAATAAAGCCAATCAAAGTGGTGGTGGTGGTGCTTATCTCCATGGTTAAACCAATTCCTGAAGTCCACTCCTCTCCAATTTTGCGATGGTAGTTTTAGGTCTGGAAAATAGGTCCTCTATTGTCAGTTCTGAGCATGATATGTTCCGGAGAAGCTTCTGTACTATTGCATTTCAAGCAGTTATATTGAAGGTTTTTGTCCATTTTGAAATTTTAAGGTTTTTATATGGCTACTTCTTAGTCTTGCTAAAGCTGTTTGTTGATTTCTATTGAGTTTTTGAAGTTCTTCTAATTGTTTCAATGGTTCGTAACAGTGATGATTTGGATAAGCTGTCAGTTTTGATTTATTTTCCTTTTTTTATATACGTATATATTTCTTCAAAAGTAAGATTATGGCTATTGCTTGGTAAGTGACACGCCTTTTGGACAATTTGTCTGTCTCTTCATTAAGTGGTATGTCGACATGGGAAGGGATCCATTGGAAGTTTATTTTTTGTTTCAAAGTTCACACCATGACTGTGAACGGTATTTTAAAAATTGTACATGCAACACCACAGTTGTGATTGAAATTATTCAAAAAATAATACACACATTAAATACTGAATTTTTTTGTTTCCATTTGTTTAATCTAAAAATAGTCAAATGTGAGAGTGTCGTAAAAGGTGCCAGGTTTACTTTTGACAAGACCCGGTCTAATATAAATCCCTTTCCAGCTGGTTAAACCTTTTTATAAAAACATTTCAAAACAATAGAAATGTAATCGCCAATATGAATGTTAAATAAAATTATAACTAAACCTTAAAACATTTTTATAATTTTATAAAAATTAAATTCGTCTTTCTTTTCCCTTTTAATTTTTTGATTAAATGTTTTTATTGTTCTATCTTTTATTTCCTTTTCTACTCTCTATATATAACTAAATTATTCCTTTTTTATTTCTTAAGTTCTGCTTCTATGACGTGTAACTGCCGAAGGTTCTTCGTGAACTTGTTATAATGGTCAAATATGATACTAAAAAATATTTTTGAAACCTTAAATATAAGCCAATTCTACCTTTCCCCCTTAACCTTTTCTTTGCTCCTTATTCTTCAAACAAAACTATTTTTATTACTATATATAAAAATAGTCATATAATAATATATTTAATTAAAAAGGCATATATTGGAACAAAATATAATTTATTTTACCAATATTTCAGTTGGCTGAACGCCAACCTTTATCAAGGTGTTATAACATATTTGCTCTGGAGTTATAACACCTTGATAAAGGTTGGCGTTCAGCCAACTGAAATATTGGTAAAATAAATGATTTTTTTGATCCAATATATGCCTTTTTAATTAAAGATTTATTTATGGATTGCTCTATTTTCAAAATAATAATATATATAACTACGTTCAAATTAAAAACATATATTAGAGCGAAAAGAAAAAAATAATTTTAAAAAAGTGACGAAAGGGTAAAGTAACATATCCTGACCGCTCTAACAATTATTTTATGTGGCAAGGCGCCATCTATAGGATTAAATACTAACTAAATGGTGATTTTGGTTTATTCCAGCTATTGGCCAATCTGACGAGGGCCAACATAATGATCGCCTTTTTCTTGGCGTGATTTGAAAAAAATGACATCTTTATTGCAGCTATATCGCAAAGTTTGGGTGATGGGTAGACATTGAGGCTGTCTTTGCTATGAAGCTAGGTAGCTTATGCAGTATTTGACCCTAATCAACTTCAGGTATAGCAGATACAATATAATGCGGCTTATGATTATAGAACGACATTTGAAAATTATCCCTCATGTGTTTCTTCTGAACGAAAAATCGAAATTTATTTTAAGGAGAAATAATGATTATTTCTAACCTTAAGGATGAAGTATGAAAGGATGAATTGTGAAGAGTAATGATAAACGGAAAATAAAGTGTCCAGGAATGGAAATCGAACTCACAGTGTTCAATTTACCGGGCAGATGCCATGTCCACTAGACTACCCTGGACATATTTTTCCTTTCGCAAATATTATATAAAGTAATTTATAATACAAACTTAGCTCTGAACTTCGACCATCAAATCTCATACAGAAATTCTAACCAAATCGATAATGGTTGAGCAGTTCTGTCATAAGTTTTACAAGTTTTGGTACCATTTCAGAATGGGAATCGAATTAATAGATATAATATTGTTAATGATAGGAAGATAGCTTTTAAAGAATAGTGGATGGTTGTGTGAAATAAGGAATAAATGGTTGTTATGAAGTATAATTGACGATCAAGGTTGATAATGGAGTGTTGATTGGGTAAGAAATGGACGTAGGCCAATATTGCTCAGGTTGGCTGAAGGAAGCTGTTGAATTTGATAGCGTCCTTGGTTTTTTTTTTGTCATCAATTCTTTCTATGTTGAGTACATTAGAATTGTCATTTGAGTATTGAAACAAAATGTGATGACACTTAGCGACTTCTATTGCTGTCTGATGATGTCTAGGACTCTCCCTAACAACATTGTCTTCTTTAAACCTTGTATAAACTTGGAGTTCATATCTTACAAGAATTCATACGATTAACTTCTTCAATGTATTTAAAATTCGATAAAAGTAAAACAAAGAAGCTCTCGGCAGAGCTGACTGCTACAAGGCGCGTCCCCAGGTGGTGGATAGGAGAACAACTTTCAGATATGAAGGCCAGCTGCGAAACAAGCACAATAACTCTGACAATTAAGCAGTTATGGACCAACAGCAGCATTGTTATAAAGAGGAGAATAACCTCTTTAAAAATTATTAGTTCAACTGACCCGGTTGATAAACTTCAGCAAGGGTCCCACTCAAGGGATACGGAGGAGCTGCGTCTGTACTCATGTTAGAGTCAGCAGAAAAGGCTTCCATGTTAGGAATGGCCTCAAATTACAGGCAAAGTCAGACTTTCACCAAAGTGTGCAATGGTGCCATGATCAAGGAAAGCTGCAACCCTACACCACATTCCATGAGATAATGGACTCATGCAATATGTGTAAATTTTGAACAAGGGGATAAGAAACAACAACAACAAAACAAAATTATCAACATAATAACAATAATCAATTACATATCGGTTACACACAAACTTTTTCTTCCAAAATCACTTTATTAGGAACCGCTCAAAAAGAGTATCCTAGTTTATGATAATTGCAACAATGAATAATATGTGAAGGTTATTCACATAATAAACAAAATGTTAACGCGGGATTTGATCCCAGTTCATGACTGTCAGGAATCGAGGGTGTTACCCACTCGTCCACCGACTCTTTAGACGGACATATCTTTATTTACGGGGCTGCTAACTAGAATGGATGAAAAACTTGACGAAACCCGGGAACGAAAAAAAAAGGTGCCGTGACCAGGATTCGAACCTGGGTTATTGCGGCCATAACGCAATACCCTTAACCACTAGACGATCACGGCGACAATTATTTACACAGCGGACCGTAAATATCTTTATTTACGGGGCTGATAACCAGAATGGATGATTTTGAACCCCGAAGAAAAATTCCCACGCGGAGAATCGAACCCGGGCCTTCTGGGTGAAAGCCAGATATCCTAGCCACTAGACCACGTGGGAAAACTCTTTAGACACAAACTCCAAGTTCCAAAATCACTTTATTAGGTGCCACTCAAAAAAGAGCAACCTAGTTTATGATAATTGCAATAATGAATAATATGTGATTATCCATATATTAAACAAAATGTAAACGCGGGATTCAATCCCGGTTCATGACTGTCGGGAATCGAGGGTGTTACCCACTCGTCCACCGACGTATGTGACACACAAACTAGAAAAACAATAAAACGTCAATACAAAATAATGATATAGCAGTAGAGTATCTAATGAAGCGATAAATTTCAAAATGAACTTTAATTATGGAGTGATAATTAAGATAGTTAATGATCTACCAACCATTATCTAAAAGATCTGCCCTTCAGTGTAATTGCCGACAATTACTGCCCCGGGATCTAAGGACACCTGCCCAGCTAACTACCCCGTTACCCTTACCTGGCCTCAGGCCACTGGGAGACCTCCCCACACTCAAATGACATCTTTTACAAATGGTAATCATGGTGATTTCCGCCTCTTTTTTTTATGAAAGTTTAGTTTTTTTTTTTCTTCTAGAGGGTAAAACTTCCATCTAGAGACCATCAGCGTACTACCAAAAGCTACAGATAAATATATAATAAAACATATATGGAATATAAATATTGCAAATAAAAGCCTTATATATACCAGTAGAGTATAACTTGACTAATTTCCGAATGTCTTTAATTCGAATATTTATCTTGGTCCCTAGACTTTCCGTTTTTAATTCGATTTTTTGGATGATTCGATTTTTTTTTGTCTCTTGGGCTTCGAATTATCCAATTTTGACTGTATTTATCATATTATTGATTTATTTAAATATTTAATAAGTTTTAAAACATATTTATTTATTTATTATATATACAGTAGAACCTCCCTATAAAGGACAACACCTAATTGTCAAGCCAAAGTGTCCTTTATTGACAGGTGACCTCTTACCGGAGAGTTGCTAAATTGTAAAAATGATAATTTTGCAAATTAAAACTGTCCTTTGTAGAGAGGTATCCACTAAAGGGAGGTTCGACTGTATTTAAATATCGTTTTGAAAATAGAGAGCAATCCATAAATAAATATTCAATTAAAAAGGCATATATTGGATCAAAAATAATTTATTTTACCAATATTCAGCCAACTGAAATATTAGTGAAATAAATGATATTTTGATCCAATATATGCCTTTTTAATTAAAGATTTATTTATGGATTGCTCTATTTTCAAAATATATCTTTATATCAAAAGGAAATCGCTTGATCAGGATTTCACCAAATCTTATCAGTTAATATTTAACGTCTTCTTTTTTTAAAAGACGATATTCCAAACGTATATCAGCAATAGTAAGAATTTAATATAATTAGTGAGGCATTTATAATTAATTTTTTTACTATATATATATATATATTCAAAAACCCAGAAAAAATAGTTTTATAAGATAATGGCCTCTATGAATTTTCTTCAAGTTCAGTTCATCATAGAAAACAATGTTGCCAAGTAAATCTCCCAAAAAAACTTTCTTTATATTTTCACATAAAACATTTTTTTTTTTCAAATTTAGTTAGTTGTGTTCTGTTTGTGGAAGTTAAATGGAAGTTTGGCTCGCCCGAAATTCGATTTCGAAAATAGGAAAAGTTGTTCTTAAATGTACGTCTGTTATTTTATTTTAGCTTCTTTTTTTCTTTTCGATATTTTATTCTGAATAAATTTGTTTGTTTGATATAAGTTCTGTTATGTAGTAAGTAACGGGGTATCTAAACCTTATATTCAAACATTTTTATTACATTTTAAGTTTTTAATTTCCATATATACATTCATGGACAAAACTTAAGGAAGTTTCATATTTTTATGACAGTCGTCTGTTTTTTTTTTTTCAAGAAGATAGAGGCAATTTTGTTCACACTTGGTCATCGTGAATGTCTTCAATAAAGATCACTGTGTATCAAATATCAAATATCTTTCAGAGTTATTGTCTGAATCTAGATATTCCTGATGAAAGGTACAACTTTCTCAAGTTGGAAAGAAGGCTCTGAGTAAAAGAAAGGATCTGCTGTAAAGGAGGCTCTAGTTTGGAGGGAAATTTTGCATGGGCCAGAAACATGCTCACTGAGAAAGACATAGGAAAGGATTGAATAGAACAAATATTAATATGAAATATGTTTATGAAAACATTCTAGAAGGTAAAAACAAAATGGAAAGAGAACGATAGAAAAAATATTTGAATTGATGTGAAGGAGAAACTATGGAGAACTGAAGACTAAAGAGCCACTAGGTATCAGAAGCTGGTCAATAGTAGGGAAAATGAAGAAGTTGAGAAAAACATTGAAACTTGAAGCTGTTATATTCAAGTTGAGATTATCCATGTTGGGGCCCGCACTAACAGAGCTATTTGCTAGTTTGCCGATTCGACGGCGCGGGCTGATCGGGAAATCTACTTACGCAGCGACCCATTTGAACGCGCTATACAATCTCTGGTTGTGGTTGGTTGTCTTAGTACTGGTACCCTCACTACTAATCCTTGATATCACACTTCAGTTTCAATTTTTTAAATATATATACAGCCAAAGAATTTTTATTAACACTTTTTTTACCTAAACCCTTTCTTATTTTTACAAAAGAAAATCTATCGTTTTCCAGCACTTGTTGAATTATTCCTTCTTTATCTAA
Source organism: Cordylochernes scorpioides (assembly GCA_030710605.1). NCBI lineage: Eukaryota > Metazoa > Arthropoda > Arachnida > Pseudoscorpiones > Chernetidae > Cordylochernes > Cordylochernes scorpioides. The sequence goes on along the minus strand of CP092875.1, from coordinate 13,542,136 downwards.
TCTTATACAATCAACACCTGTCTTTCTTTTATCTTCCCTGGCCTAGGGATTCTAACCTTTTTGAACAACCTTGGTGGCATGCAGCACCTTGATACTTTGATATAGTGTATTGCGGCTTGTCTGCTTGCTACATTCATTTTGGGGCTCAAAAATCATACAATTTGGTTAGTAGCCCGTAAAACCATATTCTCTAACAGAGCTAGTGAGTTCTAACCCTGCTCGTAGATAGGGGGGGGGGGGGGGGGGCAATTATATAATGGCCACGTTATAAAGGCAATCCGGAACTAAATTCTTTGAAAGCCAAATTATTTATTCAAAAGCCTTCTAACAGCGAGCATAGTTTAAAAAAATGGTTGTGACATAAACAATAGTCGACTGTTGAAGAACAAGGTGTTAAAAAGTGCCTACAGACAGCAAAGTAAACTTATGTTTGAACGGGTTGTTTGTGGATAAAAACTGCCCATTCACTAAGTATTTTCAGTTCTTGGTTATAAAATGGTAGATAGGTAGACAATTGTAAGACCACTCTGCATTATGATGTAGATCCATGCTACAGAGACGATTCTCCCAGCATCCTGCTGTAGAGATAAGTGCCCTGGCGTGACACCCGTCCTGCACGCAACCAACGGACGGCGGCTCTCTGTGTGGGTATTGTTTACTTTATATTCCTGTTGTATTTAGCTTTTAATACCCGGCTCGAAGCCGTGGTCTACTTTCTTTTAATTGTCTACTTGACTACCTTGTGCACGAATAAGTACTGTATCACCAATGAGAGCAAGTAACCAAACGTGGATCTGGTTAATGTGGTCCTAACTATTTATCGACTTGTGTGAAGACACGTGTGGTAAACTAACAGTAGAAGAATTTACATACTACTCTGCCATTGCCGGTCCCAAGCCCGGATGAAAAAGGAGGAGCAGTAAGAAGCTCGGTTAAAAACCTGGGTTCAGCTGGCCCGGCTGATAGTACCCTGTAAGGGTTCCTTATTCAGGGATACACGATGATCAGCGTTTGTACTCCATGTTAGGAGAGGCTGCACATGGCGTCTGTTCCTCATGTTAGAGGCGGCTATTTCATTTGGAGCTAAGTCTGTGGTCTGCTACTGAGTAGTGCTCCCAGTCTTAATGACAAAGGCAGACGCATTCTACTTCACCCAGGCATGATATCAAGCTTTACAATCTTGATACCCTAATATGATTGAGTGGAGATAAGAAAGAAGAAGAAGACATACTATGGCTTGTACCATGTACACTTGGGATTACCACTTTGCTCAAAGAATGTTCAAAATTCTCAATCTCTCGTCCATAACTTGGGTAATGTGTTTTATCGTTACCTTTTTAACTGAACGCTAGCTCAAAAAACCTTCTTTCAAAGTAAATAGAAATTGTTTAGAAATCAGCGGTAACCCTCTCAGCGATTTCGTGATTTAATGTCCCTACAATACAAGATTGTCCCAAAAGTTCGTAAACACTTGCAAAAAATTGAAATACCAATATTATTCGCCGTTATGTATAATGTCTTTGTATTATGTATAAAGTAATTGTATTATTATGTATTCGCCGTAATAATATTATTCTCCAAGTAATAAGAAAAACCACGTGTTTTAAGAAAAACACGAACTTGTGTTACAACCTCAGAGTATTAGGTTAGCTGACTGCGTCCCATTTTAAGAAATTAATGATGTAGACACTTTTTAGGGAAACTATGGACATAAGCTTTCTGACTGGGAGTAAGTATATAATGACCCTAGCCTTCTCAACAAATTTTATTTACAATTTCAGTTATGACTGTAGAAGCAGACAGTTTCTAATCCTAGCAACAAGCTTCAAAATACTTATATCTTTAATCGATAGATGGCAGTATTATATATATATTAAAAATAAAAAGGCATATCCTGACCAGGAGCACATGTGCTTTTCAGAAGGCAAAGCGCCATCTGGTGAAACAGAAATCAACTAAACATTAATTTAGCCTGTTCCCTGATATTTGGTCAACCAAATTTCTTGTTAAATCAAGAAAAGCCATCCACGAACGCGTTTCGCGCTGTTGGCGCTCGTCAGCATGGAGTAGGCTGTACCACGGCGACCAAAAAGATTTTTGGTCCCAGAGGCTTCTTGAGAAACCAAGAAATGGGTATTTAAGGCCAAACTTGCGTGAATACGCTTAATTTTTTATTTTCCGATTATTTTTCATTGTTAAGCGTATTTACGCAAGTTTGGCCATAAATACCCATTTCTTGGTTTTTCTCAAGAAACCTCTGGAACCAAAAATATTTTTGGTCGCAATGGTACAGCCTACTCTACGCTGACGAGCGTCAACAGCGCGAAACGCGTTCGTGGATGGCTTTTCTTGATTTAACAAGAAATTGGGTTGGCCAAATATCAGGAAACAGGCTAAATCAATGTTTAGTTGATTTCTGTTCCACCAGATGGCGCTCTGCCTTCTAAAAAGCACATGTGCTCCTGGTCAGGATATGTCTTTTTATTTTTTATCAACACCTGGCCTTTTTATTTTTTTCTATTGTTTATTCACACACATATATATATTGTAAATATAAAATAGGCGTTATTGTTAATTTTCAAAATATTCACATCTTTATTTTAAAAAATGTATTTTGTCCATAATATAAATGTATATATCATTTTTTTTCTCCCCATTGAATATAAGTAAATATTATGATGCATTAGCGCGCCATCTGTTATGAAAATTCGAAACTATAATAGACTGTTTATAGTTTATTATATATTGTGTATGTTAATTTTTCAATTTTCAAAAGAATCATACACGTCTATAATAGTTTCGAATTTTCAAAAGCAAATATATTTTTAAACTTCTATTGATGCTATGTGGCTCTGAGTTTATTGTTGACACACATTAATATGTTATAATACCTTGTTAATGGTTGGCGTTCAGCAAACTGGAATATTGGTAAAATAAATGATTTTTTGATTAAATATATGTCTTTTTATTTAAATATATATGTGTGTATGTACATGGAGAGGCATAACCCACTATAATTATGCATCAGAACGATGGCACTGAGCATCACCCTAGTAAAACACTTTACTAGTGATGATAAAGAATGAACCACAACACCAGTTTTGCAGACAAAAAGCCAACAACCTGTATACCATAGTTACGGGCAATGACCCTCATCAGTACAAGTGAAGCTTCGATATCCTAACATCCTACCAGAGAAGTTATGAAATCGGTCCAATTTACCAAACAGGTGATTTAGCTAGTGAAGTAGTAAGAGCTGATTTTCAGGCAAGAATACAACATTGAATTTCGGATGGATGATATTCATGTAGCTAGAGATTTCACACTCTTAATGATAACCACGGTGGCCAAGCATGGAATTTTAGTTGTACTCTTTCTCTTAGGCCTACAGATTTCGGTCTAGATAGCCCACTATCTATTGGTGTACTATTTCTAATGTATAGTATTCATTTACACATTTTTATAATACATAGCAATAACGCCATCTAGCCATCTATATAGTACAAATGGAAACACCAAAACGCGAATGTTTATTTTCACTAATAAATCACACTGTCCTTACTACGATGCAAAAATATTGGGAGGGCTTGCCTCATCATTGGTGAACACTCCCAGACAGTATTAGAGCTATAAAGAAGCGGTCTGGTAGATTATATATTGGCGAAACCGCTGGGAGGGTTCACCACTGATGAGCCAAGCCCTCTCAATATTTTTTCATCGCAGTAAGGACAGTAGAAGTTTGATTTATTTGTGAAAAGAAACATTCGTGTTTTGGTGTTTCCATTTGTACATTTTTATAGTACCCTATTTTACTATATCTACCACTTATATTAGATAGAATGATTCAAATATTCAATAATTTATCATTAAAGGTTAGGAAATAGTTTCCTTTTTTTATTATAAGACAATATATTGTTGAAAACCCAGTTACTCACTATCTTGCAATTTACAGGAACAACTTAGAAGTTATAAGAAGGGATATAAATTTTATTGATAAAGACACACTAATGCATGTTGGTTATACCTAGTAGTAATTGATAGACGCATTTGAACATTGTGGAGAATATGACTTTTGACAATTCTACAGTTGACAGTAGTGTGTAATTTTCAATAGTTGACTGTGGCAACATCGGTAGTTGGAGGTAGAACATGGAGATTGTCCTTAAACTACATCAATCGGATTTTTAATTTCGTTATATTTAGCAAATGATTTCCTGGATAATTTGTGTGCTACGCAGTGTAGTTATAGCTATTTTTAGTACTTACGGCCTGTTAAGGTAGTTTTTAATGTCGCTTTTACTGTCATATTTTCTTTTCTTCCCATTCTCTAGCTATGCCTCGTTACAATCTTAGGTGAAGTCTGCCTTTTTATGTTATGAGAACGATTAGTTTGCATTTGTGTAAGATTCCTTTTTGTATGATATAGGGAAAAATGAACTTTCGAAAAATCTCTCCATGTTCTACCCCCAACTACCGATGTTGCCACAGTCCATGATAGATGTAGTTCAAGGACAATCTCCATGTTCTACCTCTAACTACCGATGTTGCCACAGCCCATGATAGATGTAGTTCAAGAACAATCTCCATGTTCTACCTCTAACTACCGATGTTGCCACAGTCCATGATAGATGTAGTTTAAGAACAATCTCCATGTTCTACCTCCAACTACCGATGTTGCCACAGTCCATGATAGATGTAGTTTAAGGACAATCTCCATGTTCTACCTCCAACTACCGATGTTGCCACAGTCCATGATAGATGTAGTTTAAGAACAATCTCCATGTTCTACCTCCAACTACCGATGTTGCCACAGTCCATGATAGATGTAGTTTAAGAACAATCTCCATGTTCTACCTCTAACTACCGATGTTGCTACAGTCCATGATAGATGTAGTTTAAGGACAATCTTCATGTTCTACCTCCAACTACCGATGTTGCCACAGTCCATGATAGATGTAGTTTACGGACAATCTCCATGTTCTACCTCTAACTACCGATGTTGCCACAGTCCATGATAAATGTAGTTTAAGGACAATCTCCAAGTTCTACCTCCAACTACCGATGTTGCCTAAGTCCATGATAGATGTAGTTTACGGACAATCTCCATGTTCTACCTCTAACTACCGATGTTACCACTGTCCATGATAGATGTAGTTTACGGACAATCTCCATGTTCTACCTCAAACTACCGATGTCGCCACATTCCATGATAGATGTAGTTTAAGGACAATCTCCATGTTCTACCTCCAACTACCGATGTTGCCACAGTCCATGATAGATGTAGTTCAAGGACAATCTCCATGTTCTATCTCTAACTACCGATGTTACCACTGTCCATGATAGATGTAGTTTACGGACAATCTCCATGTTCTACCTCTAACTACCGATGTTGCCACAGTCCATGATAGATGTAGTTTAAGGACAATCTCCATGTTCTATCTCTAACTACCGATGTTACCACTTTCCATGATAGATGTAGTTTACGGACAATCTCCATGTTCTACCTCAAACTACCGATGTCGCCACATTCCATGATAGATGTAGTTTAAGGACAATCTCCATGTTCTACCTCTAACTACCGATGTTACCACTGTCCATGATAGATGTAGTTTACGGACAATCTCCATGTTCTACCTCTAACTACCGATGTTGCCACAGTCCATGATAGATGTAGTTTAAGGACAATCTCCATGTTCTACCTCTAACTACCGATTTTGCCACAGTCCACGATAGATGTAGTTTAAGGACAATCTCCATGTTCTACCTCCAACTACCGATGTTGCCACAGTCCATGATAGATGTAGTTTAAGAACAATCTCCATGTTCTACCTCCAACTACCGATGTTGCCACAGTCCATGATAGATGTAGTTTAAGAACAATCTCCATGTTCTACCTCTAACTACCGATGTTGCTACAGTCCATGATAGATGTAGTTTAAGGACAATCTTCATGTTCTACCTCCAACTACCGATGTTGCCACAGTCCATGATAGATGTAGTTTACGGACAATCTCCATGTTCTACCTCTAACTACCGATGTTGCCACAGTCCATGATAAATGTAGTTTAAGGACAATCTCCAAGTTCTACCTCCAACTACCGATGTTGCCTAAGTCCATGATAGATGTAGTTTACGGACAATCTCCATGTTCTACCTCTAACTACCGATGTTACCACAGTCCATGATAGATGTAGTTTACGGACAATTTCCATGTTCTACCTCCAACTACTGATGTTGCCACAGTCCATGATAGATGTAGTTTAAGGACAATCTCCAAGTTCTACCTCTAACTACTGATGTTGCCACAGTCCATGATAGATGTAGTTTAAAGACAATCTCCATGTTCTACCTCTAACTACCGATGTTGCCACATTCCAAGTTAGATGTAGTTCAAGGACAATCTCCATGTTCTATCTCTAACTACCGATGTTACCACTGTCCATGATAGATGTAGTTTACGGACAATCTCCATGTTCTACCTCTAACTACCGATGTTGCCACAGTCCATGATAGATGTAGCTCAAGGACAATCTCCATGTTCTACCTCTAACTACCGATGTTGCCACAGTCCATGATAGATGTAGTTTAAGGACAATCTCCATGTTCTACCTCTAACTACCGATGTTGCCACAGTCCATGATAGATGTAGTTTAAGAAAATCTCCATGTTCTACTTCCAACTAACGATGTTGCTACAGTCCATGATAGATGTAGTTTATGGACAATCTCCATGTTCTACCTCCAATTACCGATGTTGCCACAGTCCATGATAGATGTAGTTTACGGACAATCTCCATGTTTTACCTCCAACTACCGATGTTGCCACAGTCCATGATAGATGTAGTTTACGGACAATCTCCATGTTCTACCTCCAATTACCGATGTTGCCACAGTCCATGATAGATGTAGTTTACGGACAATCTCCATGTTATACCTCTAACTACCGATGTTGCCACAGTCCATGATAGATGTAGTTTAAGGACAATCTCCATGTTCTACCTCTAACTACCGATGTTGCCACAGTCCATGATAGATGTAGTTTACGGACAATCTCCATGTTCTACCTCTAACTACCGATGTTGCCACAGTCCATGATAGATGTAGTTTAAGGACAATATCCATGTTCTACCTCTAACTACCGATGTTGCCACAGTCCATGATAGATTTAGTTTACGGACAATCTCCATGTTCTACCTTCAACTACTGATGTTGCCACAGTCCACGATAGATGTAGTTTACGGACAATCTCCATGTTCTACCTCAAACTACCGATGTCGCCACATTCCATGATAGATGTAGTTTAAGGACAATCTCCATGTTCTACCTCTAACTACCGATGTTGCCACAGTCCATGATAGATGTAGTTCAAGGACAATCTCCATGTTCTACCTCTAACTACCGATGTTGCCACAGCCCATGATAGATGTAGTTCAAGAACAATCTCCATGTTCTACCTCTAACTACCGATGTTGCCACAGTCCATGATAGATGTAGTTTAAGAACAATCTCCATGTTCTACCTCTAACTACCGATGTTGCTACAGTCCATGATAGATGTAGTTCAAGAACAATCTCCATGTTCTACCTCTAACTACCGATGTTGCCACAGTCCATGATAGATGTAGTTTAAGGACAATCTCCATGTTCTACCTCTAACTACCGATGTTGCCACAGTCCATGATAGATGTAGTTTAAGAAAATCTCCATGTTCTACCTCTAACTACCGATGTTGCCACAGTCCATGATAGATGTAGTTTAAGAACAATCTCCATGTTCTACCTCTAACTACCGATGTTGCTACAGTCCATGATAGATGTAGTTCAAGAACAATCTCCATGTTCTACCTCTAACTACCGATGTTGCCACAGTCCATGATAGATGTAGTTTAAGGACAATCTCCATGTTCTACCTCTAACTACCGATGTTGCCACAGTCCATGATAGATGTAGTGTAAGAAAATCTCCATGTTCTACTTCCAACTAACGATGTTGCTACAGTCCATGATAGATGTAGTTTATGGACAATCTCCATGTTCTACCTCTAACTACCGATGTTGCTACAGTCCATGATAGATGTAGTTTAAGGACAATCTCCATGTTCTACCTCCAACTACCGATGTTGCCACAGTCCATGATAGATGTACTTTAAGGAAAATCTCCATGTTCTACCTCCAACTACCGATGTCGCCACATTCCATAATAGATGTAGTTTAAGGACAATCTCCATGTTCTATCTCTAACTACCGATGTTACCACTGTCCATGATAGATGTAGTTTACGGACAATCTCCATGTTCTACCTCAAACTACCGATGTCGCCACATTCCATGATAGATGTAGTTTAAGGACAATCTCCATGTTCTACCTCCAACTACCGATGTTGCCACAGTCCATGATAGATGTAGTTCAAGGACAATCTCCATGTTCTATCTCTAACTACCGATGTTACCACTGTCCATGATAGATGTAGTTTACGGACAATCTCCATGTTCTACCTCTAACTACCGATGTTGCCACAGTCCATGATAGATGTAGTTTAAGGACAATCTCCATGTTCTATCTCTAACTACCGATGTTACCACTTTCCATGATAGATATAGTTTACGGACAATCTCCATGTTCTACCTCAAACTACCGATGTCGCCACATTCCATGATAGATGTAGTTTAAGGACAATCTCCATGTTCTACCTCTAACTACCGATGTTACCACTGTCCATGATAGATGTAGTTTACGGACAATCTCCATGTTCTACCTCTAACTACCGATGTTGCCACAGTCCATGATAGATGTAGTTTAAGGACAATCTCCATGTTCTACCTCTAACTACCGATTTTGCCACAGTCCACGATAGATGTAGTTTAAGGACAATCTCCATGTTCTACCTCCAACTACCGATGTTGCCACAGTCCATGATAGATGTAGTTTAAGAACAATCTCCATGTTCTACCTCCAACTACCGATGTTGCCACAGTCCATGATAGATGTAGTTTAAGAACAATCTCCATGTTCTACCTCTAACTACCGATGTTGCTACAGTCCATGATAGATGTAGTTTAAGGACAATCTTCATGTTCTACCTCCAACTACCGATGTTGCCACAGTCCATGATAGATGTAGTTTACGGACAATCTCCATGTTCTACCTCTAACTACCGATGTTGCCACAGTCCATGATAAATGTAGTTTAAGGACAATCTCCAAGTTCTACCTCCAACTACCGATTTGCCTAAGTCCATGATAGATGTAGTTTACGGACAATCTCCATGTTCTACCTCTAACTACCGATGTTACCACAGTCCATGATAGATGTAGTTTACGGACAATTTCCATGTTCTACCTCCAACTACTGATGTTGCCACAGTCCATGATAGATGTAGTTTAAGGACAATCTCCAAGTTCTACCTCTAACTACTGATGTTGCCACAGTCCATGATAGATGTAGTTTAAAGACAATCTCCATGTTCTACCTCTAACTACCGATGTTGCCACATTCCAAGTTAGATGTAGTTCAAGGACAATCTCCATGTTCTATCTCTAACTACCGATGTTACCACTGTCCATGATAGATGTAGTTTACGGACAATCTCCATGTTCTACCTCTAACTACCGATGTTGCCACAGTCCATGATAGATGTAGCTCAAGGACAATCTCCATGTTCTACCTCTAACTACCGATGTTGCCACAGTCCATGATAGATGTAGTTTAAGGACAATCTCCATGTTCTACCTCTAACTACCGATGTTGCCACAGTCCATGATAGATGTAGTTTAAGAAAATCTCCATGTTCTACTTCCAACTAACGATGTTGCTACAGTCCATGATAGATGTAGTTTATGGACAATCTCCATGTTCTACCTCCAATTACCGATGTTGCCACAGTCCATGATAGATGTAGTTTACGGACAATCTCCATGTTTTACCTCCAACTACCGATGTTGCCACAGTCTATGATAGATGTAGTTTACGGACAATCTCCATGTTATACCTCTAACTACCGATGTTGCCACAGTCCATGATAGATGTAGTTTAAGGACAATCTCCATGTTCTACCTCTAACTACCGATGTTGCCACAGTCCATGATAAATGTAGTTTACGGACAATCTCCATGTTCTACCTCTAACTACCGATGTTGCCACAGTCCATGATAGATGTAGTTTACGGACAATCTCCATGTTCTACCTCTAACTACCGATGTTGCCACAGTCCATGATAGATGTAGTTTAAGGACAATATCCATGTTCTACCTCTAACTACCGATGTTGCCACAGTCCATGATAGATTTAGTTTACGGACAATCTCCATGTTCTACCTTCAACTACTGATGTTGCCACAGTCCACGATAGATGTAGTTTACGGACAATCTCCATGTTCTACCTCAAACTACCGATGTCGCCACATTCCATGATAGATGTAGTTTAAGGACAATCTCCATGTTCTACCTCTAACTACCGATGTTGCCACAGTCCATGATAGATGTAGTTTACGGACAATCTCCATGTTCTACCTCTAACTACCGATGTTGCCACAGTCCATGATAGATGTAGTTTATGGACAATCTTCATGTTCTACCTCTAACTACCGATGTTGCCACAGTCCATGATAGATGTAGTTTACGGACAATCTCCATGTTCTACCTCCAACTACCGATGTTGCTACAGTCCATGATAGATGTAGTTTATGGACAATCTTCATGTTATACCTCCTGTTTAATTAGTTAATCTAGTAGGCTATTACAGCCTTTATAAAGTCACTGTATTTCCACTACTTGGGTTGAAAATATTAACATAGAGAAGAACTAAAGAGCAGCCTCGATTCTGTAAAAAAAAAATAAATAAAAGGTAATTTTTTCTGTGAAAGTTTTACAAGTACACCCCAAAAACTACTCTATCCACTATAAACATTCTTAATGTGAGATCGAAACACTAAAACATTCAAATGTCGTTTGGGAGAGGAATGATATATTGACAAAATGAACTTTGGTCCTGGCAGGGGAGTCGCTGGTTGGATATGAGAGAGCATTGAGTAGATTGGTAAATAAAGCAGATGGGGAATAAGATAGTGATTAGTAGAGGATAGGCCCTTACGGTAGGTAGGGATCTACAAGATACTCTATTCAAACCCCTTTACACTCATGGACAAAACTTAAGGCAATTAAAAGGCTTTTAATTAAACGGTCGTCTGCTTCTCTTTAAAAAGAGTGATTTTTTTTAATGAAGGGACAGAGATAATTTTGTACACCCTTGCTTATATGGTGTTTCTTTAATAAAGGCCACTGTGTATCAAATATATTTCAGAGTTATTGTCTGAATCCCCGATATACATTTTTATAAAGAGTCAGAGGTAATTCTGTTCACACTTAGTTATTATATGTCTTTAATAAAGGTAATTGTGTATAAAATATATTTCAGAGTTATTGTTCGAATTCCGATATATATGTTAAATGATAAAAAGTACAACTTCCTTTTGTCCATGAGTATCTGTCCATGTGTCTCTAATAAAAGTCACTGTGTATCAAATATCTTTCAGATTTATTGTCTGAATCCCGATATACATGCTGAAGGTACAACTTCCTTTTGTCCATGTGTCTTTAATAAAGGCCACTGTAATATTTTCCATAGTTATTGTCTGAATCCCGATGTACATGTTAAAAGGTACAATTTCCTTTTGTCCATGTATCTTCAATAAAGGTCACTGTAATATCTTTCAGAATTATTGTCTGAATACCGATATACATGATGAAAGCTACAACCTCCGTTTGTATATGAGTATATTCTGGAATGATATCGTCTCTCCTTCTGTCAACTCACTGGGAACTTTGACTATCTGAAACTTGCTCAAATCTCTGTTGAAGAGTGCATTGCCACAAAATGTAATTCGTACAACAATGGCACCATCTTCTACGACTCCTGTCGTATATTTATATTCTAATAATTTTAAATCCACAGATTACTATTCAGTGATATATTTTATATATTGTAATATATAACTTATCATAGAAAAATAAAACGAAGATCGAAGAGGAGTATCTTGTGCGAATTTTTACTCCTCTTAAATCTCCGTTTTATTTTTCTATTTAAACTCGAAGAGTTTATTTTAGTCGATAACTTATCATCATCATTCTGTTGTCGTTGAATTGTAATTTTGGATTTTGCATCTACTCCTGTGTAATATAATAAAAGCCATTTAAATAAATAAAGCCTAAAATCTATGTCTACTTTCTAATCAACCTAAATACACCACAACTCCCAATACATCCAGCTGTCAGGACGGGGTAAATCTGAATCTTTTCCTCCATACTGCAACATGTCGGACATAAAGTCTCTCATTAAAGTCCTGAGCGACAAAAAAGTTGAAGTTGTGAATTTCGTTACTTGCCATTTATATGTATAGTTATCTCAATGTTTAGTTATATAGATTCACCTTAGAGTATCTCTATCTATGTACGTTTCAATCTTTTTTTTTTGTTATTGATTGATGATCAATGGAGGTCGATTGGATAAGACGTAGAGATGCTCTAGTAGACGAAGGTAGTTATCTTTTAAAAGCTTGGTTACCCAATCATCATACCTTATGATGATATATGATGTCACGTAAGGGCTTGCATGTCAACATCGCACGCACATTGCTGGCACGACACATGTGGGTGACAGATACTTAGATTCAATTAGGACATCTCAACACTTTAGCCGTTTGAACTTCTTGCTTTTATTTCCCTGGCGACTGCTGTAAAACTTCCGTATCTTGACCATGGAAGCAACTCAAACTGTGGGACCACTTCTGGATATGGTACAGCCTAGAAGAGGTAAGTCTAGTGAACACGATCTCAACATGTTGGCCGTTTAAACGTCTTGCTTTTATTTCCCTGGCGACTGCTGTAAAACTTCCGTATCTTGACCGCGGAAGCAACTCAAACTGTGGGACCACTTCTGGATATGGTACAGCCTAGAAGAGGTAAGTCTAGTGAACACGATCTCAACATGTTGGCCGTTTAAACGTCTTGTTTTTATTTCCCTGGCGACTGGTGTAAAACTTCGATCCCTTACTTTACCGCGAATGCAATTCGAACTGTTGGGCCAATTCTGGATATGGTACAGCCCAGATGAGGTAAGTCTAGGGAACACGATCTCAACATGTTGGCCGTTTAAACGTCTTGTTTTTATTTCCCTGGCGACTGGTGTAAAACTTCGATCCCTTACTTTACCGCGAATGCAATTCGAACTGTTGGGCCACTTCTGGATATGGTACAGCCTAGATGAGGTAAGTCTAGGGAACACGATCTCAACATGTTGGCCGTTTGAACGTCTTGTTTTTATTTCCCTGGCGACTGGTGTAAAACTTCAATCCCTTACTTTACCGCGGAAGCAACTCAAACTGTGGGACCACTTCTGGATATGGTACAGCTTAGAAGAGGTAAGTCTCGAGAAGACAATATATACACGGATGACCCACCCACACGAAAAGTTGAAGATCTCGACCATTCTACAGTTATTCCATACCCATCAGAGTTGAATTGGAAAGGTAATCAACCTAGAAACCAATAGGTACCATAGAAAAACAGTAGAGATCCAATTCAAACTTTGAAACAAGAATCTCAACCGTATACAAAGTGGCAATCGTTAACGGCTAATAAGCAGCACAATGGTTGGCAAAACACTTCCAGAAATTCTACTAGAAATCAAGATTCTTTGGTAAATTACAAATGGTCTAGTCTACTACAGCTTTCAGACAACTGCGGGAAATTGAAGAAATAAACCGAAAAAATTGGACCCTGGCATTAGAAAAGTGTTCCTACCAACCACAATGGCCACACATCCCTATAATTAGACGACAAAAGCTGCGTGAGTTGGACTATGATACTCATGATCATCCATCATACAGACCTACCGACCTACCACTTCTTCTTACCCCTCGACCATTTCCTACATGAGAAATACTTTAGACGCCAAAAGGTATACCGAAACGATCTTCAACACATTAGTCAATTCAAGAACGACAGAAATTTATGCATCACTAAGAAACCATTCACAAAAAAAAAAAAAAAAAAAAACACACACCAAATACAACGGGAAAATTACTTTATTTCAGCTCAACTCCAAATATCGACATCTCACAGAAGACACATCCTCCCAAAAACTATACTCATAGGCAAAACTTTAGGAAGTGAAAAGTCTTTGACGTCGCCTGTCGTATTTTTCTTAGAGTAGACAGAGGCCGTTCACACTTAATTATCTCGTGTATCTTCAATAAAGATCGCTAAAATATCTTTCAAATTCGTTGTCTGAACCCCGATATACAAGCTGAAAGGTACAACTTCCTTAAGTTTTGACCATGAGTGTATATTGGTTATCTCGCGTGTCTTCACTAAAGATCGCTATAATATCTTTCATAGTTATTGTCTGATCCCCGATTTACATGCTGAAAGATACAACTTCCTTAAGTTTTGTCCATGAGAGTATATTGGTTATCTCAATAAATTTGTTTGTTTTCAATAAATGTCACTGTAGTATCTTCCAGAGTTATTGTCTGAATCCCGACATGCTGAAAGGTACAACTTCCTCAAGTTTTGTCCATGAGTGTATATTGGTTATCTCGTGTGTCTTCAATAAAGGTCACTGTAGTATCTTTCAGTTATTATCGAATCCCGATATACATACTGAAAGGTACAACTTTCTTAAGTTTTTTCAACGAGTATATTATCAAAAATATATGTACTAACACTTATATACTACAAATTTGAGTGTAAAGTATATTTCCAGGAATAGATACTAAAAAAATGATAGGTATCATGAATATTTTCAGAAGAAAATGACACTTTAACTAGCCGAAGTGTCTATTTTTAAGAGAAATCTGAATGCCGGCTAGACAGCCTCTTTCTTCGCGAGAAGTATCCTGCAGTTGGACTGTGGAAGCTAGGTCCTACCTCTTGCTGTTACGACGCCGCCGTCGGGTGGCGTACATCCCGCCAGTGGAGAAGAGCGAGCAAGCTGCGGCCGTCGACATGGCATGGCGGCAACTGCTAGGCCCCGCCTCGGTGGGCGGAGTCTCAGCTGAGGGCGTGGTCAAAATAACACTGGGTGACTCTACTGGATAAATTGGACTGTACGTATACTAAACGTTGGTTCATATACAGTATTGTATGTGACATGACAAAGATTACTAGTACGGGTTATCACACAAAAATGCAATAAACACTAGGGCCTAAAGTAATAGTAACTAAACACACAAAAGCATACACTCAAGAATACAACACAAAAAAAAAAAAGGAAGAAAAAAAATAAGATTTCAAGTAATGATGCAAATATGTAGAATTAACATTTAAAGTATAGTGACAAAAGTTTATTTTTACGAGAGTTTGCACAAAAGTAAAAAGTAGTTACAAATAAAACACCTCAACATGCGTATACACTAATAGGTAAAAAACAAACAAACAAAAAACGATAAGTTATATAAAAAGGAGTACATATCCTGCGTTGGGAGGATCGGACCGGGGTTACACAGGTATGCGAGGAGATTATCAGTCATGGATAAAGCACACAGAGAACGCTTTAAGCGTCTCCACACCATAATCCACTTGCAGAGTCCTCGCATTCCCTTTGAATTCTCTTTATATAAAAACATGGTAAGTTCACTTAACAAACAAATAACATTCTTCCCACATAACTGAGAAGCTTAAAACTGCTTATGTTTGTCAAAATAAATTGACAATAGTAGAACTTATGACCAACCTGATAGCATGAAATTTGACAAAAACTCACTTTCCATCCTGGGAAGCATGTATTCTATACTATCACCGTTCGGAGGAGATTAATAGAATCGCCGAATGCCGTGGTCCATTTGGATGAGGAAAGTGAAGACTAGACGCGGCTGATTCCACACCCGCCTTTTCAGTGATACGCTAACCTATGCACGGTGGATTCTGTGGCCACTGGACATGTGTCGGACCTAGAGGGTGTTGTTGGGTTCTGTGCTGCCTGGAGTATAGGAGCTCAATCTATGATTCCTTTCTTCTTGTGGTGAATCTGTATAAGACCGGTGGTCTTAATAAAGCTGTGTGTGTTCCTATATTGTTGGGAGAGAGGTGCGCTGCTTGAGTCTTTTGTTTACATGTCAAACTTACTGTCTATATTTTTTGTTCAATTGTAAATTTTTGCATCTTATTGAATTTTATTAACTTTCATGTATAGTTATTTTTACATAATTTTGTTTTGTATAATTATTTTTGAATACTTTTTGTATCGTTGAATTTGCATACTTTTGTTCTTGGTGTTTATTCAATACAACAATCTTTAGTTAAAAAGTTCTTTTTTTCAAACAATTAGTTTTTGAATAAACATCAAAAGGCTTCTCAGATGTTTTCTCCAAGTACCTCAGGTAATCAGCACAACAATATATATTGGCAATTAAAATAATTTTATTGAAATCTTGTAAATACATGCAAAGTACACAGTCTGCACTATTTAAAAAAAAAGATAATTATATATATATACATGATACTACGTACAATGAATATGGCGCTTCTGCCAGCGCTGCAGAGTTTGGTGGAGAATCACCAGCGGGTCTCCAGCGACACCACGTATTTCGTGATATACGAAGAATACGTAGATCGCGTACTTCGCCGCTGAGGAGATGGTGATGGCGTGGTCCTCGAGAACAATTTATATTAAGTGCCAGCTTAAATTTTATTTTTTAATAGTGCTCCCTGTTTTTAGAGTTTCCATTTGATTGGAAGCTAAAAAGTTATCATGCAAAGCAAGTTAACTTCTAAAACAAACTGAATAAAATGGGTTACCCTAAGCCTAAAACTTTCTTATGCAAATTGAATGATACTAGTAATATAGGATGTTCAAAATATTTAGGCTTTAGGGGCTTAAAAATTAGACATGAATGCTTTAGTCAGAAAGACATATGTATAATAAAACTAAATTAAAGGAACAACAAACGGGGTTTCCCTGAAAAATCGATTTTTAAGACAGGAAAACTTTAAGGTAAGTGAGTGACTCCTAAGATTGGTTTGACTATAGTTGAAAATTTATTTGAAAAGTGATAACAGTGCGAGAAATCAAGGTGAAATAAAACTTAGTAACATTATTGAGGTGTTTTTTAAATATAATTACTAATTTTCAGCATACCAGAACTCCAGAACACTAAACCTCTAAATCAAAATGGTATAACATCCACATTGTTAACATGCACGCTAACTATACTGTGACATTTGACATCACCCTGTACAAGAGCCTAGACGACGTGGGTCAAGGAAGTACTATAAGGAAGTAAAATTGGTAAATACAAATTAAAACATGTATCAAATATATATATATATACTAGCTGATGTGTACCCGGCTTCGCCCGGGTTTTATCCGAGTGAAAGTTTGCCTAACGAATATTATATATTATGAAGTATAATAAACAATGTTAAAGATTAGTTTTAATTATTAATCAAGATTGTGTGTGAATATGTGAGAAAGATGTAATATCGTTGTTGTTTTCTTGGCCGACTGTTTTACATATGGTGTTATCTTAAAATTGCTTGTTTTGAATATTTTTTTAGATTGAGATTATTAGCTAGTATGTAAAAAATTAACTCTTTTGAATTTTTTTTTGTATTTATATATAAATAAAATTAACTGTTGATTTTTTTTGTATTTTTAATCGATAACACCGAAGTTACGCATGTTAATGTTAGGAAAAATATTTTGATGTTAAGCAAAACCTGCTCCATCTCGTTTTACATAAATGTTGAAAATTTGGTCGAAATTGATGCATTGTAACGAAAGTTTTTAGCGAACACCACTTATGAAATTTGCATTTTATTAATATAGATATATATAATATTAAAATATTATTTATTTAAAATTATATTTATAGATACAAATACTCTGTTAAATCGACCGCCAGAGGTCATGCTTCCCCTATACTCATTGTTGTTGTTCCCCGCTGGCCGGCTCAAACCTTTTGTACATTATGTAAATAAGTTTTTAATTTTTTTATTTTTACGCCTTAAGCCAGGCATCACTTTTATCAAATTATGTTTTTTTTTATATATTCCTTAAGCTCAATTAAAAAAATCACTGATCAAAACCATTTTTATTAACATACTTTCAAGATTTTAACCACGACTGCATTACCATAGCATAATCCCCAAGATAATCCCTATATATATAAAAGTCAGTGTATGTATGTATGTATGTGTGTTTGTTCCTATGACGGCTATACACGTCCACAATACGTTACTAATCTCACTGAAATTTTAACAGTATATAGAGTAGAATCTGAAAAAACTTATAGTGAAAATTTCAGGTCTTTTCCGAATATTCGTTCGAGTTATTTGCAAATTCGCTCGCAAGCAGCGCCTCTAGCGGTGAAGATGGAAGGTAATATCAGCTGACCTAATGTACATGTAAAAAGGGGTTTTAAAAGGACATAGAGAAAAATATGGAAGGGATATTTGTCGAATTTTTAGCCAAGAAAATTGAAATTGACAGGTTTTGGGCAAAAATAGCTTTTTTTTTAGTCAGAAAATGATGATGACAATATTGCTGTATCATCATTTGATTATCAGATACAAAATTATATCGGAAAAAATTCCAAAGAGCAGAGACCACGGGTGAAGCCAGTTCATTTTTAGTATTCAGGAACAAAGTTCTAAGAGAAAAAAAATCATTCGAGCAGAAGATACAAAGCCAGATCATCTCTCTATAAAAATATCGCTTCTCAGACACAAAGTACACGCTTGTTCGGCGGTACATATACTAAAATTGGAACGATACAGAGAAGATTAGCATGGCCCCTGCGCAAGGATGACACGCAAAATCGTGAAGCGTTCTCAAACACAAATTTGGAGCGGGACGTTTCACAAGAGTGACATCCACGGCGCCAATTTATAATTGTAACGAATAATATTTGAATAAAAACATTTAATCGGGTAAAACCCGGGCCTTGCCCGAGTCATTCGGCTAGCCAAAGAGAAGATATATATTAGATGCGGTTTTGTGAAATAGTTTGAATGTTTGAAATACATTGCTGAAATCAGTATTGGTCTAAGGGGCCATGGAATTAAATAAGTGTTAAATTATTTTGACAAACATAAGCAGTTTTAACCTTCTCAATGTTTTGTGGGATGAATGTTGTTTGTATTTGACTAGCGAGCTGATCTCCCACGCTTTCTGATAGGACAAATGTGACCATGTTTGTATATAAGAGGGTCCAAAGGTATGCGAGGTCCTTCCAGGAGTGAGTTATGTGGAGACGTTCAAAGTGTTCACTGTGTCCGTGTCTCCTTACATACCTGTGTAACTCCGGTGCAAATACGTTGCAAGGTTGAATTTATGTTGTTGTCGTACTCTTGAGTGTGCGCTTTAAGGTGTGTTATTTTATTTTTACTTTAGACTCTAGTAGATTGCATTTTTTTGTGTTTACCCGTAAAAGTAACTTTTGACAGAAGAATCAGCCGACGAAGAGAGAGGAGGGGGAAAACAGACAGTCTGGTGACATCGGCGGTACGAGAGGAAGTGACGAATTTTACAATTACGGCTTATCACACAAAAATGGAATATACTAGGGCCTAAAGTAAATGTAATTTAATACACAGAAAAGCGTACACTAAAGAGTACAACGCCAACAATAAGAAGGAAGTAAGTAAAACGCACGATTGGTAAAATAAAAACAAAACAGTACTTATCTTTATTGTAGCGTTGGTAGGGATCGGACTCGGGTCACACAGGGATGCGAAGAGATCTCCAGACACGGAAACACCACTTAGAAAAACACTTTAAGCGTCTCCACACCAATTCTCCTCAATCTGGGCCTCCTCGCATTCCCTTAGTCCCCTCTTATACAGGGTGTACCAGGTAAATTGGGACTAACTTTGACAGTCCATAAAACAAAAACTACTTGAGATTAAAAACTTGTTTTTTTTTTCATTACGTAGCCATATTCATGTAAAATGCAACAGTACATGTGTGCGCAGTGTAGTAATGAAGAGTAACCGAGAATTTGAAAATCGAACTGCCATGATCGTTGCTCTGCGCGCCGGAAGGAGCCCCAAAGAGATAGTGGATTTTCTTAAGTTGCCCAAAACCACTATTTATCGTGTCAAGAAGCAGTTTGATGAGGCCGACAGTAACAAAGAGGGGATAGCTACAAGGAAAAAGCACTCGCGTCGATCGGACAGGGTAAGAGGCGAAGAATTTGTCAAAAATGTCAAGGAGAAGATTGATGGAAACCCTGGGAAGAGCATGAGGGCCATAGCCAAGGAAATGGACGTTGGCTCTATGACAATTGTCAGAACTATCCATGAGGACCTTGGTCTCAAGTCTTATGCCCTTCGGAAAGGTCAGTTGCTGACTGAGAATATGAAGAATAACAGAAAAGGAAAGGCTGCTGCCCTCCTCAACAACCTGAAACACGACTCTTTTGGCATGCTAAGGTTCTTCTCTGACGAAAAGAACTTTGACGTGGACCAAAAGGTAAATCCCAGGAATGATCGCTGGATCTGTAAAGACCCCTCAGAGATACCTGTCGTGATGCACACGAAATTTCCTGCCTCCGTAATGGTCCTTGGCGTTATCAGCAGTGAAGGTGATGTCATGCCTCCCCATTTCTTTGAGAAGGGCCTTAGGATGAACGCTGACACCTACATCAATGTTCTGGAGACCGTTGTGAAGCCTTGGATGGACATGGTGGCCGCAGGAAGGAAGTATGTCTTCCAACAGGACTCAGCTCCAGCCCATAAGGCAAAAAAGACACAATCGTGGCTGACACTTAACGTCCCTAGTCACTGGGGTCCTGATATTTGGCCCCCTAATTCTCCAGATTGCAATCCCCTCGACTACTATGTATGGGGCGTTGTTGAGAGAGATGTCAACAAAGCTCCTCATACCACCATCCAGTCTGTCAAGAAAGCAGTTCACACGGTGATGACCCAAATGGACAAGGTCATCGTCGCCAAGGCCTGTGCTTCATTCCGCACTCGCCTCGAGACTGTTGTAGCTAATAATGGAAACTACATTGAATAAATAAAAACTATATCCTTTTATCTACTACTGTGTCAAATTTCATTCGGATATTTTAATTTTTACTTGCAAAAATTTTCAGTTAAAATACCATTGTTGAAATTCCCAATTTACCTGGTACACCCTGTATACAGACATGGCCACATTCGTCCAATGAGAAGGCGTGAGAGATTGGTTCACTAACAAACGAGGACAACATTCTTCCCGCTAAAAGCTGATAAAAAAAACTGAAAATGTTTATTAACATAATTTGACATAAGCGGTAAGTTGTATCCGGGGAGTGTGGTCATGTGGATGATCCTAGAAGAGGATGTCAGAGAAGCTTGTCCGACGGCTGTTGGCGAGGAAGATCCTTCTGGTGGCGGACAGCAAGTGTATCTAATCCTTAATTCTACAAGGTGGATCAATAAAAATCGATAAAAGTTCAATAGAAAAAAAGGAAACAAATGTATATAGGTATATACCTTTAAATTGAACTCTGTTGTTATATTTTTAAAAAATCTCAAGAAACCATCTGGCAACATTTTTTTTCAATAAAAATGGCGACCAAAACAAACATTTGCACCAAGTATGAAATGAGAGCAGTAATACGTTTTATTTATCATGAAGGAGTTAAACCCTTTGATATTTACTCCAGAATGAAAGTTGTTTGCGGTGAAAAATGTTTATCTCAAAATATAATTTTTGAATGGGTTAGAAAATTCAAAAGCGACATAGAAAGTTTGGATGACGCACCGCGACCTGGCGCCCCGGTCAAGGTTAGTGTTGATGCAACCACCTGGGCCATTGACGAGATGATACAGAACGATCGTCACAATAGCATTAGAGTTATTTCTAGTGTCCAAAAATTATTACAAAACATTTAAAGTACAGAAAAATTTGCACAAGATGGGTGCTTCGGCTGCTCACTAAAGGAAATGAAGGAAAAACGTTTTAACGCTTGTAAAGAGCTTTTGGAACGTTATGAAATTGAGGGTGAAGGTTTTCTTGATAGAATAGTGACTGGAGATGAATCATGGATACAACATCACATGAGAAAATATAAACATCAAAATTTATAAATTGTTTATAAAATAATAAATACTTTACTACATAGTTCTTTTCTTATTGGAGCTGTGACCCACAGCTTGCAAATATTGTAGATACTGACATGGATCTGACGTTCTTCTGCCAAGGATTCCTTTAGAGTCTTGGAGCTTTGTCCTTAGTAGCTTCGCATCTTTTATCTTGCAGAATGAAGAGCGGCTTTGGCATCGTATCGCCAATAGAGACATCGTCTTCTTAGAAGGAAGCCTTGATTTTAACACGGCGGTGGAATCTTGGAGCCAGTCTCTGAAAATTTTAATCATAGCCCCTAAGGCCTTGAGGTCTTCTCGGCGATCTTCAGTTTGCCTTCCCTAATCTACCCAGCATCTCCACCAAAACGCCACGTGTAAAATTAGGAAAGACAAACTTCATGATGACACACCAATTTATTTAAGGCAAGAACAAACTATGAATAATAAACAAAAGAAAAGCAATGAGGGAAGTTTACAGAGTAACAAAATATAAACATAAAAAATGATACTCTGTTAACAAAATAATAAATACTTTGCTACATAGCTTCTTTCCTATGGGAGCTGTGACCCCCAGCTTGTAATTATTGTGGTTACTGACATGGATCTGACATGCTTCTGTCAAGGATTCCATCGAAGTCTTGGAACATTGTCCCTAGCACCAAAATGTCACGTAAAAAAATAGGAAAGACAAATTTCAGAATGATATGGCAATTTATTTATAATGCTAAACACGTTAAACTTTATAAAATACAATATAAGCAATAAGTAGAAAATATTAACATAAAAATTGATAATCTATATATAAAATGATAGATACTTTATTACAATACATAGATCAATTTCCTCTATCGGCAAAATTTCCATCTCTATTGTACTATATGCATGCAAAATTTTACAATGGTTTTCAGTAGTGTTATTAGTAAATATTGGAAACCTCAATTCATTTTTTAGAAGAATAGATTCGGTAATTTTAGCATTTATTTGGTGAAAAAGACAAACTTCAAGTTTCTCATAGATTATAATGATGATAAAGAGACAAAGGTCACCTCTCCCGTCAAAATAGACGTCAAGACCAGTCGCCATCTATTGACCGTCGCCGCACACTAGCAGCCTCGGGTCAGTGACAAAGCCACAACACCAGCTTTGGGAAAATGAAAGAGACCATGGTTTCGGGCTAATGGCCCTCGTCAGCCTAGGGCGGACTTTATGATCCCGTGTGGATCACATGGAATAAAGTCCGCCCTAGGCTCACGAGGGCCATTAGCTCGAAACCATGGTCTCTAGGTGGACACTTCTCAGTTTGCCAAATCTGGTGTTGTGGCTTTGTCACCAACCCGAGGCCGCTAGTTGCGGCGACGGTCAATAGATGGGGACTGGTCTTGACGTCTATTTTGACGGGAGATGCGACCTTTGTCTCTTTAGATCAATTTCCTCCCGGCAAAATTTCCATCTATATAAATATATTTGAATAAAATAATCCCTTGTATTAATATGGAGTAAAATTAATCATTCCTCCAGGGAAAAGTGTTTTTCAAAACATTTTTATTCTCTAGCTTTCGGGACGGCTTTCTTATTATACCAAGTTTTCTCCTGTAGAAGGGAGTCCATGCCTGAAAGCTAAATAATATAAATGTTTTAAAAATACACTTTTCCCTGGAGGCCTGATTAATTTTACTCAACTATAATAATGATCTAAAGAGACAAGGGTCGCCTCTCCCGTCAAAATAGACGTCTAAAACCAGACTCCATCTATTGACCGTCGCCACAACTAGCGGTCTCGGGTCGATGACAAAGCCACACCAGCTTTGGAAAACTGAAAAGCGTCCACCTAGAGACCATGGTTTCGGGCTAATGGGCCTCGTCAGTCTAGGGCGGACTTTATTCCATGAGATCCACACGGGATCTAATGGAATCTTAACAATCTGCCAAAGAGGTGTTTAGCTGGCAAAGTGGCTGGGCCATATCTATGGCTAAAATATTCCTCCCGGCAAAATTTCCATCTATATAATGATGATGTTATTAATTCGTTATCATTAAACATTATCATAGATTTGAAGAACTTAAAAAATACGTTTGGGTTCTGCTAGAGTAGATGTTTGCCAAAAAATATTGCCACTTGGGATATTAGGGAAGACAAACCTCAGGATGAGACGGCAATGTATTTCAGGCAAGAAAAAACTATGAATGGTAAACAAAAGATAAGCCACGAGGGAAATTTACAGAGTAGCAAAATTACTATATATAGTCACGACCGTCTTTCCTCATCTCATCGGCCGCCTCTGTCACGGATAATATACAGTTATCATCGTCATGCGTTCTTAATTCTGTCACCGTTTGCTTTTGGTTCGGTGGTAGAATGCTCGCCTGCCACGCGGGCGCCCCGGGTTCGAATCCCAACCGATGCATTTTTTTTAACAATTTTGAAAACTCATTTATAGTATTAAAATATATGTGCTTTTTCTGTCTATGTACAGATTTATGGTCTATGTGCACAAGTATACAAGTATGTATACAAGTTATTTGCAAATTGCGTGGCAAATTTGCCCTTTTGCTCGCAAGCAGCGCCTCTAGCGGTGAAGATGGGAGGTAATATCAGCTGACCTAATGGACATGTAAAACGTGTTTTAACAGGACATAGAGAAAAATCTGGAAAATATATTTTTCGGATTTTTAGTCAAGAAAAATAAATTGACAGGTTCTGGGAAAAAAGAAGTTGTTTTTTATTCAGAAAATGATGATGAAAATATTGCTGTATCATATTTGATTATCAGATACAAAATTATATCCGGAAAATTTCCAAAAAGCAGAGACCACGGGTGAAGCCAGTTCATTTTTAGTATGCAGGAACAAAATTCTAACAGAAAAACATTCATTCGAGCAGAAGACACAAAGCCAGATCATCTCTTTATAAAAATATCGCTTCTCAGACTTTTTTTTTTTACAATTTTTAAAACTCATTTATATATTACTAGACGAATGACCCGGGCAACGCCCGTGTTTTACCCGATTGAATGTTTTTATTCAAATACTATTTGTTACAATTATAAATTGGAACCGTGGATGTCACTCTTGTGAAACGTCCCGCTCCAAACTTTACATGTACATTAGGTCAGCTGGTATTACCCCTCATTTTCACCGCTAGAGGCGCGAGCGAATTGACTTTTTGTAAATATACATAATTATAAAGATAGAAGCTTCTATAGAAGATAATGATCATAATGATGATGCGCGCGCATCCGTGACAGCGATGAGGAATTGAGGAAAGACGGTCGTGACTATATATTAATGACGAATGACCCGGGCAACGCCCGGGTTTTACCCGATTAAATGTTTTTATTCAAATACTATTCGTTACAATTATAAATTGGCGCCGTGGATGTCACACTTGTGAAACGTCCCGCTGCAAACTTTGTGTCTGAGAAGCGATATTTTTATAGAAAGATGATCTGGCTTTTGTTTTCTGCTCGAATGAATGTTTTTCTGTTAGAATTTTGTTCCTGCGTACAAAATAATTAACTGGTTTCACCCGTGGTCTCTGCTTTTTGGAATTTTTCCCGATATAATTTTGTATCTGATAATCAAACATGATACAGCAATATCGTCATCATCATTTTCTGACTAAAAATATATAGTTTTAATAATTGATTATATATATATTTTAAATAGCCCATCGTCTTCCCCGTATTTTTTACCTATGTATGGAAATTTTGGTTTGAATTAGTGAACTACTGCGAATTTGTATACCGGACATGCAAACAAACATATAAACAGACAAACATACAAACATTCATTTTTATATATATAGAGATTTACTCTTCATTGTTGGCTTTTTATATTATATTTACTCTTCATTGTTGGCTTTTTATCTTACATTCACTCTGTTGGCTTTTTATATTACATTTACTCTTCATTGTTGGCTTTTTATCTTACATTCACTCTTCATTGTTGGCTTTTTATATTATATTTACTTTTCATTGTTGGCTTTTTATCTTACATTCATTCTTCATTGTTGGCTTTTTATATTACATTTACTATTCATTGTTGGCTTTTTATCTTACATTCACTCTTCATTGTTGGCTTTTTATCTTACATTCATTCTTCATTGTTGGCTTTTTATATTACATTCACTCTTCATTGTTGGCTTTTTATCTTACATTCACTCTTCATTGTTGGCTTTTTATATTACATTTACTCTTCATTGTTGGCTTTTTATCTTACATTCACTCTTCATTGTTGGCTTTTTATATTATATTTACTCTTCATTGTTGGCTTTTTATCTTACATTTATTCTTCATTGTTGGCTTTTTATATTAAATTTACTCTTCATTGTTGGCTTTTTATCTTACATTCATTCTTCATTGTTGGCTTTTTATATCATATTTACTCTTCATTGTTGGCTTTTTATCTTACATTCATTCTTCATTGTTGGCTTTTTATATTATACTAGCGGACCCGCCCGGCTTCGCCCGGGTTTTACCTGAGTAAAGGTTTGTCTAACGAATCTCTCGATAAAGTTAACATTTTTTCCCGGTCCCTTGAAAAATACTCGATAAGTTGAATAAAATCAATATTAATTGGTTCCCTCGGTAATTGGAAGTTAAAGGAATAGTATCTTGCCTTTGAATTGTATCATTATTCTTGTCTCAAATAAATTGCCGTGTCATCCTGAATTTTGTCTTTCCTAATTTTCTACATTACAAAATCATCGTATCATCATGATAATATTTAGAGCTGATTGTTGAATTATAACAGATAAATTAGAATATTTATCTTGATTATTTCTAGGCGAAAAGTTATTTCAAAAATTTTATTCGCTAGAAACCTTCCCAGTACTATACTAAATAACTTCCCAAAGTTTCATGGCGATCCAATGAGTGGTTTGGTCAGGCATAAAGGACAAACAAACAAACAAACAGACACACATACATTCATTTTTATATATATAGATAAATTATAATATTTATCTTGATAAAATATTTTAATTTTTTCATATTTTAATATATGTAAATAGAGTCTCTTAAGAAAGACCACCTAAAAACATGAATCAACTTGTTTCTCCTGTTGGTGGTCTCTCATTGAAGATTCTAATTGCTATTAAAGAATCTCTAATAGACCTTTAATAAGAGACTGCCTCTTGGAGAGACGGGTTAAGCTACGAAATGGATATTCCCGGCTTCGCCCGGGTTTTACCCGAGTAAAGGTTTGTTTAACGAATCTCTCCATAAAGTGAACATTTTTTCCCGGTCCCTTGAAAAATTCTCGATAAGTTGAATAAAATCAATATTAATTGGTTCCCTCGGTAATTGGAAGTTAAAGGAATAGTATCTTGCCTTTGAATTGTATCATTATTCTTGTCTCAAATAAATTGCCATGTCATCCTGAATTTTGTCTTTCCTAATTTTCTACATTACAAAATCATCGTATCATCATGATAATATTTAGAGCAGATTGTTGAATTATAACAGATAAATTAGAATATTTATCTTGATTATATCTAGGCGAAAAGTTATTTCAAAAATTTTATTTGCTAGAAACCTTCCCAGTACTATACTAAATAACTTCCCAAAGTTTCATGGCGATCCAATGAGTGGTTTGGTCAGGCATAAAGGACAAACAAACAGACATACATTCATTTTTATATATATAGACTAGCGGACGTACCCGGCTTCGCCCGGGTTTTACCCGAGTAAAGGTTTGTCTAACGAATCTCTCGATAAAGTGAACATTTTTTCCCGGTCCCTTGAAAAATACTCGATAAGTTGAATAAAATCAATATTAATTGGTTCCCTCGGTAATTGGAAGTTAAAGGAATAGTATCTTGCCTTGGAATTGAATCATTATTCTTGTCTTAAATAAATTGCCGTGTCATCCTGAATTTTGTCTTTCCTAATTTTCTACATTACAAAATCATCGTATCATCATGATAATATTTAGAGCAGATTGTTGAATTATAACAGATAAATTAGAATATTTATCTTGATTATTTTAAAGCGAAAAGTTATTTCAAAAATTTTATTTGCTAGAAACCTTCCCAGTACTATACTAAATAACTTCCCAAAGTTTCATGGCGTTCCAATGAGTGGTTTGGTCAGGCATAAAGGACAAACAGACCACACACACACACACATACCTTCATTTATATATATATTGTATGGACGTACCTGGCTTCGCCCGGGTTTTACCCGAGTAAAGGTTTGTATAACGAATCTCTCGATAAAGTGAACATTTTTTCCCGGTCCCTTGAAAAATACTCGATAAGTTGAATAAAATCATTATTAATTGGTTCCCTCGGTAATTGGAAGTTAAAGGAATAGTATCTTGCCTTGGAATTGTATCATTATTCTTGTCTCAAATAAATTGTCGTGTCATCCTGAATTTTGTCTTTCCTAATTTTATACATTACAAAATCATCGTATCATCATGATAATATTTAGAGCAGATTGTTGAATTATAACAGATAAATTAGAATATTTATCTTGATTATTTCTAGGCGAAAAGTTATTTCAAAAATTTTATTTGCTAGAAACCTTCCCAGTACTATACTAAATAACTTCCCAAAGTGTCATGGCGATCCAATGAGTGGTTTGGTCAGGCATAAAGGACAAACAAACAAACAGACACACACACATACATTCATTTTTATATATATAGATATTCATGAAATTATTTTTCAAAAACCTTCCCGGTGATATACCTAATAATATTCCAAAATTTCACGGCGATTGGATGTATGGTTTTTGAATCTATAGAGTACAGACAGACAGACATTCAATTTTATATATATGGATTAGCAGTAATTAAACGTAACAGTAAGAAAATGTTGATTTTAATATATGTAAATAGAGTCTCTTAAGAAAGACCACCTAAAAACATGACTCAACTTGTTTCTCCTGTAGGTGGTCTCTCATTGGAGGTTCTAATTGATATTAAAGAATCTCTAATAGACCTTTAATAAGAGACTGCCTCTCGGAGAGACGGTTTAAGCTACGATTTTAGGCATCCTCTCAATGGAAGCTCTACTGTATCTACTTTTTCACACTGTTTGGCTTAATAAATGCCATTTTAACCATTTTAAATGTGTATCAATCGAGTTTTTTTTTTTATATTTTATATCCAAAATCACTTCATTTCAATTCATAGGGAATTCTTAACATTTTTTTTTTTGTCTTCATTCAGCTCACTTTCTATTATATTTTAAGCCATTGTTCCATTATACATATTTAATACCGTTTACACTGTTTTACTTTCAAAAAATGTCGATGAAATGAGTAGTTTGGTCCGGCATAAAGAAGAGGCATATAATCATTTTTTTCTATATGCATGATAATATTATTTCAATTTTATATATATAGATAGATAGAGATTTACTATTCATTGTTGGCTTTTTATCTTACATTCACTCTTTATTGTTGGCTTTTTATCTTACATTCATTCTTCATTGTTGGCTTTTTATCTTACATTCACTCTTCATTGTTGGCTTTTTATCTTACATTCATTCTTCATTGTTGGCTTTTTATATTACATTCACTCTTCATTGTTGGCTTTTTATATCATATAGAAAATCATAGTTTTATCTAGTGAACATTTTTTCCCGTGTCACATTGCCGTGTCATCCTGAGATAATCTTACTTTTGATAAATAATATTTAAGATAACAAACTTAGTGATAAGAAAACTTGTTATCATCGTCACAATGGGGGCGCTGCTTGCGAGTTAAATCTACAAATCTGCAAATAACTCTAAGGATATTCAAGATATTCATGAAATTATTTTTCTAAAACCTTCCCGGTGATATACCTAATAATATCCCAAAATATCACGGCGATTGGATGTATGGTTTTTGAATCTATAGAGTACAAACAAACAGACAGACAAACAGACAGACAGACATTCAATTTTATATATATAGATTTACTCTTCATTGTTGGCTTTTTATCTTACATTTATTCCTCATTGTTGGCTTTTTATATTATATTTACTCTTCATTGTTGGCTTTTTATCTTACATTTATTCTTCATTGTTGGCTTTTTATATTACATTTACTCTTTATTGTTGGCTTTTTATCTTACATTCATTCTTCATTGTTGGCTTTTTATCTTACATTTATTCTTCATTGTTTGCTTTTTATATTACATTCACTCTTCATTGTTGGCTTTTTATCTTACATTCATTCTTCATTGTTGGCTTTTTATATCATATTTACTCTTCATTGTTGGCTTTTTATCTTACATTCATTCCTTATTGTTGGCTTTTTATATTATACTAATGATGATGCGCGCGCATCCGTGACAGCGATGAGGAATTGAGGAAAGACGGTCGTGACTATATATGTTGATAATCCAAATTGTACCTTATCATTAGATTTGGTCTTATTACCTTCTGCTTCTAATCTATATTCCAAATTTTGCCTTATCATTAGATTTGGTCTTATTACCTTGTGTTTATAATCTAATATTCCAAATTGTACCTTATCAGTAGATTTGGTCTTATTACCTTCTAATCTATAATCCAAATTATTTGGATAATGATAATGATCATAATGATGATGCGCGCGCATCCGTGACAGAACCGGCCGGCCGGCCAGCCGGCCCATGACGGTCGTGACTATATATGTTGACAAGAATGACATCCACGGCGCCAATTTATAATTGTAACGAATAGTATTTGAATAAAAGCATTTAATCGGGTAAACCCCGGGCGTTGCCCGGGTCATTCGGCTAGTATAAACATAAAAATGACCACTCTGTTAATAAAAATAATAAATTTAATAAATACTTTGTTACAATATAATTACAAAAAATGTCAATTATTTTGTGTATATTGAATTATTTTTCTTAAATAGCTGAATGACACAAGGCAATCCCTAGGATAGGGTGTATTTTTATCCAAGTGTATATGTATAAAATGAAAAATGAAATGTTTCAAATCACATAAAATGCTTACAAGTATTTATTATGACTTGGCTTCGCTCGTGTTCTCCTCGAGTAAATGTTGCCCAATGAATAATTCTTAAACAAATATAATTTATTATAAATGCATCTTGATAAGGCAAAATTTGGATTATCTATATATATTGAAACATAGTATGTATTAATTTAATTTATGTAACATAGTATTTCTTAATTTTATTAATTTTTATTTAACAGAGTTGTCATTATTATTTTTATAACTTGCGACTCTGTAAATTTCCCTCGTGGCTTATCTTTTGTTTACTTTTGATAGTTTGTCCTTCCCTGAAATAAATTTTGTTTCCTCCTGAAGTTTTTGTCTTCCCTAATTTTCCACGTGGCATTTTGGTGGAGATGCTGGGTAAGTTAGGGAAGACAAACTGAAGATCGCCGAGAAGACCCTGAAGCCATGGGTGCTGTGACTACATTTTCGGAGACTGACATCAGGATTCCACCGCCGTGCTAAAGCCAAGACTTCCCTCGAAGATGACGATGTCCCTATAGACGATACGACGACAAAGCCGCTCTTCACGCCGCAAGAAAATGGACGCAAAGGTACTAGGGACAAAGTTCCAAGACTTCGATGGAATCCTTGGCAGAAGCACGTCAAATCCACGTCAGTATCTACAATAATTGCTAGCTGTGGGTCACAGCTCCCATAGGGAAGAAGCTATGAAACATAGTATGTATTAATTTAATTTATGTAACATAGTATTTCTTAATTTTATTATTTTTTATTTAACAGAGTTGTCATTATTATTTTTATAACTTGCGACTCTGTAAATTTCCCTCGTGGCTTATCTTTTGTTTACTTTTGATAGTTTGTCCTTCCCTGAAATATATTTTGTTTCCTCCTGAAATTTTTGTCTTCCCTAATTTTCCACGTGGCAATATATATAAAAATGAATGTCTGTCTGTCTGTTTGTCTGTGTGTACTCTATAGATTCAAAAACCGTACATCCAATCGCCGTGAAATTTTGGGATATTATTAGGCATATCCCCGGAAAGGTTTACGAAAAATAATATCTTGAATATCTTTAATATCCTTAGAGTTATTTGCAGATTTGTAGCTTTAACTCGCAAGCAGCGCCACCATTGAGACGGAGATAGGCTTAGGTTTGCTGCTCCTGATGACCTTGGGTCATCGTGTGAGTCACAGCATGATGCTACAAAAACACTCTCTCTGGGGATTTTACAGCGTCGACAACCTGTAAGATTGCCTCTCTCATATATTATACTTTAAACATCTGCTTAATTAAAGCATTTTCCATTTGAAAGAGACTGCTCTCTTAACCCCCTTTAGACAACATTAAATGATATCCCGTGTCGTTTTTTTTATGATTTGAGAGCCACCCCTCGCTTGAAGCAAATCCTTTAATCCCAAGAGACTGCGAGAAAGACTTGAACATGAAACCGCCGACGGAACGTTTTGTCCTCTACACTGACGAATCCACTTAAAAAGATTAAATAATTGTGGGGTTAAATAAAACGTTATTCCAATTATTTTCTTCAGCTAGAAATCAATAATATTTTTATTTATTCACGTAATTTAATTTGTTGAAATCTAAAAGGAAACACGGGAGACGGGGAGATATTTGGCCGAATGTGGAACTTGCCTTCTCATTGGTCGTGACGTCACGGTGGCTATTGCATCATCTGGTATTACAGCAACTCTTTTGAACGGTGGTCGAACAGCACATTCAGCGTTGAAATTGCCATTAAATATGCAGGTAATTGAAACTCCAACATGTAATATTATGCCAAGTAGACAAGAAAGAAGCCTCGCGGGTGACCTCCGGGAACTACGTACATCATCCATAAACGACACCATGACTTTATTCAGGATGACACGACACACAGGGACCGGGAAAAAATGATCACTTTATCGAGAGATTCAAATTTACGAGTTTCAATTATCGAAATCTACATATCGAGTTTTTTTCAAGGGCCCGGGAAAAAATGTTCACAAGATAAAACGATTATTTTGTAATGTAGAAAATTAGGAAATACAAAATTCAGGATGACACGGCACACAGGGACTGGGATAAAAATGATCACTTTATCGAGAGATTCAAAATTACGCGTTCCCCGGGCGAAGCCGGGTACGTCCGCTAGTAGATTATAAACACAAGGTAATAATATTATGATGCATTAGCGCGCCATTTGTTATCAAAATTCGAAACTATTATAGACGCGTATGATTATTTTTAAAAATAAACAATTTCTACTGCCCTTACTGCAATGAAAAATTGATGGGAGGGCAAACTGAACCAATACAGGAAAGATGCGTAAAAGGAGGAAGAAAGAAAGGAGAAACAAAGAGCATCTTAGAAGAACGGCACAAAGCAAGACTTGAAGAACAAGAAAGAAAATTGATCAAAGAAGGAGTTCGACGCTCACAAAGAATAAAATATAGGAATGATGCAAACTTAATGATGGAAATAGATCATTATATCCCGGAGAACTTTAAAGAAGCAATGGATAGTGGAGAAAAAAATGAATGGTACAAAGCAATGGAAGAAGAGCTCAGTGAGATAGAAAAACATAGAGTATGCAACTAGTACCAAGGGAAAATGGTATGAAAGTCATCAATAATAAATGGGTCTACAGTACGAAGAAAACATCAAATGACGGCATATATAAAAGAAAGGCCTGACTGGTTGCTGTTGGATGCAATCAAAGATATGGTGTGGACTAAAAGGACAAACTACGGAAATGTGCAGATAGCCTTGGACTTGCTTGTTAGAGCTTACACACAGGGGAGCGTGTGTTGTATATATATTAATTAATTGTTCCACAGAGTGTGTGTAAGCTCACAGGTAAATAGGCGCTAACCGAAAGAAAAAAAAGTTACTTTGTTCAATATTAGTTTCCCTTTTATATTTTGTTCTCTCTCTTGTAAATCAATAAATATAATGTTTAATTAATAATTATTGGAATCAGTTTCATTAATAATTCTATAAGCAAAGTCAACAGAATCTTATATTACTAATTATTTATGGTAAGTGCACACAATGCAATTAAAAAAAAAACATTACGAAATTAGCGTTACTGTATGTAAATAATGGCTTTCATATTTTTTATTAATTTTTGTTCTGGCCTTTGCTTTTTTATCTTTCTTTTTTTTTATCGTTTAAAATGCAGCCGCAGTCATTATCAAACCCATATGTTTGCCTAATTTCCATGTGCTCTTTTATTTTTTACAGAAAAATATTTACATGCCAGTATTTTGGATTAATTTTTTTTATAAACCTATTTTTCTCATTCTTACTGAGAAAATGGGCATCGCAGTCAAGATCCATCGCAGTTACTCACTCAACTCAGGCAATTTCAAGGGTTATTGCGCTGGGGCGGGTACCTCGGGGGTTGGGTGGAAAAGCTACCACCTATTTAAACTATATTGATTTCGAAACAACTAAATGGATTGCAAAAAATAATTAAATCAAATATCTAAACACGAATATAATACAATTTTTGACATCACACACACTTTTTACCTGTGGTTTATGTGTTACTTCTGTATTGCTATTCT
The DNA here is from genome assembly GCA_030710605.1 of Cordylochernes scorpioides. NCBI lineage: Eukaryota > Metazoa > Arthropoda > Arachnida > Pseudoscorpiones > Chernetidae > Cordylochernes > Cordylochernes scorpioides. The sequence continues at coordinate 13,507,588 of CP092875.1, read as the reverse complement.
ATGGCACTTCTACTATTTATTATCGATGTACTTTCCGTACGAAGGAAATTGCCCACGGGGGAATTCTCGGGCGAAGCCGGGTCATTCATCTAGTATAATTATAAAAATTTGAATTGAGATTGAAAAAAATCATTTTTTTATACATATGCACTCGAATAAATTCCGGGCATTGTACGGTTTACTCGGCCTTTTAAGAATAATAATTCTATAAATAAATGTTTAATATTTGTTAAAATAATATAATGCGGCTTGTGATTGTAAAACGACAATTGAAATACTATCCCGCATGTGTTTCTTTTCAATGAAAATTCAAAATTTATTTCAAGGAGAAATAACGATTATTTCTAACCTTTTGGATGAGGTATGAAAGGGTGAATTGTGAAGAGAAATAAATTTCGAATTTTCATTGAAAAGAAACACATGCGGGATGGTATTTCAAATGTCGTTTTACAATCACAAGCCGCATTATATTATATTGTATATATATTGTTTTATATATATTATTATATTGTATTATGAATTACTTTATGTATTATTTACGAACGGAAAAATATGTCCAGGGTAGCCTAGTGGACATGGCATCTGCCCGGTAAGCGGAACAATGTGGGTTCGATTCCCATCCCTGGACACTTTTATTTTCCGTTCATCATTACTCTTCACTATTCACCCTTTCATACCTCACCCAAAAGGTTAGAAATAATCGTTATTTCTCCTTGAAATAAATTTTGAATTTTCTTTGAAAGGAAACACATGCGGGATGGTATTTCAAATTTGTTAAAATAATATTTTCAGGCATTCAATCCAGCAAAACCTAGAGATATATTTTTATTTCTTCAATACTGTGATGATGTTAAATGATAATGTGTTTCAATTCCATCATCATTATAATCATATATAGGGACAAAAGTTACTATTATGGGTTATCACACAAAAAGCAATAAACTAGAGCCTACAGTAAGAGTAACTTAAACACAGAAAAACGTACACTCAAGAGTACAACACCAACAACAAAAACAAGGTGAATAAAAAAAACACGATTTGTTAAATAAAGTAAAAACAGTACTTATCTTTTATTTGCAGCGTTGATAAGGAGCGGACCGGGGTTTCACAGGAATGCGAGGAGAATCACCAGACAAGCACACAGAGAACGCTTTAAGCGTCTCCACTCGAACACCACTCCACGACTCTTCGCATTCCGTTTCAACCCTCTTTTATATACAAACATGGCCACATTGGTCCAATGACTTGGGAGATCAGTTCACTTAACAAATAAACAACATTCTTCCCGCATAACTGAGAAGATTAAAACTGCTATGTTTGTCAAATAATTTGACACTTACAATTAAATAAATAATGACCCAAACAAGAATCACTTCGACTCTACTAAGAGAAAGTCACATTCAAATAATTAAAAAGTAAGATGTAATTTGTAAATTCTGCAAAACTGAAAGCATAGAAGAAATTACCCACTACCTCTCTGAATGCACTATTGTTAACGAGGAACGTAAGGAAAATAAGATCTTAAAGAACATTATCCAAGTCTACGTGAACCCAGCTCAGCTAATCAGAATAATGTCCGAGAGAAATATATAGCGATAGAATTCTTTAATTTTCATAAAGCGTTTGAGAACAAGATAATCTCTAAGAACTAAAATTACAGAACAATTTCTTTCCATGGTTAATATGTATAGTTATTTTGAATACTTTGATTTCCTTTTCATTTTCCCTTCTCTCCTTTGTTTATGTTTTTTTCCCCTATTCTTCATGAAAATGATGTATGGCGAGTCCTTGCAGGACGGAAATATCCTAATAAAGCAGTTATTATTGTTGTTGTATAAAAATGAATATATTAAATCAATATATTCAAAGATAAACTGTAGTGTTTGTTACTATTCCCCACCAAAACTACTTTTAATCAAAGAGGACATCGTTCTATTAATTAAAATTTGACCCATTTTAGAAATATTTTAAAAATTTGAATTATCATCGTCTTCTTCTTCTTCTTTCTTATCTCCACTCAATCACACTAAGGTATCAAGCTTGTAAAGCTTGAGATTTTTGATGGTGTCTGCCGGGGAAGAGTAGAGCTCATCAATGGATGAGTCAATACAGTCAATAATATGTCTTGGGGTTGCAGGCTGAGAATTGCACTTAGTACATAGTGGGAAAACCTTGCAACCATTCTGGAAAGTCATTGTCCGTAGATGACCAGACTTAAGTCTGGAAATCAAAGACTGTTGTTCTCTTGGGAGGACAGAACCGGTGCTTGTCCCTCCTGCTCTGTACCAGTCATGTGCAGCATCAGATTTCCATTCCTGCAGGCATTGGTTTTTGATGGTACGGAGGAGGTCTCTTTCGTCTAGTTGGGTGGTGGATTCTCTTGCTTCAGGTAGGCCAAGAGCTCCAGCCTTTGCCAGAGAGTCTGCCAGCTCATTACCAGGAATTCCAACGTGAGCTGGAAGCCATTGCACTGTGACTGAGCTGTTGGCTGGGAGTCGGTTTGCAGACTTAGTAATGCTCCTGAGGAGGGGTTCTTGACTGGAGAAGCAGCTTTGAAGGGTATAAATGGCTGCTCTTGAGTCGGAGTAGATTATTATTTTGCTTGGCGAGTTGATGTTGATGTCTTTTAGAGCCGTATCTATAGCAGAGAGTTCTGATTTATAAACTGAAAGATGTCTAGGGTGGGAGAGGGAGATTTTTTCCAGGATCTTATCTTTGTAGATAGCAATTCCACTGCCAGACAGTCCAGTTTCAAGTTGGCTACCGTCAGTGTAAATCGTGATGTCGAAGAGGGAGCTATTTTCCTCAATGATTTGGAGGCCAAGAGCTTTAAGTAATTCTGGCTGAGTTTCATGTTTGTGGGGATTGTCTGGTAGATGAGGGAAACAGATGAGTTTGTTGCGAGTTTTGTGTGGGGGATAGGAAGTTGTGTGTTTGGGATTAATTGGGATGTCTAAAAGATTAGAGTTGTGAGCCATGTTGAGAGGTGTGGGGCGTTTTAATCTTTGGTTTGGGACCCAATTTCTAATACATTTTCCTGTAAGATGTTCTTTTGGAGAGTTAATCTTTTTTGTTATAAATTTTGAAAAGCAGATTTTTCTCCTTAGGTGCAGGGGAAGAAGGTTGGATTCGAGTTCAGCAATGCGATTTGGGCAGGATCCTCGAAGTCCGCTAATAATTTTAGCTGCGCTTGCTTGGATTCTGTCTATTTTGGATAGGTTAGTTTTACTTTAATTGATCCAGGCTGGTGTAGCATATTCCAAATAGGTCTTACGAGTGCAAGGTACGTTGGGCGTAAGATATTGGCATTTGCACCCCAGTTTAAGCCTGATATTTTTTCAGGATTTTGAGCCTATTTTTGGCTTTGCTTATCATGATGAAATTATCGTGATGAATTATCATCGTGAGTAAGCAATTAAAAAAAAAATTGAAAAATAATTTATTAAAATCGTTTTTTAATATTAATTAAGTCAAATTGAGGGTACACATATTGGTAAAATATATAGAATACTAGACGTATGACCCGGCTTCGCCCGAGAATTCCCCCGATTGCAATTTCCTTCATACTGAAAGTACATCAATAATAAATATTAGAAGTGCCATAGAATAGCAATACAGAAGTAACACATAAACTACAGGAAAAAAGTGTGTGTGATGGCAAAAATTGTATTATATTAGTGTTTAGGTATTTGATTTAATTAATATAGTTGATATAATAATATATATTTATATTATATATAATACTAGCGGACGTACCCGGCTTCGCCCGGGTTTTACCCGAGTAAAGGTTTGTCTAACGAATCTCTCGATAAAGTGAACATTTTTTCCCGGTCCCTTGAAAAATACTCGATAAGTTGAATAAAATCAATATTAATTGGTTCCCTCGGTAATTGGAAGTTAAAGGAATAGTATCTTGCCTTGGAATTGAATCATTATTCTTGTCTTAAATAAATTGCCGTGTCATCCTGAATTTTGTCTTTCCTAATTTTCTACATTACAAAATCATCGTATCATCATGATAATATTTAGAGCAGATTGTTGAATTATAACAGATAAATTAGAATATTTATCTTGATTATTTTAAAGCGAAAAGTTATTTCAAAAATTTTATTTGCTAGAAACCTTCCCAGTACTATACTAAATAACTTCCCAAAGTTTCATGGCGTTCCAATGAGTGGTTTGGTCAGGCATAAAGGACAAACAGACCACACACACACACACATACCTTCATTTATATATATATTGTATGGACGTACCTGGCTTCGCCCGGGTTTTACCCGAGTAAAGGTTTGTATAACGAATCTCTCGATAAAGTGAACATTTTTTCCCGGTCCCTTGAAAAATACTCGATAAGTTGAATAAAATCATTATTAATTGGTTCCCTCGGTAATTGGAAGTTAAAGGAATAGTATCTTGCCTTGGAATTGTATCATTATTCTTGTCTCAAATAAATTGTCGTGTCATCCTGAATTTTGTCTTTCCTAATTTTATACATTACAAAATCATCGTATCATCATGATAATATTTAGAGCAGATTGTTGAATTATAACAGATAAATTAGAATATTTATCTTGATTATTTCTAGGCGAAAAGTTATTTCAAAAATTTTATTTGCTAGAAACCTTCCCAGTACTATACTAAATAACTTCCCAAAGTGTCATGGCGATCCAATGAGTGGTTTGGTCAGGCATAAAGGACAAACAAACAAACAGACACACACACATACATTCATTTTTATATATATAGATATTCATGAAATTATTTTTCAAAAACCTTCCCGGTGATATACCTAATAATATTCCAAAATTTCACGGCGATTGGATGTATGGTTTTTGAATCTATAGAGTACAGACAGACAGACATTCAATTTTATATATATGGATTAGCAGTAATTAAACGTAACAGTAAGAAAATGTTGATTTTAATATATGTAAATAGAGTCTCTTAAGAAAGACCACCTAAAAACATGACTCAACTTGTTTCTCCTGTAGGTGGTCTCTCATTGGAGGTTCTAATTGATATTAAAGAATCTCTAATAGACCTTTAATAAGAGACTGCCTCTCGGAGAGACGGTTTAAGCTACGATTTTAGGCATCCTCTCAATGGAAGCTCTACTGTATCTACTTTTTCACACTGTTTGGCTTAATAAATGCCATTTTAACCATTTTAAATGTGTATCAATCGAGTTTTTTTTTTATATTTTATATCCAAAATCACTTCATTTCAATTCATAGGGAATTCTTAACATTTTTTTTTTGTCTTCATTCAGCTCACTTTCTATTATATTTTAAGCCATTGTTCCATTATACATATTTAATACCGTTTACACTGTTTTACTTTCAAAAAATGTCGATGAAATGAGTAGTTTGGTCCGGCATAAAGAAGAGGCATATAATCATTTTTTTCTATATGCATGATAATATTATTTCAATTTTATATATATAGATAGATAGAGATTTACTATTCATTGTTGGCTTTTTATCTTACATTCACTCTTTATTGTTGGCTTTTTATCTTACATTCATTCTTCATTGTTGGCTTTTTATCTTACATTCACTCTTCATTGTTGGCTTTTTATCTTACATTCATTCTTCATTGTTGGCTTTTTATATTACATTCACTCTTCATTGTTGGCTTTTTATATCATATAGAAAATCATAGTTTTATCTAGTGAACATTTTTTCCCGTGTCACATTGCCGTGTCATCCTGAGATAATCTTACTTTTGATAAATAATATTTAAGATAACAAACTTAGTGATAAGAAAACTTGTTATCATCGTCACAATGGGGGCGCTGCTTGCGAGTTAAATCTACAAATCTGCAAATAACTCTAAGGATATTCAAGATATTCATGAAATTATTTTTCTAAAACCTTCCCGGTGATATACCTAATAATATCCCAAAATTTCACGGCGATTGGATGTATGGTTTTTGAATCTATAGAGTACAAACAAACAGACAGACAAACAGACAGACAGACATTCAATTATATATATATAGATAGATAGTCACAACCGTCTTTCCTCATCGGCCTCTGTCACGGATGCGCGCGCACAGGGAGGTCACGTGTTCGCCGGCAGCCAATAAAAAAATAAAAATAAAAACTCCCTCGAGCCGGATTTGAACCAGCGACCTAAGGATCACCGTTGTAACATCTACAGTCCTCCGCTCTGCCACTGAGCTATCGAGGGATACAAACTATATGAATAAGTTTACCTTATAAAGTCAACTAATCCTATTTCTACACAAAATGTACTCATACATATATTATACTAGACGAATGGCCCGGGCAACGCCCGGGTTTTACCCGAGTGCGTATATATTTTTAAAATGTTTTAATTAAAATACTATTTGTTACAATTATAAATTGGCGCCGTGGAAGTCTCTCTTGTGAAACGTCTCGCCCCAAACTGTGTGTGTCTTGAAAATATAAAAATAAAAATGTGAACGGAAAAATATGTCCAGGGTAGCCTAGTGGTCATGGCATCTGCCCGGTAAGCGGAAGGTCGTGGGTTCGATTCCCATCCCTTGACACTTTTTTTATTTTATCCATTTTGACCAAAATTTATCCGTGAACTTCACACAGTGAACTTCACACAGAGAGAATAAGGCAATTATATAAGTAGATAATCCAAATTGTGCCTTATCACACACTATTTTTTTATTTGGCCTTATTACCATGTGTTTATAATCTATGACGTAATGCCGGCGGCGCGCGCCCGTTGGCTGCCGGCGAGCACGTGACCTCCCTGTGCGCGCGCATCCGTGACGGAACCGGCCCATGACGGTCGTGACTATATATGTTGATGATGGATAATAATAATAATAATATAATATAATAATTTTATTTTCCAAAAGGTTACAAGTTTTTCTCTAAAAAGTGTAGCGAATGGTCAGTCTATTTACATATTTTTATTTACAACTTCAATAAATGACAACAGTAAAAGTAAACAAAGATATTTACATTTGCTATCATGACTCCTGGTCAGTGCTGTGGCCCTTGCCGTTATGGTCCCCTGATGTCCTGCAGCTCTCCAGCAGTCTTTCTATGGCCTCTACTAGTGGCTCCTCGATAAGATGGTCCCCTGGCCTTGATCCATTCTTGTCTGTCAGGTCTCCTGTCATCTGCTCTAGGTCGTTCTCCTGGATCTCTTCTATGGTCGTCGTATCCCTGTGCTCCATGTCCGGTGTTCCACCCTCCTCGTCATCACATGCCAGCTCCCTACATCGTTCCAACAATCTATCCATGGCTTCCATTTCTTTATTTCTCTGTAACTTATCGTAAGGTTCATTCTTCTTTTCTGTTGAGATAATTTCCATCGTCTTTTTTAGCACCAGGGATTGAATATATGCAAAGTCCCTTTTTCTTATGTTTATTTCCTTCCTGTATTGTTTGTTATATTTGGTTACTATTCCATCCCATGTTAAGACTATCGGCACTACTTTTACGGGCATTTTTTCAGTTTGGGCCATTTCCCTCGCCAGTAGCTGGTATTTTCTTTTCTTTGTCAGCTCCGTAGTTTGGATATTGTCTTGGGAGGTAACCCCTATCTCTATGATTGTTATGTCTTTTTTTATTTTGTCATATACTATTATATCAGGTTTGTTAGCTCTGATATTGATATCGCTTATCATTGGCAGGTCCGTTATTATCTTGGCGTATGAATTTTCAATCTTAGTCGTTATTTTGTGGAGCTTTATCTTCTTGTTCTCTGTGAAATTATATTTTCTTGCCAAGTTGAAGTGGACGCATCTCACCACTTCATTATGCCTCTCAGTGTAGTCGTAAGGAAGCAATCTTCCACAGTTTGTAGCAAGGTGGTCCACCGTCCTCTGTACCTTTTCACAGTGAGGGCATTTCAGGTTCTTATCCTTCGGGAACACGTTTCTATCTTGTATGAACATGTAGAATCCTTCATTTTGTGGTGTGTTGTTTCCCGTTTTGAGCCACTGTGAGGATTCTATCATGTCCAATAGCGGTTGGTCTTCATTTTTAAAGAATGTTCTGTGGATTATTTTCTGGCCAATGATTTCTCTTAGATTTTCAATCTGTTTTTCTTTCAGAGTTTTCATTGTGATGTTTTGGGCTTCTATTTTGTACTTGTTTTCTATAATTAGTTGGATGTGCGTGAGCTAATATAATAATAATAATAATAATAATAATAATAATAATTATTATTATTATTATTATCATTAGATAATGATAATGATCATAATGATGATGCGCGCGCATCCGTGACAGAACCGGCCCATGACGGTCGTGACTATATATATTTACTAGACGAATGGCCCGGGCAACGCCCGGGTTTTACCCGAGTGCGCATATATTTTAAAAACGTTTTAATTCAAATACTATTCGTTACAATTATAAATTGGCGGCATGGATGTCACTCTTGTGAAACGTCCCGTTCCAAACTGTGTGTTTTTAAAATGTTTTAATTAAAATACTATTCGTTACAATTATAAATTGGCGCCGTGGATGTCTCTCTTGTGAAACGTCCCGCCCCAAACTGTGTGTGTCTTGAAAATATAAAAATAAAAATGTGAATTTTCATAAAGATTTCATCATGTCGATTTTTTTTTTGCATTTCACCTACTAAATCGATAGAGATAATTACATTTGCAACATGAACTTAGGTATATTGACTAAATAGAAAACTGCATAGTAATAAAGATCATTTTTAAAGGCACCATATCGTTTTTTTTTTCAATAAAATCGAAACAAAAATTAACGATAAATAACGATAATTGCCTTAAAAAGAAATTGCCTTAAAAAAAAAGAAACATTCGCGGTGATTTTGTCTTGCATTCTTTTATACAATTATTATATACGAATGACCCGGGCAACGCCCGGGTTTTACCCGATTAAATGCTTTTATTCAAATACTATTCGTTACAATTATAAATTGGCGCCGTGGATGTCATTCTTGTATAATATATAAATGAGTTTTAAAATTTGTAAAAAAAAAAAAATGCATCGGCCGGGAATCGAACCCGGGCCGCCCGCGTGGCAGGCGAGCATTCTACCACTGAACCACCGATGGTTATGTAAATTCCCATCCGTGAGCTTCAGACAAACAAACAGACAGAATAAGGCAAATATATAAGTAGATATATAGATAATCCAAATTGCACCTTATCATTAGATTAGGTCTTATTACCTTCTAATCTATAATCCAAATTGTGCCTTATCATTAGATTTGGTCTTATTACCTTCTGTTTCTAATCTATATTCCAAATTGTGCCTTATCATTAGATTTGGTCTTATTACCTTCTGTTTATAATCTATAATCCAAATTGTACCTTATCATTAGATTTGGTCTTATTACCTTCTGCATCTAATCTATATTCCAAATTTTGCCTTATCATTAGATTTGGTCTTATTACCTTGTGTTTATAATCTAATATTCCAAATTGTACCTTATCAGTAGATTTGGTCTTATTACCTTCTAATCTATAATCCAAATTATTTGGATAATGATAATGATCATAATGATGATGCGCGCGCATCCGTGACAGAACCGGCCGGCCGGCCCATGACGGTCGTGACTATATATGTTGACTAGACGAATGGCCCGGGCAACGCCCGGGTTTTACCCGAGTGCGTATATATTTTAAAAATGTTTTAATTAAAATATTATTCGTTACAATTATAAATTGGCGCCGTGGATCTCTCTTTTGTGAAACGTCCCGCCCCAAACTGTGTGTGTCTTGAAAATATAAAAATAAAAATGTGAACGGAAAAATATGTCCAGGGTAGCCCAGTGGTCATGGCATCTGCCCGGTAAGCGGAAGGTCGTGGGTTCGATTCCCATCCCTTGAAATTTTTTTATTTTATCCATTCTGATCAAAATCTATCCATGAACTTCACACAGTGAACTTCACACAGACAGAATAAAGCAATTATTTAAGTAGATAATCCAAATTGTGCCTTATCACACACAATTTTTTTATTTTGCCTTATTACCTTGTGTTTATAATCTATGACGTAATGCCGGCGGCGCAGGCCCGTTGGCTGCCGGCGAGCACGTGACCTCCCTGTGCGCGCGCATCCGTGACATACCCGGCCCATGACGGTCGTGACTATATATGTTAATAATAATAATATAATAATAATAATAATAATAATAATAATAATAATTATTATTATTATTATTATTATTATCATTAGATAATGATAATGATCATAATGATGATGCGCGCGCATCCGTGACAGAACCGGCCGGCCGGCCCATGACGGTCGTGACTATATATGTTGATTATATTATATTATCCCTATATATAGTCACGACCGTCTTTCCTCATCGGCCTCTGTCACGGATGCGCGCGCAAAGGGAGGTCACGTGCTCGCCGGCTCCTTCGAGCCGGATTTGAACCAGCGACCTAAGGATCACCGTTGTAACATCTACAGTCGGGTAAAACACGGGCGTTGCCCGGGTCATTCGGCTAGTATATAATATAAATGAGTTTTAAAAATGTAAAAAAAAAATGTATCGGCCGGGAATCGAACCCGGGCCGCCCGCGTGGCAGGCGAGCATTCTACCACTGAATCACCGATGCTTATAAAAAATGGCCATATTTGGGTATTCATTCCATTCCGGATTACTCCGCGTAAAAAAAAAAAGTTCTTCAAATGAAAAAAGAAATAGCCAAAAATACTAATCAAAATGTAGCCGCAAATTTTTCTCAGGTTTATAAAAAGCGACATGCAAAATTTGGTACCAATTGGTTCAGTAGTTTTTGAGTTTATCGCGAAACAGACAGACATTGACTTTTATATATATAGAGATTTATATATGAAGCATTATACACAGTCTAGCCATAAATTCTGTTACAAACAATTTTATAAATAAAATGATTAAGAACAAAAACTAATGGAATATAAATACATATTTTATTAGCCAATAGAACATAGATTTTAAATTATACAATCATTCAAAATGTCCTCCCTTATTTTTGACACAGGATCTCAAACGTTCGGGCCACTGATCTATGGCGGCACGCACCTTTTCTAAGGGTATTTCTTTCATTGCTCTCACCAATGCTGATTTCAATTGATCCAAATTATGATATCTTTTATAGCACACCTTCTCCTCTAAATATGCCCACAAACTGTAATCAAGGGGGTTTAAATCAGGGCTTCCAGAGGGCCATTCATTGGCCTTTATGAAATCCGGAACATTCGTCTCCTACCATTGTTGAGTTGACTTAGCTTTGTGAGCAGGAGCTGAATCTTGTTGAAATATCCAATGTTCTCCATTAAACATTTTTGTATTCAGAGGCTTTACTATTTGTTACAAAATGTCTTATTTATAGTTTTTAGCTGTATTTTTTACCCCTTTGGCACAGAAGTGGAGATCTGTTACACCTTGGTAGCTAACTCCCCACCAAACCATGACAGAAGAAGGATGGTGACTTTTTCAAGTCTTCTGACTTTCAAAGAAGCTTCTAGAGAGCTACGAGCATATATCCTATCATTCTGACGATTAATCTTTTCCTCGACAGTGAAAAATTTCTCGTCTGTGAAAAGGATTCTCTCATGCCACCGACCATCATGCTGCGCCAACAACATTTTTGATCTAACCCTTCTAATATCTCTAAGAGCAGAAGTTATCAAATGACCTGTGCGTCGTTTGAAAGCTCT